>JAVDOI010000016.1:15830073-16534515 GCA_032191485.1 Leptoclinus maculatus
CAAGAAAGAGCAGCCAGTTGGAGGATCTGCTAATGTATTGTGACTCCTGCTGTCAGCAGTTCAGCTCTGCACCCCGTATTCCTGTATTTTTTCAGCCATCTCCATCGCTCTCTGCACTGATACCGTTTCAAAGGGCTGCTCACTATCACTCGTGCTGAAGCTGGGCGGGGGGGGGGGGGGTGCTCTGGTTTTGATGTTTTATATTGTACGAGTGCAAAGAAAGATGCTTTCAAAACAGCCACGTGGGCCCCAGATGAATTAAAGATTCACATTTAAGGTCTCCTTGTCAGTCCCAGCTTCCAGGCTGAATATTTGGAGATACCACCTGATTATAGAAACAAATGGTCGGTTACTTTAGTCATCAAGTATCGCTTACCTGTTTCATGTCACAGCAAGTGAAGATGTAAGCCTGTTAGTGATGTAAAAAGCCCAAATCTGTGTCTTTATCCTTTATCCAAAAATAAAATGGCAAAAAATGTATCTATAAAGTTCAGCCTTCGTGCAATATCCAAACAATTGATTGATGGTTTATAACACATTCTAATACACTAAAATGTAGTTGTAACAATTTTTTTAAGTGTTTATTAATGTATTTGTTAACAGCTATAACTTTGAACTATATTCATTTATCTATTGATTTATGGTTCATTTGATAGGGACAGAAATAATATTAATAGAAAAACTAGTGTTTATAGCAGATGCTAGTTTTCAACGCCCGTCCCGAGAAGGGTTTTATGAAACTAATAGATTAGAAACATTTAAAAGACTTGAGTGTAAAGTATAAATAAATGATATATGATTGACATATATGACACAGCTGTAATCAAAATGTGTCCCCATATATTAATGCATTTTAAGTATTTACTGATTATAAAATTTGTGAATATAGAATTTCTTCATGATTATTTATTTATCATACAAGTGTATATATATATATATATATATAGATTTTGACTACTTGCCGAACAAAATACACGCAGCTATAATGATGATAATAACTTCTTACCTTTTGTGTCAAAGATCTTTCTAAAGCGTTTGACACCATATGTAATAACAGATAGTCATATGTAATAACACAACTAGTTCATATACCATGTGGTGTACCACAAGGAGCTATTTTAGGACCCTTATTTCTTTATATACTTTATATTAGTATGTACATGTTGTGGTCTGATGATACCAACATGATTTTATCACGTGTATATTTCCTTACTCTAATCAAAAAATAGAAATGAGAAAAATGTATGCTAAGAATTATGCTTAAGTATTTATCTTATAATACAACTTTTAAGTCATTGGAGATTATCAGCAAATGGGGTTTAATGAATGTGTCTTGTTAACTCTATTATTTTGTGATTTCCTCCTTTTTAAATTATAGTATTTTCTAAATAAAGAGCTGGTGAATATTGCAGCCAATGAATGAGTGAAGAGGGCCGACGTGGGAATATTTATTAGTATAAATGGAAAAACATAAATCTGGGATGAGAAAAAGAGAAAACACCCTCCCAGAAAATGTCTACTACAGCCTTTGAGCAAACAGCAGGCCAACCCTTCCTAATAATTGTCATTCAACCCCTAAAAAAAAAAGGGTGCTTAATATATGTTACTATAATCCTATATACCGATGTATTATGGTTGTTCATGTGCACTTACATGTCTGAATGCACTTGACGTAGTATAGTTCTACTCTTGACCAAATATTCTCAGAGTCTAATTTAAAATAAACCAACAGGAGCATCAGGATTGAGCTATAAAGTTGCTCTGGTAGATAAAACGCTGTCCCAAGCCTTATTATATGGTTTATAATTGTAGAGCCCTCAGCTGTTTCAACCTATTTCCTGAGCATCCTTTTTAATCAGGCCATAACCACCATTACATTTGTTCATCCAATGGGTGATGCAATCCCTGAAGCCAAAGCTCTCTATTCATTAGATTGTTTTAATGTGCCTGAAAGCGGTTGTGCAAATAAACAAGCGGTTACAGTGAAAAGAGAGGAATCCCTGAGTCTAGGAAGGACTACAATTCCAACTTGTGCCTTTTATCTTATTAATCCCACGCACCGTCATTTTGCAGGTCCCCGAAAAAAAGGACTCATAAATTGCGTCTAATGGGCTTCAAATCAAGCACTAATTAAAACTGCATTAACCGTAATGAATCTGAAAAATTGAGACCCCAATTTATTGGAGTTGTGTTTATACAAGGGCTGGTTTCAATAATACATGACGCAACCGTCTGTGTGGGATGAGACCGTCTTCCTAATGCGAACCTCCTGTGAGTGAGAGTGTGTGTGTGTGTGTGTGTGTGAGAGCATCAGTGTGGTGTGTTTTGGCCCTGGCCGTCATTACAGGCCTTGTTAGAGGTTAACTTTAGCAACATTCAGGCGTCTTTAGCACCGTGGAAGGAGACCGAGCCGCATGGTGCCAATCAGCGTCACAGGTGTTCATAATTGTCTGTCTAATTGCTTCATTACTGGCGAGGAGGCCTGAGCCCCGTCTGCGCTTCCACCACATCTGGATTTTTGGGAAGCCCTCTCCAGCTCAAACGAGGAGCTCTCTCTCTCCTGAGTTTTAACATGTATCTGCTTGTTGCCGTGATTTCCCAGGAGCGCGTCATTTATTTGTACGCCGATTGTGACTCAAACGCCTTTAATGGAAATTCCCATGGCTGCTGGGGGCGTGGAGCGCTTATGGCAATTTGTTGACGGTGAGAACTCATTTGTTTTGCCGTGAATGAATGTGAAAAGATGTAAAAAAAATTAAAAAATGTTAGCCTTGTGCTCCAGTGAAGTAAACGGAGGTTTTTCCTCTACTGTGTGTTTTTGGTGTTATCCCAGTCACTTGTATGGTTAGAAGACCCTTGAGATTTCCCTCAAGAGACCTGCTGTCCTAATGAATCAAGCCTTTCCATTGTGGGAAGGACCTGAGGGGGGGGAAAAAACTGTGATTCTTTATTACTGAGGCTTCAGCAAACCCGCCAAATGCACCATAGATCCCTCTTCACTCTTGTTATGTCAGAACACTGAAATCGCAAAGTGGCAAAACAAAAACCTAGACCTTTAAAATCCTGAAATCACTCCATGTCTGTCTGATTACTGACTGTCTAATGGCTGCAGTACTTCTCCCCGCGAGGAAATGGGCGATAGCTGAGGTCACTGCCGTTAATGAGACATTTAACATGCCATTTGCAGGAAGTGCCCCAAGATCTCCCCTCACTCCCAGATAAGCTCCATGACGCACGTGTGAAATGGTATGAGGGGGGGGGAGGCTCGAACTCAAACCTCCAGCCACCTCTGCCCACCCACACAGGCTGTTATGTATCCATGCTCGCGTCAAGCCCGGGCCTGCGCGCGCCAATTAACTCCCAGCCATATGGATTTCAACTGTGGCTTTTGGCAGATGTTTGTCCAACCCATCGCTCAATTTGCCGCACGGGGGATTTGGTGTCACCTTTTGGGAGTTTCGGAGGTTTCTGTCAGATTTTGATTATCAGTCTTCATCAGGTGGATTGGTGTTTTCCCGGAGGTGAAATCACGGCCCAATGTGGCTGTTATTTAGACATGAAAGGGATCTCAGTCGCCCGAGGTGCCAGCAGTCGCTCATGGGAGTCGCCGCCATTGTTCACTTGTAAAAAAAAATAAAAAATCTGTGCTCAGATTGATTCAACATTGTGGATTATATTCATGTCCAATGATGAAAGTCTCACAATCAAATGTATGAAATGAATTGTAAAAATATTAGTTGGTACAGCTCCTCTCTCGCCCTGCTGTCAGATGTAGACGGGCGTGTCTTGACTTGATTCTGCCTGACAACAGAGTCTTCAGTCAGGCATGTTGAGGTCCTCTGAGGGCTCGCCGGTGTCTCGTGTAATGTCAACACTCTAAACACAACATGCTAGTCTTGATTTGTATCATGCCTCAGACATTTACATCTCCCTCATACTTGGCGACTACACACAGGAATCCAGCTATCGTGACGTAATTAAATATGACATAATGGCCAACAATGAGCATCTTATGCATATTGATTTGCCTATCAGCGTCCAGAAACGGGGAAAAAAAAACGGCAAACCGGAGTGAACATTTCCCGCCATTGTCTGCCCCGAATTGACTCGACAGTAGGTATTTCAAATACAAGTGGTGAAATATTTCATGTTTTTTGCAGCTTATGTGCAATAGACTTGGCAGCAACACAATAGCTATGGGAGGTGATTTATTTTCTTAAAGTAATTAAATGCCTACTTGATCATTTTTTTCTGGGGAAAATGTGAGAATGTGGCAAACAAATTAAAAGAGCACTCCATGACTAAACCTATCCCTGGGATTGGTGGAAACATCACAAGCGAAACGGGAGCCAAACCTCCTTAATCTACGTGGCGACATTCGCAAGTTTCTGAGGAAACAATTCGGAAACATGCATTCTATTTCTGTTTGCGCCCGATTATTAATTTCAATTTATGTAACCCCACTTACTCCCACAGTTTAATTAATGACGCTTGTTATCGGCTGTGTTTAAGAGGTAATGGACAATGCTGAATTTTGAGTGTTTACAGTGCTGGAGAAAAATCCCGCTTTACCCCTTTGTAATGGACTGCCAGCAAACAAGAGATTAACAGTGTTTGTCACTCTTGCTGCAGCTGTGTTATAATGCAAAGCAAAGCAAAGAGGGGAGGGGGGGGGGGGGGAATTAAGCACATAACTTTGAAATGGTGACTTGAAATAGCTACCATGGTCAGAAGAACTGGCATGCCCCTCCATCACCTAATCCATACCATAATTCCTGATCTAATTAGAGGGAGGCTCAGCGCTAGGCCTGCCATAAAAGAATAAAGAGCACAGGCAGACCGTGTGCCCAGGGAGCGGAGGGAATAGGAAGTCAGTGAAATAGAAAGAGAGAGAGAGAGAGAGAGAGAGAGAGAGAGAGAGAGAGAAGTAAGGGAGGAAAGAGGAAGAGGGAGGAGAAATTAGTGCACAGTGAACTGAACAGGTAAACATGGCTGACCGCTGAATTAAAGCACCATGTAATGATCTCATGCACCCACTCTCAGTCAGTATAACGGTATGTATATTTTCAATGTATTCAGTAAATGTTGAATGTACTCACCGGGTTATTGGCTCAACTATAATACTATCTGTGTGGAAAAGCAGGTCAATCTCAGATGTTTCACAAATCTCTGCAAGAATGACACACAAACATATTAAGCTGCAATAAAATGTCAGGAGCCGACTCGATACTCACAAGGTAGCTGGACAGTATGGCGCTGATTTGGTTTCGGTGCTAATCTGATTTTGGCAGATGGATAAGCATTTTAATAGCCAACGAGGCTAATGGTGCAGCAAATGTTGCATCACACAATTATTCCAATTCAGTTCATCCACAGAATTATGAAACAGTGCAATGTGTAAGATCTGGCCAGAAATGTTGTGTATTCTTGCCCGGCTGTTAGTTAGTAGTTAGTAGCTTTTTGTCTGTACAACTGATGACTGTAAATTAAGATTGTATGGACTCAGTAGTGGAGGTGAAATGCTGTTTGGAGCAGGTGGCTACATCTTACACATTGCACCTTTAAACTCAAGAATCAATAAGATCATTAGCAAGACATGAATATAGTTTCACAACATTTTACATATGAGGCAGGTTTGTGAAACCACTGATATATATAGAGATACAGAGGCAAGAACGGGTCAAAGAAAGGTAGTTTGTGTGCACATATTAGTCCTTTCTGCACTTGAATTACTTAAAGGTCCCCGTGTGGAGTCTTTGTCCACGAGTAGCACTGTGGAGCCAAAACACTGAATGTTTGTTTATAAGAAAACTCAACACACCTTTAATTCATTATCAAATTAATAATTCCTGCAAATGTACGAAAGATAATGTTAAACAATATTGTTTACTTTTAGCCTTCATTAAAGCCAAAGATCAGGTTTGATAATCGCCCAACAATGTAAATATGACTATTTGTACGCAGCTCAAAAGGCAAAGAGCTAGCGTGCTGCTAATACAACCATCGATTACCTCAGTCACTACTGTTACAGTACCACGACGCTAACAATGAGCACAAATGACTAATTCTTGTCCACAAAATAGTAATTCAGTACTACACATTTCTAATTTGTGCACATGCGAAATGAATCCGATTCCTGACACCTGCAGGGCTTCATAGACTCGTACTCACACGGCAGTAACTCAAACAAAAACAGAAATGTTGCAAAGCGCCAGACAACGTAACTCAATCGTTGTTTGCGATGCAGAAATCTACCACTTCCCCTTCCATCTGGACAAGATGAAGTCATTTGAACAGCTCGGCTTCAAAGTGTCCGTTTGAGGTCTCAGACTGGACACTTGCTGCAGGTGCAGCGTTGGAAACACTGATGCAAGACCAGAAATGTCCGACCCCTTTCCATAAAGGAAGGTGGGGGGGGGGGGGGGGGAATGGCAAAAGAGCGAAGTGAAGTCCCCTCATGTGTCTACCTGATCAGACATGCAGCCTAAATTCAAATTTCCAACATTTGAAGACCTTTCAAAGCCAAACTGCATAAAACCAAGTGGGGAGATAAGATACCTCCCCTGGGTACTCAGGTGAAAGTAATAAAAATCACTCTGCTGCCTCTCCAGATACAGTAGAGCTACAATAAGTTAGCCGAGGATTACGCTGCTGAGTAGCCGGAGGCTGCGCGTGTATCATCGGCCCGGATAACTGCACTATTGCATACCACACAATCGCGCATTGCCAGTAATGTAGTCTGTACTCTGAATTACATTCACGGGGATGTCAGTAAACTCCCCTGTGATGTATCTTTGTGGGTTAAGAAATGAAATACACTGATCCACAAGGAAGATAGCTGTGCTTACCAAGGTCAAGGAGGCTCCCCGGCGTAATTACGCGACTACCAAACACAAAGGGCATTGTTATTGGACAAGTATAATGCTGCACATTACCAGAGCAACACAGCTGCCTCTATCAGCGAACACTAGCTCGGGAAGACATAGGGCGGGCATCAATTTAGCCTACTTATCTAAAGTCTCTAATTACTTGGTTTATTTGATAAACAGAACAAGGAGAATCCTTAAATGATTCTGCAAGATCCAAAGGGGATTAATTTCTTACTCCTTGAAAAAACAAATCACTGGTAGAATCCCTTATTTCACTCTTTAATCACACATTAATTAGCAGCAATAGGGGCACCAGTTACACTTGGCATTTGGTGAGATTGGGGGAGGAAAGAAGAAGAAGAAAAAAAAAGGGCCGGCATTAGCCTCTCCAGAGGAGGAGGCGAGCACATCAGGCTAAGACAAAGACAACACAATCAGACAGAACAGCAGGAAGTGTGAGTTGGGAGAAAGGGGATCGGGGATCGGGGCTTCTCGAGCCCCATTCTCACACAAAGCACATCTTTCCTCAGATAAACCCAGACTGGATACTCAGACTCACTGGTCTGACAGTCTGGAGTAAATATTTCACCACCGTTTCATTCTAATATGGGTTGTTACAATGTGGCTGATGTGGCACATGCATGCTGATCTTCCAATGCCATCCTAAAAACACCTGCTCCTGTATAGACATACGGTTCACATCTTCATTCCTACACCTTCACATATCCATGCCGACCTTTAGTGGGTACGAATTATGCTATTTTACCTTTTAATTTAGCCAATAGCAATGTTCTTATTTAGGCTAAACATCCCTTGATGGGAAAGGGGAACGCCCACACGGACCAGACAAGAAGGCAAAGTTCAAGAAGTTCAAAAGAGGAGAAAGATTCAGTGGACATGGACACACATATGGACAGCACAACGATTAACACGGTTAAACAAACCATTATCATGAAGCAATTAGATGATGTGACAAAACGTGCAAATGTCTGTAATAGCAATAGAACTGTCCGGTGTGGAGCGTGTGGGGGAGGTGTGGAGGGGAATGACCTCTGGGAGATTTAGCAGTTTAAGAAGAGCACTCCAGGAAAAGAAAAAGACTGAATGCATGGTGCAAAGCTGGGGCTAAACACGGCGGCTATGTTTACAGGCATGGACTCACTGAATGAACTTTCAATTAAGGTTTGTTTGAATTATGCTATTTACAACCAACTGGCAAAAACAGAGGAAAGGCCTCTGTGTTGCCGTTTCAAATGAGGCGTTTTGCTCGTAGCGTCAGTAGCAGTAACTATGTCCGACTTCAAAATGCACATCAGATACTCGTACTTTCTGCTGATATTTGGGCCACTTATCAGATATCAGAATGCTAACAGATCTGCGACCACAAAGCTAAATAAGAGCAATAAATATTGTCACATTTGACACGACGAGAAAGTGCTGACGTGTGTTTTGAGGTCAACACAAGGTGTTTAATATCTGGTTTAAGCACCAAGCAAGATCCTGACGACACTATCACAACCCAGATGTGACAGTTACTCTACATCTGGGTTTGCAATGGCATCCCTTTGCATTGTGGTTCTGCACTTTCATGCTTTCTACTACAAGCAACCTTTAAACGTCACGGCACCTGAACCAAAATACTACTAAATGGCTTTCAAGTCTTTGCTTAAAACATTTTTTCGGGGGTCGACTCGTTATCTAAGATGAAAAACGTGTCGAAAACAACGAGCAAAATGGCCCGTAAAAATGTGTTTTGAAACCATTTTGCTCGCAGTCTGTTTTCTTATTTCGCGAGCTTGAATAAAGAGGTAGCTTCTCGAGCAATCTCGGCCTTGTTTGTTTAAGGTAATTACTACTTGTCCTCCCATCCTGCCGGCCCAGATGATGCATGAAAATTACCATTCCCCTACTTCAATCAAAGCTGGAAAAAGAAAAGGGAGAAAGGGGGGAACAGAGGCGAGCAGATGGGAGGGGGAGGCGGTGGGAGAGGAACTCTGAGAGACGCGCAGAGCTCCCTCCCCGCATGACAAGAAAGGGCACTGTCTCTGATTAATTAGCTGGAGTTGGTAATCAGTTTAATAAGACTGAAGTTGATGGTGAGAGGTCCCCTTTGGCGGAGGCACGCTAAGCTTAGCACTCTGTTCAGGGCCCTCGCTTTCTTCCACCAAGTAAACACGCAGTGTCTATTTACATAAACAGTTGTTTCTTTTTTGTGGGGGGCTATTTTTCCTTCCAAACTGCCTCAAAGCCTAACACCAGCGCTTAAGTCGCTCCCAACAATGGCAGCGGGAATCGCAGACAAATTCATGAATTTTTCAACATATGAGAACTAATTAAATTGAGGCCTTTTTGAAATGAATATAGTGCGAGGTACTCACCAGCGCTACGCGCACAAAGAGGGTATAATTCAGTGATTGAATTGTGGCGTGATAGCATTCAGCCTTTTACCATGGTGAGCTATACAGATGGCCGGGGTCCTTTTTCTTTCATTCTTTTCTTTCTTAATGGCAAATCTCATTATGGCAGTTATCACTGTATGGAGAACAAGACGGGAACGGCGGGCCACAAAGCCACGCGGTGCAGGAATCTGGTACCTGTGTGACGCGGAACATGATACTCACGGTTCGGTCGGATCGTGATGGGAATTTAAAATGTGACTTTGCTTAGATGATTATTGTCACAGCACATACTACATACTTACCCTGTTTCATCAAAAATGAGCAATGTGATGGACCAAGTAGATTGTATGACCTCTTAAAGGAATAGATTGGCATTCATGTGAAATACACTTATTTGCCTTCTTGCCAAGAGACGATGGACACCTCTCTCATGTCTGTCCATTAAATAGGAAGCTGGAGCACAGAGACAGTTAGCTTAGCTTGGAATTACGACTAGAAGCGGGGGAAACATGTAGCCTGCCTCCGGTCAAAGGTTAAAAAAATCCACCTTCCCAGCGCCACTAAAACTCACTAATCAATAGTGACTTCCTGGAGTCTTTGAGAAATTGCAGGGAATCAGAAATAGTCTGCCACATAAACCACTTTAAAGCCACAACTCATCAGTTTTAGTTTTTCTTTTTGTACGGATTAAACGAAGGAGATATAATGTGTTAATTAATGAGCAGTCGTCTTTGGCTAAACACCATCCAAACCCACTGAACTTTATTTTAATGGAAATTCCAAAGTTTCCAAAGACACCAAATTTGTCACAGTGTAGAGATCATGGATGGAATAGTGCTCCCATAAAAAAACATGAATTGTGGGTTTGAATACTACACTTCATCGTACTGTCAGAGTAGAAATATTATTTCATTTGTTCTGTTTTGTCGTTTTGAAAAATAAATCAGTTTGAATGAGTTTTAAAGGAGAATACTGTCATTATTCTATACACTCTGACGAATCTTAGAAGACCTAAACCAACAATGTCTCAGTACTTTCTGACATACTTCTCACATGTTTCCCCACTAAAGCCAAAAACTGCAATCTTTCAGCCAGGAGACCGCTGTTCATACCCCATGTGAAGTGTGAAGTCAATGTTGATGTATTTGTCAAGTAACTGTGTACGTCAGTAACGGCACTTCCATAGTTATTTTAACCCAAATGACTTTTCCTAAACCTAACTAAATAGTTCTGGTGCCTAAACCTAACCTGTGAAAACTGAAATTCATATTTAAAAGACATGTAACGAGCAGAAACTGACAGGTGTCGCTGGCTTTCGTAGGAAAATGCATGAAAAATGAGGAGTAACTTTTCGTAAGCTATCATAAGAACCGTTGTATGAGGATACGTTGAATAGTGCAGTTGTTGGGGACTATTTTCAGCGGCGGACTAATACACATTGGAGCACTATTGCGTGTTTCCGGCAGCAGCACTGTGTATGTGACATTGAGTCAAAATAAACTACAGTGTGTGTGTGTTTGTGGTGTCGAAGGAACATCCAGTGTAAAAGCGGCTCATTGATGTGTTTTTAAGCTTGATGGCACAGAGGAATGAGCTACATCAGTGTTTGGATCAACTCAGTGTTGGTTTTGGCCTTTTCATGGGATTTATTAACAGCAAGAAAAGTATTGAATATCACCAGACTTATCATTTCATGAAAGTTTGGATGAACTTTTAGGGGAAAAACCAGTGTTGAAGTGGTTGAGATGAATCATGTGTGTCACCAGCACAGCGCCTGTTTGAATCGGTGTTTTAACTCCATCTGTTAACTGAACCCCGCTCAGATGTAAACGTGTGCCTTCTTTCCAGTTTGACATTTCTAGCCCATCAAACTCAGACAAATAAAAGGATTGGCAGCGTGATAGTCTTCTCTTCGACTATCTATTTTCTTTCAGGTTCTCTGCAACTCGTTCTTTTGACCACTGTTATATTTAAGACCGTTTTCTTTAGATGAATTAGTCATAAGAAGCCTCTCACATGTCAAAATCCCTATAAAAGTATAATTTAGCTTTCTACATTGTTCACTCTGCTACATATAAATCTAATAAGTCACGACTGAGACTAGTCCTGGAATAAGAAGTTGTTGCCGTCATGGCCGAGCAGCTTCTATCTAAAGTGAACTCTGAGGACCGAGCCAGAGATAAGGGCGCACCACGTCGCCCCGTGGCGTTAATGATCGTCCGCCGTTACAACACAAAGACAGTCAAGTAGCAGATAGAGCACCGAAATAATTTAAGCAGTGCTAAGTGGTCCATTGTCATTCAAATGACAAATTATGCTTGGCAGAGGTTTTAGAGTCACTTCTACAAAGCGTTGCTATTGTTTGTGTCGAGACAAGGTTTTAAGGAGTCGGAATAGAGGGAATTACTTGGGAGAGTTTTGGAGTTTCTTGGGGTTTGGACACAAATTGGTTCCCAGCTCAGCGGGCCTGTTCTGACTGTCTGACGACCCTCCTACATGGCGACATTAGTGCCGTGTGTGAATGAAGATTTGGAGTCAACGTGGAAGCTTAGATCAGTGTTAAAGCTATCGGAAGATGTTCAGGTGAAACTCTTACACACAATAAAAGAAGAAAGAAAATCGATTTCCTCGCCAATATTTAATGTTGCAAAGGTTCGTAGCCCTGAGATGCACAAGTGCGTCAAAAATGACACCTTTCATTGGTATCAGTTGTATCTGTCAGGTATACGAGGTACTTACTATATTTACTGTGAACTACCTCAGCTGCTTTAATACGTACGAGTAAGTAGTACGCAGTAAATAAGTATTATCTGTATTTTTTTATAAATTGCTGTCTCTAAATACTGTTTCATACATTTTACACAATTATTATAACTATGTTAAAGAGTATCTACTGCTACATATTAGCCTACTTTAAATCACATAACTGTACAGAGGTTGTTTCACATGTAGCTTCGTAGCTAACGCTGCATTCAAGACAATAGGAACTTGAAACATTCCGACCTCCTACTAGAAAAAGTCGGGTTGAGCGTGAGTCAAAGTTGGAGTGTTTTCAAACAACAATGGAAGCGTGCATTGTAGATGGTAAACAATCAACTTAAAGTATATTTGCCTGTGTTTGATTAAAATGATTCATACTATCATGTAGTGCTGGGCGGTATGACCATAAATGTGTATCACGGTATTTTTTAAGATTCTGGCGGTTTCACGGTATATCACGGTATTTGTTTTTCCCCTTGACTGTGTTCTTATATAGGTTTATAGTGTCTTACTCTACTGTCAGAAGTACATAGAATATAAAAACATTTTAATGTCATCATGTATAAAGGCTTTGCTTACTAGAGGGTTTGCTCGTTTGTTCCTCTAATGTTTGAGAGCAGTTTGGCTGAAGTATTGTCGCCCCGGTGAGACGTACCTTGAATCCAGAGTTTTAATCATTGCTCTGAGCCCGTCTTTCTCGACTGTCTGTAGCCGGACCATGTCCTTGCAGAGCTGGATCGTTATTGCGTTCGTAATGTCGCTCCACCGCTTGCTTTTCTTGTCATATGCTGCCTCGAGCTAATGCCTCTTCAAGCGATGTGTGACCCTTTAGCTTCACCGTTTCACTCGCGCTAACGTTACCGGTTGACGGCCTCGAATCCGACGGCACAGCTCCTGTCTTGAGCACAGACTCTATCGGTGCATCTCCGGTCTGTCTTTGTTCATCCTGCATCGCTCTGTTCTGTTCTTTAATGTAACGTTACTGTAGCGACGGAGCCTCTCGCTGTTAACAGACTGTTGTGCTAGCGGGCTAACTAGCGAGCTGTACCCAGCATGCCGTTCGGCGGTGAAATTTTATAAATGTACAATTATTAGTGTTACAAATAGTTTATTTGTCATAAACTGTTGTGTCGTGGTGTTTTGTCCTGTTAAAGAGCGTTAGTTGTGGGTTATTAATTGTTGTTATAAAGTTATAACCATGATTAGAGGTCCCTCTCAAAACACTTAAAGGATTTCGGAATATTTACATATTTGGGACATTTTTGGGAAATAATATCCATAAATTAACATCATGCCTTGACTCAGATCGATCAGACACCAGTAAAGTGCTAAAATCGGCTTATGAATGTGCCCCCAACGCGAGTACCTGTCGGCCGACTTCGAGATAATGAGCTAATAGGTCACGTGACTAGCTGTGAAGCTGTGACGTCATTTATTCTAACTGCCTGTGGGAGTACACACGCTGTGTACAGTGCAACACATAGTCGTAGTGAAGACAGCACGATGGAGGGCGCGGATATTTCTCTTGATTTCGCGTTAAGATATAGCACCATACCAATTCGAACCTCTGGCAAGGGATTGTCCGGCACATTTTGATTCAGATCAAAGCGAGAGTGACACGGAAGAAGCGTCCGGTGACGAGAGAAGTGTAGCCGATCTCTCGAACCAGGAAACGGATGTCGCTACACGAATTTGTAATTTAGTGAATAAAAATGTAATTCGTTGTTTTAAAAACGATTCCAATGCGTATATTTGTCAAACAAAATAGCTACTATGTGATCGGATTGTTTGCTATACTATTGTCCGATTATAATCGATGATTTTCAACACGAGCGTACGTCTGTCAGACTGCCTCACTTTTCCTTCCCGGTCCCGGCTGCTATTTTTTCGGGATCTCCAGGTCGTATGCTAGCAAAAATGGTCGGCACGGCATCGGGATTCAGTGACAACTTGAACTTCCCATAATCGTATTTTGTCAACATGTCTGGGTCTTTCACATAACAAGTCTTTTCAAAATGAAGAGAGCAGAGTTTTGCCGTCTTACTCGGCTGCCAGTTCTGCTCACCACGCCGGCATCTATCGACCCAGATTTTCCTCCGTTTCTTGTCTTTCTCCGAGGGGAAACCAAAAAAACGTATGCCTGATCCTTTCTTAAAATCACTATTACACCCCCAGGCTACACAGTGAACCATTATTTCGGTGACAAAGACCTCCTAACTGATCGATTTATCGGCTGAGTGACTAACAATATGGTCAATGTACAATACAAACAAAGAAGCCGGTGCCCGTGCTTAGAATGAGTGACGTCACTTCCGGACTTGCATAGCGAAATAGACGGGGCGCGAAAATAACGCGATTGAAAAATGCATATTGCAGACGGACCATATCAGGAGTATTAAAAAGCGCTGTAATTGCTTAAATAGGCAAAAAATGAGTTTGCATAATTTTGTTTATTAATTTCTAGGCATGAATCTTGATAAATAAGCCAGGAATTGGCAAATATTCCGAAATCCTTTAAGACAAGTAGCTCCGAACGTAGCACTCTTAGTGGCGAACAATATATTTAGCTGCCTGTTGAAGAGTGACAGCAGTTGTTTCGGCTATGCACCGGTATGACGGTGTGTGAAAAATTCATATCATACGGGAAATTAAAACCGGTATACCTACCGCCCAGCACTACTATCATGTAGTAAAAACTGTTCAAAATATGTTGTTATAGGTCGAGGTAAACAATCTCTGGAAGTCATCTTCTCTGCACAAAAGATGCTGAAAGCAGCATAAGTGCCATATTATAGGAAGACTTTTACTATAGCATGGTACAGCATACCGTTCATCAATACATATATACCATTAAAATCATTGATTTAGTATTTCTCTACATGTATTGTTGACGTGGCTGTTGAGATAAACAACTGGACGCTGGATGAGGAATCAGTGATGAGGTCAGAC
The DNA here is from genome assembly GCA_032191485.1 of Leptoclinus maculatus. Lineage (NCBI taxonomy): Eukaryota > Metazoa > Chordata > Actinopteri > Perciformes > Stichaeidae > Leptoclinus > Leptoclinus maculatus. The sequence goes on from JAVDOI010000016.1 coordinate 15,845,051, forward strand.
CTAGAAACACATATCACACAAAGACGACCCAGATTAACTGGAAGGCTTCCTCCAACTATCAACCTAGTTCATTGAATGCAACGGGGAGAAAGAAGTGAGCACGAAATAAAGACAAATGTTGTCGATAGATTAACAAGATCAAGAGTAGGAGGAAAACATCTTTGGGCCAGACGGCTTTTACGGTAAGAGCTTCGCAGTTTTGGAACATCCTTCCATTAACGTCATAAGGACTTTTACTATTCCTAAAGAGCAACCAGACCTGCCATCACACCTAGTCGCTGCATTCTTTCCCTGTCTGCCCTCGTTTGCTTTCTCAGATTGAGTCCATATAATCTAACGTGATTTTAAATTGTCATGTTTTTCTTTAAGTGTCTTACTTTGCGTGATGCTGCCTTAGTCCTCACAGCTTTTCATCCCGTTCAGTTGTTTGTGTTTTTCTTTCTCCTGGTCTAATTGTTCTAATTCTCCTGTTGTGTGTTTTGTTTGTCGTTTTAATTTAACATCCAGCACAGGGGCAACAGATTAAAGATTTGAGTTCCTGAGAGTAAATGAATAGGTAAATAAAAAAATAAAATAAACATTACAAAGCAATTCATGATCATTATGTTGTGCATAGGCCTCTGCATCGACTGATTAATTCCATGTTCTTGTTGCAGCACAGCTTCAGTATTAATCGATCGATAACAAGTCTGGAGCGGTTTCTTCCCCCTCTCTAATCAAGCCCGTGTTTGGTAATGACCTGCGCCACAGTAGACGAGTGTTCTTCATAGGAACTCCGCAATAAATTACCACACAAGGCAGACTCACCGAGGTCTTTCCTGGGACAAATCAAGGTAATGTTAATTACACCCATTCAATTCATTTGCTCAGCGTCAATCCCCCCCGGCTGCTCGAGACCATGCTGGGTCCATTCTTTAAGATACAAAGGGATCTCAGGTCCATGTGTGTGGAAACAAAACCAGATCAGTACAAGTTCTGTCGGCGTGTTTATAGACTATAACAGAAATGAAGACTGGACATCTCAATATGGCCCCATATGTTGCTCACCTATTCTCTCCTCTCTCTTCAGGTACTTGTCACCGCTTAAGATGTCATTACCTCAGTTGGGACCGTTAAATGGTTCCATGAAGAAAAACATGAAATATTCATTAACGCGGTTAATAATTCATTCAGATGAAATGCAGTATGTGGTTTGCAGAGAGAAGATGAATGCATAGTGGCTGCACGCTCAGCATATTTGTGCTCGGGAATGTTTTTTTATTTCGGCGATAGCAAAAGAAGAAAAATTAATTGAAAGTTAATTTTCATTTTTTTTTGTTCTATAAGTTATGCTAAATGATAAAATAGATGCTTTCCAAGCAGTTTCAAACTAAGAAACAATTAAGAGGGTTGTGTGAGTGACCCGCATGCTACAGTATGGCTTTTAATTACGCAGGGTGTGCATTTCAACATTACATTTATCACATTGTAAATGTTAGCTTGACCTAATTCCCACAGCTGGGGGAAACTGTGTGAAGCACTTTGTACTTTGCTGCCTGAAAAATTGGAACCATAACCTCTGCTTATCATGTGACAAAAGCCCGCAGAAACAAAACCGCACATTCATAATTTCATGACAAGTTTTTGCCATTAGTGCAAATATCCAGTCGCTGTTCCAGATGTGACATGAAACGCCCGCAGACTCCCCCCCCCCCCCCCCCCCGGTCCAGAAACAGCAGCAAGTGCGTGCACATTGCTTCAGTTAACACCGGAGTGGTAAAGTGTTCCCACACCGCCGCACTGCAGTGTAAACACCGCTCATCCAAACACTGTCAAACTAATTTCCTCACACCACAGAGCTTCATTTTGGCTTTCAGATGAATCACTCCTTCCTCTAATTATCAATTGTGACACCCATAATCACTGGGAGACTGTCGCGCTGACTAAATGGCATATCTTTTGTGTTATAATTCTGTGCATCTTGACAAACATGACCCATTAAACAACCCTGTGGCCTTTTTTTGAAGAGCGACGATTACACTAATTAAAATGGCGAAACATCTGAGGGGGCTGCAGACGTGCCAGAATTAAACAGGTCATTAAATCAGCCGAGGAATATGTCAACATCCACACTGCCTGTCGCTCACGGGATGAGTTGCTTTGAGAGGAAGGTACAAATATACCTTGTGTACTGAGATGGGCTCGTCACTTACACGACACCACATATGGAAAGTGACATTCCTACGGTGGCCTAGAGGTGCAAAACACAACAACACTGGCAAGAACACGTCAAACACAACATAGCCTTTGCAACGATGTTGGTAATGAAACATTTAATGATGTGATTTGTGAAGTGTAAGAAAAACTAAAGTTTTCGAAAATGTGTTTTCTAAATAATTTGTATTGTTGTGCTTTCAGAAAGTCAGTGTTTTCTGTGAAACGTGTTTATTGTTTTTTTTTTAATAAGTTGAATCTAATGCGGTTGTGTTTTGCCCCTCAGAGCCTCCGTACACTAGTTTTCCGATGGGAACAAGCGAAAAATATCCTCCATGAAAAGTACGTTCCCTTGAAAATCGACGGTACCCTTATGAAGGTAAAACATTTTATAAATGTAATAAGGATTGAAAGCTTTATTTAACACATGGAAAAGTCAACGATGGCAAGTGTAACAAGTTGCAGTTACGGGATAAAACACACCGTAGCAGCTATTGTGTTATAATAAAAACAAGACAAAGCAACACTGCCACGGCTGATGTACACGCTCCGTTAGGTGTGTTTTCAGCGTTGCTCGTCTTTATCAGCTGCATCTCGGAGATGGAGTTAATCCTCTCCTAGCCGGCGATAGCAGCAAGTGATAGTGCCGATGTCGCGTTACCACCAACATATGTTCCCTTTCATACAACAGCAGCTTTCCAACCATTTAATGGGATTGTTGTTGTTGTTTTTTACACTATCTTCCCCCCCCCCCCTACTCCACACAACAAACACTTTTCCTAGAAGTGGCTTCGACATGTGCCCAAGGAGTGTGTCTCTGCGTTTCACAACAAATCAGCCCAGGTCAGGGGGCTAAGATGGGCCTCCAGGAACAGACTCACCACGACGATGAGGGGAAAGTGGATTTTCCAGCTTAAAAGCAGAATCATCTCTGCTCAGGGCATCGCCCTGTGTTCCTAGAGATTAATAAAGTGAGATGCTATTGATACGGCGCGGCGCTAACCATGTTCACCGACAACTAGTAGCTTTAAAAAAAAATGTCTACATGGCTTCTGGATATCACATATTCTCAGATGCTTTTTGTTCTTCCATTGAGATGATGAATGTAACACTGAAGAAAACCTTCTTGAAAAGTTCTTAAGTTGTCGAATGTGCAATACACACCTGTGAAGAAGGAAAAAAAATGAAACAGACTCATAAACCCCAAAGCTCCAGAAGGCTCTGAAATTCGACTACTTTCTGTCCCGTTAATGAAGCATCTCTGATGTTTCCTCACTCCTCAGTCAAGATACATTTTTCATAGCAGTCATCAAAGTGAAGAAATCCCACGTTGTCCTTTGATGTGCTTAACGCACTTTTAACTCGCGTCTCATTACAAAGATAATTAATAGTTTAATTAGCACCAATTCTCACCGACTGACAGCCGCTCAGACACACAGTCATGTGAGTCGCTTTGGATGTGAAATGATGGAAAAGCTGGATTTTTGTTTTTGTTTTGCGTGCTCTTGTCATATCTAGCTTTGTTCAGCTCCGTTCATTGTGTCATGAATTGCCCACAAACTTTTATTTCTGATGTTTAGTTCATTTTTTACCTCGTCCCGTTTCAGCCGACACAGCAAAGCTGTGAGAACGCTGCTCCTCACCAGGGGACAAAATGCCCAAATATGTGCAATGCAAACAACTTAGGTGGGATTCATTTTAATTCTCATTACCTTGAAGCAAAGCAATCATTTTCTATGGTTGGGGGGGGGGGGAAACACACACACACAAAAAAAAAACATAGAAGCAGGCATTATGAATAAAAGTAATTATCATGCTCGTGCTTCTTTTGCATGCTGTTTGCAATTAACACTTCCTGGAATCGGGATGAAGCGCGAGCGGCTGCAAGATCGAAAAAGATCAAAGTGCCGGCGAGAGGAATCGAGGAGTTTACAGATGCTGAAGAGAGCTCATCGCACAATGAGCAGCGAGTGTAGGCTTGGAGATGTTGTTCGGGCTGAGAAACAATAGCTCGTCTCCCAACATGGGTGAGGGCCAACAGCAAAGCCTCCGTTTCATGTCTCGCCCCCCCCCTCCCTCCCTCCCCGCCCAAAACGTTCACTCAACTTCCAGTTTACAACTGCTCACACACTGTTTACAGCAGCCAAATTTCATTTTCTTCTCCCAAATCCTATCGCACATTATCCTGTACATTGCATTAGGGCCCTAATCTTTCCTTTCTCTCCCTCGGAAGAAGAAAAGGAGCGCCTTCATGATTAACCCACTTTACAGCAATAAATAAACGCATCATCCAGTAATGTACACCAGATTTAATTTGAGAGGGGGGGGGGGGCAGAACACTCAAATCACTGAAATGTAATGAAAAATAACACAATGCAGACACCAATGGGCGCCTTAGGAATTAATTTGAATGCTCCATAATTTTCTCTCTCTCTTGTACCCTCTGGATTGGTTTTTCCTCAGTCAACTGTGTGACTTACCCCCCCCCCCCCCCCCCGCCCCCCCCCCCCCTCCCCTCACACTCAAGTCTTCAAAATATACAAAGAGAATAAAAAGAAACGGGATCAGTTCGCCATTAAAAAAAAAAAAACCACTGCTTTTATCAAATTAACTTAAAAAAACAAAGCTGAAAAGCAGTCGTTCTCCTCCGTGTTTGTCACATGAAGCCCATGTTGCTTTTGGTTTCCCATCTCCTCTTAGCCTCAAACCTGCAATGCAAAAAAAAACAAAAAAACATTGAGTGACTGAACCCTTTATGAATACATTTCAGCTGTCAACTTCAATCTCTGCGTGAGTAATCGTTCAAAGTCCAGCTAATGCCGGTTTCAGTTGCTGTATCCTAACTGTGCTTGAGCCCACAGAGTGTCAAACGTGGCAGATGTGATGGCAAACACAAACACCAGGACAGAGAGAGAGAGAGAGAGAGAGAGAGAGAGACAGAGAGAGAGAGAGAGAGAGAGAGACAGAGAGACAGAGGGAGAGAGAGAGACACACAGAGAGAGAGAGAGAGACAGAGAGAGAGAGAGAGAGACAGAGGGAGAGAGAGAGACACACAGAGAGAGAGAGAGACAGAGAGACAGAGGGAGAGAGAGAGACACACAGAGAGAGAGAGAGACAGAGAGACAGAGAGAGAGAGAGAGAGACATAGAGAGAGAGAGACAGAGAGACAGAGAGAGAGAGAGAGAGACATAGAGAGAGAGAGACAGAGAGACAGAGGGAGAGAGAGAGACACACAGAGAGAGAGAGAGAGACAGAGAGACAGAGAGAGAGAGAGAGACATAGAGAGAGAGAGAGAGAGAGACAGAGGGAGAGAGAGAGACACACAGAGAGAGAGAGACATAGAGAGAGAGAGAGAGAGAGAGAGAGAGAGAGAGAGAGAGAGAGACAGAGAGAGAGAGAGAGAGAGAGAGAGAGAGAGAGAGAGAGAGAGAGAGACAGAGACACAGAGAGAGAGAGAGAGAGAGAGAGAGAGACAGAGGGAGAGAGAGAGACACACAGAGAGAGAGAGAGACAGAGAGACAGAGAGAGACAGAGAGACAGAGGGAGAGAGAGAGACACACAGAGAGAGAGAGAGAGACAGAGAGACAGAGAGAGAGAGAGAGAGAGAGAGACAGAGAGACAGAGAGACAGAGAGAGACAGAGGGAGAGAGAGAGACACACAGAGAGAGAGAGAGACAGAGAGACAGAGAGAGACAGAGAGACAGAGGAGAGAGAGAGAGACACACAGAGAGAGAGAGAGAGACAGAGAGACAGAGAGAGAGAGAGAGACATAGAGAGAGAGAGAGAGAGAGACAGAGGGAGAGAGAGAGACACACAGAGAGAGAGAGACATAGAGAGAGAGAGAGAGAGACGTCCTACCCCCAGGGTAGTTGGTTCTTCCTTTTCTGCGCTGCCCTCAAAGCTTCCTCTTCCTGTTTGTGTCGCACGAAGTCACGGCAATCAGCGGCTTCAGCGATTTTCACGGCCAGCTATTTAGAGGCAGACAGAGGAGAGGAGAGGAGAGGCCCGTTAGAGAATGGAAATCAGTCTGTGGCGAGAAGAAGCTTTCTGACTGATGTGACAGGGCGGCTTGTCGTCAGCGTCTCTGCCTCCTCCGCACCGAGCTCCACAACACAGGAACACAGGAAGGCTGTCCTGCTCACCCTGGAACTGAACACGCTTTACATTAGGACGAGTGATAAGGGTTTAACATACAGTACGTCACACCAAGTAACTCTTGCATAAGAGAAACATTACGCACATCACGCATATTAAAACCGATGCATTAAACATGATGCAACATGTGAAAATATACATCAAACGTAGAACAGGTGAAGAGTAATATCGGGGAATTGTACGTGTGTAATGAGCATATAATGCCATTTATAATATATTGTATACATGTTTGGCTTTGTTTTCACTGTATCCTGAACAACTCGGAAGTTCAGTTTGATAACCGTTTACTCTCCAAATGCAATAACAAGCAGTTCCTCTTCTCTAAGACACGCTTAAACCCCCCCCCCCCCCAGAGAGTGTTGATAACTGATTAATCATTCACATCATTAGTTCAAGAACAAAAAAGCCAAAGTAGCCATCTTCTCAAATATCAATATCTGCTGGTTTTCTTAAATAAATTTGGGTTTTGGACGGTTGGTCAGTAAAAACAAGCAATTTGAAGGCTATTTTTCGGACTATTTTAGAGGACCAAGCGATAAATTAAGGGAAAATAATTGTGCAGATTAATCATAATGAAAACAACCAGTAGTTGAGATTTAGATTTCTGAAGTACTTCTGTATTTTTCTTTAGAAACAAGCCGTTTATAATCCGTCTTGGCAACAGTCAATGAAAACTCAATGTGAAGAGAAGCAGCATAATGTGTGAAGTGTTCCGTAGCTCCATAAATTACAGGAGCACCCTTTTATTCAAATTATTCTGATCTATTTCGCCTTTTGTTTGAGGTGTTTTAAGAGGAAGTCCTATTTTAAAGCTCCTGGCTTACAGTCTCTCTCTCTCTGGCACATTGTTTCTATTTGATTACTTCTTCTTCTTCTTTTTCTTGTTTAATGTGCAAATGAAATAACGGAATGAATAAATAAACAATGTGAAACAACGTTCCCCCCCCCCCCCCCCCCCCTCAAAAACCTTGCAATGGCATATTTTTTCCCCTCATCGCCACCAGTGTAAAGAGAGACTTGTATTTCTGTTTGGAGTACTGCAGGCAGTCCCGGAAATCAGAAGTGAAGGAGAATGACCGTGACTGCAAGAGGCAAACATTCAAATCCCGTGGAGGACGTATGTATTGTGAAGCAGAATAGATCCCAATAACCCCAGTCGCACAGAAGCACGGGAAACAAAGGGGAACAGCCTGCCTCCTCTGTCACTCCTGAGATAGGGTTATTATTCAAGCAAAGGCAAACTTTGATAAACAACTTGGAACAATTTCACCCAACCTTTGGGTAATTCTCTGTAATATTCAGAGTACAATCGGGGGGGTGGGGGGGGGGGGGGGGGGGGGGGTGGGGGGGGGGGGGGGGGTGCTTAAGGTAATGAAGAAATGTGCCACCACTGCACCACTTGAAAAAAGAAAGAAAAAAAAGAAAGACCTGCTGGAGAAAAAAAAAAAAATGTTTCAATTATAATTAAGTGGGATAAACTTTATTAGAAAGACTGAAACTAAAATATCTCCTAATGCATGCTGGGATTAAGCAGGTCAGAGCGAGCAGGCAGGAAAAATTAAACTCTAAAGGCTTTTTATCACCATATTTCAGGAACCAAGGGTGTAAAATGTTCTAATTTGGGATACATTAAAAGCCATAAAGGTCTTTCAAAAAGATTAATGGTACTTTGCTCGGATTTAAGATAAGGGCTTCGGCTGGCTGCAAGTCCTGGGCTCCGGCTGGGCCCTCAAGGCATTCATCTATACAGTCACTGGAAGATTTGTGAAAGCGTCTGCATAACCTGAAGCGTACATACTATGACAGCTCTCCAGTTCTTTGCCATTTTTATAGGTTTTAAATTCCTCAAATCATGTTTCCCCCTCTTAAAGAGAGTTATAGCGGGTGACGGCTCTTACATTTTTGCCGGAGATTTGCGAGCAGATAAAACCACACCAGGGTTTTCCCCCCCCCTGCTCCTTGATGGGAGTGCTTTAGGTGCTAAATGCTTCCGAGTATCTGCGATGCACGCGGAGATTATAGGCCAGACGTTTATTAAATTGTTGACAAATCTGAGAGCAGCTCTCTCTCTCTCTGTGTTTGCTGTGAAATAAAACCCTACTTTAGCTCATTCTGGGAGCAAATCAAATGAAACTGCGTGATGCTAAATGGTTTCATTTGGAGATTTACAGCCAGAGCCGTTTCTTTTTTCCGACACCGGGATTACCCACATTAACCGGCTCTCCTGTGGGGTTGCATTTGAAATGCAAAAGGTCTGGAAAACACGCCTTCCCAAACATTCCGAAAGCTAAATTAAAACCCACGTCCGTGCCCCTCATTTCCCCCCCTTTTTTAAATTCACAACATAGCGTTTACTATATTTAAAGCATTAAAGGTCTTTGCCTTTTTTTTTATCAGTTTAGTCTCCAGTCCCTGATTGTCTTTACTGGGGCTCAACATTAATGTCAACCAAGTTACCTAGGAGACAGAACAGATCAAAGAGACAAAAAAAAACAACCTCAAATGTCTGATTAATCAAGCCTGCAAACAGCTTATTTCTTTTAGCCTGCATGCAAGTATGAAAATGAGATTCCGAGAGCAGTACATTGTGCAGATTTGTTCATTCTTATCTGAACAAAGCCAGCGGCAGCTTATTTCATGGATCACTGGCACTGTCAGCGCTGTGGCGCCGAGCAGGTGACGGCTCCTCTTTCTGCGGCGAGAACAAAATTAGCAGAAAGTCGGCACAAATTAGCCTCTCATATTTTCAGTAATATGACATTATTTTTCATTTACTTTTTTTTTTTTGATCCACTTTTCAGGATTTTTTTTCATCCCCCCCCCGTACCCCCCCTCCCCGTCCACCGCCTCCCCTTTGCGTGCATCTTAGTGCCAAATCCTTTCACATCAGAGGCTGGGGGGAAAAATAAGAATGAAAGCACAAAGCAGGAGACGGGAAACCTCATGCGTTCTTTGTTTATGTGGCTCCTAAAAAAGGAAATTCTTCCCACTCCACCACGTGTTAATATACAATTAGGTGTCCATCACAGCCGTGTTGCTGTGTCTCTCTCTCTCTCTCTCTCTCTTGTGTGGCCCGGGCACAGCCCCGCTAAAAACAAGGTTTATTCAGAGGATTAATACTCTGACCTTTGGAAGATTTGAGGGCAAAGAAAAAAATCATGGTGCACAAAGCCGGCACTGCAGCAGCAGCAGCTTAGGGCCACGGGGAGGGTTAAGTCAATAGTACCGTTTTCTGTTCATTCATGTTTGGGTCGTCATGGAGATTCAAGTGGAGACCCAAACATGGGGCCTTAATACCAAAAAAACAAAAAACCTCTGCATTGCTGCTGTTTAAGCCATACACAAGATAAAGCAAGTCTATCTTAATGACACTTTCACACTCTGTTGTCATGTGCGTGTCTGTTCCATTGCGTCATTTCGGAGGTGTTTGACGAAGAAAAGAAGCATTAGGAAGTCTTTATGAGCAGCACGGGCTCCACAGAAACACTGTGGCAATTAAACAGCAAGTGAGAAAAGACAATAGCTGAATGAAAGAGGGGAAAAATACATCTCCGTGTGGATAAAGTGTTAAAGCTCCTATTAACAATACAAAATAAATGATGGCTTTAAGGAAGAAATGGCCTTAAACCCATTCATAAATTTCCTATCCAGGAAGCCTCTTCCAATTAAAACGTGTGAGAGGTGGATTAACAAGGGCTATATGGCTTTGCCTCGCTAAATCACCTCCCCGAGCTGCTCTGCTGCATTTGACGTGTAAACGATTAATGACCAGCCTAATTCCCTTATCACACTACCTTAATGCCTAAATAATGTGGCCTTAGTCAACTTTGGGAAAGCAGGGCTGTATAAGAAAGGAATGAATATCAGATTAGGCAGCTTGTGTGTTATTTCAGCGTAATTTGTTAGAACTGAGGCGGAGGAAAGGGGGGGGGGGGGGGGGGGGGAAATGGGTTTCTGGCTGCAAAGCTCCGGCGTCGCTGTGACATCGGGAAGGTCGAGAGATCGAGGGGTCAATCAATACCACCCGTATCGCATTAAAGAGGAAGGGACGCACAGGTTCATTCAGCTAGTTCATTTCGACACGAGGGAAGAGATAGACTGGAGGAAACGCAAAGAATACAAATCAAGCCCTTTCAGGTCTCGTGTGAGACAATGGATGTGATTATTGCTCGCTGTGAACACGCAGACCTCGTGGGTTCAACAACAAAAAAAACGGAATCTATTCATGGATTATCAAAAATGTTGCTCATCCAAGTCGTGGAGGAAACATTAAGATTCTTTACTGAAGTAAAACCACGCTGTAAAAGCACTACGTTAGATGTAGAAGTACTGAAACTGAAGTGTATGTATTGCCACTAGTGATTGGTCTTCTTACCGATTGGTCCACTAACTCTTAAATATAACTTAAATTACTTGATTAATTGTTTGGTCCCAAAATGTCAATAAATAGTGAGAAATGTCCGTTAGAATTCCCCACAGTGACATCTTTAAATAGCTCGTTTAGTCCAACCAACCGTCCAAACCCGTCGGTCATTTAAGAAACGGGAACGGAGATGTTTTTGCGGGAAAAATTAATTAAAGGACTCATCCGTTATCAAAATAGTTACAGATTCCTTTTTCTGTCGACCGACTATATAATATTTACTACACTACTGGGTAATTTAATATATAGTAATGCCTCATATTTCATCGGCTCATCATAGGCGTTTCATGGGAAATCTTAATATGTAAACTAACGAGCTGTGTATAAATGTAGTGGAGTAAAAAGTACATTTGTCTTTCAATTATGAAACAATCAACAAATTTGAAATGCGGCTGCTACCAAGTATGGTGAGTATCAGTTAGTGTGCCCCGAATGTGTAGTTAAGTACAGTAGTCAGTAGTGTACTTAGTCACATCCACTGGTCAGTTGACTCATCGATTACTCAACTAATCGCTGCAGCTCTGCTCACCAGTTTAACGGTAACGTGTATTTCTCTGAAGGACCGCTTCAATAACACCGTTGAACAACGTGTAATGTGAACGCATCAACAATAGTATAAACACGACAGCATGCACCTCCATGTTGTTTCACGTAATCCCGCCTCCACTTTGACAAACAGAATTACATGGCAAGCAAAAAGAAAGCCACTCCAGGGAAGGCACAGTGGAACAGCCATGTCTACAGTTTTCCTCTATTAGTAATCTGATGCTAGATACACATGACATGACATCTTTAGGGAGTAGACAAAAAAAAAAAAATCTCTAAAAGTTCGCCTGCTTTGTGCACATTCCATTATCTCGCCTCTTCTGAGTAGGGTAGGCTTATTAGCAAGCTTTGAACTCACACTTACAATAATATGCCATCAACAGTTTTATAAGCTAATTAGAAAAAACAGTTTAATTAATGAGTGACTGGCAATAAAATGGCAATCATGAAAAAAGAAACAGAGGGTGCTAAGCTTCCACTACCACCAATTAAGGCCTAATTACAAACAAATTATATATGTGTTTTGCTGTGGGCTTTAATTTGAAGAAGAAAAAAAAAATGGCTTTAATTAAAAGAGAAAACATGCTAATTAATTAAACAGCACACAAATCTACATTGAAAAGTATGCTTTGTCTATCAAGTAATTAATGAAATACAATAATCCAAATGAGATTCCCAGGCATTTGATAACAGCTTAGTACCCATTTCAAAATCCATTTCAAAATGAATGGGCGAAAATTTAATGTGAGTCATCCAGAGATACAATAAAAGTTCATTCAGTGATAAATTGCTTATGCTGAAGGAAGAATGAACAAAGAGGAGAGTTTCCCTAAACTCTCTGCGATGTGGCCTGGGGTGGGGGGGTGTGTGGGGGGTGGGGGGTCAGCCTCCTACTCCGATGTGGGGCGGGGAGAGCCACGATCTGATAAAGCCCACTTTCCACAAAAGCGCTGCTCATTAATTATTATTTTTTTTGATTACAAACACGGGGCATGGCGGGGAGAAGGTGGCGGGGAGAAGAAAAAGAAAGGTGCTAAATAATGTGAATATCATGAAACGCTCTTAGTTCAGCTCTTTGTTTCCACTAAGCCACCATGTCTCCTCCGACAAAATGCCGCGACACCTTTGTTTCACAGCATTTAAGCGAGGCTTTCCAAAGGGTAGATTTCAAGGACAGTGGGGCTTTTCCCTTTCAGCTGCCGCTCCTATTGAAATACGAGCCGGGGCCGTAATGAAGGGATATTATAACCAGTTCAAACGCTGCAGACAACCGTAAATGCCTCTAGTTAATACATATTCATCACGTTAAGTATTGTTTATTAAGTGATCTAACAATTAGGAGGGAGCCCTTTTCAAACAGTTTAGGCTGAACGGGTTAATCTCGGTTTAAACCGGGTTAGAGGCAAGTCCACCAGCCAAAGGCCATCCAGAGTACAGGAAGCCCCCTGGTCCAACATGAGGCTAGATTAGGGGTCGTTGAGCCAGACGGTCTCAGGCAATCAGTCGACAAGCCAGCACAAAGAACAGTAATACTATGCACAGCTCAACACGAGTGCGGTGTGATTTTATACTGTAAGGCACCATTTTATTCACTACTTATTTCTGGGGGAAATGTCAGAAACAACTGACCGACAATAAGAGACAAAACAGCAAAGTGTTCGTCCTCTCCTCTCTGACAGAGCAACATCAGGTTTCTCAGAGACGATCATTTCAATTGTCAAGACCACAAAGTCATGTGAGACGTTGCTGTGCTGAAGCAATATAATAGTTGTCCGCACATCTTAAACAGGTTTCCCTGAGAAAGTTGCTCATGACATTAATATAGTGTTTCAATCACAACTTCACAGAGCACGTAAACGCATCCAGAGCCACATGCTGCAAAGTGGCGCTTTGTCTATGTTACCTTTAGTTCCCTTTATTGTGTGTTCTTTTACCTCAATAATGAAAGCATCACTACTACAGGAGAAGGTCAGGGAACCTGAATTAGACCTGAACTGGACGACAGCCAGAGACTGCTTATTGGATGGAAACGTAGCCAGTGAGTCAAGGATCTACGAATACAATTATTTACAGCTACTCGGTTTATTATGTCTGACCAGTTCACCACGTACATGTCTGGAATATACTGATCCTCCTTTGTGCCCGATCTCTTTTTCACTGTATAGACTGAAAATAAAGAAAATTGCCTTTTGGAACATATCGGGTTCTTTGTTTGTGGTGCCATTTGCAGGAGAAGCCAGCAGCCATGCAACTACTTTTTATTTTCCATATTCTTCAGCTCCTGGAAGTAATGAAATGGACCCGACACCCGCTATTGTTAGAGACTGAGAGAGTTTCTGTTTTGAAGTGGTAATGCCACTAATGGCTGTGATGAGTGCTATGGGGGAACTGTAAACTCTAACATGCCGTGACAGTCTTTTGTGGTGAAATATGCCCACTTATATATATATAAAGTACAGCTGCAGTGGTTCTGTGGTTTAAAAAGAAAACAGGGCGAGGGACAAACTACTTGTTGACAGAATGATGTATGAAATACTACAATGGGAAGGTTAATTAGTGTGACAAAGAAAGAACTGTACAGTAGAAGTTATTTTGAGTTAGGGACAGCTCAATGAAGACACCGATACACATTCTCTCTGCATTAGATCATCATATGTTTAGCACACAATTTTATTGGCAATACTGATCCGGGTTCAGAATATCGTCTGGCTCTGATGGACCTTCAAAAGACTTTTCATACAGTAAATGATTTAATTTGATGCATTACACGTATGGCCACTAGGTGTGATAACCTGGTGGTTTGTTGGTTTAAATCATACATAAGGAATGTTATTCAGTATGAAGATATGACACCTTATACAAACTAGGACTGGTCACATGGAGTTCCACAAGGATCAATCTTAGAACCGTTACTCTTTTGAATAAATGTAAATAATATTAAAGCGGCAGTTGATTGTGAACATTTTCTCTATGCTGATGATTTGTTTGTGTCCGTCGACGTTGAGCACATTTCACATTAAAACTTTTTCTATTTGCCTCAAACAAAAAAGCTTGTTCAAACTATTTCCTATTGGGTATGTAAGCTGCAATGGAGTCACAATAAAAGGTTAGATCTTCATGCTAACCTTTTCAGGTAATTTTATGTTTCAGGAAATTGTCCAGATGCCAATTAATCTAAGAAACAAATATGATCTGCTATGATGCAATGAAGAATTTATGTTTTTTTCTCTTTCTGAGCAACAACAGGCTGGCTTACCGCTTGTACACAATAAGATGATACATTACATATTTCAACACAATAAAATAATTAAGTGTGAGGCATTTGGAAGCATTAAGTGGTGAAAGGGGGCGTGTGCTTCTGGTGTCGTTGAGCCGGGGAGGAGGAGCCAACTTTGAACGTTGCATTAACAAACCGCAACCGACAGATCCTACTCATGTTGCCTTTAAACATTGACAATATGGTTCAGTATTTAACAGCAAGTCATATATATATATTAAACCCTAAAGGACCTGGAACCGGACTATTTTAAGTTGTTTGAGCGTGCTAAAGAGCAGCATGAACATAATACTTGGAACAATCAAAATTCAGCGCATATTCATAGATGTAGATCTACTGGATCAAAATCCTAAAGTGTGAAACAGTTTAGCAGATAACCTGAGATACCCGGAATCTACTACAGTTCTTAGTAAAACTTTTAAGATATGTACTTGTGTCTTTTGTGTGCGTATTTTCCTATAGGTCACAGTACTACACTTTAGACGGCGCAGGAAGCCCCACTGTGCTTTGCAGTACTGATGAGTTATCAGCTCTTTGCACCGACTCATTTAGCAGGAAGAGCTGCAAAATCAATCTGTCAAATATGAGCTGCTGGATGCTCTCAAGCCTCCCGACAGGCTCTGAGCCGTTCACACCATATGTGTCAGTCACTCCATGTTCTGCTCATTACTGCATTAATTAGCCCAGATGAAACTTGCAGCAGTGCAAAATAATGTGCAGCAATCAAAGGATGGAGACCCAGTCTTGTTAATTTGAGATACTTGCACCGTTTACTCTACTGAACTATAGGACTACTTTAGAGGAGAGAAGCTTTTTTTTGACATTATTTAGTGTCTTCTACGGCTTGTGAAAGGAAATCCAAACGTGTTGGAGCAGGATCAACAGACATCTTTATGAGAACAGACACCCTATCTGCACAGTTTAAAGGAATACATTAGGAAGCTTTGTCTAAGCAATGAAGACATAAATAATGTTCTGTTACCTAAAAGGGGATGTGATTTCTTCGGGGGCGTTAATACTTTCACTTAAAAGCGGAGCGTGTCTCCGTGAATTCATCTAAAACAAAGACTTACAGCCTCTGGAAATATTTTAAAAACTGTAATGAGAATAAAAAAAAAAAACCCAACCTGCAATATCCGAGCAGCGCGTCTCAGAAGTTTGACAGATGAAAGAACACATATCTCACAATTTGTAAGGAGCCTTCAAAACAGTGGTTTTTTTTTTTACCAAATTGTTTTAATGTTCAGATTAAAAAGAAGAAAGTGGAGCAAATGGAAATCATTAATTGATTTGAGGGAGCCAAAAGCAGCAGAAACAAACATTTTCTGTCGTATAAAAGGAGGCATTCTGACAGCAAGCTCTCTATCTTCCTTCCATTTCCCTTTGCTTTGAGGAGATAAGTGGGAGAGCGTTGAGATTGAGGATGAAAATACACTGAAACATTGTCATCCAGCATGTACCAGCGTTTTCCTGAACAAAACAATGCCTAGAGGGACAAACAGGCCTCTTTAGTTCTTCACAGCTGTCGGAATGCTTTTGCATTTTTTGCGAAGAAAACCTGTTCCTATTCTTGCGGTGAAAAGCCTGCCACAATCATGTCTCGGTGTTATGACCGTAAACAAATTAAACATCTAAGCCATTCCGTACCAAATGAGCCACTCAATTATAACCTTGAAATTGATTCTGGCCACAGCGGGGATTATTGATCCTCTAAATGTTTGTCAGAGTGCGCCTGTCAAAAGTGAACAGGAGTGCGGTAAACAAACATTGGTCTTAATGCTATCTGCAGTACAGGCTGCACCGTTTAAGATATTATATAATCCTATTTCTAACTGATTCAGAAGCCTTCAAACTTGTTTCTCTCTCCACACTCCCCTTGTATCCAGCAAAGGCTTTCTTTGTATTCAAACAACGCGAACGATAAAGAACTTTTACGTCTTTTGGGGGATTTTCAAAACCGGTCAATTGACTCGACTCTCGTGAAACGAAGTTATCGCTGCTAAACAAGGCGCCGCGGCTGCCAGACCGCTGTCACGCTCCCATCACGGTCCTGGCACGACGCGAGTCAGGTGCCAGGGAGGAGAGAACCTCGGCTCAGGCTAAAAACCAATCCACCGGCGCTCTAAGAGGCTTTCTCAAAGTACAGTGCAGGTGCCACTCACAGGAGCTTTCCTTTAAACTTCCCCATATTTGACCACTCTGCCAGCAGTTAAGATGGGAATATAAGGGCTCTGATGCTGCTCGCTAATGTCCATTACACACCGGAGACACCGGGGCCACGCATGTAATGCCAATTCAATGAACAGTACAACTGCTTTGTTTCTTCAGGTTCTAAACTCAGATCCCTGTTGTTGGCGTCTACTTATTCATTCAAGAGGGTGAGGCTTAAACGATTTACCGACTGAATATCCTCTTTTTGGGGGACACATCTAGTCTGACGGTCAGATAATGTTTTCTACTGTGATGTTTGATTTGTTATGGTATAGTTTAAGTGAAAGATGCTGTTTTTTTGGGCGTCAGTGCAAAAGACATAAACCGTGGTTCTCTGATAAAAAGTCAAAAGGTACATAAAAACACGAGGAGAGAAGTTGAATATGACTCCTAAGGTGAATTATCGGTGAGAAACATCTAATCACAGCGCTTTAAAATGATGTTATGTGGCTGGGAGCAGTTGCCTGGCAACAAACAGGAAGTTACTGGTCACCACTAAGATAAAGTCCGGCACATAACCTTCTGGAACACGGCAAATTGTTGTGTTTTGCACAAAAGCTTTAGAGGTGCAGATTTTGTTACCTTCCTACAGAGCTTAACTCGCTGTTTCCAGTTTTTATGCTAAGCTAAGCTAACCGGCTGCTGGCTCTCGCTTCATATTCAATGTACAGATATGTTTGTGGTATTGATTTTCTCATCGTTACATTATATGGGAGCCTCCTGGGTTTCTATGTTGAGATAGACTATTTCCTGAACCATTAGCCCCGCCTTCTTTGCAAGCCCAGAGTGTTACACGCGTTTGTGTTGCTATTATTGCAAAATAAAAATAAAAAAAGGCTCATGGGATGCTGTGAGCAACATGCATCATGAAACAAAGAAGTCCAACTTTGATGCTCCAAGTACGGCAATTCCCCCGGTGGAGAAGTAACACCGCAGCTGTGTGTCTTTTTAGCCACTATTACATGTGTGTTGGGCTACATTTTATGCTAAATTAGTTTCAAACCACTTGATCCTTGATGCCTGCCAAGGCGGTTAGTTACAAAACTTCAGGCACTGCATTTAGGGACATGTACACTTCAAAGGTATGAAACTCTTACCTGGAGAATGATTTAACAGTTGGCTTGAAAGCAATGTACCCTTCATTAAAAAGCAGAGCCAAAAGTCCTTTAGACACTGCAGCACTTCAAAACTAAGGGGAGGGCTTTCCATTAACTCAATGCAAAAGGGCTGCAGGACGGAATGGTGGGTGTCTGCGTGTGTTTTTTGTTCCTCTATGTCTTTGCAGCAGAAATGGCCACGGATCCATTAGCCCGATTTGTCACAGCGGGAGCACCCCCAAAGATCTCTTATCAGCACAACGTACCTCTCGAGTGGCGAGTCTGTCGCTCATGTCCTCCGCCTTTGCAATGTCCCCTTCAGCTATGGCCGCCTCTATGCTCTTTTCTAGGCCGGACTGCAAGAAGAGGGAGGGGGGGGGGGGGGGGGGAAAATTCAGTTTTTTTTCTTCTTTTTTTTGAAATAGGGGTAGAGAGAAGAAAAAAAAAATCAAAGAGTAACTTCAAAAGTCCCCAGGGCCTTATTTTTAATATGATTGCCATTACTACAAATATGTAGATTTCCCTTCACAAATGAAAACCTTTCTGATTGGATATTAGTGGGGGAATCTTAGAAATGCTACAGGAGATTACCAAACATAAATGTGACTCTTTAATTACACATTTCCATTACAGGCCTAAGCAGAAGGGGGTGCAGAGAGGCCCCCGGTTACTGATGGCGAGGCAGTTCTGCTGTGATGAGCCTATCTGAGGAAGCCGAGCACCAGATTTCTTCTGCCTCCCAAATTTCATCATGCTAAATGAAAAAAAAAATGAAAAACACACCGGAAAGAGGCTGTAATTATGAATGTGTCCCCTCTGATGTATTGTTTGAGGACCTTGGCTCAACTGTTAAAGTGCGAGGACGATGCTATCAGGCTTAAAAACGCAGAATTAGTAGAACAATCTTCTCCGTGACTCCAGTTGCTTGATTTTGCTTCATATAGTTTATTATTCTGCACATAAACTGAAGCCGACACGGACTTATCGTGTATTGTATCGCACAACACACAACTCTCAGCTGTCAGACCACCATCCTTTATTCCCTGAAACATGTTTTTAAGGTCACTGAAGAAATGCTGGGAGATGAATTAATGACATCTGGCTGCTGTGACAGCTTTTTTCCTCAAATGACTGTGTGAAAGAAAAAAAAACATGATATATTAATTACAAGGAACTGCATTTGAGGGATGAAGGAGCCCCCTCATTATGTTGATGTGACAAGTTCTGTTTCATTCAGCTTGTTAATCATTTCTTTTTATTCAAAAGGAGGCTAAAATCAGCAAAAACTCAATTTTATGCTGCTCTTAGATAAATTAAGCACAAAACACTCCAAAATAATCATTAAAAGGATTTCAAATTGAAATGAGAACAGTACCCATTCACTGGGTCAGCTATAATGTTCATCAAGCTTGCAAATATATATATATTTTTTTGCTTCATTGGCAATTTGCAAGCCTTCGCATAAAGCGTTCATTCAGCTTAAAAGTGCAGAAATGTATCCGAATGAAAGAAAGAAAGTTATAATTTCTTTCAATTATGAATTCCACAGCAGTGGCACAGGCCCGTTTATTATCTAACAATTAATTTAAGTGTTCTAGCCGCAGTCACAGCCGCTGTATCAGGTGCTCTAACCCGCCCTTCTTTGTCAAGCAAAATGTAGATTTCCATTAGAAAAACCTACACTTCACTTTAATCTCAGGCACACGTGAGAGGAGATTCACTCCTAATCTTATCACTAAATGTAGCCAAACATAATCCGTAATATTCATCTCAGTGTCAGGTTGAGAGAGCGCAAGGATTCTTCTAATCCACGTGTCATATCGTGTAAAACAATGAGCGGGATACAGTGGCACGGAAACACAAAGGACGGGAAGGTGTTCCTAACAGCTACGACTGACACAGTATTAAACCTCGGCAGATAAGTTGGGAGGCAGCCGTCTTTGTTACCTTCGGAGGGGGTTTGGAACATGCGGGGGGATGAAATCGATCGTTGACACCAAAGTGCTGCTTGAGATCATCCCAGTGCTTCTCCCGCTCCTCCCGACGCTCTCTGCCGACAGAGAGAATGTGAGTTAATGTTCATTACATGCAGCCCAGCTGGACTCTTATTTCTATCGCTAGGTATCAGAATCCATACGTCTATCACACAGCATGGTAACACCATCAGTGCTGGTGAAAGGGTATCATTCTGCCTCGTTACACTTCCCTCAACACAATACAGCTGTGATGCTACGACTGGTTGGTGATCCAAACTTACTGACAAATAGATGATTAAGATAGTTATTTAACTATAAATGATCTCGGTTTCTTGCATGTTTACAACAAATCACGCTTTCTTTGTTCATCTGAGATTCACAAGCTTTTCATTCTGGCAGTCCACAGTTGCATGTGAAGAATTACCTGAATCTTTTGGTGCATGAATTCATTTCACTGGTTGGACATAATAATAATAATTCGGTACCTTGTCTCTGTGGGTTCCTCTCTCTCTGTTCCTGTTGATTGACACAAGAGACACAGTTACAGGTTTGTAGGGTGCAAACAAACGATCATCTTTACAGAAGTCTTCAAGAACAACAGGTCAGCCAGTAAGGTGCTCTGTTACATACAGCATTACGAGGGTGGCCTAAAGTTCTAATATGGGTGAGAGTGTTATTATTTTATTATGTTTCTCTCCTTTTGTCATGAAGACTGATTCGACTCACAGTATCAAGCATTACATTTGCATTGTATTATCACTGACACCTTTCTTATGTCGTCTTCTTTTTTTTCTTCGTCTGGGGTCTTTCATTGTCTTCATCTCGTCGTTCTTCTTCCGTAGATCCTGGAATTTCTTAAACACACACACACATACACACACACACACACACACACACACACACACACTGAATTCACAAACTGAGGCCACCACAACCTTAGATCTACCTCTGCTGTACACATATTGTGTTATGATACACACATATGTAGTCCAACAGGGCGACAAAAAACTTGTATTCACATTTGGATGGCTCAAGAAGGACTGAGGATTTAACAGAAATTGTAAATGTATTGTAATTGTTATTGTAAACGTGTTTTCTTTAAAGAATTAGCCCTCACTTACAGACAACAACAACACAGGTACACTACAGCTAGCCTGTATTTCACAGAATGCTAATCTTAGCTCACTACATAGCAGATCCACATACTTGCCACATTTCCTGGGATATACCAGGCACACTGCTGGAATCACTGTCTGCATCACTGGCGGTGTGAGTCGACTGTGCCTCCACCGCCGATGCTGTTGTGTTTTCCGCGGCAGAGATCAACTTTTCTGCAGAGCCCTCACACTTGTCTCCCTCCTCCCTCTTCTCCTCAACAGCATCCTCCTCGTCATCTGCACTGAGGTCGTCTTCGGTTAAGCCTTTGGGCAAGAGTCCGCTGTACATTCTGAGTCAGTAGATTACGGTCAAATGATACGTTAATGTACCGTTTGGATGGACTAAAAACGGTCAGAATATGGGTAAATTATGGATTTTGACAGCGGCTGCTGGAGCAGGCTCTCATTTCCGGGTAAACACTGTGACGTTTATGATAAGAAAGCACCGATTGGCTGAAAACTCGGAACGTTCTGCACATGATCCAATCGGAACGGTGCTTGTAAATGCTGGGCAGCGGAGCACGAGGGCTAGACTAAAGCTCTCATTGGCTGTTGTTTTAAGCACAGTGGTTAACAGTTATGGTTTAATTTTAGTTTTTTTAGGGGCTAGCAGAGCGGTTTTATGGTGCAAAGTTTTCGGTTATCGTGACATTAACAGCTCAGAATAGACGCGTGAACACATGTGAGGAGTTCTAGCCGTCTGAGAGAGTCTTTGCAGTGAAGTAAAGTCAAGAGCAAGCTGTTGTGGAGCATTTCTAATTGAGGTGAGCCAGGCTTCTGACAGGTCCGTGAATTACCAGGAATCATTCAAATGCTCACCTATATTTGTGTCATGTTCTCGGCGAGATAAGCCGCCTTCTATGACCAGTGGTTCGCAATTTGCTCAAAGCGCTCTGGGCATTACATTATTATTAGAATGATTAGCATGCAAATCTTGTATAGCCCCTGGCACTGGCACAGGCACATCTACCCTTAAATTGCTCTTTCACACTCATTCACATTAGGCTTTCTTTTGGTTGCATCTTATTGCAGAGCCAATAATCTACATAAATTACAGCCTGTATTTTGTGTGCCATATGAATGTATAATAAAGAGTGAGACCTATAACACCAATGTATGTATATATATATATATATATATATATATATATAAAGGGTCAACAGCCAGGCCCAGGCAGGCTGGACGCTGAGTGGGGAAGAAGTATCTCAGGTGAACCAGCTGTGTTGTGTAGGACTCACTGGGAATTGTGTGAAATGATACTTTGCAGTAGGATTTTGGTGCCGATGCCAAAAACAAACGTTTTTCTTTTTTCATAACTTTCTATTTTTTGATAAATTACTATTCTTTGAATTTAACGTAAGAGGCCAAACGTCTGGAATGTTAAGCATCTAGACAGAGATTTTGAACAACTGGCCAATTACACCACTGACACAACATGAAGTGACAACAAAATGGATCAATGAGTCATCATTTAATTCAATTGATCAAGACAAACATTCCTCCAGCTTTTCAAATGGGAGTATTTGCTGCTTTCTTCTGAAACAAATAAACTCAAATTCATTTTAAATGGAATCCCCTTTGGTGTTGGACTGTTGGTCGGGCAACATATTTGAAGACACCACTATGGGCTGTGCGATCTTGTGATCGGCGTATGTCACTATTTCTTTTTACATTTTAAAAGACAAGGCGATTAATCGAAAAGATAATCGCCGGCTTGATCGGTAATGAATGAATGTAACATCTGCCTCTTGGGACTACAGATGAAAAGTAGCCTCTTGGCTAACTCTTACAGCAATGTGTTTATTAATGTGCACTGTCCCTTATCAAATAAACCAATAAAGTAAATGAAAATAATATAAAGTTGCAAAAGCCCTAAAATCAGAACAATACAACAAATGGAAAAAGACATTCGATGCCAGCTTTGTATACTCAGTGCCACGGACACCTTTTAGTTGCTAACAAAACAAAGTATTTTTGGTTTTGACGCCCAGATGTCAAAATGTTAAAAACACATCCCTGGAGACCTTGCACTCTCCTTGACCTCCCTGCACCCTAAGAAGAGGGAGATTTAAAATGCCGTGCATATTAAACTGGGATGATGAGGCTTACGCTATAGTGAACGTCATCTGGAACATGTGAAATCTCGATCTCGTCCTCTATAAAACGCGGAAGCACTAACTGGTGTCACTCACTCAGCATTATTGTGACTTTCATTACTGGTGTGACAAGTTGATGAGCACAGCGGCGTCTGAAGGTAAATGAGAGTCACAAAGCCCTGTTAATACCAAACAAATGTTGGCATTACAGGTCTGAATCATTTCCTTATTGATTACTAGACTTTGTGTTCTATTTCACACTTGAATTAATGTCTCTCAGCTCTCTCGCCATCCGTCTCTCTCTCTCTCTCTCTCTCTCTCTCTCTCTCTCTCTCTCTCTCTCTCTGGCATGTGCTCCAGTTCATTATTTCCGTCATTTCTTGGTAATTTGGAGTTGGCTGTTTAAAATTTAGAGCCTCTTATTAAGTTTTTTGGCCGCGGCGGATAAGAGGCAGGACTGTAAGAGCACAGAGATAAACTAATCATCTTAAAACCCTAATTATTAGTATCTTACTGTGACAGACTGTTTTCTGCGAGCCAGCCAAATTGAGCTTTTTTTAAATGAGGAAAAGGCATATCTTCGCGAGTGGTAATAATTTTAAGTCATCTCGATCTGGCTTGGTGTGGCAGAATTCATTAGTGCAGATTAGCACTGTGTGTACAAAGTAAATGAGATATCTAATGGCAAACGTGGAGGTCCGGGGACTCTTAATTTCCTCCCCAATAATGAGGGAGGATGTGAAGAGGCGATTATTTATACTTTAACATTGTGACTTGTGCTGCGTGGAGTCGTCTGCTCCTCCACCGAGCGGTTACACTAAACAGTGCCACTAAACCGTCCACCTCTCACCTTCCTCTCGGTTGGGGCTGCAAGAAGGTGACGAGAACGACCCCCCCCCCCCCCCCCCCCAATCAGATTAAACTGTGTGTTGCTCTGATGCAGAGAAAAGCTTGATTCTTTTTTCTTTTTCCGCGAGGATACGAAGGAAGTTAATTATGTGTGTAAGGAGAAGGTTGAGGGGGGGGAGGGGGGAATAATAAGATTACAAAGAATAATTTGCTGATATAATTACACCAAAATTGGGTACACACAATTGTAAAATACATGTATTGCTTGACCTGGGTTAGCCAGTGAAATAAATCCTCCTTCTATAGCCTTTGTTAATTTGTTTTTATCATCTCCAAGTGGTGTTTGTGCAGGCAGTCCAATTTGCATGTGTAATTCCACTGTGCAAATTGACAACAAGTAGATAATTCGAGGGAAATAGGCTGGTTGCAGGCCCCTGCTATCTTCCCCAAGCCTATTCATTTTGAGGAACCGCTGAGGCATGAAACTCATACATCAACTATTTCCTGACAACGCTGAGGCTTATTGTCCCCTAAAATGTCATTACAGCCATTATTTATGAAGCTAATTCATTTATTAAACCATATTTACTCCGACAGAGTTTGTCACATTCTATCCATATCCGGAGCGTCGTTTTTTTTTTGAACAATGTCTTTCGGTGAGTAGGCGCGAACACGCGTACGGTAGCTCGCGAAGTTTCCGAATCGACCCCGTTTGTCACTCATAATAGTTGGAATATTGCGAAAAGAAATGGCTTTATTCAACTTTTTATGGCAAACGCTTAAACCTTGTGTCACAGAAGTCCACTAAAGAACTGTTTGGTGATAACTTGCCTCCTTTTTTTTTTTTGTATCTTCGTCCTAACAGAGCGGAGTTACCACGGGCGTAATCAGATGGATTGCAGCTACTGTAGCAGCGCTGATAAATCCCCCCTCTGACAGCCTCCTTCCCAAATGAGTGTGCATTAGTCACTTTCAACGCGCCGCAGTCAGACATCTGGAGCTAAAGAGTTCTCGCGTCGAGCCTCCTGGCCTGTTGCTGCTGACTTTATGGATCTGTCAGTTTAGCGCGGCGCACACTTCATGACAGTGTGGATAATTTGCAATTGTGAGTGATGAAGTAACACACAGGGGAGGGGGGGGGGGGGGGTCATACATTTTAATGTTGCATGTTCGCCTCCCGTATAATTCCGTCATAGCATTCTCCCGCCTCTCTTTTCTTTGGACTTACCTGTCACCCAAACGCACTTATCACAGCAGTGGCGATGAGTTGTGTTTGAACTGTTTTTACAATATTGATTTGGAGGCATGACATTTTAATTAATACTGGGTGTTAGCTGTCATACAGGCAGCCAGCCTCATTGGGTAGAGAGTGTGAGACAGGCGAGGTGGGGGCAGTGAAGATAAGGCTGAAGTACTTAGTGTGAAAAGGCTGTAAAAAGGGATCAATGTGGCGGGAGAGAGACAGTCATGGGCTGAATTTAAGGTGGAGGAAAAAAAGGAAAAAGCGGTAATATCTGCGCTCACTATATTTCTGTCAAGGCCTATTCTCTTGCCCGATAACACAAATCATGGAGACACAGCGTGGCCTCTGTCTTCCACAGGTTGCAGACTGCGTCGTGCTATTGGGAGTCTGTGTTGCCAGCGTGCTGAGAGACAACCGGGGGGGGGGGGGGGGAATTAGGTAACTTTGTAGCACTCCATTGAACAGCAATAAGCTTTAAGGGCTTAGCGAGCATAAACACATTAAACTGATGAGATTCATCAGCACTCTTGTGTCAAATCTGTTGTGCCCACAGGAGGAGGAGCTCACAGCGGCAGCACTCTGCAGAGCGGGAGAGGCCAACCGCTTTCCTGCTTTACCCAGTCCCAGCACTGACACAGGTGACCTCTGACCTATCGGTACAGCCGAACACATTCAGACACTTTGAACTGCTTGGAAATAGCGAGAGACTTAGCACAGGGTCAAAACGTTGGATTAATGATTGCGAGTCCTCGCTCCACTTTCTGATAATTGAATTAAAGATGAACTCTATTTAATACGTTAGATAATAGAAAGAGTGTTCAAAATGAGATCAGATCCCAAAGGGGTGTCTTGAATCGCTCTTAAATATCTGAATGATTGGTAAAGAGATCGTTTACTGGAGGATACGGACACGCAGCTAAACAAAGACGAGCTCCACAAACATAGCATAGCGCTGCACATTGTCTACAGTATGAATTATGGTTGTGGGACAGAACAATGGAAGAAATGTATGAATCATAACTTGCTGTACAAGAGGACAGTGTAGATTATTCACAGTGTAGCCTGTGCAGTGTGCTTCCTCTGTTAGGCGATACAAGGATGCATCTTAGCACACATCATATGATGTGCATATACAGTAATATGCAGATACATTATTTGCCGTTACCTGCAAATATTTACTGTTTCTACTTGACTTAATGACTGAGACCAAGAATCAAGTCACAGCTTTGGAATCAAATGCTTCTCAGTTGACCGATTTGCCGTTTTTTACGACCGGTAATTCCAGCACAGCAGCTGCGTTGTGGCCCGTGTGACGCCGCGCTGAAGCGACACGCGGCAGACTAATTGTGGCTGCAAGTGAACGCCTCTGAACAGCATCAAGCCAACCTTTAAACAGGAGCAGGCGAGGCATTTCTTCACTCCTCCAGTCAGCTCGCCATATTTGATGTTTAATTGGTGTAATCTCAGAGCCGCAAAGCTGGGGGACTCTCCCCTGATGAAGTGATACATTTAAATTAAAACATTTCTTCTTCTCAAAGGTAAGAAGGCCCCCTCAACTTCATTTTTTTTTTAACCGTTTATCTGTTGTCTCTCCTTTTTTTTCCCAAATCGCTGTAGCCTCTCGCCTTTTGGACGGTTTCACTGGAGGCGACCAGATTGGCATGAAATTAGCTCAGTTCGAGTCGTTACATGGTCCAATCAGACGAGCTGAGATGTAATCTCGGCTGGCCTGCCCCACCAGAGTCCGACCCCTTCGGATGAAATGGACTACATATTCATAGGTTCACTTGCATGCTTGATTACGACAGCATAGATGGAAGGTACAACCTTTTTTTTTTTCTTCTGTTTATCTTGCTTCCAATTTCCCCGTGTGAGAAGGGAGATTGAATATTGAATGTGATTGAGTCGAGACCTAAGGACACAATGACATGGAACTCATCTTTCACCAGTCCAAATTAAATTATGAAGAAATCACATTTACACAACCACTTCAGTCCATATTTTACCCCATTCCACCGCTGATTGTGTCGTTTTCTGAATATTCTATCATCTCCAGCAGTCTTGTGTTTCATCCACACCGCAGACACTGTTGTGTTTTGTAGCTAAACAGCGTGCGAGCCCTCGTAGCCATTCATTACCTTGCCTGACATAAAAATAATGCCTCGGAATAATGGGAAATATTACCTGATGAATTAATTACCACGATAGCATCTCGGGTAGGGGGGCTTAAATGCCATCTTAAATTACATGCAGACATTAGAAAACGTTCAACTTGTCTCATTTGCATAGGGGAAGCAGTAGGATGCATAAATAGGAAGCCTCCTTGGGAAAGGGGCAAGTACACTCTCTGGGAGGCCTGCTCGACTTCTTGTGGACATTATGAGTCAGTAATGACAAAGAAGAGGATCAATGTCTCACCTATGGGAAGGCATGATTTGTTTCTTACTGTATATGACATGTTTTCTGTTGTCGCCTCTTGACAATATGTTTATATTTCTATATATATACATATGTATATTTCAAAGGTTAAACCCTTATCAAGTTAAAACTAATTTTGTTTTTAAAGTGAAGCTGTGGCAATTTTCCCATTATTTTCTTTGAATGTCAGAAGTGATTGTCTCCTGCAGAAGTTCAGCATTTTTAATTGACTTAATGGACAAAATGGCAATTTAAAAACAGGAAATGAAAGCGGTCAGTTTGCCGATAAGAGACGCTCAGTTGTGCCGAATCCAAACACTGTTGTAATTCATTGTTTTCTTCCATTATGTGCACCGGGCACCGGGGACGAATGATGTACAACACGTGAAAGAAGTTTGGTCGAAGAGATTTGGGAACAGGATCTTTTGTCTGTCGACGGACATGACAGTGATATGATTAAGATATAACTGTGTTGATCAGAGCATTATTATTGATCAAAAAGTCTCAATAATAATGTGTAATTGTAACGCCTCACTGATTTATTTTTTTTGGTATGCCTGCCATGTATTTGTTTGCGGTGCAATTTAATAAATCTATATATTTTTTTTCCCCTCCTTCACACAAAGGAGCCCACTGCTAATTAAGCTCATGTGCACCTCCAGTCAGTTCACAGGTAAGCCCTCCATCACGGCAGCATGGCACAGGAGGAGGAGAAGAAGAAGAAAAAAGCCCCCATATTGTGGAAATCTCTCTCTCCTCAGAGAAAGAGAGAGAGAGGGGGGGGAGAAAGTAAGAAGGAATGCCTTGCCTTCCTCATTACACTGCTGTCATTTACTCTTCATCCCCCGTACTCTTTAGTGGCATTAAGACGGGATGTAAATTTGACAGTTAACGCTGTTAGAAAATGGCTAGTTCAAGAAGGGCAGGAATTAGAGATGGGCATTAGACGCTGATAAGCTCCTTTCCTCTGCCGCGGCGGCTGCTTAACATTCATGGGAAAGTCATCATCAAACAACGTTATCGCCGCTCTGTTGACGGCTGAGGAACATCATCACTATGATAATTTTTTTTATAGCTGTGAGCCAAAAAAGCACTCTTTTATTTCAGCGGTTTGTTAATGAGATAGGAGCTTGTTGGTATGGGCGAATGCAAACTTGCCACTCTCCAGCGTTTGTTTGACTCCCCCCCAGCCTCTCCCCCCCCCCCCCCCCCCCCCCCCCCCCACACCTCCCCTTTGCGCCCCCCTTCCACACTGTTTAATGTTGCAGGGAGGAGAGGGAGGAGGAGGGGGGGGGGGTGGAGGCATTTTTTTATGTACTCCTTTCGAAGTGCTCTGTGTACATTGCTGAAGGAGGGCCTTTATGTGTACCTTTGCAGATCAGTCGCTCAAAGAGAGGAAAACACGGTTGTATCAACAAACGCTCTCTCCTAACAGCCCTGTAGCTGGCACCTGTCACTCACCTGGGACTTAGCCATAGATCTGAATGGAGGGAGAGCGTCGGCGCTCATTGAAGCCGGGTAAACTCCCACCAGCACTACAGCGCGCCATCAGCTCTGCCTTTAATGATGAAAAGGCTACTCAAGGCCGCCAGTAATTACGGCTATAAATGGTTTGCATTGTTTCTTCTCCATTCAGTCATTACGCTCCCAGCAGCTCGGTTCAGAGGTCTCCTGCACCCCCGTTACCACCGGAGCCATCCGCACACGTGCGCTATAGCTGCCAAGGCTAAGCAGCTTTGCGTCGGATGGGGATGCAAACTGTGGGCTGCAGATACCAAAAAATCTGATTGGGGCTTTATCGCCGTTTGTGTTTTGTGGAGTGGGTGTGTCGAGAGATTTCATCTTTGGAAATCCTCACCAGGGGAGATGACAAATCATCTCTAACTTGCTCTTAATTACTTCTAAAAACTTTTTTGTTTGTTTGCATCACAGCGAGCAGAGGTAGACTAGGACGGCATGTAATGTTGTCATTAGGCTGCACTGTCAACATCCTTAGCTGTTAATACAGTTAAAGCATGTACAGTCAGAGGCATGAATTATTATGAGAGGTTATGACGGTCAGGTTTAGTTCTTGTCAGCTAATGAGACTCTACTGTATGTGGTGAATGACGGTAGTTTGTGTTGCTTCTGGTTGAGACATACCGAGGCTTCAGCATAGATTTATTTTCCTTTTTTAAATTTGTTTTACTATTTCTGGCACACAGCACCAACATGTCAAAACCAGGTAGAGGAAACACACAGCAGCCTGTCTCCACGATGCAGTGGAGCTCTTGGTAATCATCATGGCAGATGTAAAACCTGCAAAAGTCAACACTTTCTGGCGTAGAATTACTCTCGACATAGAAAGTCATGCATAAAATTTCAACATGTCAATTAAAAGTCTGTGCTCTTAGGTACTTTAGTGTCAAGAAGTGTTTTTCACAGCTTTTTCGACACAGAATTCATAATGATGATTGCATGGAGCCTCGGTTTATTGGAATTCAGCGATTGAAGGGACCACGAAAAAGGAAAACAGGAAGTCAGCGCAACGTTGTGATATGATTAAATGGGAAAAAAACTCCATCGTTTATTGTCACATTAAGTGCATTAAAAATGTGCCTTTCTGTGCCGATCACATTACGAGAGCGGACAAAGCCGCAGCGCGTCGTCGTGTAAGTCAGCTTGTTGTACAACTTTGGAGTCGTTTCATTCCTTAGGAAAATGAGCACAATGCAAATGAACCGCAGATGTGCTGCAATACCTTTTTTTGGATCCACAGTAATTCTGCCTTTTGAGTGGAACCCGCAGCATTATCTCCACTTTGTAGTGGTCTCTGAGCCCATTGTCACGTTAGTTCTATGGTCCTCTGTACTGTAAAGCAGCTCTGTTATTTAGTGCCACTTTGGGGACGTGGAGTCAGCAGAGAGCTCGATCTTGTGTTTTATGAGCACGGAGATCCTTTTTGCAGGGTTGGGAACCCTGAAGAGCATGGAAAATAGATTTGATCATATAATGAGACGGGATTTGCTCCTTTCAATATCGATAGAATGAACTCAACAATGTGTTTTATGATTGTTAAATCGTTCAGTGCCACACACACACACACACACGTTTTTTCTCTTTCTGATGAATGACGGAATCTTCAAATGCAACCAACAGGAGAGAATCTGGCAGAGACGCGTGAGGCTCACCAGCGTGTAAACTCCTCATAACTAAGCCGAGTTTGGTTTTCCTTGTGTATGATAATCAAATGTAATTCCGCCCTTCATTGACATTACCATTTCCTCCACAATTTAAAGCCATTACTAAATCACATTGTCAAAATCCCCGTTTCCTCTCATCAATCCTACGTTGAGCTTTATTTGTGATCCTCTCTTTCTTTTGCCCTCACCCGTTTGATTCACTCCATTTCTCTCGTTCAATTTCGCTCCACGTTGCTGTTTATTTTATTTATTTTGGCGAGGAGGACTGGATTAAACCTACTGGAATAGCTGTTACCCAGATTTTAGGTCATCTACCAAAATCCATTAGGGGGGAAATATACAAATAACCCCACTTTTCCCTGCCATCCACAGTGGTCTGCTCTTGTGGCTGCAGAGGCTTACGGTGCTATTAATAGTAGGCAATCTGCAACAGTTTTATCTCCTAATATATTTATGGTTATTGTGTCGTAAGAAATAAACACTTGACGTGGATGAAGGCTGTGGTGTGGCTGCCCGACCGGCGGTAAACAGCTCTGCCACTTCTCCTAATGTATACTAAACGTTGTCGCGTCGCTTTACTATCAATAACAGGGAGCGCCGGCTGCAGCAGTTCTCATAATTCATAATTCATTCATTAATAATTAGCGGGTTTAATGAAACAGATACTGCAACATTAGTTATTAGGTGCACAGTTTCAACAGAAACAAATCCGCTCAATCAATACAATAAAAGTGGCCACATGAAAGAAATAAAGTGAAGAAGCAAAGAGCATTGAAGCTAACGAAGTGTATTACACACTTATTAAAGTCATTTTCCCTTTGCCTCCCAGACCCGGCCAAAAAAACACTTTCAGATTCTCATTGTACTCCGAGGCAGACTATGTTTTTTTTATTTTTTTTTCCTCGTTAACTTTGAAGTAAGCTCAAAAAAACATATAGGTAGACAGGGGTGGCATCAAATAATCAGCAACTTCAAAAAGCATGCGGCCACTTAGCACTCCTAAAGCTAATGTCCCCGAGACATTCGGAATGGAAATTATTCAAACTCATTTAGTGGCAGCAAATTGGTCTAAGTTCAATCAGAAAACAGACTGACACTGAACACGAAGTGCAGCCTAATTATACTTGTTTGTCAAATGAAAATTTCATTTGGGCAGAAATGAAACCTTCGAGCAACTTCTTTTAAGGTGAGCTCCTAGTTGTATTATCAGCTAAATGCAGTAAAATCCATAATCATATGATGATAATGAAAATGGAGCCAATGTTAACATTCAGGCTCCCAGTGCCCCGGGCACACGGCGATAAAAATTAAGTACCATAGTCCTCTGCCAGGCACGCTGACACCCGGGCTGGTCTTTAGCCTCTTAGATGCGTTTTTGCATTTTAAAAACTTTATCAAAGCACTGTTGCAATGTGGAAAATGTCAACGTGAAATGCACTGAAGGCAAATTGGAATTTCATTAATAGTAAAATTATTGCTTTTGACTGATGTATTACTATGCTTGTTAAGAGCCGGGGAGTGGAACGCTCGTCTGTCTGGTCGGCAGCCTCGCCTCCTCTTGTCCCATGCCATTTGCTGAAAGTTAAGAGATCTGCTTCCCAACCGGGGAGAAGAAAAAAATAGCAAGGAAGTTCCCAAAGTTGCAGGAAGCGACGGATATCTCGTTGGAAGACGTTCATTTATTGGCTAGTGTGAGCGCTAAGACTCCTACATGCAAAGAGACACTGAGCTTTATGAACAGGATAACAAAGGCTCTGTTGTGTTCGATGACATTATTGATGTGGTGGTAGTTTCACACCTGCTTCACCGTGGAGCTGATGTTCACCTGTTTCAACCTGCCGTGGGGGGGGGGGGGGGTTTGTGCCGTAGAGCAGCAGGCCTCTGTGGATTGGTATCGCAGGTAAATAGACCCGTCCTGGTGTGAAGGTATCACTTCACCGTGCTCATTCACGAAGCCGGCGGTGTTTATTGATTTACCTCGTAATCCTCTTTCAGTGTCAATGTCGTCGATGACGGAGGAGGAAATGGGACCGGCGCGTCAGACGGAGGGCATCTTCTGACAGCGGAAGCAGACAACAGATTAGCTTTTAATGGGATACATTCCTGTTCTCCTGTGGGGTTAGGATGTGTGGCACTCCAAAAATATGATTAGCTCCAAGGATGTTTTTAAAAAATGTTGATGGACCAGCTAGCACAATAGAGGAGTTTTATAATATTGTTTGTGGTAATTTAGTATTCATCATGACCGCTATCTTCCATTTTCTACCAGTGAGATCAGACAGTTCAGTGAGAAAAAATATGAATTAGCATAACTGTTTTAAATGAGTATTCTGAGGTAGAAACTGGCCCTTTAAATGTTATACAGGAATCTCAGATTGCAGTAAAAAGGAGTTGGATGATACGACATGATCGAGTTAGTTTACTACATTTGAAATGAGATGAACATTATTTTTGGAGTTAATCTCTGAAGTGTTTTGGCTGACAAAGACAATTATCAAGCTATTGTTTTATGATCACAGCGCCTTTATTTGTTGCTAATTTAAGGAGTGTGTGTTGCTTAATGTCAGCCATTAGCAGAGTCTACAGCTTAAATAAGCTTGTGTTTTCAGGATTCAGGAAGTGCAATTCATGAACTGACTCATCTGCATTGTCGTTCACTGTAACTGTACGTCTGATACATGCAGAGGTCTTTGTTACATTTTGTTTTTTTATTTTATTATTCAACTCTGACTCCTTTTCTTAGTTTATTTGTCATATATTATATCAGAGAGCCAGAGGAAAGATGAGGTTATTATATCCTCTACTATAGCTGCATACAGTGTTGCAGCACAAACCCCCTGAGTGACTTCCTTTAGCTGGCTGAACAGATTTGTCAACCTAAACACTATCGCAGTGCTCTAATATTCAACACACAGATGCTGCTAACTGGCAGCTAATTGTATTACTGTGTTAATACAAAAGTAAATTGTGCCTTGCAGTCTAATCAAAATACAAGCTACAGTAATACGCTAACCCGTGAAAATATGAACATATGACTGTAATATAATTTAAGAAAATAACAACAAGCGCTACAGACAACCAAATGATGAATCATTTCTTTCACAAAATATGTGAAAAACATGTAAAAGCAACAATTAAAGGGTTGTGCATTATCTCAAGGCGTGAATGACAACCTCCACAAGATCAACGCACGTGAGTGAATTTTAATATGTGATTTTCATACTACATTCCAAATGATTGATGTAGTATTACTGCCGGTAACAAATATAATGTGGCCATACTCTCCAGCTAAACATATTTAAAAAATCCCCAATCCATCTGATAATTACTGTCAGTGTCAACACTGCAGCGGATGCACATGTCGGTAAAGCCCTTAGCAGCACCTTCCTCTGGAACATCTACATTTTAAAACGCCGCTGATAAGCTCGACTGCTACCTGCTATTCAGCTGTGGGCTTTGTGCGTTTTCAAAAAGGATTCACATCGCACAATGTTGTCACTCTTTTCATCTAGTTTAATGACGCTATTAATTGGATTTGTAATGATGTTTTAAGCAAACTTATTTCCGCAGACATCTTTCAGGCGGCGGCCCTCGTGATAACGATGAACGGTTGCATGCCTGGAATGCTGTGGCTGTGGATTAGGCGCCGGGGTGTTTCGCAGTATTTGTAGTGGAGCTCTGACCTCTTGTGCCTCATTGTGGAAGTGCAAAATCCCCATGCTACACCAGCAGCGGTGGCAATGAGGAGCTCTGAAATGCAATATCTTTGTAAGTATGCACTTTGTAATTTGAAAAATTAAAGCTTCTCGGAGGCCTCTTTCACAGTCGCTCCATATGCAGCGCTTTATGAACCCCTCCGGTGACTTCCAGAAAAACCCGGCACAATAGAACGGGCTGGGTCACATTCTCAAACAGCCCAAAGAAATGTTCCACAGGGATCCGTTTATGGGCTGTTCACACAGGAACTGTGAAGGAACCTTTATCAGTTTCTGAAAGGACGCATGCCGGTGCTGGTTGGTTGAACCGGGCTGCTGAAGCGACTTGCAGTAGAACTAAATATGGAGCCGGTGTCATCGTCAAATCTGCATTCAATGAAGAAGGTATGTCTCAGGGAGCCATGTGGCTCTATTGTTTCACTCTGCTGCCATTAGATGTCCCGTAACCCTTCAAAAGTACTGATTTCACTCCTGGCACATGCAGTGAAGCAGCAGGTTATGTGTCCTTTTTGCTCAGTTTCTACCTCTCGGTGTTACTGTTGCTAAGTAGGACAAACAATCCAGCCTGGCATGGAGCCAACTAGCAACACAAGGAGAGTCTGTCACGGAGGATGGTCTGTGAGAGGCCACCGATTACAGGCCAGTTTGATATCATCAAAATCCACTAAAAAAAGTCCCAAGATTTCAAATCTACCAGAGGACACACTGAAGGACTTTCTCTCAGAGCAAGAGGAGACGTGACCTCACCCTCTGCTGATGAATCTTAGGAAATCTGTTTACCGGAGCCTCCATTAACAACACGAGCTAATGTGGGAATGTTGGTTTCACATTGACCATCAACAACTGACACCACTGAAGTGTAGCTGTATCTTTTTCTACTAAACAGTGGTTATGCCCTTTAAAGGCTTTTTTAAATAAAAATAATAAATAGTTGTATGATATGATATAATAAGAATAGGGTCCATGCAGACACCAGGGAAAAACATGTGAAAGAATATTAGCTTATGATATTTATGAATATTACCACAATAAAGCTAATTTAAATTCAAATTTTAAAAAGAAAGCGGTTATCGACCAGCATTTTTAGATCAATTCAGAGCATTTCAGTTTGTTTGTGTGAAATATTCAGACCCCCTATGAATCCTGACAACACAGTCCAAAAGTATTATTAAATATACCACTGGAAATACAAAATGCTATTGTTTTCTCCTGAATGCAGAGAGAAAAATGTGTTTTTTTCATTTCGTATGTAGGTGCAACTTTTCTTGAACCTTGAACTTAGAGCGAGTATTTGTTCACTTGCTGTCATCTGTAGATCTCAAGCTGTAAGCGCGTATTGAAGCCGGTACCGGGACAGTAAAGAGACTCACGGAGCTCTGCGCGCTGCTTTCGCTATTGTTGATTCATCTGATGAATCCACCGTTGTCAGCGCGATGAATCCTAATGAAGCAGAAATCTGTCACATTTACTCCGCAATGAGGGTCGGCTGGCAAACTTTCTCCGGAAAATGAAACTATTATCTTCAACTAGACACGCACGGGGCTCAATATAAATAAATAAAGTCACACTTATCTAGTGGCCAGTGTGATTACTGGAGCCAGAGCTGACATCCAAATTGACTCGCTTATCATGTCGAAGTGATTTCAGCTGAGTGGAGACTGTAGATGAAAGCCGAATGATCTTTAAATAGTAGTTAAAGATGGTCCCTCGATAAGTTGTCCCACAACAGTTTTGATCAATGGAGCATGCATTCAATATATTGCCTATTTAGATATGTGAGATAAACTTAACTGGGCCTCTAAATGATTCATAAATTATATTTCCGTCAGTGCAAGGTAATGACTTCATGGCCTTGTTGAATTCCTGATGTCGGGACTTCTTGAGAACGATGGTGAGCTGGAAGAGACACATTTTCAACCGACACTATGTTGCCTTGTGTCTATTCAGTTTTCAATGCATGATCAAATATTTCTTATTTCTTTATCTCGACATATACTTTATATTATATTATATATGTATAGATGGAGGGAGTGAAAATGGACCTTTAAGCAGTATTTCAGGAGGCAGCCTTGACTACCTCGTGTCTAAAAGCCCACGAATTGAATTTGCCGTGCTCTCGTATACGACAAAGCCTGTCAGGTGGGAGCTCCGGCTGTGGAAAATGTCAAAGCTATTTTCCTCTTTACTAGTCAATGCGATGCTTGTTTAATAGTAATTGGAATCTTATCCTGCTGTTTGCTCATCATTTCCTGTGCCTGGTTATTCCACACCTAAACTCCATTTAAGTTTTTTAATAACATTTTAGAATAGTTCCCATTCAGGTAAACAGAATCTGATTACCTTGATGGATTGGAAATGTATGTCTGACGGTAGTTTATTTGATTTATTTATTCAAGGGGCCTCAAATGGAGGCACTTTAACTGAGGCAAACAAATGGCCGCCGTACGTTCTCCAAGAGCAGAGTGGTTTTGCGGTGACGGTGAGATTTTATATATTTTGTTAGCCTACGCACTTCTCTGTTCCACTGAGGAGAGACACTGAGAATGAAGATAACGTCGGGGGTTTTTTTTGTCAGCATATCATTGTTGCGACCTATAATGGGTTCCTCAATCCGCCTGTACCTGTTCAAGAGGGGGAAAAAACACAATCCAGTGGGGTAGTTTGTGTGACTTAAGCCATTTCTAAAAACGGAATACATGCACACTCGGTGCCAGAGGCCAATGAGCAGGAGTCTAAAACTATTCTGTGATAGTTTTGGATTTCCCTCTCTCCATAAGCCTCCCATTGTGTTCGAGGACCTGCTTTGTACAAGTGCTTGCCAGCTGCTTACCAAATGAGGTTATAGTGTTTCCCTATCAACTGTAAATTTCAATAATTTGTCAGAGGGGCCCTCTCACTGTCAGTTTTTATCATATTATCAATGACGACTCAATTTTCCTCCGCCACTCCATCTCAAGCACTGACCCCCGGCCCTATTACAGTCCTGTAATGAAGTGCAATGGAGTGGTAATTGGTCCACATTATACCAGATCAGGTAACATTAGACTTATTTTCTTATCACAATGAGCCCTGCTGGTGACTCTCAATGAGAAACCAAACACAGTTCCTTTCTTATGCAGGCTATCGTCCAAATAACATTTCAGCTCCAGACCCTTTTCCCCATTTCAGTTTTCCATTTCAAGATTGCACTCCGTGTCCTCGGACTGCGCTTTGTCTCGGGCTTCCTCCGCTTTAAAAGTCTCCCCGACGGTCTCGGAATGGGTGCAGATATGAGGTAGAGCTTTCCCGGGACGGGACGGGGGGGGGGGAACAGCAAACGAGACGGTAACATGACCGTTATGTCTGCAATATTAGAAGTACAGTACTCCACTCCCCCCCCCCTTCACAGCCTCCTGCCTGCCTCGGAGTGCTCGGTGCTTAGCAACTTCAGTTGTGAGGATTTTATTCTGTCATTGTAGGCGCTTCTCTGTGAAGTGAGCAGATTTCGTGAGCTCATGAAACTGTTTCAAAGTCTGAAAAAAAATACCTGTCTGAATAGGGCCGCACTTCTTCCCGCTCCTCAAAAATGACCTTTTGGGAAAATTTCCACCCAGGAGGCACATTATGTGGACATCGTTGAAATCAAATTCCGTTCTGAAAACTGGCACAAATCAATTTCCTCACACCCATCACAGTGATTGTGTGTCTGTCAGCTACAGAAGGCTTTTCTTCTGAGTAACGACGAGTTAACCGAGAAAAGCTGCAAAATCATTTCTGCCCCGGTTTAAATTATCGTGCAAAGAAAATTTAAAGTGTAATTTCTAGAAAAATTTGCCAAACGCAGTCGAGCAGCCTTGTATTGAACCTCATATTTAGCATGTAAGAAGTGGATGTATTCACTGTGATGTCACAAATTAGTTTGTGGACTACGGGTTTTGAAGTCTTTAAGTTCCACATTTTGGCCGTCGCCTTCTTGTTTTTGTGCAACCAGAAGTGACACGGGAGGGTGGAGCTAAGTACAACCGAACGACCTTTTTAGGCTTAAAGTTGAAAGAAGAAGACACAAACTCCGGACCGGACAACGCCGTGGTAGCAACCTGTCAATCACAAGGTAGTCCCGCCCTAAAGCGTACCCTGCTTTATGATCTATTTTACTCTGAATGGGACCATCATTTACTAAAGGAACATGCTGTGTTGTAGAGGACTTGAAACTAGAGATTGAGACCATAAACTCATGTTTACATCGTTTACTGAGGGAATACCAGAGGAGTCGCCCCCTGCTGGCCATTAGAGAGAATGCAAGTTTAAGGCACTTGCACATTAGCTTCACTTTTCAGACCCGGAGGTTGCCGCCTGGGGTAACATCTAGACACGGCTCAGGGAGACTTGAACTAAAAATAGCCTGGTCAGCAGTAAACTGTTAATGTATCACTGACTAATCCAGTGCCAGCATAGCCGATTATCACCGAGCTTTTAGTCCCTGCGTGAACCTTTGTGCTCCGACAGGCAGGGTCTCAGGTCTCTGTTGTGAACTGACGCACGCTCTCTGGCAGAGTCGCTCTCTGTGCTGGAAACACACTGCTGACTAAAAAGACAGGATATTGGATAACAAGGTTAAAACATAGGAGCGAAAATATTCCCTTATTAAACTCGGGCTGCAGGGATTTGATTTGAGCCACCTAATAGATAGTGGTTTCAAGGGAGCCCAAACAAAAGGTAACGGGCCGGTCATGCTTATGGTAGCTAATGGCAGAGTTAGAAGAAATTAGGGGATTTTTTTCCGACAGGAAATTGTACTTAAAGGCGGGTCATGGATCACCCTGCTCTTCACAGGCAGCTTCAGAAGCCGCAGAGTGAACTTCTGCTGCGGCCATTAAAAGGTCTACGTCGGAGGAAGAGGTCAAAGCAGAAACAAAACTAATTGCATTATTGAAAAAAAAAAAAGAAAAGGTCACGGTCAGACAAGTGGATAAACTCTTGTCTTGTGACTTTGTAACTGTAATTAAAGAAATTGAAGATTGAAGACAGGGCAAACCTACACGTACATGCCAAAATACACCAAACACCAACAGAAAAGCTTTAAAGAACATCTTCTCCGCTCTGATTCGACACGCGTCTGGAACTTCGTTGAAGTCATTCTGCGAGCGATGTGATGGTTTGGTGTTTTTCTTTTCATGGAAGTGGGGAAAAAAGATGTTTCAGGTGCTTTGTTGGGCTGCGATCAGGTCTATCAATCCACAGCCAATGATCACTGATGATTGCTGTGTGTTTATTGGCATCCACCTCGCCTGAAAAGTGGTTCAGTGGGTCTAATCCACGCCAGGAAAATGTTCAAGCAAAACAAATCCCCAAATTCTGCATGAATACTCCATAAATGAGTAAAAATTCTGGTCTTTCACTTTAACAGTAGAAGTCCATCTCTTCAAAGCAAAACAGGCTGCATCCACATAAAAGGTTTGTCCATAGTCTTCCAGCTGAGCACAATCATCATCCTGGCCTGCAGATGTCCCAACAGTCTTCCTCTGCTGTCTTCATCTTCAGCTGAAGAGAAAGACCCTGCAGAGATACGTCTTTGAGTCCGTCTCAACACTCCAATGCCTATATTCGATAATAAGTATGGTGGGATTTTACTGCTTAAGTATATCACCACACCTGTTTAGAGCTACTTGTAGTGCCTTGTTGTCTGCATAGTGACCGGTGATGGAGACGGCCTGTTGGCTAGCGTAAGTGATTCACTGCTGCTCTCTAGTGGTTGTGTCAGCGTGGTGCCTCGTGTTGTTTGCGATCGGTCGCTTTAAGTTAGTGGAGAAATTCTTGGGAAATGTGAAACTTCACATCCGTAGTAATAGTGACACCATAGAGATGATTCATTCATCTATCTGTGTGATCACCTCAGCCAGCATTTCAGCACCTAAATGAGACTCTGTACTTAATATAGAATCACAATAATAAACCGGATATTATTACAAGTGTCATCCTAAACATTGAAACTGCTAAAAAGCCTAAAAATACACCTTTACTGTCACTTTAAATGCTGAGTGTATCGGCATACATATTGTACGTGCGTATAGGTGTGAAAAAATGGAAGAAGCATGCAACCCTGACAACAGGTGAACTGATGTATTTATGTGTGTGTGTGTGTGTGTGTGTGTGTGTGTGTGTGTGTGTGTGTGTGTGTGTGTGTGTGTGTGTGTGTGTGTCGTATGATTGAGAACAGAAAGCAAAACGTTTTTCCTTATTATTTCTTTTTGCCCTGAATAATCGACAATCTACAAATGAATAATGAATTGAATCGCAAGACGTGTTGCACGACATGGCCCCATTGTGTTGCAGTTTCTCACTTCTTTAACTGTTTCAGGAAGTGGGTCAGTTTCACCAAAATCAGGAAACCGAGTGTTGCTATTAATACAGCTGAGCAAAGGGCTGCAGGCAGTACAGCTGGTGAGCGCTAATGTAGCCTCAGTTGAAGAGGACAGGAGCTCTAGAGAACTTTAGAAACCAAAAAGGACATATTTGGGCAAACGATGCCTTTTCTGGGGTGATTTTGTGCACTTTTGAGTCTTTGCGACCATGGAGGAACCCCACTCAAGTGTGAGATCAGGTAAATACGACATATCTTCTACAGTGTAACTGTCTCTTTACTCAGTTTCAGGTGGTGAAAATGTCTTGTTTTACCCAATATGGATTAGTCTTTAAGAATGTTTTATCTTTTCTTTTGAAATATGTTTTTCTTTCATTGAACTTCCATTGACAATTCTTCTCTGAGCTCATAGAAGTAAAAAGAGGAAGCAAGCATCTCGGCCTTCCTGTATGGTTAAATTAATATGAAGGTTATTTTATGTTACGGGTCCACTCTCTCTGCCCTGTCACCAGTGGAGAGCTGTGAAGAAGGGGAAATATCCGCGTTGGGTTTCTGTCCCAGTTTGTCGTGTACAGCGGTGAACTTGACCTGATTAAACACTGTAATGAGTCAGACTAAATTACTCTGACCGGTGTTGACACAGCGCCGTGTTTGCACAACTCCTTGCTGGCTTGCCGCTGGTCTATCAAACACGTCGGACATTCACTCTCCGACCACAGTCACCTTGACATTTCGCACCGGGACAGCTGGTATGTTGTGGAGCATTTCCACCGCAAACATTACCGACTTACCTCGTACTGCAACACGGAGGCCGACACATACAATACAACATGGCGGGTGTCGTATCGTTAGCGTAATGTTTGAGCTGATTGTGATTCATTTCACGTGGTTAGGCATGAGCAGCAGTGTTTAAGGAACTAATGAGTAATATTTTCCAGTTTTATTGCTTTGGTGGGGCAATGCTGAATGCACGCACTGTACACACTCATCACGCTATATTCTGCTTTTCAGCTGAACCCGAATCACCTTCAGCGCATGAGCTGTTAATTCTGCACGCGGCCGAGGCAGAGGAATGGGCGACGTACTTGCAGCAGATCTTGAAATCCTCCCGAAAGTTCCGCAAGCGGTCCGTTGTGCTGTACGCGGTCGACCCGGCCAATCAGCTCCTCGGACATGACTTTGACTATTTCCAGAGCTGCGAGTGCGTCGTGCTGCTCCTCACCGGGGTGATCGTGGACATGCTCTGTGACCC
Organism: Leptoclinus maculatus; assembly: GCA_032191485.1. Lineage (NCBI taxonomy): Eukaryota > Metazoa > Chordata > Actinopteri > Perciformes > Stichaeidae > Leptoclinus > Leptoclinus maculatus. The sequence goes on from JAVDOI010000016.1 coordinate 15,887,182, forward strand.
TAAACTGCAGGCGGCGCTCCGGGGTCTCCTTCACCCTCCGCACAGAGTGGTGGCGCTGCTGTGCGGCGTGCCAGAGGACGACGTACCCACGGAGTGCCTCGAGGACTGGCCGAGCTGGAGGAAACTCTACGCTGACGACGAGCCCGCTCTCTACGTTTCCACCATTCTGGAGTCCATCACTGATAGTACGCAGAAACACATCACACTTCTTTTTTTTGTTTTGTGCCTTTAAAGACGTCACACTTTTGTGGTGTATTTCTGAAGCTTTTCACCCCAACAGGTTATGACTATTTAATTGTTCAGATGAAGCTGATTAGATGCCCAACGAGCAAAAGTAACCAATTAGAGAGTCGGTTCACCCAACCTATAAAAACACCACATAGTCATCTCACTTACCTATTTACTGGTTTATGTGGTCAAGTTTGAGCTGTACTCTACTCCACTGGAATAGAAGTACATTAAATGTCATACTGTATCTGATGATCAAGATCTGACAACAAGAAATGTTTGAAAAACACTCATCATCATCATCTCGCCTTTTCCTGGTTAATCAGGTTGATCCACAGAACTAGCCGTTCTAGAGGGAACCGATTACTGTGTTCAAACTGCGCTTTATCAAATGTTATCAACAACACACATAACACCCCACCCACGTACATCGGGTTATGGTGGTGGCAGAAGTTTCAGAGGTGAGTACCTGAAACTTCTGCATATAAAACTGAAACTATCAGCAGAGAAAGTAAACTTTCACTAACAATGCATAAACTGAGCCTTTAGCCCTCGCTGAATAATTAGAGTACGTGTATTTAGGTGACAATATAAGTAAATCATTTCTTTGTTTTTGTATTCAATAGGCAGACGAGTGGAGGCCGAACATAAGAGCAAAGCTGTAGCTGCGGCAGAGTTGCACATCACAGCAGCCTCTTTGACGGAGGATCCCGCCACTGATGAAACAGGGGAAGTGGTGTCAGACGAGCAGCAAGAACCTGTCCTGAAGGATGAAGAACCTGTCCTGAAGGATGAAGAACCTGTCCTGAAGGACGAAGAACCTGTCCTGAAGGATGAAGAACCTGTCCTGAAGGACGAAGAACCTGTCCTGAAGGATGGAGAACCTGTCCTGAAGGATGAAGAACCTGTCCTGAAGGACGAAGAACCTGTCCTGAAGGATGAAGAACCTGTCCTGAAGGATGAAGAACCTGTCCTGAAGGATGAAGAACCTGTCCTGAAGGACGAAGAACCTGTCCTGAAGGATGAAGAACCTGTCCTGAAGGACGAAGAACCTGTCCTGAAGGATGGAGAACCTCTCCTGAAGGATGGAGAACCTGTCCTGAAGGATGGAGAACCTGTCCTGAAGGATGGAGAACCTGTCCTGAAGGATGGAGAACCTCTCCTGAAGGACGAAGAACCTGTCCTGAAGGATGGAGAACCTGTCCTGAAGGATGGAGAACCTGTCCTGAAGGATGGAGAACCTGTCCTGAAGGATGGAGAACCTGTCCTTAAGGACGGAGAACCAGCGAGCACGCCGAACTCAACAAGCGAGGAACTTAGTACACCCACGCACCTCACCTGTCTCACCGTCCAGCCAAGCAGAGTTCTGTGCGGGGTAAGACTGAAGTGATTACATTACAACTAGTGTTTTATCGTCGGATAGACGATTACGTGCAGAAGCCATATTGATTCCAATTTCCTCTTTTTTTTTTTTAAGGAACGGGAGAAACTTTTTATCATTTTCACACATAAAGTAGATGATCGGTCGGTACCAGAGGTGGAGTTTTCATTTGAAAATGTAGCTGCAAAAAGGGTCCCAGGCACTGTGGAGAATGAATACACTATAAGTGTCACTGCACCTGGTAAGTGTCTCCAGGAAGTCATTGATCTGAAGCTGTTTGGGGTTTTTTTTTTTCAGTGTTGATGGCAACATCTTGAAAACTGCAATCTGAAATGACTGTATTTTCTGTTTCTCCCCACTAGATATGCCTGCTGGAGTGGTATCACTCACCATGTACTCTGACCAATGCTGCGTCAGCCTGAGGCCGGTTACGTATTACACCAACATGGGGGAAGTCAGTCGGTATCTTGAAGATGCCGCCGATCCTGTTAACTTCATCTGCCAGGTGAGAGCCTCATGCAGAAACGTTCTCTTTTCATTTCTCATTTGGAGGCGTGTGGCCTGTTGTTTATTGTTAGCAGAGATAACACCTAAACACTTTATTAGGGCAGGAGTTGTGCAGTGTGCAAATACTCTGGCACATGCCCAAGAATTGGAGAGATTACCCTAAATAAAGGCCATAAGAAGAAGAAGAAGAAGAAGAAGAAGAAGAACTGCAGCAGCGGTGAAGTTGAGGCACCGTTAAATAAAAAAAGTAAACGTGATGTGGCGTTACAGGAAAATCAAAAAGCATCAAAGAGCAGTATGTCAGCCATTCACAAGCTGAACACACACAATATCATCCGAGGGTTTTTATAGGGATCAATGGACCAATGGTGTTTCTTCAGCCCACAACTTTAATAATCCAATCATTGTAAGAACATATAATAATCTAAATGTCATTATATATGCATTTATTAGGATCTGTATGTTTCCTTGCGTTGGATCAACAATTTAAGGACTCTGAAAACAAGAAAACTTATCTTTGTAAGAGTGCTCTCGACCAGACAGGAGCATAAAATATAATATGACTATAACTACGAACAAAATAGGAACAAATCGTGGATACAAACAAAAATAAGAGGAAATTTGTTTTCATGTTGCTTCCTGCACGAGGCCCATTATGACATTTAACCTAACGTCGATAGCTCTCCATGTCATGTGAGTCATTCTGTACTTTCAGGCCTTCAACTTGACGTCCAATGCAACCGAATCACTGGACAAAATGCTAACTGACTCGTTGAAATCCATGATGCCCGCAACGGGTCTTCAGCTGTTTGGAATCAGACAGATTGAAGAAGACAATATGGCGGCATGTGAGTACATTTCTTCTGATTTAGTCGAGGGCATTCCCCAAATATTTTCCCACGGTTGGGGGCAGATGTGCTGTTGTTGCAGATCTGTCAGGAGAACATATCTGGAAGCATTTGAAAGCATATATCTGGTTTTTGGATGGATCACTATGAACCCTCGGAGAGTAAAAGCATATTTTAGGAGTCAACCTACCGTCGTAGGGACGGTTTTATCTGATCGCCTTTTGTCCTTCAGATCAGCGTAACGAGGAGCTTCCCACGCTGCTCCACTTCGCTGCTAAGTACGGCCTGAAGAAGCTGACCACCAGTCTCCTTCAGTGTCCCGGGGCGCTGCAGGCTTACAGCGTGATGAACAAGTCTGGAGACTACCCAAACACGCTGGCAGAGAAGAGCGGCTTCTCGGATCTCAGACAGTTCATGGACGAATTTGTTGTAAGTCCGTTGATGAGAGCTCATTTCTATGTGGTCTCCGGCGATGTGTCGGATCTTTTCAGTTCACCCTGTGACCGTCTCTCGTGTTCAAACAAATGTAGGAGACGGCAGGCATGCTCAAGTCTCACATTGAGGACTCCATCCACACAGAGGAAGGTGCAGAGGTGTACGAGTCGATGTCAAAAAACTCTCAAGACATCATGATGAAGTACTCGGGTTGCCCGGAGGACATATACGAGTCGATGCTGGGGATTGACCCTGAATGTGCAGAGGACCTATGTAAGATGAACATGATTTTATTTATTGGTACGAACAATGATGACGTTTACAAAAACGTATGGTTAAACAATTGCAGCTTTTTTTTTTTTTCAGATGAGGTGATGACTGCAGTAGACGAGAACCCAGAGGAAGCTATGCTGAGGAAGTTCTTCCAAGGTATACGTTTGAAGTAATGACCTTAAATAGCAGCATTTATACCATAGTATAGTGTATATAATATAGTGTGGGTAAATGTGCTGTGTCCTTCAGCAAAACCACATGCCAGCGTCAACCAGGACAACACTGACCACCTTACAAGTGAGGGGGAGGAAAAGGGAAGTCATCATGACTTTTATGAAATTGAAGAAGAGGAGGATCCATACAACCTCTGTCCAGAGGATATCTATGATACTGTGGATGCAAACGACAGCTTCAACCCAGCAATCCTGAACCGCCCACCGGCCCCCATCCCCAGAACTGAGTCCATGGCAGATCTTGAAAAGTCTCAGACCTACATCTCCAGAGGTATCGAGCCGTCTCTTTTTCTTTCCCCCAAAATCACATCAGATTTCATAAAGTTGCTCTCCAAGCAAAACTAGATAACTTCATGTTTCTGACAGTCTTCTCAGATAAAGCTGCGTCCCAGAGTAGAACGATGGAAACGGGATATCCTGCAGGTAAAGCACAGTTTGAGATTCTTTATTTATTTTTTTGTAAAACTGGTTATAATCTCATCAGCATGGTAAGAGCCAAATATAAATATATTGATGTTGTAACGTACTACCAAAGGTTAGTAGAACAGGCCTTGCACTTTACTTTACTAAGCTTTAGGCTTGAGTTAATTCTCTAGTAAACGTTACCTACGTTACCTAACGATTCCAATGTTACAATGTCTGTTGATTCAGTACTTCAGTGTGTTTGTTCAAATATCACTCAAGACAAACACAATCCTTACACCTTAACTCCAATCGGTGGTGGAATGTCACTAAGTACATTTAAGTACTTAAGTACAACTTTGAGGTACTTGTGCTTTACTTGAGATTATCCACTTCATGCTACTTTATACTTCTACTCCACTACATTTGTCACAGCAGCTTTAGTTAACAGTTACTTTGCAGGTTTAGATTATTAATAGGAAATATAAATCAACTAATAAATCCTGATGTGTTTTTACATTGTAAACTATGCAGCAGTATATAAAGTAATGTAGATTCACCCTACCTTCACCAGCTGCAACATTAAAGTGAAGAGCACATCAATGCATCACTAATTATAATCCAGTAATATCATATGTATAATACTGATATACTGTTATTGTTTAATGTTGGTATTTTCAGTACATTTTGATGCTGGTTCTTTTACTTAAGTAGAATTTTGAATACTTCCTCCACCACTGTATCTAATCACCCATACATGTTAACATTTTTACATGTCAACTTTTTTACTTTTTTTTCTCGACATAGTTTTTTTTGTAGTGTAAAAGTGTCAAATGTCCCGATGTTTGATAAGTCCTCTGCTTTTGTTAAAATGACGACCTTTTGCACCCATGCAGCTCAGCCTGCGGAGGCCCCCCCCTCTCCTGCTTATGACCCCTACGCTGGGATGAAGACCCCTGGACAGAGACAGCTCATATCTCTGCAGGAGAGGGTGAAGGTGGGGGAAATTACCGTGGATGAGGCCGTCCAAGAGTTCAAGGCCTGGCAGTTTGACCATGAGCGGAGATCGAGCTCCATCCGCTATCAGCAGGTAGATCAACTATACGGACTCTGTGGTCGGTCGGGTGCTGATTAGTGCTCATGAAGGGATCTGACGTGTGTGCTGCTTTGGTTTTTTCAGGAAAATCTGAAGCGATTACGGGATAGCATCAACAGACGCCACAAAGAGAGAGAGAAGACCGGAAAGGAGCTTGGTAGAATAATTTGACTATTATTTGAATATTTATTTTATTCATTATGAATCAAATGGCTCTAATGCAGATTTGATATAAAGCTCCACAATTAACTGACTATAAGCGTATTTTTTACGGTTATCAAATGATTCATAAATGGGCAGCACACAGTACAAATCACATCCGGCTGTTTTTAAATAAAAATGCTTATATTGGATGTGGTCTCTCCCCTACCAGATTATGAGATAAGTGCTCCGCTGCAGAGGAACTTATACTGGGGCCCCAACGTGACGTTAGAGTGTTCTGTGTACGAGCCGGCACCCAGAATGGTGGCTCCTCTTCCTCCGGTGCCTCCGAGTATCCAGCGTGGCAGCTGGAAGACAGGAAGCACGTCCAGCACATCCAGTGAGTCCCAACGCTTTTTTCTGTTTGTTTGTTTTGTTTGTTTGTGGGTCAGAAGTGTAACTGAACACAGTTCACAAAATCTTCGTCAGAAGGGTCAGAAGCACTTCTGATGAGTGCCTTGTACCTGTTTCAATTAGTTGGATATTTGAGAGGAATAGCTAAAAGTCTTATTTTATACTCTTCATGTGATTGCACATGACAGAATGCACCAATATGCACCAACAAAACAACAATCCCCCTCAGTGACTTGATGCTTCTGGCACTCGTCACCTCACAACCACGAGACACAAATAGAAAAAGGTTCAGTCAAATTAGTTTTTAACCAGCACCCATGTGCAACACTGTGTTTGTGGTCAGAACTGTATCTCAATAATAAGGACCTAAGTGTAGGTTCTCAGCTCTTGACATGGGTTACAACAGTAAATTCATGAGCTCGCGTTCCGCCCGTACGTAGAGGGGAGGCTTCATTTGTTTTTATTCAGGAACAATAATTTCTCAACGTGTTTCGGCTTCAGACGTCATCCATCACGTCGTTGGTCTAAAACGATACAAACCTCAATACGGAAAACTTCCTGGATTACTTGACACGCGATCGTCACTACCGTCACTAGTAAGACGAGGATGGTGTGTCCGTGTTGCTCCACCTTCGAAGGGTTTGTGAAAGGGAACTCATTGAGTGTTGCACATTCGATCGCATCACCCGGGTGTGCCGATCAACGGGACGAAGGGAAAACAAGCATTTCCTGGCACCGTTTCACTCCGGTCCTAAAAAACTCCCACTGGCTTCCTGTCTCCCACTGGATCAAGTAGAAAATCCTGGTCTTCACCTACAAAGCCTTTCTACAACTGTAGAATTCAATTCAATTTTATTTGCACAGGCCAATATCACACATTTGGGCTTTACACTCTTCATTTAAAATTAAGGATTTACAAGCAGTTATACTAACCGTCCGTCGCTAAAGGAACTCAGAAAGGCAGGAGGTGAAAACAGTACTAACATGGTGGTACGATTGAAGGAAGTCGTGGTAAATGCAGCTGTTAAAGCTTTTGCCTGATTTCTCAGAAATCACCAGACTGCAATAAGAACTGTGGGGGTTTTTCTGAAGATTTCAACTTTGACTCTATTTTAAACCCCAACTCTTATCACACGAGTCTTTTATCTGTTGTAGTTAGATAGGCCGGCAACCAACACATATTTTCTTTATTCATTAATCTTTCATATTGTTTTGATAGAAATGTCTTTAAACTAATAATAATAATAGTAATAATACCCAATGATTTACCGTTTACTGTCACACAAGATATAGAACAGAAAATACTTTGTTGTCTACTTTTCGAGTCCAAAAGTCAGAAATGATTCTTTGGTTTGCATGTGCAAAATCTGCTATTAAAAAGGGTATTTTGACTCACATCATATGACATCCAGCCAGGACAGATTCAAACTCATTTACATAAAAACCCGACATTAGAAGCAGCAGCTGGTACGCGATGGTGAGGACATGGTTCAGTAAATGTGTGCTGAGGTAGCAAGCTGGCTTCAAAAGAGTGTCTGTTCTTACTCATTCACACATTTTATGACAACAGGGACAAACGGTTTCCTACAGACTCTGATCACCAGCGCAGCTCAAACTCGCGGCCCTTTACTGAGTGCCATCCCCTCTCCCCCACCCATCCTCCATTGATCCAGTAATTGATTAATCGGCTAATTGTTTCAGCTTTAAAGGTGGAGTGTCGTGGAAGGTTGGTCTTTGGTGCAAATGCTTGTATTTTCCTCTTTTTTCATTTGCAACTTGGGTAGCAGGGGGTAAGAATCCTTTAAGTTAAAGCCAGTAGAATAATCCAGAACTACATACAGTGCCTTGCATAAGTATTCACCCCCCTTGGACTTTTCTACATGTTGTCATGGTATAACCACAGATTTATATGTATTTCATTGGGATTTTATGTAACGGACCAACACAAAATAATCCATCATCTGGAAGTCGGGGGAAAGTTTGCATGGATTTCAAAATGATTTACAAATAAAAATCAGAAAAGTGTTGAGTGTATGTATTCACCCCCCTGAGTCAATACTTGGTAGAACCCCCTTTCGCTGCGATTACAGCTGCAAGTCTTATGGGGTATGTCTCTACCAGCTGTGCACATCTAGAGATGGAAATGTTCGTCCATTCTTCTTGGCAAAACAGCTGAAGCTCAGTCAGATTGGATGGAGACCGTCTGTGAACAGCAATTTTCAAATCTTGCCATAGATTCTCAATTGGATTTAGGTCTGGGCTTTGACTGGGCCATTTTAAGACATTAACATGCTTTGATCTAAACCATTCCATTGTAGCTCTGGCTGTATGTTGAGGGTCATTGTCCTGCTGGAAGATGAACCTCCGCCCAAGTCTCAAGTCTTTTGCAGACTGCATCAGATTTTCTTCTAGGATTGCCCTGTTTTTCCTGCTCCATCCATCTTTCCCTCAATTCTGACCAGTTTCCCTGTACCTGCTGAAGAGAAGCATCCCCACAGCATGATGCTACCACCACCATGTTTCACTGTTGGGATGGTGTGCTCAGTGTTGGGTTTCCGCCACACATAGCGTTTTTGCATTGAGGCCAAAAAGTTCAATTTTGGTGTCATCTGACCAGAGCACCTTCTTCCACATGTTTGCTGTGTCTCCCACATGGCTTATGGCAAACTCCAAACAGGATTTCTTCTGGTTTACTTTCAACAGCAGCTTTCTTCTTGCCACTCTTCCATAAAAGGCCAGATTTGTGGAGTACACGGCTAATAGTTGTCCCGTGGACAGATTCTCCCACCTCAGCTGTGGATCTTTGCAGCTCCTCCAGAGTTACCGTGGGCCTCTTGGTTGCTCCTCTGATTCATTTTCTCCTTGTCTGGCTTGTCAGTTTGGGTGGACGGCCTTGTCTTGGTAGGTTTGCGGTTGATGATGGATTTTATGGTGCTCCGTGAGATGTTCAAAGCTCGGGATATTTTTTCATAACCTAACCCTGCTTCATACTTCGCCACAACTTTATCCCTGAGCTGTTTGGTGAGCTCCTTGGTCTTCATGATGCTGTTTGTTCAGTGATGCTCTCTAACAGGCCTTCACAGAACAGGTGTATTTATGCTGAGATTAAATTGCAGACAGGGGGACCCTATTTACTAATTATGTGACTTGCAAATGTGACTTGTGAAGGCAATTGGTCGCACCAGATGGTTGTTAGGGGTTTCACAGTAAAGGGGGTGAATACATACACTCAACACTTTTCAGATTTTTATTTGTAAATCATTTTGAAATCCATGTAAACTTTCCCCCGACTTCCAGATGATGGACTACTTTGTGTTGGTCCATTACATAAAATCCCAATGAAATGAATTTGAATCTGTGGTTATACCATGACAACATGTAGAAAAGTCCAAGGGGGGTGAATAACTATGCAAGGCACTGTATGTAGTGGACTGAACGGACTTGACTCAAAAATGTTTCTTTACTTGTTATTCCCGTGTTCTCTGTGCCCCTCGGGCTCACAGAACGCAACGCTTTTGCCTGAATGAGACTTAAATAGCCGTGATGACTGCGGCCATCTCATTACTTGTGAGAGATGTGAATGTTTTGGTTTGGCTCCGTTAACATTTTCATGTTCACACATTTTCTCAAAACTTTGTTTCACAACCCTAAACAAGCCGTTGCTTCCTTATTCTGTTTTATTACAGTATGACGCACAATATTGCAGGTATCTGTAGGCTATGGCATTTTTGAAGCAGCCTAACATCATCGCCATTCCATCTCTGACTGTCATTCCCACCATCCTGATGCGATACGGTGTTTACTACACGCTCTCAAACAACTTTGACAGATGTCTTGATTTCCAAACAAGTCCTGCTCTGATGGTGCCCTAAAGATGTATTTGAGATTTTAAGATCTGTTCACACTCCCACTATGAATACCATTTAGAATGGGAGAAAGAACAGAGGATACAAATGGGCATTTAGTCTGGAGGAGATTCGCTCTTATTCTCGACATTGTCTCAGATTAAAGTCATGCATTGACTCACTTATTCAAAGGCCGATTACACAACAGACTTCCTGAGACCCCTCCAGAGAGCAAATCTGCCCTTTGATAGAAATCTGCTCTTAAATGTTCAAATGTCCCTGAAACACTTACATTGGCAGTTTAAAAGTTTGAGTATCATGTTTTTTTTTATGGAAAACTTGCTTCAAACTAAATGAAAAATTATCAAAAATCTAAATAAATATGCTTTGATATGCACTCATATGTTGACAAAGTTTGAGGACTTTGCTGACAGCCCCCTGATTCTCATCCTCTCAGAGTTAGTCTGCTGCGCTCTGTTTAATCTCCCCGATCGCTCATGCCTGCAGACATGTTACACAACTTTCTCTAACAGGTATTTATACCCACATTTGGTGAAGTGGTCGTACAGCATCTTTCACCACAAGCACTGACCTCGTTGGAACTCGAAATCACGTGTTTTCTTACCACATTAAGCCATTTTTTCTCTCTCGTTACATCAGGTACTGAGAGCAACAGACTCAGCACTCACAGCACCTTCAGCTACAGCAGCGGGACAGAGCCTGACTTTGAGGTGAGCCTGAATCAGCAACAAGAGCATTTTTTTAGTGCACGTGGAAACAACATTCTTCAAAAAGACTCTTTTAACGTCAGAAAGTGTGACACTGCAGGGCTTTTATTGCTGCATTAGTGTTTGGAAACCAAACTCCACTTTCTCTTGTGGTGCTGCACGTGTGTGACCCTGTCAGTGACATGCCTGACATGACTAAATGAGCAACAGAGAGGTAGACAAAAAGTCTGGTCTTTAGTTCTGTAGTCACTGGGTACTTCAGTTCCTCATTTCCTAAAACAACTTACGAGTACAGATGTACTTGTAGTTTAAAAGTTATTAAAACACTCACTCTGCAAGACCCGAGTTTCTTCTTTCTTGTGAAATCTTTTAAGCTTGGCACGCATAGCTCAGTGGTTTCTCAGAAACCACCAGATTTCTATTTTGACTCTATTTTAAACCCCAACTCTTATCACACGAGTCTTTTATCTGTTGTAGCTAGATAGGCCGGCAACCAACACATATTTTCTTTATTCATTAATCTTTCATATTGTTTTGATAAAAATATCATCAAAATGTCTTTAAACTAATAATAATAATAATAATACCCAATGATTTTCCGTTTACTGTCACACAAGATATAGAATAGAAAATACTTTTGTTGTCCAAAAGTCAGAAATGATTCTTTGGTTTGCATGTGCAAAATCTGCTATTAAAAAGGGTATTTTGACTCACATCATATGACATCCAGACAGGACAGATTCAAACTCATTTACATAAAAACACGACATTAGAAGCAGCAGCTGGTACGCGATGGTGAGGACATGGTTCAGTAAATGTGTGCTGAGGTAGCAAGCTGGCTTCAAAAAAGTGTCTGTTCTTACTAATTCAGATATTTTATGACAACAGGGACAAACGAGCCCCACTATGGGGACAAGACTCTGATCACCAGCGCAGCTCAAACTCGCGGCCCTTTTGCTGAGTGCCATCCCCTCTCCCCCACCCGTCCTCCATTGATCCAGTAATTGATTAATCGGCTAATTGTTTCAGCTTTAAAGGGGGAGTGTTGTGGAAGGTTGGTCTTATCAAAATGTCTTTTTTTTGTGTGTTTTTTTTCAAAAGGACACAATAGATGCCCCTCCTCCACGTCCTCCGCGGCCATCTGTTGCTTCACCCAGGATTCCTCCACGGGTCCCGGAAAGGTCAGTCTGAAGACCAGTGATTGAGTTTACTGATGTTGCAATGCAGACCAGTATCGAACAATATAGTTCGATGCAAAAAATACGCTCTGTGGCAAACAAACTTTTATGATACCTATACATTTTTGTTCTGTAAGATACTCTTCACAAATGAACGCAATCGGCAGGAGTAAACAGCTAACGTTGCTAACTCATTGTTGGGTTTCAGGGCTCATTCCTGCAGAAATCTCAAGCAATTCTACTCGAAGTGTAAGAGTAAAAGTGTGAAGTTGTGACAGAAACAAACAGAGAGACTAATATCGAATCTACAGGCAGCATTTACAATAAATGATAAAGAGGAAACGCTCACCCACCAGTGATTCACAACTGTGCATTAGGGAGGAAGCCAATACGTGAGAAAGCGATAAAGCCATTGATGTTCATGCTGTGAAAAGATATAATTATCTACACAGAGGCGAGAGAGCACACACTGACAACATTTGAAAACGAAAGCTCACATCAAAGTGACGCTAAAAGTGGCTTGATTGTTAACTATAACTGAATTCTTGTGACTTTCTCTGCAGTCTAGTGATCTTAAATGATAGAGGTGTTAGTATCTATTTAAGAAGTGTGATAAATGTGTGTACTGCAGCAAACCAGGTATAAACTCTGATACACTTTTAGTTTCTTCAGACGTTATATTTATCGTGTTATAATGTACTGTATATATACTTCACATGTTTGTGAACAGGAAGTAAACCTATCGTCACTAAGTAAAGTTTCTTAAATAAATTTAAGGGAGATAATAATGACAAAAGAAATGAGCAAACACCTGCAGTACACCGCGACAAGAAGGTTAGAGGAGCTGCAAATAGCGTGGTAAAATCCGCCCGAGTGCCTTTAATTCTTGCTAATTCCGCGACACAGTGGGATCTTATTGAGGGGTGTGTGTTCTGTATGTTTTTGGTGAGACTGTGTGTATGAACGTGTGCACAATAAGATGCAACGTGAGGCGACACAATGTGACACAAGACACAATACAATCTGTGTTTTACCTTTTCATGCGCCAAAGGAGATTCAACTAAGTGGCTCAGTACGCTGCCCTGAAAAAGGCAAAATGCTCAAATTACATCTTTAGTCAACATGATTGACTTGAAGACCAGAATGTGACGGTTTAGACAGTTATTATGCAATAGAAATGTATAATATCTGTGCAAACGTTATTTGAGATGTTCAGTTTCTGCAAAACAGAACTGAAAACAAAAAAAACACCGTTACTGAACTCGGGTTGTGTAATCTGTGAACAGAAGAACACGTCGTCACGCTTGCACTCAGAAACAACCAGCTAGACAACAAGAGACCTGTGACAGCTAGAGAAAGAGATAGCCTAGTTAGATAGCTAGCTTAGCTAAAACTAAAGCTAAATATTCAGATTGACCCCTACACTAGCTGTTATCTGCAGTTGAATTTTTTTGATTAATTGATGTAAATTTTTTTGATTAATTGATGTAAATGCTAAATGCTAAATCATGTAATGATGTAGAACCCCCCCCCCCCTAGTTAAACTCCTACTACAGCTAACTAGCTAACTAGCTTAGCAGAGTAGCATTAACCACCAGCTGAGCGTTTGACACTTGATTCATGTGATTTGTTGTTGTTGAGCTACATTGTCCCACCTAATCAAACATGTAAATGTCTTAAAATTGTAAATTTATTTATTGTATTGGTTTCAGTTCAAACTCTTAGATTTGTTGAAATGGATGTGAAAACTGAAAGAACACATTTTATTTGTGGAGACGTCGCTCTTCCTCTCGTAACATCGAAGAGAGAGAGTATCTGCATTTTTAGGTATTGTGTAGGTTCTAATTCGGTGTAATTTGGATGTAACAATAGTTTTGAAGTCTGGATGTATCTGTTGCTATTTGTGTGTGTGTGTGTGTGTGTGTGTGTGTCTTTTTTAAAAGGATAATCAAGAATTGGAAGTCACAGTTCACCCTCCCTTTACTGTATATCTACGACTGCACCAGAGTCGATGACCTTACAGTGCTGTCTGTTTCTCGTAGGGTGCCGGAGAAGCATGAGCGCTACATATCGTGCCCGACTCGAGCACTTCCTCAAAGACCCACCCAGAGAGACACAAACTCAGCTCCACCCGTACCTCGACGCCTGCGCTGATCGACACATGTCTGCTTCTGCTGGGTTATGATTATTTTAAGAGGGATGGAGGAGTCAGAGAGACGGTGTGCTCCTCTGTAAACAACCATCAGGATATGCATCCATACATAGGAATATATGTATGTTTTTTGCTTTTATGAATTGTTATGCATCTTTCAATGTGTGTGTGTGCGTGTGTGTGTGTGTGTGTGTGGGAGTGAGTGTGATATTCAGTGTTTTTTTTACTGTAAAAACAATGCTTTACCTCTACAAACCATGGGACATTTAAAGATTTTACTGTTGCAACCTTAAGTTTAAAGTGTTGGGGAAAGGGGGAAGTAATTGATTTGGTAATTGAAATCTTAATTATGATATTTAAAAAATAGTTGGTAGTGGGTGTTCTGTTCACTGAGCCAATGACGTTGAGTTCACCAAAAAAAAAATAATATTCCTTTTTATAATTATGCTAGTACTTAATTGCAAATTGATTTGACATTATATTGTACTTATTTTACCTCAAATGATGTCACCGTTATGCTTCTTAAAGAACTTACAGTTTGGTTGTGATATTTGTATAGCTTTCTAAACTTGGAGAATTCATACATGATCAAATAACCTTTAGGAAGTCAGTTTTGTTGTACATCAGACTTCTGAATTTCATCATGAAATATAAAAAATATGTTCCTTATACAGTTGAATGTGTTCTTCTTTTAATTGGCTCCTTTGCAACCAGTATTGTTTTTTTCTCATGCAGTATGAGGTTTGGTCACTTGATGGCGCTCCATGTTCTCTTTTTGGATTCCACAAACATTTAACATGTATGTGAAAACTTTTTTCCAAGTAGATTTGTAAGCACACAGCGATTTAATGAAATTACAAATGACTTCACTGCTATGAATATGAATGAATCCTCCTGGCTGCCAAATGTGTCCCCTCTAAAGCTCTGTGAGGAGAGACACGTGTATAAAGTGTGAGAGAGCGTCGCCAGCTGGGACTTCCGGTCAAAACTTTCAAAGTAAAACCACCGATCAATGCACAGTATCATAGTGAAACATTAAAAGTATGCTTTAAATTAAAGGGTGTGGTATTTATTTAATCATTCACTGTATAGATTTGTGATTCATAACCCAATGCATTGGAATCCTCCAATATGATGTCATGGTCATCATGCACTTCATTAGGAGTTTCAATGCACTTGTTTAGACCCCAGCTGTCAAACACATTCAACTTAAGGTTTTAAAAGCTAAATCTATATGTATTTTGGTTCCTAGAAAATGTATGTATTCATGTTTGTTTTATGTGGACAAATATATTTTTTTGAAGCTGTGCTTATCAATATTTTCATATTAACAATGGTTCAAGTGACTCTGGGTAATGTAGAGGTTTTGCTCATGATGATAAACCCTTTGGAGAATTATCTGTAGTTCCCCTCACTGAGCATTTTAGCATCTTTAGCTAATTGTTTTGGTTTTACTGGTTTCAACTTAACTGTTGTGTTGAGGTTCAGTCTAACTGTTACAACTATACAGACTATGCTATCAATTATGTTTCCCACCTCAACAAGCAGCTGTAGTAGAGTAAAGCTATATAAAGTCACCTGCTGAGCACCACAGACAGCTAAGTTAGCACCGTTAGCAGCTAGCTAACATTAGTGAACATAGTGGGGCATTTAGCAGCTATTTTTTTCTCAAGGGTTGATGGCGACTATATTATATTATATTATACTATATTGGACTCATATGTATCAAGTGAAACAGGAGTCCTAATAAATGCATATAATTATCCCAGTGTCCTGGAGGGCTACATTTGCTAATGCTAACAAGGTAGCCCTGCACTTGATAGTTAAGGAAATAACACGTGTTGTTCAGCTGCCTCCAAGTGGCCCAACAAATATAACAGGTAAGTGCTTTGAGTCAAAACATTTGAATGTATCTGCTACCACAACATTTATTTCGGTTCAGTAATGCAGTGACTTGAGTCCGGGCCTTTATTGTGAAGAGCCGGCTGCCCGGTCCCCGGTGCCAGGTGGTGGTGTGGTGCGGCCCCGCTGACGCAGCTGAGGCCGGTGAGGGTGACGCGCTGACAGGACGCTGGTGGAGAGCAGCCGTCGGCGCACAGAGCTCAGTGGAGTGTGTCTGCAGCAACGAGCCTAACACTGGATAACCATCACACAGAGGTAAGCGTGTTCCTGCTCCATCACTGCTGCATGCGGCTCTTTAACGGTGTCTGGAGATGTATTATTATTATCCCATGCCTACCTTATTTTTCTTTTCTTTTCTTTTTTGATTTATTACATTGGCACCATAACAGCTGACTTTGTGTTATTATTATCGTATGATGCAAAACTAGCACCACTTAATGCATTTCTTATTCATCGCTCCTTCACCAAGTGCGAATTCAGCAGACTTAATCAAACGTAAGTGCTTTTTTTTTTTAAAGGAGTAAGTCCATTTTGATTTCGCATCTCAGCAGAGAGGCGCTCTGGCTTTGGGACAGTTACTGCAGTACACAGGCTGATCCATACGGTGCAACCCGCCATGGGGGCCGCACTCTGAAGCTAAAAGCCCGGGAGAAGAGCCAAATGATCAAGTCTGGGAATGAAACACCTCCTGACTTAATACTTTGCATAAAACTGCCCGGTATCATTTCTTACAAATCCCCCCCTGGTGTGGTTGTTTCTTTAAATTGGCTTATTGGCAGGTTGTCACAGTGAGTCATAGGCAGCAGAGCAGACCCCACTACTCCACAATAAGGCTGTGACATCAGGACCATTAATGGAATGCATATTATGCGGCATGAAGGTGTGAGGAAAAGTGTATCCAGTAGCATTTCACTATCATTTGTAGCACAGTGTTGTCACATTAGACCGCAGCCTTTTGTCATTTTTCATCGGAGGACTTTGAAGGTGTAAATGTCTTGAGGGATAGATCATCAGTGCTGCATACTGAAGTAGTGATTACACAGCTTGAAGTGTCATTTGAGAGGAATATTTTAGTCCTTCCAGTGTGTGATTAGAGCATGCTGTGTTGTGTAACTGGTACGGTAGTATTAGTGCCAGTAGTCTCTGCAGGTATTGACACAGTGGACCTGCATGTTAAACTTCCTGCTCCGCTCTGACAAACAGGCCTCATAATGAACTGCGTGTGACACGAACAACTGCCTCGCAGCACAAGTGTGGACCTACATAGACACACAGACAATCAAATATACTGACCCCTTTGTTGCAGCACTACAAAGCACATCCAGAATAGGCTTTTTCAACAAAGTAGTCGACAGAGAGGAAGCTCTACAATGTTAAATTAAATGGGGATTAAGCAAACTCAACACTTAAAAACACTAGCGATAAAAAGCCTTTAAATGCCATGTTTTTTAAAATATCCTATCCTAAATGTCCTTTTTTAGCATATTTTCTGAATATTTTTTACCTCAGTTGAAAAATATATCATCACCCACATTTACTCCCAAGGGATCTGAGTAACAAGACGCTACACAAGCTTGATCAAATATTAACCCCGGCGCAAATAATTCATCAACTGCTTCGAGGACAGAGGCAAAGCAGTCAGACTGAACACTTTTCCCCGTGTTTTGCTGGTATGTGGAATGAGTATCTCACTCTCTTCTGCTTGTCTTATCGCATGGACATATTTAACAGAGATAGTGTATCTAGACAGTGTTTGCTCAGAGAGAACAGGACCTCCATTAGCTACATGTTGAAGGACTTTGTGTATGTGCGCTCTAATCCGTTTTGTTAAACAATATTTACAATCTCCCACGAAAGGCACAGCTTGTGTCCGCTCTCCGCTCGCGGCTACAGCGGTACGAAGCGGAGCCCTGGCTGGTGACATGTCGGCAGAGGAGTAGCAGATGTTTACGCTGAGATGGTGATGGGTTAGCGTGTGGGAATGGAAGTCATATGTTACCTAGTGGTTTAGCCGGGAGCTATTTGCAGCAACCCCAAACCCTTATGACCCGTTGCAAGCGTTGTGTCAAATGTGAACTATGTGAAGCAGCATTGTTGGTTGAGATTGAAAGGATTCAGTGTACGTAGGTGTCCAGTTTACTGATGTACAATGCATCTTTTGCAGTAGTTTTCAAAGAGGATTATTGCTTTTTTCCAAGACGCAACAAATCAAGGTCAAAGTGTTGCTTCTCGGTCTTTTTGAGCCGGACAAACAGAAGTGATAACCTGTTGAGCAAGCATGGGACCTGTTGGTATGAACGCAGCACGTTAATATTTCACGAAGCTTGTTCAGAGTCAAGTTACCACAGCTCCCCTAGATTTGGGAGGAGCAAACCCCTCGGGAACATGAATCTCAAAACTGAGTTTCAAAGATACCGGAGGCGGGCTGGCCTGGTTTTTTCCAAGATGTTCTCCGTTTGGTTTGGAAATCTGACACCAAATATTAGAAAAGATGAGCAGTAAAATAAGTGTATTCAAGTTAAACCAACACATGTGTCATAAGACACATATGAGAAAGACATTGTCTCTGTAGTGAAGGCCCGCTGCACCCACGTGTTCACCATGAGAGTAAACTTGACAAAAACGGGACAATAGACATGATTTAATGATATTCTCATCATCCTTATTTATCAGACTTCATGCATGCCGACCGCTCCGTGAAGCTGGATATCAGCGTGACGTGGACCAGAACCTTTGTTGTGACAGCGTTTGTAGAAAAACAGCCTCGTCCTCTCTGTGAATAACGGATCGCTTTAAAAAAAACGGGTTTCTGTTTTCACTCTTCTTGATGTTACAACAGGTTGCTTAGCAACCCCCCATCCCCCTCCCCTCCCCGCAATCGTCTGGTTTCTCCATCTGCTGCCATCGGCTGAAGTGGATGGTGAAGTGAAGTGTTGTGCTTTGGTTTTCCAGGGTTCGTGGCACAAAGGGCCCCCGATCATGGACGCATGTAAACAAGGCAGTGAAAAGACAATTTATGCTTCCCCCCCCCCCCCCCCCCCCGTGTTACATGTCAGCGACTGATGGGAAACAACAGTTGTTGGAATATATCTGAAGGAGAACCAGCATGTGTCCTCGCTCGCTCATCATCCCACGAACCAGACCGGAATGAACAAGTGACAATGACGCACGGCGAGGTTGACAAATCACTCACCCGCAGAGTATAACAAACAATAATGAAACTCTAATATCGGTGCCGCCGGCTGCTGTTGTTGATGGAGCGGCCTGCTGTGTGTGTGTGTGTGTCTGTGTGTGTGTGTGACGGCTCGAGTCAGACCGGGCCGGCGTTCCTCAAATAGACGGATGATGATGATGGTGTGGGGGGGGGGGACCTGCTGGGGTCCTGGCGCGCGCTCCTTTCACATGAGGATACCTTCGTGGCACTTAAAATTGCTGGATTATCACATCGCTGTTTATATTCACGTTCAGCCGCCATATCCTATGACTCAATTATCAAGTAGTTGCTGTCACATAAGGCGCTCGGAGAGCTATATTTAGGGGTCGAAGCATCCAGCGGAGACGAGGCAACGCTCCCGACACTCTCTCTCTCTCTGACAATGATTTGAATTGTCATCGCGGCTCACCTAATGTGTGCGGTACGCCCCGTTATCTGAGCCAGGAGGAATCCGTGGGGCGCAGCTGAGCTCGTTATCTCGATACACGAACATCAAAGGAGCATCAAGTGTTGTCTCGTATTCATATTCACAGATTTAAATGGCAGTAACGTATTGTTGTGGATTTCCTTCCGATTATGTCGCTAACTGTATCAGTTAATGACTCCTTATTTGCTCATGAGACGTTCTTATTTTGAATTTTTCACTTTCCGCCTACCAAAGTAAACTCTCTAGAAGACACACCGCAGGGCTGCTTGAATATTCAGTTGGATGTTTATCCTGTGATCCGGGCTCTCTCCCTCTTGGAGTGCAGCCACGGAGGCCTCGCCGTGAAGATGCATCACCCTGGGTAAACTGTCAGCTCGCTGACATTCTTGTAACACCGGCTCTAAAAGCCTAGCAGGCACGTTATAAGCGGGACCGGCCCAGGACCCCTCACACGTGCCAGCCAAGTGTTCCCTGTCCCCGAGGGATCTGGACACGGTCACGTCCAGTAACCGTCAGGGGCGTCTCGTGGACACGCTGGCGAGGGACACATCTTTCACTGGCTGGTGGGACGGGTGCTTCTGTTTTTTGTTTGTTTTTTCTTAGCCTCAGTTAAAGGTCAGTTCATTCCGAAAAGGCCACAAACATGACGGTGGTGCCGATGAATCAATACAAACTCGTTAAGTCTGTGATATTTCATTAGGTGAGGTTCAAAGAATGAAGTCATAGAAGCGGCGTTCATATAGACTCAGCGTAAGCTCCCCTCCATTATCAACATGAACGCGTAATCCTGCCTCGAGGCCCATAATGACTCGCAGTGTTTAAGTTGCATACATTTCCTTTTATGCTGCAGTTGTTTGAAACGGACTTCAAATAGCTCGGTGGAGGAATGTGTAGAATCCCAGGCCGCCGTCCAGCATGGAAGCTGTTTATGGAAGAGAGTTAGAAGGGTGGGGGGGGGGGTTCTTCTCAATTAGGGGGATAAGCTGCTGCTCCGGAGCGGCCCTTTCGAGCCATGTTTGGAGCTGTCTGGTGGGATCCACGCACAGCGCTGGATAGCTTCGCTCCTCTCTGCCATTTGTTGACAAAGCAGAAGTCAAACAGCGTTACGTAAGGCCCCCCCCCCCCCCCCCCCCCCCCTCTGTCCGTCCATAGTACAGCTGAGCGTGATGGTGAGAGCTCTTTTGTGTTAGCATGGCTCACTTTGACTGCGACACAGAGACCCCCTGTGTGAAACCCTTCGTAGCTCAACTTGGTACCAGCCCACCTTTGTTTGGGTTTCACAGATAAAGTGATTGTTGCTGCTCTGGTCCACTGGACGTTGAACTCATGAAACAATCCTGGGGGGGAAAAAATCAATAACGAGAAACTATATTTATATATATATACATACTGTATCCACTAGGGCCAGACAAATGTGTTGGATACCATCCAGTTTGTGTTTCCCAGATCTAATAAGATGGACGTTTCTCTCTGATCACAGCCACATGAAAGCATCCATTTTATTTTATTTACTCATTTAAGAGTTTAACGATGTTTCTTGCAGTTTTATTTCTTAAAATGAAGCGACTATCCCTTCACGTCCCACTACGATCCAGAAGGTGTGGTCAGTCACGCGGCTTTAGAGAAGAATCGGTGGTGAAATATATCATTTCTGTCATATTAAGGTCCAAATATCATCTTTGTTATAAAAACATTGGTATCAGCCTTCAAAATAACACATATTTTAGTGCTGAAAAAAGAAAAATGTACGGAAATGTACTTATTCACTTTCTTTCCAGTAGTTGGATGAGAAAAGTGATACCTCTCTAATGACTGTACGCTCAATATGAAGCTGGAACCAGCAGCCAGTTAGCTTAGCTTAGCATAAACTGTATCTGTCTAAAGTTTTAAAATATGCCTACCAACACTTTTATAGCCCACTAACTATCACATTTGATCTAGTTTGTTTAATGCGTACACAAACACCAGGCTAGCTGTTTCCACCTGCTGCTAGTCTTCATGCTAAGCTAAGCTAATCGACGCCCGGCTCCAGCTCCAACTAATTATTAGTTTTGGACCTGATATATTTCAAACTGTAGTATCCACATCCACATATATGGTATCTCACAATACAGTAGCTCAATAAACATAATCTCTTTTTAAAGACTTTGGAGTCATAGCTGTTATCACACATTAGCATGCAGTAGTTCATCGTGTTGACTGAGGTATCATGACCTTATGGATGGTTGACTCGTCCACTAGTGAATTCCAGCCGTCCTCCAGCGGACGCCTGTCTGTCTCTCGTCTATTGGCCCCGCAGGAGCTTTTTCCAGGGGGCGGGGGGGGATTTTATATGGTGGTCTGCACAGTTGTTGAGTGGGTGCCACATTCCCAGGTGGCATGTGGTGACAGGTCCATCTGGGCACGCCTGTTGTCAAAAACAAACGGACCCCCTACGTAGCGAGAGTCAAGGTCAAAGCCGGGACCGTCCCGCCCAGACGAGACCCTCAAGACTGAGCCAGACGCCCCAGGAGGCTTCAGAGGGACCTGGTGTACGTGGACCGAGGACTCGCCGCGCGCATCACTGAGTAGGTGATGTGTTGGGATGATCGTAGTCTTTTGAGAGTTGCTTGTTTTGGAATGGCATCCAGTTGGAGATTTATGTGTGTGTGTGTGTGTGTGTGTGTGTGTGTGTGTGTGTCATATAGTGGAGCTGAGAGATGCAAATGGGATGAATCCTCTCGCCTTTGCCGCATACTCCTGCTTTTAGGGTAATCCCACAAGTTTGAGTTGAGGGGGCGTTTCATTGGCTGTGATGTCCTGGAACCTTGACTGATCGTTTTAGTGCATGAATAACACCTGCGCCGGTTCGCACGAGGCTTGTCGGGTCTGTGAGTCTCAAGAGACGAGCAGAAGACGTCTGAGCTCAGTGCTGTAGTTTGTTTTTACGTTCTTCCTCATTTTGAAGGAAACACCAACATCTCGTTTGATTCTCGTCCCGCTTTGTCCGGGACTGCTGGTCTAATCTAACGACGTCCGATCAAAGAATGTGAGTTTCCACCTCACAAAGTTCTTATCTGTCGAGCTCCTCGCTTTAACTGCTGAACTTTGAGCCCGCTCTAACATCCTCATCCTTTAGTTTGTGCCCTAGACATTCTCCAAACTGACCCCATTGGTGGTGAAGAGAACTCTAAAAGCTTCCCAGATTAGAAGGAGTGACGGCGCATTGATGGTTTTTGTCTGATAAAGTCAACTCTTACCACCCTGTTTGTCTTGGCCCAGTCACTGCCGGCCGTCCCAGAGCTCTTGCACTGGTCTCATCTTTTTTTCACCGGGTGGATGGACGGCGTTTTTCTTTTTTTGCCCGGCTCTGCTCTGAGGCATCTCTTCCTAAAAAGGCCAGGGGGGGGGGGATCTGTGCTCTCGTGTGTTTATACAGCCAGCCGAACGCTGCGAACTGTCATCATCCCCATTATCTATCGTCTGTGAGAGGTTTGAACGCTCCCACATCACTCTTTGTTCTGTGTACTCACCATCTTGGGGTTCGTCTGAGGACGCAACGGAAGCACCCCGCGTAAGCACTCCTCAAAAGAATGTCTGTTAATGGTTTCCGCTGGGGGGGTCGGGAAGCGAGTTGATTTTATTAAAGAGAGAAGGGGAAATAAATACACAAGAGTTTCTGATGCTCTGGAAACCGCTCAGCTCCGAGACTGGAGGAAGTTCTAAAAGGTTTTCAGCTCCGTGTCCTCAGGGGACTCCTTTGGTATCGCTCTCGTCTCCCCTCATCCATTTAGGCCTATTTGAGGAGGTTTCCAGCTGGAACACGAGTCCCCTGCCTGTCCTGCAGGTTGGCTTATTTACCGCCATGTGTAAACACCGTGCACACTCAGTCCCACGCTAACTCAGAGTGGAACAAAGCAGAGATCCGACTTTAAAAGCACCTCAGAATCAACGTTGTAGAAGAAATTCTCGATGGACGTAGTGATTTACTGCTTTTTCCATCATTATCATCCAAAGCCTGCAAAACAAAAACACAGTGAGTGTGCGGCCTGTGTGTGTGTATGCTTGAGTGACCGTTTGAGTGCCTTTGTGTGTGTGTGTGTTTGTGTCTTGACTCAATCAGCGTCTTAAATGGGGACGTCTCCCTAAATCAGCGGTGCTGGCGGAGCACAATAGGAGGCCCGGCGGAGCAGTGGGACGTGTTTCACAGCCACTCTTCTGGTGGCCTTGGTGTTCCACTGATGCAGCTCAGATTAACATATGTTTGTTGTCTCTCACACCCTCCCTCCGTGTCCTTAAAGGGGAACGCCGATGCAAGTTTGAATTCATATCGTTGGTCCTAAAACGGGCCAAGTTTCCTCCCAAATCGATCTGAAGGCATGCGAAGCGAGGCTGAGATGAAACTGCACCCACAGTACCGTTATCTTTTCACCTTAACCGAGCTTTAACTGGTCCCCATTGAATTTAAATGGTTAAAATAGAATCATTATACACGGGAAATACCATTCCCTAACTCATTTCACATGTTGACATCATAGATGAGATTGTTTCGTGGCTTCATAAACACAGATATCACTGTTGAATAGCGCCCGAGTAACCGTAAACATCATTCTATATGTCAGATCTTTCCATTTGTAACACCAGAAGTCATTTCTTTTTTATGTTTTTAAGGAAGACGGTTTTATTAATGGTGCAGTCAAAGCTGTGAATGAGTCAGTGATTACTAATAAAGTATGAAGTCCTGTGTGTCACAGATTAGATGTAAACAGACGACTGAAGGTTCACCTCCTTCCTGTCTGGCTGCATTGTATCTCATTTCAATGTGTAACCCAACCACAGTACTCCCACAATTTCATTAGCTGTATACGTTCCCCAATTACAGCTGCTGGTGGCAGTGACTCTATTTCTACAGTAGGAGCTCCAGACATGTGTAACGATGCTCCAGTACTCACATCTTCCACAATACAATACAGCGTATGCTCCTATTCTTAGATCTAGATCTATTTCAGGTCTCCTTTTAAAACATTTTCCTTGTGAAATTGTTTTAAAAGTTGTTATTCAATTTGATTGTTTCTTTTATTTTGAATGAATTTCCTTCCTCTTTTGTATTTGCTTATTGTTGATGCTGTTCCAATCTCAAAATACAATCCTGTATCTTTTATATCCTCTGTGAAAGTACGTTAGTATCATTTTATAATTCTTCCATATAAATGGAAATGAGCATTGACACACATGTTATGTCTAATCTTCTTAATACAAAATATTTGTGACAAAAAATAAAATACACCACATGTTGCAAACACACACTGCAGCAGAAAGGCTCTGGCCTGGTTATCAAACTTCCTCCTGATCTAAAACTAATATTAGATGTACTGACACTGTTAAGCTACATGAATACACAACATGTGTCACTCAGGCTAACTTTCTTAACCGCACTGTATAAACATTAGTATTGATTTGATTGTGACACGCGGTCGTGCTCGCTGTACCGATCAGTCTCGTTATGTATATTCTCGAGCTGATGTTTAATGATGTGTCACACTTATTTATGCAGTGGCGGGCTGTGCATTGTATACCTGGGCCTTCACTGCTGTCCTGCAGCTGAAACACAGCTCCGGTTGTTATTTGTTTCGTGTAAAAATGAAGCTCAACACCTATAAATACACTAACTGCAGAGAATACGCCGAGAGTGCGTCTCCGCTCTGCTCTGACTGCAGCTGGGACTGCTGCGTGAGGCTTCTGCGCGAGTTACCGCCTGTGTGTGCTTCGGGGCGGCGGAGGGGCTCACGGCAGCACCCGCTGCCCGTTCACGGCAGTGCAGAACGTACGTGCTTTAACGTCAGAAAAGTCTCCAATAACACCAGAAAAAGTCGCTAGATTTGTCACTAGTAGCTTTTGACAAAAAAAGTCGCCATGAGGGTTTGGAAAGTCGCCAGATTTAGGGAAAAAGTCGCCAAGTTGCCAACACTGGCACCGGCTAAATATGTCCCCAGATCAACATAGGACGTAACAATGGTTCCTATCACATATAAAATCAAACAAAAATCCATCTTCATAAAAACAAGTTGTACAAATAATAATATACAAACAAGCATATTAAAGCTACTGCAGATGTAAAAACAAACGCATTTAACTTACCAGAGCTGCTGTTCACTATTTAAAGACAAAGTCCATCCTCCTTTCTTTGTTAATAAAGAGTTTAATCTCACGGTTGTTCAGTACATCCGTGCGTTTTAGTTCCAGTAAGAAGTCCTTCTCGATTCATGGACGCCAGTGAAGACAGTCGAGCCTCCCCAGTTGTATTTCTTGAATACGTTTTAATGCGTTTGAGGGCTGAAAATGTCCGCTCGACAGAGGCAGCAGATATTGGGATTGTCACCGCCCAACATGTCACGCTAGCCCACTGACCAATCACGTACTTGTAGGCCAGCTAGCAGGCTCTGGCATGTCAAAGAATACGCCCAACATGTCAAACTAAAGATCTGATTGGTTGAACACTATGACAATCAACAATATCGTCCCCATTCACTTAAACTGCACATGGATTCACTTGTGAGTCTGCAGGCCTCGGGCCTCTCTTCTACCTAGAGACATAGGGGTGAAATCTGATTGGATAAAAGCTCTACTTAAAACAAGCTGCACTGGAAGCAGAGCAACTGAAGAAGACAGTAGCTGTGCAATGAGAAAATAAGATAATGGGAAAAATATTTTTATAAATTATAATACATGTAGTGTATTTAAGAAAAAATATAAAATGATAAAATAGCTATAACTTTGTGATTCTGTTTAGGCCAGCAGAGAAGGCTTTGCAGGCCCTGACGGCCCACCACTGAGTTTATGTGCAGTTCTCTTCCCAGATATCACTTCCTGTGTTGAATATTTGCCTCCCTGTGTGTCTCCTCCAGGGCTCTCCACACGGGGGCAGCCTGAGACCGAGCACAACTCCCAGTAAGTCGTCTCACCCTCTAAGTACCAGTGAGTCGTCATGTTTTTGGTTTAGTGCTTGGATTGAGGACGTAGCTTTTGCTGAACATAGAGGGGGGACACATCTATGAAGCGGGGGTCCAGGGGTCCTCCCCCAGGGACATGTTGAGCGTCAAACACTTCATTTCCTGCATTCTGGTGAATCTTTATGCACCAATTTATGGAGGAAATGTCTTTATTTATGAGAAGGGAAACACAACATTCAGAAGCCAGGTGATAATTACACTCTGTGTTGCTTTTTAAATATTTCTTCTCAAGTAGATCAACTTTCATTCAATATTATCTCTGCTAAGTCAACACACATGTAGGCATAATTTACTCCCCGCTCCTCTTTTGTGTCTTTTGTTTGGGGAAGTAATCACTATAATTGTGCCTTTGGCACCTTTTTTATGTCCACGATACATTAATTATTTTGATTTACTTTATAAACCCTTGGAATTTAATAGTTCATGTTTAAAACTTTCTGCACATTCAAAGTGTATCCTACATATCTGTGTTCTCTGAGAAGTTGTAACATTTTGTAGTATTCCCTTCAGACTGTCTGACAGACGCAGAACCCCGTTTGGGATTCTCTAAATGAGATAAAGTTTAGCGAAGCGGCTGAATGCTGCTCTTCATCGGACAAACAGAAAACACTTCTGATCAGGCCTAAATCTCACCACTGTGTGGCTTATTATCCCCCCAAATGTGAACTTCAACACCTCCGCTACAGTACAGAGCGACACAGAGCGACACAGAGCTGCCGGTCTCGTAATATTTTCTTACAAATTCTACTTAATTCTGTCGATGTCAGATTAACATTTTGTCACATTGGCCCTAATACTGACAGACTAGACTAGATCCTGTCGATTATTTGAGGCTGTACTAGAGAAGCTTTTTCCATCACAAGTATTGCTCGAGACATGTCGACCAACTTCTCTGCTCCTGAACTGGATGCAGGTTAAGCACAAAGACATTCAAATCATATACACAAGCACCTTAACTTAAAGCTTTTTATTGCTACAGAATGTGTCGACATCCTTCATTGCTTCTATCTGTTTCTACACTTTGTCCTCTAAACCGGGTAGTTTTGCATTAGCTTTGTGATTAACTGTCATCAGCCACACAGAACTGAAGTGTCCTCGTCTTTGTGTGTGTATTGGAGTCCCGTCAGGTCCTCGATCGCTCTGCGCTGTCCGGATCACGCCTCTGACAACCATGAAGGGCTCTCCTGACCTGATTCCTGCCGCAGGTGACGTACCCCTCCGCCTCAGCGATCTCTCAGTGCCTACAACTGTGGGACACCTCATACTCACAAAGTCACTTTAACAACCTGTGTTGAGGCGGCAGCTGCTCTACTTCCCGCTCTGACGGTGCGATCGTGGCAATTAGCTTTTACGGGACAGTAGGATATTAATTTGATGGCCTGGTTTTGGTGTTGCAGTTCTATTTCGGTCATGTGGGGCACGAGGTAGCAATAACTCGGATTCCCAGCAGCCCTGAAGCGGGAGTGCACTCTTGACGGTACCGAATATAGGACCGTTGTGCCTTGAACGATGAGGAGCTGTGGAAGACGATGCTCTTATTTTGAATGTTTTTTTCAGATTTGGACCCCAGCAGAGTGTGCAAGGGGAAAGGAGTGGTGACTCTGAGGGCCACCCTCATCCACATAGACGACGAGGGCCGCATCAGCACGGAGCCAAATGTCATCACAACGCCAAGTAAGTCAGAGCGAGTGCCACAGCTGCTTCATAACAACCTCTCTGCACGATGACGAAATATGTAGAGGCCAGTAATAGTCGCATGGCCGTGCGAAAACAGCACACGACCACGTAGAATGTGGACAGACAATGTGAACGTTGGGGGTAATTAAAAGAAGCACTTCATCATGTTCTATAGTCGTAGAAATCACTCGCATGCCTTTCACAGTTCTGTTTTGATGTCAGGATTATATAACGTGTCATGTTTTTGAAGCGAACTCTCCGAGCTGCGATATAAAGGTTCCGATTGCTCATATTTTCATGTGAGCGCTCAAAGAGCTTTATTGTTGCGGCCTGCCCACTGCACTTCGGAGCAGGCGCCTGGACTGTGGGCTTGTTTGTTGCGTAGAGCTCAGTGGAGCCGGACTGGAGGCTGGCCAAGGCTTTTGGGGGAGATGCTTTAATTGTTGTAGAGTCTGAACATAAAGGCCACTGGAACAAACAGCCTTTGCAGCTCGATGAAAGGCCGCTTTGTCCTGATGACAAAGTTCAGAGATTGTGGGAGAAGCTTTTTTTTTTTCTTTTTTTCCTGGACATATTAACATCCCTGAAAACCTCCAAGGAAAGCATTCACGCCCTGCGTAACGAACCGGACATTTATTTGCTCAGGAACGAGCTGTTATGGTTCAAGTTCACTGAAATACGGTACTTTTCAGTGTCATCCTCTGTGTTTTTGTTCTCGCTGCGCTGGCTGCCAAACTGAGAGAGCTCTGGACTCCTTTCAGGTGGCTGGACAAGCCAGATTAATGGAGACAGCTCTAAAGCGGGATTGGCCGAGGGAGGCAGCAACATCACAGCTGATTTACCTCCTGTAAACAACACGCAGTGCCAGGTACGTTTACCTCCTCCCCGTTTGTGGTGTCACAATTATGAGATTTCAGTGGAATTCCCTATATCTTATATATATATATGTTATATATGTTTATTTTCTGTTACTTTCAGGCCAATTCAGCAGAGAGCCTGAAAGAGAATCAGGCTCCATCCTCCACCGGCATCACGTCGACCTCCAGCTCTGTTTACCCCTGCACCAGCACAGTTAACCCCACCATCGTCCTGCTGCAACACAACAGAGGTGAGCCCACCGGTCGGAGAGGACGGGTATCACGCTTTTAAGTTTGCCGCGAACATGCTTTTACATGTCTGTGCGGCATCTTACATAAAGGCTGACCTCCGTTAGCGTCGTCGTGCTCTGTGACACACGTAACCTGTGCGTTCTCACTTCTGCTGACTCACATTTCACTGTGCTGTCCTTGTCTGTCTTTCTCTCACAACAGAGCAGCAAAAGCATCTTTCTCATTTCCAAGGTATGCACTGGGGGTCGTGGTGATGTCGAGTGGATATTTGTGACGTAATTGTCATTTCTGAGCCGGCAGCCGGCCCAGATTTTTATTACAGATTAATATATTTATTTTTCCTCGACTGAAGCATCTGTCACCCTCCTACTGCCTCGACACAGCCGGCCCAATGCGTTCGCCACACGCCTTGTGAAGAATGAGTCATGTTTGATTCATCGATGTGTTGAAAACATTGGAAATGTTTATTAGTTGAAGGAGAACGTACCAGACGATACAGAAACATCACGGCTACGAGATCTTTTCTTTATATTCTTCTGCTATTCGCATTCTGTTTTTGCCGATTCCAGACCCGCGTCAAACCAGATTTAAGATTCTACACTTTCTTCCACTGTCGTGACACCGGACACATCTCATTCTCTGAGGGCGCCAGGTGTCACATGCTGCATATGTGCTACAGAGTTTACCTCGGACTCAGCAGTTTGTATCATTGAATGCCTTTACTGCGGAAAATTATAAAACAATATCATTTCAATACTCCGTGTTGTAACGTGTTGGGGGAAATGCACTTTGATGACACTTGGGAAGCATTTGTGCAACATTCATTTTGTGTTGATATTCGCACACTCTTCTTTATTTTGGTGGTAAAAAAACGCATTATGTGAGGTAAAATGAAACAGTTTGTAAATTATAGGTATAAAATGCAAAATCTGATAAGAAGCACAGAATATATTTTGTGCGCAGCACGAGGCATATGGCATGTGATGCCCATAGACTCTCTACGTAGGTTGAAACACATACTAAGCCAACACTTTACTGTCAATGATCACACATTATCTGTATATCTCATGTTATTCAATGCAATGCTTACATCTATTGTCGTGCTATGTGTCATTATAAATGTGCTTTGAACTGTGAGTTTTGTCTGGCTTACAGTGTTTTCTACGTGTGTTTTTTTTTTTATTAATAACAGACCCGACCCCAGAAAGGGACAAAGGCCCTGATCCTGGGAGGGACTCGGTCAGTCCGGTCCCTGATATGGACTGGAAGAGGCTGAGGCTGTCACTGCACTCCCCGGTCCTCGGTCCTCTCAACAAGCCCATTGT
The DNA here is from genome assembly GCA_032191485.1 of Leptoclinus maculatus. Taxonomy (NCBI): domain Eukaryota; kingdom Metazoa; phylum Chordata; class Actinopteri; order Perciformes; family Stichaeidae; genus Leptoclinus; species Leptoclinus maculatus. Next base: position 15,917,686 of record JAVDOI010000016.1, read on the forward strand.
CCCCGTACGGGTGAGCAAATAAACCTCCTGTCAAATGAAGACACATCGACTCCCTGCGGATGTTTAATGGGCCTTTTGTTCATTGTTCTGATGCTACAGTATAATAGTTAGTATCTATAGAGAGCACATCGCTATACTTTGTTGTAACATAGCATTCAGCGTAACTCATTAGGCTGGAAAACAACAGAATTTACAATGAGGAAACTTTTTAAATGTTACTCTTGAACCTGCTGCCGCTGGAAAATCACAATGTTGATATATTTGTCATGTTCGCTTATTATTAATTAATTCTCCAAATCTACATTTCAGAACACTGAAAAGTCCAAAGACTGGTACAAGACAATGTTCAAACAGATACACAGAATACCAGGTAAGAGGGAAATCCTAGCGTCTACATTTTATTTGTGTGATCAGTTTCGCCCGTGGTGTTCCTCTTGTTGGTGGCCACGCCCTGTGTGTGTTTTCTATGTGTGTTTGTATGTCATGTCACGCTGTGCTCTGTCTCTCCATCGCTGTGCTCAGAGCCTATTGAGGAAAACCCTTACCGCCCCACCTACATTTTCCCCGACAACTATGACAGTCAGATGAAATCAAAAGGTATCCGATGGCAGTGACTCCGCTCTCGTTGGCTTTACTGATCTGCAGCCAAACCTATTCCCTTTCAAACACTTTGGCTGTGTTTCACCCGTCCTACCGGCCCCCGTGGCTAGTACAACACCGCACAACGTGAAGACGCCCAAAGTATTTGAAAGGCTTTTACCTAATATTTCCCGACGTCTGTTCTCATCCCATAGAGACGCTATCTCCATAAGTTTTAGATACGCTGCAGGTTTCGTGCAGATTTCCTGACCGAACTCCATTTTCAAGATCAGCAGGCTTTTTAAATTTAATTAATAGGCCTTTTTATTTTTTTACAGAAGATATTTTGACATGTCCCAGTAGGAAAAGCACAGGTGATTCCATTTCCCTGCTTCAGGATCCTGGTATTTTGCATGCTGGCCCACTGTCACACTGTCATGACTTGGATACTTGAATAGAACGCAGCCATCGTTAAAGTTATTAGTGACGCCTGTGCTTCTCCTTCTATGACAAGTCAAAATGGCTGCTGTGAGAAAGGCCTATGGGCCGAGTGGTACACATACAGTTAAAGTAACTCTACATTACAAACTGGGGGCAAGACATTTTAACAGAGTTGCATTATGGGAAATAGTAGTAGCCAGTAGGGACAAATATCTCAGCCTCTGCGCCATCAATTTTGACAATTGTTTTTTAAATCTGTCTCTTGCGAGTCCCCCAATTTTATGGAAGTGCAATTCTTAATCGCTGGAGTCCCCACTTTAATATTTTGCTCTGCTGCTAATGGTAAAGTTTGTGAAAATGCTGTACCGTCTAAATAATGTCACAAAAAAATGGGTTAGGCCTTTAACATCGTACACGATACATTGACACGTCGACAAGGATGATGCACGAAGCCTCGTAGTGCCGCTCTACTTTCTCTTTAACAAGTTGTAACAATTACTCATGCCTTTCTCTTTTTGCTGTTAAACATCTAACATTCAAAGCTTCAAGCTGTTTTTATTTTTTCAACAATGTCATGATGCCTAAACATGCTCATCATGTAGTGTACTGGTTTTGCCGCTAGATGCCGCTGCAGTCCTGCACTGAGGCTGTGGGCTGTGCTGCCCCGTGTACAGTCCCTCAGGCAGTATAAAACCTTCAGACCGTGTACCGCTCCTAACGAGCTTCACCAATCAATGTTTAGCAGAGGCTTCAGGTTCCATTCACGCTCCTGGTTTTAGTTTTGGGTCTAGACAAGATTTGTATGAGGACGAAAGAGCCTGAATGCTTAGATTTCTTCTTCAGTTGCTCTCAGTCTCAGCTTGACAGGATTTCCTCCTTTGGTGGTTGTGACTGATATGATTCTGTAAACGTTATCTTACACAAAATATATCACTTATACAGAGATAATTTGGATCGTGGCAGTCACGACTTTTATTTTTTGCTTTACAATGCATTATTTATTCTGAGCCTCGAAGCGCATCGATGTCTGCATCCCCTTTTTAGCTCCTAATGCTTCCTGTAAAGTGCTTTGATTTGACACTCTTTGATTGTGTTTGGTGAACCTGTAGTGCTCGGCCTAATGGAAGGTGTGAGGTGTGTGTGTGTGTGTGTGTGTGTGTTGGGGGGGGGGGTTTAATGCCTTATGAATAATTTAGTTTTGGGCTATATTTATTACTTTTCAAGCACCAGAGCATAGATGGATACAAGTTGTAATAAATGACTTTTGGTTGTTGTGTGCGCCTCTTTCAGATGATTGTCCCACTCCCTTTGGTTACTTGGAAGATGGTGAGTTTGGGATTGATGTACAACACCAATACAAGTATTTATGTAGAGCATGCAGCGCACATGAGTTTACACTTCAGTTGACGCATTCATGCGAGTTCAGCCTCACGCTGTTGATGTGCCGTCGACATTGTTGTGCCTGTTTTTCAGTGAGAGCGGTCCCGCGCTCCAAAAGTGACGCCGAGGTGGATTCGAGAGGCCGCTCGATGCCGGTGCCAACGCGCTCCTCTTCCCTCAGACCCTCCGCCAAAAGGTCAGCGTCCTCCATCTGCTCCCACCCTCCTCCGTATGGCGTTCGCTTTGATATGAAGTACAAAAGCACAGTGCTGCTCGTGTTTGTTAGCGAAGAAAAGAGACATTTACAACTCGGAATACAAAGTAGGAAAAGTGATATAACTCAACATAAGTGGAGGAATCCTATTTGTTGTGAGTGTTCCTGTGATATAAAAGCATGGTGGTAGTGGTAGCTCATGTGTTCTCACAGTGTGATGTTAAAGTCACTTCCAGTGTCGTTGTATTGGTCTTTATTTACGTACAGCGCTAGTAAGCGTGACTAAACGTGGCACAGCAGAGCAATGTCTTCTTTCTGACTTTGCAAGTCTGGTGTTATTTTGTCCCCATTGGCTTCCACTACTGTGTGTACAGTTTGTATACAGGAGGTGTGATTAGTCCCACCCCCTCCACACACACACACACACACACACACACACACACACACACGTCAGCAGTGACACAAAGACGACCTGCTCTCAGAGAAATGAGTGATAGAGTGCTGAAGGAGGACAGGTGATGGAGGATAAACTGTTGCCCACTAGAGCTGCAGATGACATGTCGAGGACTGACCTTCCTCTTTCCTCGGGGCTTATGTATGAAAGGGGGCAACGCAAAACATGTCTTTGTAAAAAAAAAAAGAAAAAAAAAAGCTGCTTGATGTGGTTGATGCTCAGAAAGAATTTCATTCAGAGAAACAGTAGAGAGAATAGGTGTAGGGTCGGGTGATTCTCATTTAATTGTCTTATTTTGGTCCTTTCATGAGTAGTCATTTTGTGTTGGCTGTCTATTACAGTAAGAAATTCTCCCGGGAAATGCTGCGCTCTGTTTTGTGTCACTGGGTCCAATCTTGTTTGCCTTATCGAGTTACCGATTTGGCTGCCATATCATCATTAGAGGAAGAGAGGGACAGGAGGAGAGAGAGAGAGAGAGAGAGAGAGAGAGAGAGAGAGAGAGAGAGAGAGAGAAGGGGTAATGAGGGCGGACGTCATGTTCGGAAAAAAAACACAAAAAAAAAAAATCATCTTAGCCTCTGCTGGTTGCCATGGAGACTACTTGATAAGGATTGGCTCTCTTCCATCCCCGCACCCCACCCCCTCCCTGACACTCGCCCTCTCCACAGGAACGAGTGGGAGCCCCCGGATAAAAAGGTAGACACCAGGAAGTACCGCGCCGAGCCCAAGAGCATCTTCGAGTACGAGCCGGGCAAATCGTCGGTGCTGAAGCTGGAGAGAACGGTATGCTAGCCGCCTGCACGTCTGCCTCTCTCTCTCTCTCTCTCTCTCCTTCTTTCTGTGTGCATGTCTGTGTAAGCTGTCCCCCGCTCTCTCCACCCACCACGCACACCCCCACCCACCACCTCTGTATCTAATCTCCCCGGGTGGCAGCCTCACTAACAGCTCGGACGGCGACGTATGTGTAGCCTCAATCGCCATGTGCGCCACATTCCTAAAGGGTGTCCTGTTGCGGTGACAGATGATCCTGCCGGGCAGCGGGGGAGTATCGCTTACAAGGAGAGCCATTGTCTCCCCGTCTTCAACTTAAGGTTATTGGGTCGAATCGGCTCGGCGTGAGAGGATGCCAGCGCAGACACAAAACATGGATCCTGTGTGTGTAATGCCCTCTACCCCCGCTTCCGTCTCCAGCCTTAGCAGTTTGTGCTCAATCAAACGGAGCGGCATCATTCAGTGTCCTTGAGGGCTGTCTTTTGATGATGAGCTTTGTGCCATATGATAGATAATTGGCAGATCTACAGTGTAATATTTACCAAAGGAGAACGCATACATATTGCATTTATATTTCCTTTTATAATAGAGGACGTGGAGGTGATCAGTGTTGTGATGAAGTAGATTTATGTAATGATGTAATTACTGTTTGTCTGATGCCTTCGGTTACATCAAGCTAGTAGATGTCGCTAGCCAAGATCTGGCCCCGAGCCCAGTGGCAACAAATACCCTCATTAGAGGGAGTTCGCCCCAGTTCATCCTGGGAACTCTGGGAAATAACGGACTTCAATCACAGGCTCAGTTATTACGGGTCAGTGTTCCTGTTACCTTAGCGGGTCACTTTCTACGTCAGTCTGTTGTTTTTACTCTCTGGTGCTTAGAGATGTGTTACTTTAGCCCTTATAGAAAATACATATTTTAAAGATTGTTATGTTACTTCTCCAAAAAATTGCATGTTTTGTTCGTCGTCGTCGGTATGTGTCGGCTGGTTCAATCGAATAAAAACAATGAATAGTCTACTTTGAATAACAGCACTTTTTAGGTCGAAGACTTGGTTCGTGTTTTTCAAGTCTTTTTTTAAATGCCCATATGTACATTGAAACTGTTTTTGGTTGCTGAAATCAAACCTCCTGTCCAAACTGCCAGAGCCAATAGCAATGGAAGGGACGCCAAATGGCATTCAAAAGTTCAACTGAGGCTTCAGCCGTCAAATCAAAGGACTATCTAACAAAGTTAAAGCCTTTTTAGTACAAAATTCCCTCTTTGTATGTGATCGGACAGTGTTTCCTTGCTGAGGCATAGTAATATATATGTATTGGAGAAACGAGTACAGCGACCCGTAACTTTGTTAATGTGTGTATGAGTTTTGTGTTAAAGGAAACATTTGATATTTTGGGTAATATATGCTGATTGGCTTTCTTGTGAAGAGTTAGACGAGTAGATTGATACCACCAGTAAATATATAGCTACAGCCAGCTGCTACTTAGCTTAGCTTAGCTTAGCATAAAGACAGGAAACAGCTAGCCTGGTATCGGCACTTTTAAAGCTCAATCATCGTGTTACTGTTGGAGGCGCAGACCGTTTCCAGTCTTCATGCTAAGCTAAGCTAATTGGCTGCTGGCTGTAGCTTCATATTTACCCCACAGACTTAACAGTGGTGTCAATCTTCTCGAGTAACGTATCAAAGTATCAGACTATTCCTTTAAGATAGACTTGAATAAGTGTGAACCTATCCTTCAATGAGAACAGCTGCAGTGCTGCTGATAATTGATGGTGTTGGGCTCATTGCCGTGGTGTGTGTATTCTGTGCTGTCTGAACTGTCTTCTCTTTGTCTTTCTCCTCCTCTTGTTGCCATGCCCCTAGACTCAGGATGTAAACCCAGAAGATGTAGCTTTAGAGAGTGAGCCTTGGTATAAATTCTTTTCAGAGATGGAGTTTGACAACGCGGTAAGTGGTCGCTGTCTTTTAAAGTGACAGTATTTCATTGCATGTGATAACATCCATGTTCAAATAATGCCTAAACAAGCTGTGTCTATATGTCTGTAAGGACTACTCCAGTTTCTGCTTCCACTTCCGATATTCTACTGAATAATGGAATTATTGATCGTGCACATAAAAGGTTATGTGACAGCATGTGTAAGGGGAAACCGTGTTTCCTCTTCAACTAAATTTACTACCACGTGTCCCATCAACCAACGTTTATCCAACCCTGTTTTTAATCATAAACTCTTTAACTTGAACTGTTTTTGGATGTATATCAGCGATCCCATCTACAGCTAAACGTTTTTCAAAGCATTTGACATAGCTACTGTCATCCCTCGTCATCACCTCATACGATTTAAAAGGATTTTCTCCCCCTTCGTGTCTAAAATAGTCAACTGAGATCTATTTTTGCCCTCTTCAAACGTGTCTCTCAGCTATTTGTTTGCATCTGTGATGCTGAGTGAGCACAATCAGAAAACTGCTGTGGCCCTGTGCAATTTAGATAGTTGGTATTTAATATTGTTTCGGGTTTGTTATACTCTAGTAGTAGCGCAGGTGCCCGTGATAAAGTATCTATTAAATCATCACAGGGTAGTTTTGAGTCATCACCATCCTTTTTTCTTTACGCGGGGTCTTGCGATCTCTTGCCAACCGTGGCAGTACCCCTGTTCTTCCATGTTGCTAACTCCTCGCCCGTCGTTCCTGTTCATTTTTTATGTCCACTTTGCCAACTGGGCGAGGCCTGGCCCGGATGATTCATCCAGAAGTCACTCTTCGCGTCCGCGGTCCGCGGTCCTCTCGAGCATTAGGCTCCGGGATAATAAGAATTGCTGCCCGTCTGCTGTCTGGTATATTTACCAGAATACCCAAAAGGGCTCCGGCGTGTTGAAGCAGCATACGGTGCCACGACAAGTCCATGCCTCGGGCCTCAGTTGGCACCAGACAAGCGCGGCACCGTCCGCCTACAAACAGATGTTGGTTCCCCTCGCTCCCTGTCAGTCAGAGCCACACCGCCACACCCTGGATCATACGAGGTGGCACCGCTAGCTCCCACATGAGGTCATGTCCTAGCATCGGCCAGGTTAGTGTATATGTGGAGGAGGTTTAGCGGTGGAGGTCTCATGGCAGCCTGGATGTTTGCCAGATGATCTGGGCTTGATGACTGGCTCCTGTTTAATGTCAAAGTCACTTCTAAAGCTGCACCTGGTATGCGTGGCATTTGACCTTAAGGCCCAGCCAGACACTCTGGCTCATTGGAGTTTGATTGACATATCAGCACTCACTCGGTATTACCGGGGGAGAGATATGTGTGGAAGTCTGCAAAAACCACAGTGCTCCGGGGTTAAATGAAGAGCTCTGGTCCAGTTTGGTCTTATTGATGACCTTCAAAGTGCTGCGGTGAACCACTTCTACTAATTAAGTGGTATTACTCGACAGTATTAAAAGTTCCTCTGATCTACATCTTCATAACAGTCTTCTTGTGGTTTCACACCGCTAATTAGCCAGTTGTCAGCTAAATACCTCTAAAGAGCGGGCTTAGTGTAAGTAACACATTAGATAATCCGAGCAGACGGCACTATTTTCTCCTCCTCTTTATCCCATCCTGTCCAATCATCACTCCTCGTCACTTAATAGCCACTGGGTAAGAGTGACGCCTGTGTATAATCACAGTAATGGTTAATTGATTAACATGAAGAAGAAAACAGTGACAGTTACGGTCAAACACAGGCTCATCGATGCACATGGTCCACACTTAGCTCCGGTCAGGAAAGAGCCTTCTGGCCGCCTACGACCGACACAGTGACTCCATCTGTGGAGCATGTGCTGACGAGGGGGCTGCTGCCACACTGTCTCAGCGCTGAGTTACATAGCCCCCACTCCCCTCCCCCCCCTACACCGCCACCTGACATATTCTAAAGGAGGCGACTCTGTAAGCCCACCAGCTCATTGTGCTTTTATATTTAACCTCTGTTACACACTTGGCCTTTACCTTTAAGCGTTTAGCGGAGATGAGACGAGCGGCGCTCGTGGCTATAACAGGCCCTTCACACTGGGGGAGCTGTTTGTTTTCATGAGTACACATCAACACAAATAAGGTGCTGGAAAGAATGAGATTCATGTTACCATGACCTACTCATGATCGCTATTTTGAATATGAAAGTGGCTCCGAGTGGCCGGGGGCACCTGTTAGGAAACACGCACAAAGGAATTCTGCAGAAACGGGAGTCATCGGCGCTCCACTGACTCACCGAGGCTTTCATTCACGTCCATGTACAGTTCCGGACATGTCACGCTCTCGCTGCTTTCATCCTCTGTGTGCGTCTTCATCTGATAAGTCGGGCCAGTTTTAGCATCTCGTTTTTTATACGCCCTCTTCCTCTACCTTCTATTTGCCCCTTTTATTTCATTAGCTGGATGAAAAACGTCCCTTCGCAGTAATGTGATCAGTGATATCAGAGTAGGATTAGTTTCAAGCTGAACAGTTTTACCTTTTATGATGAAGAAAGGTTCACATGAAGTGACACTAATCAGGCATCTTGTAAATAACCAGATTAAGATGCCATTCCTTTACTCCAGATAAGCTTTCCATGCTTGTTTCCTGTTTACTTTCCACTGATGCCGTGTGTGTGTGTGTGTGTGTGTGTGTTAGCCCAATTACCCAGGGGTGCAAGAGGACACTATCTTCTCCCCCTGATATCAGTTTTGAGGGGGGGGGGGGGGGTACAAGATGTGGCGGAGCGAGGAAGAGCTGCAGATTATTCAATGACACTGGCGTGTTCCCCCGGGTTGACATGGAACATTTGGCTTTATAAATAGACCAGACTACAGACCTGCCAGCCTGATGTTCTGCTCTTACAAAGACAGGCATTTATTCTGAAAGGTTATAAATGATCATCCTGCCCTGGCAACTAAGTGGAAAGGCATGTTGTGGCAAATGTCCCCGCGGAGAATGCTCCTTGTCTGGTCATCGGCGCGTGGAAGCGGACACTTGGCCGCGCCGTGGGGAAGTGGACGTGGTATTAGCGGCAGGGCCAGGCTGGCTGGGATGGGGATTGTGCAATCGTATTTGCAAACAACACTTGCGCTCTTATTCATAGTGCCCCGTGTCACATCCGTTATTTTTACCTGCTGTGACGTCTGAAAAGAGGGGAGCAACAGAAACAGTGGGCTAAAATTAGTTGGCTCTAAACCATTCAAAATGCTAGTGGGTGCCACCACACTGAATGACCGCCCCTGTGTTTTGGAGATAATATCTGCTTCTAAATACCCTCTAATTTTTACTCTTGTAGTCCTTTAAACAGTATTCACTCACTGTTTCCTCTCAGTTTATTTATTTCTGTTTGTGCTCTTTGTCTTTATAACTGTGTTATAATGATCTGTTTCTACAATGAATATGTTTGACTGTATTCTTTACTTTGTCAGTAAGCATTTGTGTCTCTTTTTGGCTCTTTAAGTGTGTGAGAGAGAGTGTCGAGTGTGTGTGTGTGTGTGTGTGTGTGTGTGTGTGTGTGTGTATATGTGTGTAATCCGGCCTGCTTCCACCACCAGCTGGTTAATTGTCCCCCGGTCTGGTCCAGTGGTAATGAGAGTGACTCAATACCAGACAAAAGAAACGGCTTCGCTGGGAGACAGCAGCCCATTGGCTGAGCCCGTGACAGCCCCCTCCCCGCATGGGTGCCCCCCTGACCGATGCACGCCCACCCGCCCATTTCCCCCCTCCCCTCCCCATCCCCTCTTCTCACTGCCGCTTGTTTTCTCCAACTTGCATGCAGGCCAAAACACACGCTTACTCCTCTATGCCGAGCCCAGTCCGGAGAAGCTAAGAACCCCGGCTGCTCGAGACAAAAACAACCAGAGCAGCAGAGTGAACGCCAGCGAGGAGAAGAAGAGAGAATCTGACCATAGCTAATGCCCCTGCCTCTGTTCTAGCTGGAGGAGAACCTTCCTGTGGATCTATCAATGACTTCTTTGTTTGGTTTGTTGCAGAGTGCCCCCTCTTTCAGCCCCCTGGAAACAGCCTCCGACCTGCAGCAGTAGTAAGTCCATGCCTCCTTCCCATTCCAATACTTGAGCTTTCAATCTTGCTTTCCTTCCCTTCCAGCGTGCCGATGATTATTTAAGGCACGTTTTGGGGATAAATGTCAGTGAGAGATTTTCTCCAACCCTGTAGAGCTGGCCCACCCTCAGCAGGGGGAACTCCTGCTTCCTGAGGAGATCCTGTTAATGAGGCAAAAAAGCTCCCAGAACAGTGTGTCCTCTGTCCGTATTTCACGGTGTTTGTTGGGAGGGTGGGAGTCATGGCTGCTATGTGGGGGATTTATTTAAAGACAGCAACCTGGATGTCACTGGGAGAGAGGGAACTCACCCAGCTGCTGCATAACTTAAAAACCGTTATCTTCTTCTGAATGGGCGTGTGCACAGAACTCAGAGCGGCAACTGCATTGTGAAAGAGGATGCTGGCCGTTTCTAAAACAAAGCCTGCCGAGCCCTTGATCTTTTTTGTTTTTGTCCGATGAGATTGACATCTTCTATTTTCGTTTGCGTAATAAAATGTAAGGAATTCGGGTCTGAGCCACGGTGACTTGTCTCGCGCTACAGTCCGGGGGGAAAATAAACTTCCTCCCTCCATTTCTGCTGAGAACTTTCCATCTGCTACAATCATTATGTCACCGTGGCCAAAGTACGTGAAGACAGATTCCCAATCCAACTTTTTAATCCAGCGGGTCGTTAGTATTGAAAGGAAGAGGCTCCCGGGGAAGGGGAGGTGGAGGTTCACTCACCCGAACTTTTCAAAGGAAACCTCAGGTCATAAAGTGACTTCCTTCAGAGGCACACATGTTTAGGGCAGGATGTTGTTTTTATTCCTCTGGGGTCTGTTTGAAATCAGAGTGTAAATACATCATTTGATTGTAAAATGCAAAACCATATGCGCCAGTGTGGCCGCATTAAATGAATGAATCTCTTCGTCAATGTGTGTGTTTTCAGGACTCGGTTAGACACACACACACACACACACACTGTGTTTGCATGCATGATAGCTCTTATCAGTTAAAAGTATTTGGAAGATTGATTTAAATTAGTCCCAAATTCTTTGAATGGCCTCACCACAAGAGCTGCCACGGCGATGCAGTAGTACAGACTCAGCAAATGAGCTCCTCGTCGTTCCAGGGAACTAGATGAACATTACAGGAACCTGCAGTAGGGTCAGTCAGCGGTTCTCTCGCAGGCTGATTACTGACTGTTGACTTAACCAGAACCATAACAGGAGATGGACTTAAATCTCACACGGCTCCTGTCATGCAGACTTCCTGTGTAGCATTTGTGTGAATTCTTGTAAGTAACCCAGAACCAACCTGATTTTTAATGGCTCTCTGCAGTCAGCAGTGCACACAGCTATGAAAGAGCTGTTTGTGTTGAGGTAGGGAACAAGGAGCGCAATGTAGCCTTACGTTGGTGTAGGCTTGTTAAACTCTGACTTGGCAACACCGCAGATGTAAAACACATTTTGGAAAATAGTAATTCCTCTTTTTCCGAACACTAGTGAGAAGGGTTTGTCAAGTTTTCATTTGGCGACACTGGAGTCTCTCTCTCTGCTTCATTAACATGTGTGTCCCGCACAGACTGAGCCGCAGCGTGAGTAACACGTGAGCGCCATGTGAAGCAGAGTAAACCTGACAGCGGTACAGGTGCGCGGCAGCGGCTGATGCACCATGTGGGAATGTTCAGAGAATATTTATAGAAATGTGTCCCGTCGGCCTCTCTGGAATGCCAAGATATGTGCGGTAGCGAATGCCTCCAACTCAACGTCGCCCTCCAAATTTCTTCACTTTCTTTCCCAAGTTTTGTTTTTTCTCTGTCTCAGATTATTTTTTTTGTCTCCCACCAGTCTGCGAAAGACAGGAATTACCTCAAGATACACTAAATGAGAACCATATGACAGCTCATTACCCAATTGGCGCGCCTCTGGTTATCATGTGTTTGATTAGCTGTCTGCGTTCCTCTTGTCGCTGTCTAGCTCCTCGAGCAAGTCTGGACACAGCGAGGTGGAGAAGGACGGGGGATCATCCACGGGTGAGCCCGGGGCTCCAGAATGCGACCGCCATGTTTACAAGAGCGTCCTGGAGGGCGGCGACATTCCCTTACAAGGTCTGCGGGCCCTAAACAAGCGGCAAGCCAGCGCCTCCTCATCTAAAGGTAGGATAGCAGCCGCGTTGTGTATGTGGCCAGTAAAAACGGCAGGTGTGTGTGTGTGGATGTTTATGGGTGTGGATGTGGGGCTAGACAGCACAGCGGGCCATTTAAGGCCTTTCCTGCTGGGTCAGAACCAATGAGTTGCAGACGTTGATGTTAGACCGCTCAAAGTGTCAGGCGGGGATACATGTGTTCCCAGTTACCTTTCTGTTGGAAATCCAAACCGTTTGCTTTCGCCCAGACCTCACAGCATCGGCCAATCACCTCGCGGCTTTTCATTCCCCCCGCCAAACTTTTGATTTATTATTGATGCCATGGATGTTTTCATCAAACGTGTACCGGCCATCTGCTTTGGAAAACTCATGGAGGGAGTGAGGTTGTCTCGCTAAGTCGATGGAAGCTAACCTTGGAGAGTTTAACACCGCCCCCCCCCCCCACCCCACCCTCCCCACCTCTTGCTCCAGTTGTGGGCCGCCAGTCGCTAGGCAGGCTTAGGGCAAGACTCCAGAGCGTTCCAGCGCCAGAGAGCGGATGGATGAGGAGCGGAGATAAACAGACAGGGGTGAGATCAACAGGACGGACACAGAGGGTGGGTGTAGGCATGAGGAAGTCAGCTGTCAGTGTGAGGTCCGAGGGCTGGAATGCCTGCGCACATGGCCGGGGGGGGGGTGAAGAGATGTAAGCAAGATAAAGGGCAGGACAGTGTGACCCAATACATGTCGTTACTGTGCATTACACCTGGAAAGACTATTCCATAGATAGACAATGGAATAGAAAGTTTCCACTCAAAGTTTTGTATATTTCCACAATAATGACTAATGTGTTGACGCTTGGAACTAAAATAAATCCAAAAAGTTTAACTGTGGAGCCCCTGCAGTAAATGCATTTGTCTCTCCAGTCAACTGACTAGCACGCTCCTTCATTAGCCTCCTGCCCAAAGAGATGAAGCACAAAGTGCCAGAAACCAAACACTTCATCATGAGTCTTGTGCTCATGAAAGACAAAAATATCTGAATAAATCTTTGTCTTTTGAAGAGCTGAGCCTCCTCGGGGGCTTTTCACCGACCGGGACTCCTCTCTCTCTCTCTCTCTCTCTCTCTCTCTCTCTCTCTCGCTAGAATATCTCGTTTACTTCCTCAGTGTGTGTTTTTTCTGCGAGATATGAATGTGACAGATGGGTCACTCGTGCTGCTGAAGTGACTCGCAGCATGTGAATGTGTTGTGTCACTTCCCGGCTCCATCTGTGGCGCTATCGCCAGCAACGCTACAGCCGGGAGCCGACGCGGGTATTCATCACAGCTCTCTGACAGACATATTTTTACCGGGCAGGTTGACTCAGGATTTATTTATTATTTACAACCGTGTAGGGGAGCAGCGTATTAACAGGGGTGCCATTGGGCGTTTATCACTGCAGCCGCCTGTCTGATTGCTAAAAGTAGAAGAGAAGAGTATACAGTGTGTAGGAGGTTAAAGCGGGTCATGTGACAGAAAGACGTATGAAAACAAAATAGGTAACAGAAAAGACTTTTATTTAATTTAATTCTTTTATCTTTTTTGTTTTTAAATGTACTGATACTGCAGTCAGTGTTAATAATTCCTCCACGACCTCCAACATCACATAACATCTCATGGCATATTGCTGTCTTAATACTTTATGTTCCACTTGTTATGTTTCTGTTAACAAATAATATTGATAATGCAAGAATCTTCCAGACAGTAAATATCCCCGTGTTCCATTTTTACAAAGCATTATTCTTCATGCTGTCAGTATAGAAGTCATATTTTACTTGATGCACAACGCATCAAGTCTGCTTCCTCTTCTCATCCACTTCTAATGGAACTTGGTCTTTACTTTAGAAATGTGCCTGACTCTGTTTTAGTGTGTGTGAACCTGTGACCATTGTAATCTAATATGTTGTTTATTCTGTTGTCCTGCATGCTTGCCAGTGGATTATAAAGGTGGGAATGGCTATATAATTTCACCCTGCTCCTCTGTAAATAGTCGATCGGTTCTTGCCAGTAATGCAATAGGTAACCAGTGTAAGAATATGAAGCCTCTGTCTGCTGCCAAAGCCTGCATACCCCAAATCCTGCCCTCTAAGTTCAAGCCCAAGCTGCTGCCGCCCAGTGGTGACAGTCAGGAAAGCAGGACTAAAGCTGTCAGGCACCCGAAGGCCCACAGCTGTGAGGACCTGTACACGGGGCCGTGTGACGCAGACTTTGCTGGAGCGGAGGAAAGGCAGCGTGGGCAACATTCAGACTCCAAGTCCAGCTGCGGCACCGAGTGTGAGGACGGCCTCGGGAATGTTTCCCCCGCAATTAGGAGGAGCGCATCCGAGTTCTCCAGCCTGTACAGGACCATGCATCAAATCCAGCGGCCCAGCTCGGCCGGCTGCAGCCCCCGCGGCAGCGTCCGCAGCCTGGCCTCCCTCTTTGAGAAGTCAAAGGCCGACGGGGGCGAGAGGTCAGAGGCGGACGACGGGGACAACATTCCACGGGATGCTGTGTCGTCACGGGTCAGCGAGTTTGAAACGATCATCCAGCGGTCCGGCTCGGGGCCCAGCCGCTCCTCCTCCCTGCCCACCCTGCACTCCGGCCACAGCCCCGGCCACAGCCCCGCCCACGTCTACATGGCGTCCGCAGTGTCAGCGGAGTCCCTTTTGGTAGCTGACGCCACCCAGATGGACGCCTGCTCCGCAGCGGAGGCCGAGGGCGGGAGCTGTGGGGAGGAGGCCCTGTCACCAGGCGGTGTGACCGTGGAGGAGGACCGTCACGACCTCAGGACTGATTCCCCCTCCAACACCGAGGCCGAGGTCGAGCTGATCTTCAGTAAAAGTTCCCCAGAAGTCAACCACCGAAATGTGGGCGGATCAAAAAGTCCCCCTGCCCCGCTGACGGCGTCGCCGCTGCAACACAACCATCTCCACCACCACCACCTCCTGCACCACCTGAACCACCAACTCCTCAAACCCAGCAAGTGCAAAGGCTCCTGCCCGGCCTCTTACACCCGCTTCACCACCATCCTCAGGCACGAGAGGCAGCAGGCCTCCACCCAGCAGGAGAGGCCGCCGCCTCTGGAGAAGAAGACGGCGCTGCCCGGGAACCTCTTCCTCATGGGCCCGGCTCCCTTCAGGTTACGGAAGAACCTGCAGTCCCACCACAGTCGGAGGAACCTGCTGGCCACCAAGGTGATGGCGGGCACCCAGAGGCCCAGCGCTTTGTCTCCCGAGCCCCGGCCTCTGATCCCGCGGCGCCTGTCCTCCCTGGAGGTCCTGGAGAGGCTGAGTAACGGAGAGGAAAGCAACACTGACCACCTGAGTAACGGGCAGGGCTTGGACGCCAACGGGAACCTGCTGCAGCCGCTGGCAGCTTACCGCAGAGGTGGCTATCTCCATACCTTCACCACTGTCACCCTCCTCTCACCCCCCCCCCCCCCCCTTCCCCTGTGGTCACCCATTTATCTCAACTCTCTCTTCACCTTGTGTCCCTTTCTCTCCACAAAGCGACGCCGCCGCCGCCCTCCCATCTCTAGTCTGTGTGGTGTGCTTACAAAGTGACAGAGAAGCCTCCATCTCATTGTGTCAGTGTGCTGTTTGGTGCTCTCCCATTTCACTGTGAATCAGTACGATCCCGCAAACACTGTAGGAGGTTCAGGCAGCTTTTGGTAACGTATATATATCTCTCCTGGTGACATCAGATTTGAGTTGTATGCAAGAGTGCTAGAGCCTGCGTAAGCATTACATCCATACAGACTGAATTCTGTGTTTTATTACACCGCTATGGCGAAGGATAACTGTATATGAAACATGACTTTGGTCTTTTTTTTATGATCAAATCCTGTCCTTACATAGCAAAGAAAAGAAAGCCTAAAACTACAATCCCAGCATCCCTCTGTAATGGTTAAGCAGGATATATATGGATATAACATTGCATACGCTCTCTCAGACTGATGTCTCACCATGTCTGTATCTGGGTTTTTTTTGTTTTGTTTTGGGAATAATTTACATCTGCCGTCTTTCATTCTGTTTAGCCAGACAGGAAGTAAATAACAGAATGAAACATCTATGGTGGGGAACAAATTAAGTCGTGAAGACATCGAGCTAATATAGTGAAAGGTGAAACTTCTGTAGAATAGTGGATGCCGATTGGTCGATCAGTAAAACCATGATGTCATGTTTATTCTTTTGGCCAAGATACAGTAGGTTCCATATTTCCTTTCCCGCATTTGTCTTAGTTTTTTCCATGAACACACATCGGATCATTCTGTGTTCATTCCTATGTGCATGCAGGAATACATTTGGTTCTTTGGATGTGTGTGTGTCTGTGTGCTTTTTGTTTTTAGTGTTCCAGAGATTATGGTGTTCATCCAAAGCATGCGTAGTTGTATTTATTCTATGTTTCTATGATTCTATTCTTTGGAATTGAGGAGTTGACTGCAATATCATCATCTTCTATTTGAAAAGTGTCGTTCTCTCAGTTGGATGTGCCTTGAGGGTTGACGGTAGAAAGGCTTCACGGCGTAATCTCCATGCTGTTTCTGTTTCAGACTCGTCCCCAGTCCTCGGGGAGAGCCAGGATGAAGTGTTGCGAAGGCGTCACGGGGACAAAGAGGTGAACTTCCTTTCAGATTTAAGCCAAACTTTCATAGATTGCACTCTGCACGGAAAAAAACGTTAGTCCAGAGAGCTGGGTTATAAATGAGGAAATCATATATTATACATAACCGCTGTGTCACATGAATAAGAGAGTGGAGGAGACCCATATCTGGAGGGGGACAAACGGTTCAGTCTGGTTTCCTGGCAGAAAATCTTGGAGGAGCAGCGGCGGCTGAAGCGGGAACAGGAAGAGGCCGACACGGCGTCCAGGCGACACACGGGCATCGTCCCGACACACCACCAGTTCATCACCAACGAGCGCTTCGGAGACCTGCTCAACATCACAGATAACACGGAGAAGAGGAAATCAGGCATAGAGGTACAACGTCTTATCCTTCTGTAAGCAGGAAGCCGGACGGCAGATGCTTTGTCAGTTTGTGCGTGAGCCAGGACACGCAAAGGCTTCCTCCTCTGGGTCAAAGGTTCAGAGGGGGAGAGCAAGTGATGTTTACCGGCTATATATCTACACGTAATGTGGTATTAGTTGCACCCCTGTGGTGTTTACCGAGGCGTGTGCCTCCAGTCTCACTGTAAACAACAACCCCCCCCCCCCCCAGGAGTGACCCAGTCAGTCACAAGCACCTCAATCCTGTCATTGCCAGAATATTCATGTTCACACGGGGCACTGAAAGGGCAACAGGTTGACAGCTCACAACAAATTCCAGAAAATCTTTTCTTAATACACGTACAATGACAAAGCCCAGAGGGCATAGGAACCAGAAAGTGTCAAAAGATGTCAGTGCATAATGGGTGTTTAATCCTTTGGATAGCTTTCATTCACTGAGGGATCTGTGAAACACTTGAGTCATGAAATCAGAGTGAAACGGGGTTTCCTTTTTGTTTCTGCACAGAGAACTCCAGCCATGGCTCGCTTCGACTTCAGAGCAGAAACCCTAAAGTGAGTAACGTGTCTGTTACGGGTCTCACAGGTAGTTGATGCAGGGACGTTGGGTTTCAAGGTGCTGGTAAATTGTGTCCACCTTTTTGAAGATTGACATACAATCCGACCGTATCAGCATTTGCCTCATAGGTGGGGGAAAGCAAATTCTGACAAAATGCCAAATCATACAATCGCAGGACGTTGCTGTTTAGACGAGTAGAATCCTAATAATAGATTTACAAGTTGCCTTTTACTTGAATGTGAATAAACCCCGCCCATCTGGTGTCAAACACAGGAAGAGTGATCTCTGCATGAGATCACTCTTCCTTCATTCTCGTACTGTAAAATAGTTTTTTTTGCTTTCTTTCATTTTGTGCGAGTAACTTATGTGTTTGGGACATTTCTAGGGAGTTGCCGTTTCAGAAGGGAGACATTGTCTACATTATTCGACAGGTGGATCAAAACTGGTATGAAGGGGAACATCACGGAAGAGTTGGCATCTTCCCTCAAAGTTACGTCGAGGTACGTGAGTTCTCTCCGTCTTTCTCGAGTTATTGAAATAGTGTTGGGTTCTTTTCTTCAGTTTATCATTTGCATTTTAAAAATATTCCGTCGATGTTGAAGATGTCTGGCACAAAGATTCTGCTGCACAGTGTGTTCAACTTGTATTTTCTCACTCAATCCGTTTTGTTGCTCGTTGCCTCCTTCAGCTCCTTCCCCCAACAGAGAAAGCCCAGCCAAAGAAGAGTGCCCCGGTGCAGGTGCTGGAATACGGAGAGGCCGTCGCCCGCTTCAACTTCAACGGGGACACGGTGGTGGAAATGTCCTTCAGAAAGGTGTGCAGCGGGAGTTAGTCCATTCATTTCGGAGCCCTTTGAAACGCGTTTTAAAGGATTTTCTAACACGTAGAGATGCTTTTGTCTCCGCAGGGAGAGAGGATCACGCTTATTCGTAGAGTCGATGAAAACTGGTATGAGGGCAAAATCTCGGGCACCAACCGCCAAGGCATCTTCCCCGTCACCTACGTGGAGGTGAACAGACGACCCCGCATCAAAAACGGGGTGGAGTATCTCGACCCCCCCGTCAGCCAGTCGCCACAGCGCAGCACCAACGCTTCTCCTCAGGTAGGGAGGATGCATTTAGATGTGGTGAAGAGGTTTTCTTACTGCGTCACTGAATCCATACATTTTCATCCAAGTTCACGTTGACTTCACTTTTGATTTTATTCTTTTTTTTTTGCCCAGTGAACTTGTCTCATCTTTCCTTTCCTTTTCCTTCTCTCATCCCCTCGTCGCCTCCATCTCCTCCCACCTTCCCGTTGCTCTTAAAAGCTGTATCGTAACCGTCTGACCACCTCCCCGCTGCCCCTCCCTCGCTCCCCCCGCCGCTCCGTGTCCCCCGAGGTCCACGCCATCTCCTCTGAATGGATCTCCCTGACCGTGGGAGGAGGGAGCCCCCCCGCCGCGCCCACCCCTCCCCTGCCGCCGCTGCCCTCCGTGTCCTACCGCTGCGGCGAGTACCTGCCCCCGCCCTACTCCGCCAGCCCCGTGCCCCACATCACCGGCAGCCCGTACTGCGTCTCCCCCATGGCGTCCCCGTCCGCCTCGCCTCTCCCCCCGCCTTACCCGCCCAGGCCCAACTCGACGACCCCCTTCCTCACGTTCACCCCGCCTCAGGGGGGTGACTTCCTGCTCTCCCTTCACTCCCCGCGTCTGTCCCGCAGCGTGAGCCCCTGTGGGGGGCCGGTGCTGGATGGCTGGGTGAGGGGGGAGAAGGAGTCGACGGAGGGGGAAGGCGCAGAGGGGGACGGGGGCCACGCAGCCCAGAGCGGCAGGCGACACAGCCCTGCAGAGGTATCTTCAGCATGGTGTGCGGTGTTGCATCCCAGGCTCACTCAGAAACACGGGCTTTTGGCCACCGTTTGATTCCCTGAGATAGAAGTGTGATGAAGTACTGACACTGAGTTTGTGAGTGGAGGAAGGGACACTAACTTGTAGATTTGACCTGAAGTTGGCCACATGGATGACTCTGCTGGTTTAGTGGAGGCAGATTAGGTTCAAAGTGGTCACACCGCTTAAAGCTGCAAGTCTGCATGTTGTGTGTGCGCTACTAACACGCAATTGTTTTTCAGTGTCTTTCGGTGTCTTTCAGTGTTCATGTGGTGCGCCGCAGGTTTCCTAGCATTAAGAGGAGCTATTGTGTTTGCATTTTCAGGATCGATTTGAGAGCTCAGATTTCTGACTCTTCATAAAATTCAGCATGTTGTTGTTGTTCCATGCGGAGGTGTGATAACATGGGCGCCGTTGGAGTTTGGAAGTTTATTTAGGACAGTGACATATTTATTAGTGCGTATTTATAGGTTTCACATGTCTTGCGTTTCAAAAGCTGCTGCGAGGTTGAAATTTCCACCGACAGGGAAATGCAACCTGACAGTGGCTGAGGTATGACGGTATTCACAAGCAGGTGGTGGGTGTGTGGTGCGAGCTCTAGAGAAAAGCTCCTTTTTTTTTTAAATGTCCTCGCTGATTTGACATTTTTGTGTTGCAGTTTGTGAAGAACGAGGCTGACCATCACGGCCGGAGCTCCAGGAGCCCTGTGATGCTGTTTGACATCCAAGATAACAACAATGTCAACTCTTTTGCGGTAAGGTGGAGATTTACAAAAGCAGTGTGTAGTTTGTTTCGTGACTTCATCATCTGTTTAACTTATTAACCCATCACCTTCAAAGATCCATTTGGCTCACATCATCTTTAACTCCCATTATGTAAAATATGTGAGATATTAGAGGACTGTCCCTTAATTAAAGGAGTAGTACGACATTTTGGGAAAAAATATATATATTTGCTTTCTTGCTGAAGAAGAAGATCAATACCACTCTCATGTTTGTCTGCTCAGTATGTAGCAGGAAGTAAAGGCCCGTTAGCTTAGCTTAGCATAAAAATCCCAAACAGGAGGAAACAGCTAGCCTAGACCAGTTCCTCTAGACCTCACTAATTAACTTAATGTGTTCATTGGTGTCTTGTTTGTTTAATCCGTACACAGACCAAAGTATTTGGGAGTTAGGTACCGCATGACTGAAAGTGAAAGTGGCTACAGGGGTTTTGTAATTCCGCCCCCCCCCAATGTAAAGGACAGATGAGGTGGTTTGGCACCGACAACTTTAAAAAGAGCTGTTGAACCAGGTCGATGAGCAGGAGAAGTTATTAACAAAAGGTTTACAATAAAACAAGGGACAAAAAAATAAGCTAAGCTAGCCGGCTGCTGGCTTCAGCTTTATATTGAATGGACGGATATGGGAGTGGAATCGCTCTTCTCATCTAACGCTCAGCAAGAAAGCGAATGAGAGAACACAAGAGTACATTTACCCAAAACATCAAGCTATGACTTCATCTGTGCCAGTGAGCTTCCCTTAAACACTGCATGATCACACTGAACAGTATCCTGTTAAAAAGTGAACTAATACCTCATGTTTCCTGTCTACATGCTCTCACTCTGCTGTCTTGCCTTTCCATGCCTCTCCTCCCGGGCTCCACCAACGTCTCCTCCGCTTTCTCTCCCGGCTTTTAACGGATCACTTCCTTTCCTGCCTTGCTACTTACTGGACCGACCTTCCTGTCTCGCCCCCTTCGCCCACACCCCTCACCCCCCCACCCCCCCCCCCCTCCCTCTCTAACTTCTTCACCTCTTCACCTCGGCCTCCTCCGGGACTTTCGGTGGGGCCGCTGTCTGTCTCTCTCTGACGACTTCACCCACTACTACTACTACTACTAGGAGGCAGTGTGTAATGAGATCTTGAATATAGCTGAGACCTCGGTGAGGTACTGCAGCACCCTGTCCCACCACCCTCATGACTCTGTCCATAGACTGCACCCCCACCCCAGTAAACAATCTCTCATCATTTCCCAGCAACCCCAGTCTCACAGCAGCAGCCCGGAGCCGAACCGTCTCAACTGTGGAACGTGAGTAAGATCGCTTTCACTTTCACGCCATGTTTTTTTGTCATAATTTCATCACTGCTTTTGGGATTTTGTGTCTTCTTAGCTTAGCGAGTTTACCAGTCTAGTTTTTGTTCCTCCAGTTTCCAGGCTCTGTACAGTTACGTGCCGCAGAACGAAGACGAGCTGGAGCTGCAGGAGGGCGATCTCGTCACCGTCATGGAGAAGTGCGATGACGGCTGGTTTGTCGGTATGTGCCTTGCGGGCCTCGGGCGGGGGGGGGGGGGGGGGGGGGGGGCTCATTCCTCAGGGATGCAGTCACACTCGCTGTGTCACATCAATCCTTACAGGCTTTCTGCACAATGACAGCAAAGGACTGTACGCGTGCACCCTCAGGGCAGAAGTAGAGTCATTCTCACATCCTTCCATGTAGGGTTTCTAAAGCATGACAGCGGAGGATTGAGTGCAACATGCACAGGACTTGCCATTCATCTTAAATACATCTTGAATATGTTATTTTTGCTTTTAAGTCAACGTCGTTTAGGGCCTTTTAAGTCAACGCCTTTAATCTGAGAAAGAATCCTTTTTTTACTTGATCCTTGTTCTTTCTTTTCTCTACAGGAACCTCAAAGAGGACGAAACTGTTTGGGACGTTCCCTGGGAATTACGTGAAGGAGGTGAAACTGTAAAGACGTCTAATCTGGCTGTAACACGTGGTCGCCTGTCAAGCTTGGGAAGTCACTACTATCGCGCATGGCTGTTGGTTAGCGTAGTCATTTAGCCGGGCGAGTCCATTTTGTCTGGGAAAGTAAGTGTTCGGTTGGGCCTGAGGTATGTCAAACTGTACGTGGGGAGGCGGAGCCAGAGACAGCTCACTGCCCGGACCTCCGTCTGGTGAACACTTCGACAACGCTTTGCACACTCTTCTTGACAGAATTTCGTCTGTCTCCACGTGTGGAATTTCTCCGCGACAACCTACAACCGCAAAGTAGCTTTTTATTGTACAGATAAATAGCTTCCATCTTGTCCATGTAATCTACAGTACATAAGTGTTTACGTAGCACCTGAGTCTGGAGGCCGGCAGCAGAGCAGTGTGTGGATTAAAGAGTGGATCTGATTACCTGAACTGGACTTGGGAGGATGCAGGATGTGTTTTTAGGAGATGTGTGAGTGGAGCTGTTTGCCCGCGAGCTACCTTTCAGGACCAGAGGTGTTCATCACAATTAGCTAAGTATGAACCTTCAGTGTTAACAGACATTTAATCCAATGCGGTGGTCCGTGCTTCCGTTTAGATTATGTATGAAGCCCCTCTAGAACGTGGTCTCTGACAGACCTGTTTTACTTTCTGTTACATGTCATGAATCTTCATTTTCCAGTATTTGAAGAACGTCACAGAACATTCGCAACTCAGTGTAACCCCAAAGCTTTAGATACCGGTGCAGTATTGCCTTCATTTTTCTATCTCAAAGTTGTTATACGACAGTTATTACCAAGTCATGTGCTGTTAGCTCCTCAACAGCAAACACAGGACACGTGGACTGTGTTGAATGTCTGATAAAAGTGAGGAGAAACTGTGTGTATGCACATCCTATATTTTCAAACCCTATTTATTTGTCCTTTCACACCTCTTCCGTCTAAATAGAAGTAAACCGTGTCTGCTGATGGACGAGGCCCGTCGGGTAGCTGGCGGTAGACAGCTGGCGGTAGACGCCTGGCTCCAGCGCAACCACAGGACAGGCGTGGTAGCACTTAACTTCCGGTTTGGTTTTTAAGGGAGATCCTACCTAACAACATGATTAATCACAACAACAAAAAAGATATTTCATGTTTGCCAATGAGGTGTCTTAGAATATAATCATTTTTAAGAGCATATTGAGGTTTTAACCACGCCCCTACTGACAGGATTGTATGTTTTTTCGCCATGTAAATGTGTACAGAAAACTTTTAAGAGGCCTTCCAAATGTGGCTCCATATTTTCATATTGTAATGACTGCAACTTGGCTTACACAGTGAGTGGAATGGTTTGAATAAGAAGCATTAGCACAGCATGCACAGAGGTGGACAGATCAGAGCATGAAACACGATCAGCCATCGCCTCGACATTGGCCACCTTTAGCTTAAAGCATTAGAAGCGATGACAGTCCGCTCTTTGAGCTTCCATCGCTCCCTAATGGAAGATCGCTTTGAATTTTTGATCCGAGCCCCCCCCCCCCCCCCCCCCCCCCGAGAGCACAGAGCATGTCAGAGTAGTCCACACGCACAGGTCGAAAGACGATAGCTATTGTTTGTTCTCTGCTCGCATCTTCATCGGATTCCTCGTTGTCATCAACCGCCGCGCCGCACTCATCAATCCTTCGCAGAGCTTGTCAAATAGCTCTCAGTGCTTGTTACGACCTGCTCGGGCAGGCGGTTTTTATGGGTAATTGCTAGGGAAGTATTTTAATTCAGTTTTGTTTATACCAGGTGGACTCGTGTGACTATCTGATCCTCCAGGTATCCGGGTCCTTTTTCCCCCCAAATCCACACATTTCTAATCAGATGGTGCCGGACTATCAGCGGGCCGACCCGTTACTAGAACTCTTCACGAGTGCACAAAAGCAGAAACATGATGTTGAAGTATTAAAAAGAAAGAACAGCATCTAGAAGTGTGTGTTTTCTACGGCTTTGTCTTTTCAATGTGTTAGCTACAGTTGTGCAGTGATAAACATGTATGTGGCCGCCACATAAGATGATGTATCTAAGTTTAATAAGTGACAAAGTGCATTCATGTAACAACAGTCAGTAGCAATCAGCGTTTCATCCTCTCTGACAAAAAACAAGGAGTTTCTTTCTCACTGCCGACAATTTTGCCAACATCTGCAAAGTAATGTTTCCTCAAGATAACACGCTGCACTGTGGGTCTGCCTGTGTAGCACTGATATAATATTCAGGTATTTTGTTACACCACAAAAGCATGTATTCCCCTCCACTGCTGGCAAAACATTTCTTTTTTTTTGTTCCTGTGTAACTCCAGCTCCGCGTGAAAATGTGCTGATTGGCTGAGAGTCTGTCGGCTTTTCTTTCCGCTCCATCTCAAACACACTACACGGTGGACAAATAAACAATCACTATTTAGTCACACACACACACACAACTCACTCGATATTGTTCCTGTGATATTGTGCTCCAGAAACAGGGATGTGTGAATGTATGAATATATGAATGTGGCGCAATGCACACACAATATGTAAAAAACAAAAACAACCATGTCTGTATTTTCATCTTGAATGAACATGCAGACTACTGAGCAGCAAGGCACAAGAAGGATTGTAAATATGTAAAATAAAAAAAATAGACTGCGAGCAGACTGAGCTCTCCGTCACTCGCAGCGCTTTATTTACCTGAAGGATGTTTTTTTTGGGGGGCAAAGCACAGAGTGGAGCGTTACTGAGCACAGGAGGTTTGACGCATATGAACATTACGCTGCCATTTGTGACGATCATAATGCCTTATGTTAGAAGCAAAATTGTGCCTCATTTTCATTTAGTTTTCTGTTTTTTTGGTTGGGGGGGGGGATCATTGAAATGTACCCATGACATATTTAATGTAACCATGGTTTTCCCATTAGTCCTAGTCTCTGTGATGGGAGAACATTTACTAAGAGCTTGTCAGTGACTGTGCAAGTACCTAAAAGTGTGACACGATGCTTTAACGTAATGATTAATAATCATAAGGATGGACTAGTTTGATGAGTCACACAACCTGCAACAGGTTTGCTTTGTTTGCTTCAATTTGCAGTGCTGTTACATTGATAATATTAAAATAAAGATGCTATACACTGCTGTGACTTTCGGTATTATGCAATATTTAATAAACCGTTTAAACCATTTGGTGTGTTACCTGTTTTCTGATTTCTGGCAAAAGATCTGAATTAGTTTGACATATAAGCTCATGTGGCATATAGATGTTAACTGAGTAAAGTCAGCATTATAAAGGTTTATGAGCTCAGAGCTACACAAAAGTGTTGAAAGGCTCATTCTCTGTGGCTGTGTAATCATGAGCGGATGCAAATTTATGTGAGCTACAGGAGCTATTAATATCCGGGCTGCTGAACTGTGAAAATGATGATCTTTTTATTTGGTGTGGCACATAATTTAGGCTACACCTTGGATAATTATTGAGATGAATGAAACAAGTTTAAGTGTTAAAGAGGATAACTTAGGTTTACATAAATAGTTGTGTAAAATGCCATTGAGGCGATGCTGACACTGACAGATGTGTTTGTACAGGAGCAGATGTTTTTTTTGCACTTGACTTGATGTTAAACACTTTAAAGCCCTCACAGACTCCAGTGGCCTGGAGGCCTGCTGAGGATGCATGTAACCCCCACAAGAAAGGACGTGTTTCATTCGGTCAGCCTACAGAGCTTTTTTTCTCTCCGCTTTCAGCAGAGATCCCCTGGCAGGAATTCAAGTTTTTGGGAGCGGCACATTCCACATCCTGGGATTTAGCTCTACCATAAATGGTAAGCTCGCATATAACACGGTGACGTACCCGGCAGGCCGACATCCCTAAAACAAACACTGGAGCTCATCTGAGAAGAGCGGAACACGAAGAGGAGTCACTCTGCTCTGCTTTTACAGTATTTTCGTTGAAGTTAAAGGTTCAGCTACCATCATTATTGTTTTTCAAATAGATTATTTAAATATTCACTACAATTATTATTTCTCACTGGTTTAGTCAGGATATACATGGATATGTTTAGTGAGTGATGGCTCACAATGGGTAAAGTGGAGGTCTCTCCTTCTGTTCATCAGGACACAACAAACACAAAGTTGTGAGTTATTGTTTGAATGTGTGTGTGTGTGTGTGTGTGTGTGTGTGTGTGTGTGTGTGTGTGTGTGTGTGTGTGTGTGTGTGTGTGTGTGTGTGTGTGTGTGTGTGTGTGTGTGTGTGTGTGTGTGTGTGTGTGTGTGTGTGTGTGTGTGTGATGCATAGGGTTTTTGTGACTTTGTGACTTCCCTCTCCGGTCTGTGGCACTCAGCTCCACTCACTCTAACTGAAGATGTTTAAACGTTAAAGTTACTTTGAAGAACTTCTAACTGACTGAAACAGTCTATATTGAATACTGATGTCTCTATATCACCTACATAAGTAAAGAAGACTAGGTCTGGCTTTGCTGCAAAGTCAAAGTTCCTTGCAGTAGCTTTAAAATGGGGCCCAAATGTAGCTGGGCACTGTAGTTTATAGCAACAGGAGGAGGCTATATCTCTACATTTATTGGGCTCTATTTTCAGATGCAGTCCTGCGAATTAATACACATTTATTGTACTGGTAACTATTTATAAAAAACAAAGAGTGCCCATGTTTATTGTATTGCAGGAACAGTGCAACTTATTTATGTGTTTTTAATAGGGTTTTTTGGCACAGATGAATAAGCTTTATTGGGCGTTGGATACACATTAGTATGTTCAATCAATTGTTGGTTTTGGTCTTTTAATCAGAACTGTATACAACAGTATTGGTTCTGGTTGGGTCCTATTGTTAGTTGTTATCTAGGTCAAAATCACTTGGCATCCCTGTTACCTTGGTCCGCTTCCCCGACACACGTTACGGAGTGATACATTTGTCAATATACGATCTTTGCGCTCTCATTTATCAGCGAGGAAACTTCAAAATCTATTCGTCCAAGTGTAACCTGAGGGTCCACCCACTGCTCTGATGCTGCGGAGCCAGGCTCAAACTTGTGTCTATCGATCTTTGCACATGTCACAAGCAGTAGGAAGTGAGCTGGTGGTCTGAGACGGATCTTTAAACACGGTAGCAGACTCCCCGAAACACCAACAATACCGCCATGCCTCTCCGGGTTGTAGTGCAGGGTCCTGGGCCCTGGGGCTTCAGGCTGGTTGGAGGAAAGGACTTCGAGCAGCCGCTGACTATTTCCCGGGTGAGTGTTCCTGTTAGCTGCTACATGGTCACATTCAGGGTAACCACACCTGGGCTGGTCCCGACGAGACTTTCCCCTCTGAGAGCAGACAGTTAGTTCACGTTAGCTCGAGGCTAACGTTACTTCTCAGACGGGTAAGTTAACTGATACCACTTTAATTTAACGTTAGCTAAGTAGTGTTACACTGACGGTGTATTGTACTTTGAGCCACTGACAAGAATTGTCCAGTGGTTTTACACTTTAGCTGTGCACTTTTACACAGCTAACGTAACATTTCCCCATTTCAGTTCTTGTTATTTGAAAGCTCAACGTTACGCTTCTTTTAATGAGGTTTTATGTTTTTTTTTAACTGTAAACTTAAGCGTTCCGGTTAAAGAAAACTAGTCAAAATATGCCAGCATTTAATACTTTCTGCAGACTTAATTATATACGTGGGTTGTCATATTTCATTTACTTTAGTCATAACTTCAAATTAAAAGCATAATATGGAGGACTTTTCTTTTTAATTTTGAAATTCCCGAGTGTCCCTGAACCTCTAAACCCCCCTTTGACTTCCTGGTAGCTCGTTCTGTTACTTTACTACCAGCGCGTGTGGCCTAACGTTACCTACATGCAAAGCGTTACTCTGCAGCCTACACGTTTCACAGTGTGACAGTAATGAATTAGAATATGACCCTCCATTGTGTACTCAGCCTGAGTGGCGGCTGCTGTTCCTGTTGTAAACGTTGTTCCAGTGTGAGCTCCACTCCGCCCATGGAAAAGTGATTAGGAATGCCTGGACTGACTCTCTGCTTCGTGCCGTTATCTCCGGTAGTGTGTCTGCCCTCCAGGCAGCTCTCGGCCTCACCCGTGTGTACTGTAAATAACGAACCGTGTCAAGGTCCTTGAAGGTAACAGTTAAACAACCCAGCTGTAGCTCTGAGCTCTGATTAGACTATAAAGGTTGTATCTGACTGTAAACCAAACCTGTGTTCTCCACATATTCACAATTTATGCTTAAGTGCTGTTTTAAAGAATCTTAAATATAAAAAAGGTTGGGCTTTGCCTCTACAAGTGTCAAATACCTTCCAATCAAAGCTCATACAAAGTCCTTGTTTCTTATGTTATGTTTCCTGTTGCAGGTCACCCCCGGCAGTAAAGCCGCTCAGGCCAACCTGTGCATCGGAGACATGATCCTGGCCATCGACGGAGAACCCACGGAGAACATGACTCACTTGGAGGCGCAGAACAAGATCAAGGGCTGCATAGAGGAGATGGTGCTCTCCGTAGACAGGTGGGATGTAGTGACATGTGCAGAGTCTGACGAACGCTGAGTAACGTGAGACGGCTCGGCTGCAGTCCAGGTGTTTTTGGGAGTGACGTGGTGTTTATTCGTGTTAAAGTCTTTCTGTTGTTGTACCGTCATCTTTACTTTGAGACAAGTATGTACGTGAAGCTGCGTTGTAGTCCTGTGTTGTGTCATTATATTGTAACTTACTGGAGGTGGATGATTTTCTATATATATTTTTTTAAGCCAATATGTGTGGTACTATTTTGTGATTTCAGCATTTTTCAATAATATTCACGAAGGCTTCTTGTCCGTCCTCTGTTTCGCAGGTCAGAATCTAAAATGTGGTCACCGCTTTCCTCTGAGGAAGGGAGGACGCATCCGTACAAGATGAATCTTGCATCGGAGCCAAAGGTGTGTGTGTGTGTGTGTGTGTGTGTGTGTGTGTGTGTGTGTGTGTGTCTGCTGTCTCAACAACACAGCGGGTTGAGCTTTTAAAATGCCCCCCCCCCCCAATCTCTCTCATTCAGCTTGGAATGTGGAGTCCTCACAGGTAGTCTCGTCATACGGTGTCTGGAAGCCTGCACGTTCCTCTCCCACCGCACCCACAAAGCCTTGTGGGTTTTTCTTTTTCTTTTCTCTCTCTCTCTCTCTTTACACTGCCAACGATGAAGTCATTGTTTACTTCCCAACAGGAGGTTTCCTAGGAGACGGTAGTTTATCAGCCAAGCTCTGACGCAAGCCTCAGTTCCTGCCCGCCGACTGGAAAAGTGTGAATTCATGTAGGAAACGGCGTCTCGGGCTCCGTGTGTTTCACAGAATGTTGTGCATTTTTCTCACACACACACACGCGTGTTTCAGCAGCTTGTCTGGATTTGGTCACTTTTACTGTGTGTTCACTGTTTCATTACTTTCAACCTTTGCTTTGTACTTTTTGGGCCGTACGGTCACTGCTAGTGTTAGATTTACTTGCTCCCAGAGACTCTGAGGCATTTCTGCGGTTCAGTCGACGGACGCTTGAAGCATGAGCTATATTTGGAGGCATTTCCGTGCTCCCACCGTGATGCATGAGCTAGATTTGGTGGTATTTATGTGCCCACTTTCATGGCGTGCCAGTGTCATGACGTGCTCCTCTTAAAAGAGACCGTTGGCTGTAATTAAGTCCGAATCCACAGTCGCACATTATCCCGCTAAATTATGTGTGACTTCGAGTCAAACTAGAAGCAGCCGGCGAAGAAGCGAATGAGGCCGTTTTGACGTTTTCAGTTGAACAATATTTTCCATCATTATTGAATTAAAGGTTAGGTGTTTTCAGATATTGAGTAATATTCCTAACGGTCATAATTATTTGCTGCATGTTTGTGCAAGCTCATACTTTTTAAAAAAATTTTATGAAATTACAGTTCATCTGAAGGCGTCAAAAGTTGTGACCACCGTTGCATCGAGGTTGCACAACGAGTGTTGCATGTTTCAGACACAAGCCTCTGCCCTCACTCCCTTTTTTTGCTCGGTTACTCACTGAAAGCTCTAACGTTACTGTTTTTCTAACAGGAAGTGAGACACATAGGCTCCACCCACAACAGGAGCGCTCTGCCGTTCGCCGGGTTTGGCCCCAAAGTTGTGACCAACCAGTACAACAGCCCGTCCGGTCTCTACTCTTCAGAGAACATCAAGGACTTCAACTCGGCCGTGGACGAAGTCAAAACCATCGTGACGGCCAACGAGCCCAACAACAAGTAAGTTGGGGCCGGGTGATCGGAGACAAAATCCAACTGTCTTTGACCCAATACAACAACAATCTGACAGTATGTTAGCGTTTGAAGTGTACGTATTTATTGTATTTGTTTGGTATCAACATCTAAATGTTGCTTTCTTGGCTCTATTGGTTCCTACTGGGCTCTGATTCGCCCTCTACTGACTCTCCAGAGTGTCCACATACGTCACAGAGAGCAGGTCAAAGTTCAACTACATGCTCAATGTCGCCATGTCGCATGATTTTTATTGATGTGTTTCACTTATGATTCACAGTCCATTTGGATTACGCAAAACCCAACAGACCTACCCACCACTACACAACTTCACTAGTAGTGAAGTTGTGTAGTGGTGGGTAGGTCTGTTGGGTCTGTTGAGCAGAGAATGGAGTCTTTCTCCCTCTGTGTGTTCGTTGTTGCTTTGTTCCGCCTCGTCGTTGAGAGCCGTGAGGAGGCCGTCCCTCCGCTCTGATCGTCCACTTTAGCTCCAAACATTCAGTTCACAAAGGCACTGTTTGAAAAAAGAGAAAAAAAAAGTTTGATCAAAGAGTTCCAATGTTTCCTCTTAAGAGAAAGAAGCACAACACATCTCAGAATCAATGACTTTATTGATTGGACACACGGGTGTAAGTGGATTCTCAGTATTTCTGCTCAGTTCGCTCAGCAGAAATTGAGTTGCAGAAGGCTGGGTGATGCATGTCTTTACAAGTCACAGTAATGTGGATATGATGAGGTATTCACTCAGCTATTGGCAAATGAAGGTAGACGATTGGATCACTTCATGCCACCTTTAAGACTAGGAAATGCAATATTTAACTATATCACAAAACAGAATTAAGAAAACAAAATTCTGGAGAATATGGGACAGTCTTCCATCTCATCTCTGTTGGGTACTAAACGGCAGAATATGTCTTATTTCATACACAAAAGATCAAAGGTTTTATGATCTCTTGGACTTTTCCAGCCATGCTCTTCATGTATCAAAGTGTTTGCCGTGTGTTTCCTAAGAACGCGTTGACGTTTCTGCCTCCTGCAGACGTATTGAAATGAACCCTGTTGCTTCGTAGGGCTCCATCAGATCCATCGCAGACGGGCAAGCGGCCGCCTGTAGCAGCAGATTCTGAGGTTTACAAGATGCTGCAGGAGAACCAAGAGTCCGACGAGCCTCCGCGGCAGTCGGCTTCATTCAAAGTGCTTCAGGAGATCCTTGAGACGGGTACGGAGCCCGCTTATCACTCCCAGCTTTTAGATTACATTACAGATTTTCTTAGGGGACTCAAAATCCCAATGAAAACGACGTGTCATAGAGGTGTGTAGAACCAGCGGAACCTCGAAGTACGTTGAGGTGTTCCTCTCTGTGTTTGTAGGTGACCCTGATAAACCGTCGGGGTTCAGGAGTGTGAAACCACCCGCCACAAAGATCGGCTCATCGGTGGGGAACACGGACAAGTTACCCTCCTGTGACAAATGTGGGTCGGGGATTGTGTAAGTATTCTACGTTTCCTCTGCACATGTTCATTTTGCAGCACTGAAGAAGTTCACCAGAGTCATTTATTGCTTCATCTGAACAAGTATCTAAAACGTCCACATTGTGACAAAATGTTGTGACGCAACACAAAGAGCCCGAGAGTGTCTCTGTCTGGAGTTTGTCTCCACCTTGTGTCTTGTTGCCGCTGTTGTGCATTGAAATGTGTTACAGCAATATATTTCCCCTCAATAGTATTCTCTACTTCTTTCTTTAGTTGCTCATATCGTATGTCAGCCCTGGTTCAGGTTAGGACTTATTCTACATACAGACCCACTCACAGTATATGAGAATCTGAATGGCCGGGACGTTTGTTGCATCTCTGTCTCTCTTGTTTCCTGACATTTCTCCCTCCTGTCCGTCTGTAATAAAAGCATAATAATAAGGCCGTTTCTTTTGGAAGGAAATGTCCAGCAATCACATATCGGTGCGATGTTCTCCCGTCCAAAGTACCGTTGGACATGTAGTGAAGCTTCTAACCTTTTTAGCGCCGCACATACCATGAACACCTGATCCAAATCAGTTGAACCCAGCTCATGATTTAGTGTCTGGATGAACGACATCATTGAACGTGATCTATGTGATGTGTCTCCTTCAGGGGGATGGTGGTAAAGCTGAGGGACAAGTTCCGCCACCCCGAGTGCTACACCTGCACGGACTGCGACATCAACCTCAAGCAGAAGGGACATTTCTTTGTGGAGGAGCAGATTTATTGCGAGAAGCACGCACGCGAGCGAGTGACGCCTCCAGAGGGCTACGACGTGGTCACCGTCTTCCCCAAGTAGAGCGCCTCGCTGAGCTCTGCCTCGGACTGCACGCCACCACGGGACGCCGCCGCGACGTAACCAACAAGACATTCCAACATTTAGCTCTTGCTACTCCCAAGACTCTCGAAGGGTCTTCCTCCCGCATTAAGCTTCAGTAACAGTCACTGGTAGGCAGGACCGTAAAGAACTACATCTTTAAAAATGTTGATTTGCACATTGACTTTGGCATCTACAAAAGGAAAGTTGATTGATACTATGAAATGATGGCATTCCTTTTTTTTTCTCTCCCTAAAAAAAATGTATAATTTTCCATTTGATTGACAGCCACTGTGTTTAAATGATATTTGTTTTTGTGTATGTTCGTTTGAATCCTGGAAACAAAGGAAAGCCACACTTTTTCACCCAGAGGGACATGTTTTATTAAATAAATAGACGTACTTTTATGCAGCAGAAACACATTTGAATATCATTACCAAAATAAATATTTTTAGCTCAAACCAATTGTCTTTGTCGTCCTCAATGATTGTGCTTCACGGTCTCCGAGTGGGACTGATTGTAAGTTGCTTTGTCATGAAATGTTGTTCTGGAACTCACTTTGTGAAACAAACACTCATTTTGAACCCATTTAGATGAAGTGCTTTAAAGAACTACGTTCACACTGAAGGTAGAGAAAGCTGCTGCACTGATGGGTCTGGAAGTACAACATGCCTTAAAGGTTTTACCACAGAGAGCAGTGCAGCAGCTTTCTAAGTTACTCACAGTTCCTTGTAAAAAAAATAATAGTAAATAAATAAAAATGCTCGCGATTATAAAGAGTCAAAAGCGCCAAGTGTTTTCCGGATCATCTTCACCACAGACTGACTTGAAATAGAAGGTAACGGGGATGACAGCGGACGGGTCTCTCGATAACATCTTACACTTCATCTGAGGAGAGAACGTGTAACAGTGTGTCGGCCCGCAGACCGCTGAGGTCGCACAATCGGACTCTGCAGGTGACGCTGAGTCCCACTCCGCAGAGGACACGCTGGTCGGGCTGCTCAGGTCGGACCCCACCGGCGGCAGGTACTCCGGCGCGCGCCCGTGCTGGTCGGCCATGCGCAGAGTCTCGCTCAGAGCCCAGATGTAGTTGTGGGCGAAGCGCAGAGTTTCGATCTTGGTCATCTTCGCGTCCTCGGGCAGAGCCGGCAGGATTGTCCTCAGCGCGTCCAGAGCGGAGTTCAGGTTGTGCATCCGCGAGCGCTCTCGGTCGTTGGCCTTCGTTCTGCGCCTGCCCCGCTGTCCGGACTGCTCGCGTCTGCTTTGGGGTTTCGGGTTTATCATTGGGGAGGCTTCGCCTCCGGTGACGGTCAGCGGCTTTCGTGGCACGTGTTCACTGGTGTCACCGGCCTCGTTCACGCGGCTGCGGACAGTTGGAGGAAACCCGCAGAGCGTCACTGCGGTTCTGGATGTGCGCAGATCGTTTGGGGAGCACGGTGCTTTGGGAGACATCCTCTGCAATAGACAAATAATTGACATAGAATCAAATGTCTGATGCATAAATATAAAAGAGCATTTAGCCGACCATTGTTTCGTTTGCAATAAGGAAATGCCTTAAAGAGTCAGTTCATCAAGTTTTGTTTAAAAATACAACTTTATTTTTTAAAGCTTTTGACCCTCTTACATGTTTATGAAATGATTTCACTTATTATAACCAATGCAGCTTTTTACCTCAAACTTTTTTAAGCGTTAACAAGAGTCATGTAACTGCGCTTCCATCAGCAATCTCTCTGTAAAATACCGAATACCAGATATTTAAAAATGGATGGACTTATTTGCACTTACCTGACAGGTGATGCTTGGATATGGAGACATCCAGTCGTCCTTGTTAATCCTCTCTTGGAGCTGGAGGCAGCAGACGCTGTATGTGCAGCTGACAGTGAGGGATGGATGAGCATCTCTGCTATTTTATATGGCCTTTATCTTATCTTTTTGCCCGGTGGACGCCTGAATCAACAGCGACTGTCAGGGGGCCAATCAGCTTCCAGGCAGCGAGTCCTTCACCCTCTCCCCCTCTCGGCAGTCTTCACACTGCTCAATTTCTTTGTGTCATCTTTGTAATTTGAGTGGTGAATTGCCATATATGTAAGCCAAGATAAAAGTAACCAAATGTTATTGTGAGATCAAGCTTGATTTTGTAGACGAGACTTTTTCTTGACTTTCCCCAAAAGTCTGCCTTTAAAATCAGCTGAGCTGCTTCTTTGGGGATCTTATAGTGTCTATATACTGTTCGTTATATTGTGACCCCACAGAGCAATACGTGCTGGACGTCTGGGTAAAATAACACTATTGGGATCTTTATCTTGGGGTTCAGTGGGGACACGCGTGTTTCTGATAAACAACGTGATCATCACTCAGCCTGAAAGCTGAACTATATTTTTCACATTTAGATTTCAGTCAAAGTTCATGAGCTGTGGAGTTCCAGGCATTATAGAAAATTGACATAGAGTAAATTAGTATATGAATATATGTCTTATTTTTACGCATAGAAACTCTTCATCCACATCCGAGTGTTATGAGAATGACCTGGTACACGAGTGTGTATGGTAAGTGTTTATCTCCTCTGGAAGCGTTCAAGGCCAGTCAGTTCTGTATTTGTGCATCATGCAGTAATAACGTCTCCGTGTTAAAAAAGAGACGCTGGAAAGGTAGTCAAGTGGTTGTCGTATCTTTTGCAAAAAGGCTATGGAGAAATATTGAACACATCACTGTATTTCTCTCCAGAAAGATTTTTTTTAACCACGAGGTGTGAGTTTGCATTTGCAAGTGTCATCTGATCTCTATCTTTAATTAAGGATACTTGTAATGCCACATTTTACGCACTCGAAATATTGGCACATGTCGTGCTGGGTACATGGTGGGAATAATAACTTATTCTAAAATTAACTTCAGATGCACCACAGTACTGAAAACTGAGGTAGAAACCACAGCAGCTCCTCAATTTATTTAAAATAAATTGCTTATTAGTATGTATACAATTGCGTATTTTTGGTTGTGCGCATATCACATGACCTGGTAAGGTTGGCATTAAATAGCTTTGAGCTGCTTGCAAGTTGGTCCTTGCTTGAATGTTGCCAACATTTATTTTAAGGAGTCACTTATCTCCGTGTTAGCTCACAAAATCGGATCTACATCAAAGGAACTGAGACGTTTAATACCACATATATTTGGACAAACATTCGCCCAATGCCTTAGAGCGTAAAGCTCAGGTAGTTGGAGAAGGACAATTACGCATGGGGCCACCTAACGTAGAGTATTCGAAAGGGAGAAACCTTTTGTGTGAACTCATAGTACAAAGGGTCCTGTTGTGTGCCACAACAATAAAATCCCGATTTATTTTGTAATGTGAGCCTACATGTGTGCGCTATGACATCTCCAAAAACATGTCCACTATCGCCACAACTCAGGGGCGCATTAGATTAACTTTACTTTTGGAGAGTTAAAGATTAGTAAAATATGTCAACAACACGCAGACACGTTTCAGCCCTGGTGGGGGAGGAGGAGAGGGAAGAGGGGGGAGTGTGGCAGAGCTCAAACATGATTTACAATTGCCAACAAAGGATCACAAAAAGCTCTCCTTAACTTTCTGTCTAAATATGTGTTTTGGAAACAATCTGATAACCATATGCTTTCAATAAACTGGACAAATACACCGGTGAGATACGAGATGGTGCCTTGCTGTTATAAAAGGCACAGAAAGTCTAAAGTAAACGGAATATTACCACTTTACAAATATCCATTGATGCCAAATCCATATTCGGATAGCGTGGACAGGTGTGGGTTTGAAGTTGTCAGTCTCTCTTTTTATCAGTGTGCCGTGTAGTGTCCTGCTTGTTATGCAAAGTGTAGGCAAACATAAGCGCCCAGTTGCTGTGGAAATAGCAGATATCGGAGCAGACTTGGTACGAAAAGTGATTTAACAATATTTAACAATAAACCGAGTAAGCTCCGGAGCAGGTGATACCTGCCCGGTGCTCCTGATTAATACTTCCTCAACTGCAGTCTCCTTTGATTATTTATTAAACGAAATCTATTTATTATTATTTTAGCAAACAGAGGTACCAGGTGGGGCTTTATTTTCGTCTTCAGCTTTTTGTTTGAAGGACGTTTTGAGGGGGGCAATCAAAGTCCAACAACTCGCTGACCAGATTGTTGTCATCCCGAACTAGCAGCGAAGCCTTTCAATGTGCCCCCCCTTCCCCTTCTTCTTTTTCTGGCAAAGAGCTGCCGGGTGGGAAAAAAAAGAAAAAGGAAACTTCTTCAAGATAGAAAAAACATCTTAAAAACATTTAATTGCAACCCGGATGCCATATGTACACCTCTTGTGAAACCCCTCAACAATGTGACTGCCTTTTAAAAAGTATGGAGTGCGTCTTTGGAGACGTGTGCGCTTTTGGAGAGGTGCGCGCATCGTGACCAGAATGACCCCGAACACACTTTACACAAGAAGTAATTCACTTTTAATGTGCTTTAGAGTTCCCTTTCACAGGCAAGGCATTGTACCTCTTACCTCAGCTTTAGAAGACAGTGTACACCAATTACAGCGGAATAGCTGTCCTATGGACACAGTTTGTCTTTTAGAAAAGACGTGAAGCACGAGTAGGGCTGTGGCTGCAAGCCGCCCTCTTTCTCCTCCTAAACTAATGCAGAAGGGGTTTTCTTTCTTCTGATAGCTTGTTGTTGTTTATTACTGGGTCTTCGTAGACAAAAAGAACAAAGTTGGGTTTTCTGCAAATGGATAAAATCCTCAGAAGAGATGTTACCTTAAGACTACCTTCCTTTTTATAAAAAAAATAGTCATCAATTTATTAATTCTAGATTAGTATATATTTTTTATCGTCTTTATTTTGTTATTTCTTGCAGTTCATTATACAGGAATCTTAATTTAGCTGACTTCCATTTCAAATATGGACATATTGCCATGTCTTTCTCACAATTATAATAAATTGAAATTACTAGTGAAATCAACAGAATACTTATTTGTTTAAGGAAGGCAGCCTGCTCTGAAGGTTGATACAGCAATTATAATTTGCTTTAATTAATATCTTTAGAGAAAAAGATGACAATAATTTATATAATTTTTGTCTTTTTTTGTTAATGTGTATGTGGAGCTCAGTGGTGCACAACCTATCCAGGACAGTTTAACCACTATGGACCTGCAGCCATCACTACAAACCATTGGGGATAATAATCAGCAGCATGTCACAGTTACAGCCTGTGCACCACATGAACTCACTGACTGAGTTATTGATTCAAACATGTTGGTCCATTCATATTACATCGGGAATCATTGTTTGCGTAATAAAAGGACACATTTGTTGTTCTTTATATAGCTATATTTCCACTTTATCATTCCAGCTGCTGCGTTAAAATAAAAATAATAAAATTAGCTTCTAAATAACGGAATGTATCTAAGGTAGAAAGGAGATTTGTTTCTGCTGCACGTGTCCTCATTCTATAGTTGTTGGGGGTGTTGTCGCAGTGCCAGAACTCGGCTGCTCCGAGGCTGTTTTCACTCCTAAAGAGAAAACAACGTTTCATGTCAATACAAAAGCGAGACCAAACGATGCCTTCACGTAATGTCGGAAATATGGAAACTATAAGTAGAATAAAGGTGAACAACCTAACAGAGTTGTACATTTGAGTGTGCCACAAAAACATCGCCATTTTCAAAATGCAGAGCGTCGAAAATACATGGCTGTCAGTTCAGTCGTCATTTTTTTGGTTTGAAACAGCGCTTGGTTCATAAACAAACAAGTGATCAATATCACTCACATCACCCCACATCCACAAATGTAGGTTTTTTCTGCGACTATGAGGGTTTAGCAATCTGTGGAAGTGTAGATTCTGGTTTTCACTACTTTGAGGCCAATAAATAACTACAGAATGAAAGAATGAATGCAGTTGTGTGTGTTAACCCAGAGTCGTCCAGTAAAAACAATGAATCTCCAAACCTGGTAAGTTTAATATTTTGTGAAAAAAAAGACTACCGGTAAGTGTTACTTCATGGGTTGAGCTAATTGTTTTACTTTCTAAACTAAAAACCCGTTGGATTATGTTTTTCTAAGCTTTTGAATATGTAATGTAGATGTTTTAGAGAGGCATTATGTGGAGAAACAAAATGTACAGACAAAAAAAAAAAGTTGAACCGTTATGATGAACTGAATCCATAACATGTAAAAACATGAATAAAAAAACAGTAGAACAATAAATGGATAAACAATGATAGTTGATGTGCCCGGTCTAGTTATGTTGTGTTTGTGATTATATGTATTGATCGCACCGACATGACTGGGAGTTGGATTTTACGAAGAGCATTAGAACGCAGCATCAGCTCTTCGCTAACACGTCCAGTTGTGGGAGTCAAAACGTGCGGCGCAGCTGCGTCCTCCTCCTCCTTCGTTGTTAAAAAGTAGATCTACACAAGGATGCGGCGCCACGCGGACGGCTCTCCAACACGTGATCAGACCCGTCCGCAGCGTCGTCAGATCTACTCTGGTTTAGACCTCGCGCAGCTTATTAGGCTGCTCGTTACTTCCTGAATCAGGGTTAGCTTGCTGCTGTTTTTTTTTGTCGGTAGCATGTTAGATGAGAGCCGGAGACTGAACGCAGGCTACTGGAGGCGACTTTCTTAAGTGGCACACACACGAAAAGAGGACTTTCGGCGACAACATGGACGCGTGGGTAGGTGTCTCTTCACTTTTATCTGTTATTTCGATACACTGTGATACTGTGACGGTGGCAGCGCTGCTGCGAGACGCTGGAAGAGGAGAAGACTTGTTTATCTCTGTGAAGTGAGCTAACGTTAGTTATGAGCACACTTGTTTTGCTCACCGAGATGTCCCAAGTCCACGAAACGGTGTGTGAGAGTGACCCCTCACGTCGAAGCCTTTCGTTACAGATTTATGGCTGTTTTTATGAAGAACCCTTTCACCCACATTGGTTCTTTGGCTCCTGAAATGAGTTGACCCTCAGTATGTTACTCCTATATAAGACAATAAAGGGAAGTACAGTGCAGCCACATGACTGCACGATAATGCTTATATTAAGCTGAAAGATTTAGTTTTGATAAGGTGTCTGCTGGTAAGATTTACAGCTCCTTCCCATTGTTTATTGCACTGCTTAAATCCTGTTCAAGTTAAACCTGCAGGAAGCTTAAACAAAGCAGCACTGCCACCAGAGAGCTGTTAAGATTTGGGAGGTTGTTTCCCCTTAAAGGAGCAGAATCAAGCTTTGTTGTCAGCAGCCTTTAGACAGAGAGGAGTCAGCACCAGGGGGCGTCTCGTCTGTCACATGTCTGCTGTCAGTGCAACATGAACCATCTGTCACAGGCCGGACTCTCATCTGATCAATACGAGGAACAAGGAAAGAAGAAGTCACCCAAAAAAAAGCTATTTTTTGCTACATGTCACGTGAAGCTCTATTAACGAAAATACCACAGCTGTAATTATCCCTCCCCCCCCCCCCCCAGTGATTTATGGATCTCTGTTTGACTAAATAGCCGTGATGTCGTGCTTCACAGTCTGTTTCCCCCTTGATGTATCCAGGAGCAGCCACCTCACACCCAGTACATTTCCATGAGAACATGACCTCCCCTCTGAGACAACAAAAGCTCTCCTTACAGAATAGTCAAATGTTGTGCGAGTGTGTGTGCGAGTGTGTGTGTGTGTGTGTGTTTGGGGGGGGGGGCAGGCAGAGGAATGGGCGTCCACTGCTCAACAATGAGTCGGACAACACTCGCACAAGTGTCTTTGTGTGAACTCCGAATAAAGTTTTCCTGAGATGCAAAAGATAGCGTTGAACGATCTGGGAAAAGTGTGGGTGGAACCTGATAGGCCCCTGTTGGATAACAGCGAGAGGCCTGTGTGTTGAGGGCCACACTTGCCTTTTTGCACAGATCTTAGATAACGCCGGTTTAATCTCGTCTTTACGACGGATGCGTGACAGCGATCGCCAGCCCTCGTACCTTCCTAATCAAACCCGATCCCTATCATGACAGCTGGAGTCTAGCCTCCCAGTCTCACACACACACACACACACATGGTAATGCCCCCCCCCCCCCCCCCCCCCCCCCGTCCGTCTGATTCTATGCAGCTGATCTGGCCCAACCTGTATGAGAGCATGTCAGGCAGGTAGGTATGACAGCTGTAGTGTGGGCAGAGGGGCGGACTCCCGTGGCTCACCGACAGCCCTCCATTAAAGCTTCACTCACTTAAAACCACTTGATATTCTCACCAGGAAAGTCTTTCTGCATGAATCAAACAATGAACTCAGTGTTTCAATAGCTCGAGGAGACGTGCCTCATTGTGCCATTACGCCCTGTTTGTATCAGACGTGGATTACTCAACATGTCTGATTGTGGCTGAGTTGGAGAAACAAGGGTCCACGTTATCCAACGGCCTGTTATTGTGTCATAAAAAAAGTGGGGAGAGATAATGGAAAGATAACTTCGCTGCACTTATGAAACAGCATTCACGGGTCATTTCTACTGATTACGGCTCAGTTTGACTTTCTCAGGCTGTGAAGAATTCACACTCAGATTGACAACAAATAGTGCAGCGTTTACTGGTGATCAGGCTTGGAACTAATTGTACATAATATCCCCGATAGTTCTGTCTGTCTTGAGACAGACTTCCTGTCGTGTCCGATGAGTGGTTGATTGCCAAACATCCCCTCCGCTGGTTGGATGTGTTGTCTGTGGGTTTCGTTGCTGGGGAGGAGTCTGCTGATAGTTCTCCAGGCTGCTGAGAGCGATCTCTCACTCTCACCTGGAGAACGAGCGGAACACTGACGGTATTAGTGTGAGGGGGGTGAACTGAACTCTGTGGGTCTGACGATGTCTTCTCATGTAAGTACTTCCATTTGGGACTCGTGGAAAATGAGTTGCTTGCCTTTTTAAATCGTTACAAAGTCACTCTTTCTTAAAAGTGAGTTGTTGGAGTGTTGTTCTGTTTCATGGCGCGTATGCGTTTAAATTCAAGACAAATCTCTCTTTGGTTCTGAACTATTGTAGTTCACTGTTTATCAAGCTAAACTGTCGTATTTTGTTCAATTAGCAGCATGGTATTTATAAGAAATCCCATAAGGATGACGATAACCGCCATCAACACGGATTATTCAACAGTCGCGTCCTCATATTGACATATTCAGAGGAAAAACATCTGTCTATGTGATGTACGGTAAGCATATTGTAAGACGTGCATGTGTCTCTGTGTCCAGAGTGCCTTGGAGGTGTATAAGGAGATGGTGCTGCTGTACCTGGAGGAGGGCCGGCGGCAGGTCAACTCTCGCTGCGTGGACCTGGAGCCGTGGCAGATCATCGGAGTGACGGTCTTCACCACGCTGGGAGCGGTCTGGATCAAAGGCTTCCTCTTCCAGCGAGAAAGTAATCTGTCACACATGGTGCATGGGGGGGGGGGCAACTTTCCTGAGGCAAAGATGGCAAATTGTAACGGTGTAATTTACAGTCGTATTCTCTGAAATGTTAACATGTTTACTGCTAATCTACTGTATGGTATGTCCCTGATACTCTGCAGTTCGTATCTTCTACTACAGTACTTGTTCCTCTAGTATGTTTGACTGCGTAATTGCCATCAATCAACAAGACTTTCTAGATCTGCTATCTATCTATCCATCTATCCATCAATCAGTGGTTGAATTCCTCAACAACAAGGCCGGCTCCTCCTCGTCGACTCTCGGAGAGTGAGAGTCGCTCAGAGTGAGGCGTCTCAAAGGGAACTGCGTGTCTCCGGCGCTTTGTGTAATCCCATTCTCATCGACCGCGTCTCGTCGTGACGCGTGATTAGAGGTCACAGTCAGCTGTTTAATGTCTGTGGTTGAATGTGTGCCAGTCTTTCACCACAGCTGCTGCCTTGTGTGTGTTTTTTTTTCTTTTTGGCCAATAGGTCTCCCGTCCAGAATCAAGAAGCTGTGCTTTCGACTCGTCAGAAAAATCCCCTTTGTCGGCGCAACAGTAAGTCTCAGTGGTGAACGGGTTCCTTCTTTCCCCCCCCCCCCCAGCAGATGTGCACTGACTCTGGCGTCAGAGACTCTTTTATGAGTCACTCTTGGATGACTTGAGTTCAGCACGTGAGGGGGGGGAGGGGGGGAGGGGGGTCAGACCTTTGGCACACTTGACATCATGCTCCGGTGATAACGTTCGGTTACTTTCTGGCCGTTATATC
This sequence comes from Leptoclinus maculatus, assembly GCA_032191485.1. NCBI lineage: Eukaryota > Metazoa > Chordata > Actinopteri > Perciformes > Stichaeidae > Leptoclinus > Leptoclinus maculatus. Next base: position 15,960,627 of record JAVDOI010000016.1, read on the forward strand.
ACCAACGGAGAGCTCACTTTCAAAAACACACGGGGAGTGTTGACAGTCAAGTGGACTTGTTGTTAAGTTCAGTCTGACACACAGTTACCTTCGCCATCACATACTTTACTCCACTGTTGTTGTTGTTTTTGTAGTCGACGCCTATAAAGTGACGTCGTCCTCTCGTTACCACAGATCCAGAGCCAGCTCAACAAGGCTTTGGACGACATGTCTGCCAGCCTGTGCACGTTGAAGGAGGGGATGAGCTACACCAAACAGCTGCCCGCTAAAGGCCTCTCTCAGAGCCAAGTGCTGGACAAAATCAGAGAGTACGAGACTCTGAGTAAGTCATCGCTCATTCCTGAGCTTCATCATCTGTGTGGCCGACTGCCTGAGGAGTATAAGGAGGGAGTGTGGAGTCTTTTTGTCATATATTGAATAGAGAGAAATGTCTCGTGTGGTTGCAGGTGAGGTGCAGTGGGAGAAAGGCTGTGTTTCGGGGGCCGTGTACTGGGGTGATGAATCACTGACCAATCTGCTGGTGAAGGTATGCATCTTTGTGTTCTACATCTCCGGGCTTTGGAATTCCAAGCACGGAGAGCCACGGTTGAACTTGAATACATTTTCGCTACAGTAAGCAGGCCATTGTTTGTGTCCTGTTCCTGCCTTTTTAAAAGAGACTGCTGCCACCCTGCTTTGTGTGTCACAGTCAATATTTTAACTTCTTTTGTCACTTTTTGTTCCCCCTCTGTTGATCCCAGGTATATGGAGATTTTGCCTGGAGCAACCCGCTCCACCCAGACATCTTTCCCGGCGTGAGAAAGATGGAGGCAGAGGTTGTCAGAATGTCTTGCACGCTCTTCCACGGTGGACCGAACTCCTGTGGCACGGTAAGTCGTCATAGTTATGCTCACGGATTGTAAAAGCTAAGGATGCATCTAAACAAACTCTCTGCCTCCTTGTCCAGGTTACCTCAGGAGGAACTGAGAGCATACTGATGGCCTGCAAGGCGTACAGAGACATGGCGTATGAACGTGGTGTGAAGTACCCTGAAATGTAAGACGAGCCTTATTAGATATGGTTGATGAGTGATTTCAGTTTCCTTGTTATGAATCATTGTGCCTTCTTGGGTTCTTCGTATAACAGTTGACGGCACTTAATGATGGTCATGACAACACATGTTTAAGGCTTGTTGTTGACGACTGTGTCTTCTTCTGAAGTTCTAACACTATCTTTGTGTTTTTTTTCTACTTTGTGCAGTCTCGCACCTTTGAGCGTCCACGCAGCCTTCGACAAAGCGGCGCATTACTTCGGGATGAAGCTTGTTCACGTTCCCCTTGACAAGCACACCATGGAAGTAGACGTGAAGGTGAGAATACAGTGTGTGTGTGTGTGTGTGTGTGTGTGCTGATTGACTGCTCTCCTTAGACTCTAGTTATTCCCATATTGTTTCCTCTGTCTCAAGGCTATGAGGAGCGCCATCAACAAGAACACCGCCATGCTCGTGTGCTCGACGCCTCAGTTTCCTCATGGAATCATAGACCCAGTTGAGGAAGTAGCCAAGGTCAGGAGTGAAACATTTTTCCCCCTAAAACGCTTCTGAAATGAAAAATGAGGAAGTGAGCTCTCTGACACTTTCCCCCGGTGTGTTCCAGCTGGCTGTGCGCTACAACCTCCCGCTGCATGTGGATGCCTGTCTGGGAGGTTTCCTCATTGTCTTCATGGCCAAGGCCGGTTACCCACTCGCCCCGTACGACTTCAGGGTAAAGGGTGTTACCAGCATCTCTGCTGACACACACAAGGTAAGGAGTGGTTTAGTCTTCCCTTCAGATCAATTGCGTCTCGTTTTGTTGATTTCCAAACTTAAAGAATACAAAGAAAGTTATATCATCTGCCAACACATCTGGAAATAGTCATTGTGTTATGTGTAAAGACCAATGTTGACTGGCTGCATACTTTTCTAATACTGCATGTCTCTCCAGTACGGCTACGCCCCCAAAGGTTCCTCAGTGATCCTCTACAGCGATAAAAAGTACCGTCACTACCAGTACTTTGTGGCTCCGGACTGGCAGGGGGGAATCTATGCCTCGCCCTCTGTCGCAGGCTCCAGGCCTGGGGGAATCATCGCCGCCTGCTGGGCGACCATGATGCACATGGGGGAGGACGGATACATCGACGCCACCAAGAAGATCATCAGCACGGCGCGCAAAATCCAGAAAGAGTAAGACACTGGCGCGTATTGACAGCGAAGTAGAGATGTGTTACGAAGAACTTTTGATTTCATACATAAAATGATCACCCCCAACAGTGACTTTTTTTTTTTTGACAGAATCAGCAAGATAAACGGTGTGTTTGTTTTTGGGGAGCCAAAGGTGTCCGTGGTGGCAATAGGCTCGGATGTTTTTGATATTTTCCGTCTGTCTAATGCGCTGACGACAAAGGGCTGGAATCTGAACACACTGCAGTACCCATCCAGGTACGCATATTGAATAAAATAAATATTAATATTAATGTTACAATCAATAGTCCAGACTGTAATGGTAAGTGTGATGTTCTCTTTCACAGCATCCACATTTGTTGCACAGTTCTGCACACGCAGTCGGGCGTCGCTGATCATTTTGTCCGTGATGTCAAAGAGCAGGTGGCCATCATCATGAAGAACCCCAAAGAGAAAACCACAGGAATGGTGAGCTCGCTCTGCACACACACACACACACACACACACACACACACACACTTACACGTTGCATTCATACACTGAATATACAGTACAACTTAAAACTTATAAAAAGTACAATCATCATATAAACACAGGTACACGCATTAGATTTTTAGTGTGTATTCAACCGTGGCATCTGTCATCGAGCCAAGTGAGAAGATGATACAATTTCCATTTGGCGTGAGGCATGACGAACAATGTGAAATGTGTTCGTCAGTCTCTATTGTTTACCATGCCGTTGGTACACGTGGCATTTAGTTTTTCTGCTGCGCAGGCTGTCGATTCACGTTGACACACGCTGCACGCGTGTGTCCGTTTCAGATGGAGTGGAAACTCCACCCAGCAGACACAAACCTGCTTTGTGCCAGTCAGGTTCGTTAGGAGCACACCCATGAATGAAGCGTCGCCTTCAGTTGAATAACAAACACATGATACATGAAGCAAAGTCCGACTGAAAATAGAGATCCTGAGATTATAGTAATACATATGCACTATACATTCAGTTTTTACATTACTGAGGCTCAGAGTGTCCCTTTGGGATGGGCTCAGCTGTCTCTGGGGGGCGGGCGGGCTGCTGCAGTGTCAAACAACACAAACACAATTGCTTTCCACCCGCAGTATATACAGCTCAGATGAACTGTATTCTCAGGGCGTTGTTAAAAGGTATGCTGGGAGATGTAGGAAATCATTAAAGGAAGTGCAAGTAGTCGAGGCACGTTTATTAGAAAAGCAAATCATCAGATATTTCCTGAAATGCTGTAAATCCACAGAGTGCTTTTCTTTCAGTACTGTGCGCTTGTTAACTCATTGGTGTCCTCCTGTCGTTTCAGGGAGCGATCTACGGCATGGCCCAGTCCATCCCAGACAGATCCATGGTGACGGAGATCTCCCGAGGTTTCCTGGACTGTCTCTACAGCACTGAGGTTTCCAAGCCAGACACCAGCCACATGAACGGCAACGGCAAAGCCCACTGAAGCAGGACGGGGCCCTCCCTGGCTCGACCCCTCCGCACGCAGGGAAACGCGCTCGGCTCCTCCCAGAGCCCCAGAGCTCAACGGTTGCCTTATCTTGCATACCTACACCATACTGAAAACATCTGCAAAGATCTCAGAAGCACAAGCCATCGTCATTTACAATCGCTTGTAAACATTGTGCCTAAGTGGCACAGAGAAGAAATGACTGGTTCCAAACGAGTTTTAGTCTTTTCATTTGATTTCATTAATGTAGTGGAAGTGTGTGTGTGTGTGTGTGTGTGTGTGTGTGTGTGTGTGTTAGTGTTATATTATATTTGTTTTAAAAATTCATTTCAATTTCAGCTTTTGTTAAATGCGTATGTCTGTCATAATCTCAACCAAACCATTCCTTTTTGAATTTTTTTTTTTTACTGCCGGAACATTTCAGCTTGTTTCCATCACCGCCTTCACCATCTGTCATGACTCGGCATAAAACACAGACCACCGAATGAATGCTCGTTAGAAACGCTGTGCTGCCCTCTAGCATGGAAGCGGATGTACTGCTTTAGACTGACTCTATGTGTGGAGGCCTGACGAAGGTGAAAGTTATCATCATCATCATGCCATAGTTCTCTGGAAGACAGCATTTTTTAATGTAAAAGCCCTGAAAAGAATTTATCAGGTTAATCTGTGAATCACTTGAAACAGCTCTGATGTTATAGTCGGGGTTTGCCTGGGAGCATGAACATGCATGTCCTCGTTTTTTAGCACTTAGTATGACGACGATCGTTTTGTTTTAAGTCTGCATTCGTGGACCATCTGCAGTGGTGGGATGTGTAGACTGAGGGAAAGAGATTTGGATAGCGGGAGTTTTTAAATGTCATTAATATTCAATAAAATTGTCTTTTAAATTTTAAAGAAGGGAGAATATTGAAAGCGGTTAGTAGAATCCAAAGCTTTTTTTTTTTTTTTTTTTTTTTTTTAGCCGCTTTGGTTATATGTAATTGTTTTTTAGATTTGGTACTTCCACTCAGTAGCTGGCTTGTAAAGCAATGCAATTTAACATACATTAACAATCCGGACTGGAGGCCGTTTCCAACTCTGCTCTACTGCATTTTATCAAGAAGCAGAAACTCAATATTTCCTGCAAACATTCACCTGTGTACCACTTGTTTTAATCATTTGTCTCCTAATTCAATCTACCTCAGTTTCTAACCAATGCAATTATTCCACTGAGACATATTCCAACAGGGCAACTGTGTGTCTCTCCCCCCCCATTTCTAACATAATAAACTTCACAATATTCGGGCATTTAACAAACTGTTATAGAAGTGTTCGTAGATATACTGAAAGGAAACGGATCCGTCCTGTGAAGGAGGTGTTTTGACCCACAGACTGACAGATTTGATAGTTGTATGTTGGGAGAAACCCACTCGGCTCTGCCTGAATGTGGCTATATTTTGGTAAATATCCATTCAGCAGGATATTTACACATTTACTGAACGGTTGACAGCTTACCGGTGCATTCTGTAACACCAAAACGACCTTCTGTTGGTCTCTTTCTTTCATGTGCTTTCCTAATATTGCTTGTTGAAATTGTGTTTCCATTAGATTAATTCCATGTTTGTGCAATATATACCCTTTCCTTTGGAGTGAAACGGCGGGGAATGCTCTACTATAAATGTTAAGAAAACTAATTGGAAGCATAGTATTTAATGACCGCTTATTGGCCTCGTTAGTGTAATTTAACCATTTGTGTGACCACTGGGTGTTTTTTGATCACTTAATTTGTGAGCGTTTTGTGTTTTCAGCTATTTTTACATGCTGAGCAGTTTTAAAGAGATTAGACGTGAATGTATTAAGGTTCTTCTTATATGTTCGGGGATTTTAGTCAGTACCTGGTTAAAAGACAGAGGACACACCATCCCCATTAGCGATTGAAGCTCATACCATCATGTGTCCATGCATCCATCCTTCAATACTGTGTCCAGTGACCAGGTGTGGAAACCCTTACCCATGCAAAGAAAAGAAAAAAAGACTGTTTCAATCATGACTCATCCTGTGTGTTTTGGAGAAATATCTTGTGGCGATTGAACGGCAAAGAAATCTCTTTTGAATAAAAACTTTGAATGCAAATTCCTCTTTAAGCAAAGTGACTACAAACTGTAACGGAGGAGATGTAAATGTGGACGTTATGTAGCAATAATGAGCGTTCACCTCTGTGCCTTCAGAGGTTTGAACTTGTGACGTCAAAGCAGATGTTCTCTCCAACATCCTCAGGGATTTGGCTTTATAACTGCAACATTAAGTAACAAACACCTTGACATATAATGTAAAACAAATAGCACCATACATCAGTCTTTAAATGTTCCATTTTGTTTTTGATAATGTCAGACGCCTTGACAACCATTGTAATTAGTTTCTTAGAGTGCTGGATGACATTGTATTGTAAGGTGTTTTACTTCTGTCCACCCCTGTACACTATGTCATCGTGTGAGGTTCTGAATGTTTAAAGATTTGTATTCATGTCAGAGTGCATGTTTGAGTGAGGAAGCACCTGCTGGTTTAACATGATCCATAGCAAACACTGTTTACCCACTCATGGCCAGTTAACACAGTCACACTCTTAGCTGACTACAGCAGATGGTCTGTTATGTTTTCAATAAAATGCATTCAGTCTGATAAGAAGATCATTTCCTGTTTTTGTTTTTTTTAGTTATGACAAGAACAGTTGGACAGAGAAAATAGCATTTACTGACAGTAAAGTACAAAAACATTGGCACATAAGACACTAGTTGTGACAAAGGGACAAGTGTACCATTGTGATTATCTGTAATAACTGAAATGTTTGCTGAGAAAAATTACTTGAAATCTTTATTGTGTAAACATTATTTTACCGTTGGTTCATAATCTATTCATCACGTGCAAAACTAAACATATTTTTAAAACACACATGGGACCCTTTGCAGTACCTACAGCTACATTTTCCACAATTCAGTGGAAGGAAGTATTCTTTGGATTTGCAGGATTTCTCTGAGGAATGAATACACGAGGAGCTGTTGGCTGATACAGTGTTGCTCACATCAGTGATGCCTGGTCAATGAAGGTGGCCAAAGTGATGTCTCTCTGGGACAGCCCCCCACAGTCATGTGTGCTGAGAGTGATCTGGACCTGGGGGAAAGGGAGCAGGGAAGTCATATGACGAGAAACGATTATTTTGTATCAAGTAACTGTGTGTTTGCTTTAGCCATTAGATGGACAGCCAACTTTATAAAAGCATCATCCACTCTTGCCTTCCCGTTGACGTACAGCAAAGCCAAAAAGAGATTCAATAAAGGCAATTTGGACACAGACACGTGCAATATTAATAAACTTTGAATAAACTGGCATTATCAACACAATGCAATTAAATGTACTTCCCAGTAAAAAAAAAATCGGGAAAGTTTGCAAGAAGTTGTTTCCTAACGTTCCGCAAATGTTGGCGGGAAGTTGTGAGCAGTCATGAGTGGTATGTTTAAGTGCTTTGGGGGCCTTTTGTAAGTAGGGTATAATTAATATCGTTCATATCTAAACACCATAATAAATACCACTTGGGCGTCATGTCAGGCGCGTTGCTCAGGACCAAAGCACGCGCAGAGTTGACAACATTGTCTGTATGAGCGGCTCTTTTCAGTAACCACACAGGCATGTTTTCACTGCACTAGTGAAACAAACAGTTAGCATTCACTTGCTGTCGTGTTTCCGGCCACCTGATGAACGTAAGTCCAACATCCGCTCTCTTTGAGCTCTGCTTCAGTCTCCACCAACTCCATCTGTCAGCTGCGAAATGCTCCACTGTGTTCAGCAGCTAACGTCAGTAGTAGCTAGCTAGCTAAACTGTGTCTGAGCAGCGTGCAGTGAGTTCATAAGCTAGGGCAGTAGAAGTGAACCAAAACAGTTCAGCTCTGGCTTAGAGACAGACCTGAACTGCTTTTGCAAGGACACTCGCGTTAGACAAACCCCTTCCTGTCTCATTAGCTAAACACGACACACCTGTGTGATATTTGTGACAGCAGGGAGCTCCCTGCTGTCACAAATATCACACAGGTGTGTCCAATCAGCACAACTTCAGTTATTGGGACAGTGCTTTTAAATGGGAGCGTCTGTCAGTGTTTTTCATGATTTTGCCAATAAATGTTGATAACGTCAGTTGAAAGACTGCTGAATATGGAGCTTCTGTACATGATGGATGATGCAGAAAGCCAGTCAGGACCAGGTCCAGCTGTGCTCTCACGGAACCATCTTTGCATATTGTTGTTTGTTGTTGTTAAATGTTATGCACCTCCCGTCATGTCAAATTCCTTTTATGTTCAACATACCATGGCAATAAATGATTCTGATTCTGATTCTGATATGTCCTTTTTTTTTTTTTACCTTATTATAGACATTGAACCACTCAGGGTGATGGTCCATCTTCTCTGCTTGCAAAGCCACTCTGGACATGAAACCAAAAGCCTGAAAGGTAAAGAAATCATGCAGTCATGCATGTGCATCATACACCGTAGATGCTAGTTATGTGGATTCTGTGAGTTAACTGTGATACGTTAAATACCTGATTGAAGTCTTTGAAAATAAACTCTTTGTAAATGGCGTCCCGTCCCACGACCTCCACCCACTGAGCGTTGCGTAGCAGGGGGAGCAGGTGGTTCCTCTCCTCCTCAGCCAGACTCTGAATTTTACCAGCCTGGTAGGAAAGAGCAGCAGTAACAGTACAGCAGATGTGAGAGGGGCAGTTTCACTAACACAGACTGTGATTGGATGCACAGGATCCCATCTGGAAACAATGAGAGGCTGCATTCCTGGTTTAAAAGACTAGCTGGTTCAAAGGTATGTTGTGGTGGGAGAGGGGGAGAGGGGGAGAGGGGGTGGGCCTCCCTCTTGGTCACTCAATTCCTAATCTTGACACATGATGCGGGGTCACATGGATTTAAAGTTACTTTCCTTTCATGCAGCCGTCATGACCCTGACTCTAAACTGCACTTTCGACATTTCACAACATTCCTCAAATAGATGGGGGGGGGGGTTTTGAGGGCTTTTGAGGGCTTTGTCCCCAGACGAGCGGTAAAGCCTACAAACCAGAGCAAACAGATGTGACGACCAGAGAGCAATGACATCAACGGGTATCATAGCAACAGTCTAATCTGCTCAATCAGTGGAGAGAATGGGCAGCACACACACACACGCACACAATACCCACTGGCTTAAACCTCGTCTACTCATCGGATGCGGTGTTGCGGTTAATGCAAACACAGAGACGCAGGTAAATGTGCTCATGATGTTCTTAACCCTGCAGAATTATACGGGCACATTATAAAGTTTGTATGAAAATGATCTGCATTCCTCACTCTGCCATAAAACATTATCTACAGGAGTTTTACACCGTGAGAGTGGCTAAATGGCAACAAGTGTGTGTGTGTGAGGCGGTAAGCAGCTCTGTGTGGCAGACTGAACACACACACACACACACACCGTAGAGAGGTTGTGTACTCACCATGTTTGCAGAGTGTTTTCATGCACAGAGGAGGTTCAGCTCCAGCTCCCCGTTGCACAGATCTGCTGTGGCAGGCAGCCAGTGAGAGCAACTGGAATGAGTCCATTCAGCAACAGGTCCTGTTTAGCTGCCCCTGCAGAAGCCTGAGCAGAAATCCTCACTGTTGATAGGCCGCTCCGCCACATGTCGGCACGGGCTTAATCATGAACTGTCATCTGTTGCACAAGGCATGCGTGAGGCCAGCTATTGAAGCAGGATTCTGCACGCACTTGTACACTGGCAATGTCTGCTGTGTGACGAAAGAAAGAAGCTACCGTCAGTCATATACACTCTTTAATAGTATGTTATGTTGTATATGCACACATATTAAAACATGAACTTCTATTTTAGAAATAACCGCGCACTGTTAATGATGTCTCTGTTCAACAGGACAGCAGATTTAAAAGCCAGCGCTGCTCTTCAGCTGGCTGGAGTTCATGTCAAAGGTTAATGAGCTGCTCCTCGGAGACGGCCCCCCGTGAACTCATCTGTCACGGCGAGCGCTCAGGGAAATGAGCTGCTTAATGAAATGAGGAGAGGGACAGGATGTGACAAGTGATCAACATGTAACAGTTGGCTGGGTGGGGAAATGAGAATGGCGCTGCGATTTAGAACATAACCATTAGATTGGAGTCAAATGGTTTTGTGGATTGTGTTTGGGAATGGAGCTAATCCCTCTGACTTCTACACTCTCACACACACAAACACACACACACACATATATATATATATATATATATAAGCTTTTTAAACGGCTGAAGTGTCTGTTTTCATCATTGATTCTTATTTTATTCATCATCTATGCAACTAAGTTGCAGACTATTATTACCCCAAACAGGATTCCAAACATATGCATCACTAACTGGTTTAAAGGAACCACCAACCACGCGTGCATGCTGCCCTTTGACCGCTTTTTATATTGGTGTGAGTGTTATAAAGATGAGCAGTGGAATTGGCTGTTTTCAAGCAGCAACATGGAGCCCAGGAGAACGCTTCAAGCAAGTCTAACTCTGTTAATCCTTGTAAGCAGCAGCTACGGAGGACACTTGAAATCAGGTGAGTCTTCTATAGGAGTCATTAGTGGTACATGTGGATCCTTCTTCAACAGTCAAAGGTGTTTATTGAAGATTTGTCGCATGACTCTACCAACGAGCTATCTCTTGTGACAATCAGAGTTAGGTCTCCGTAATCAAGGTTAACATTCAGTTATGACTAATGGACCTGTCGGTAGTATGAGAACTTACTCAGTCAATAGTATTTAGTGTTATCTTGGTAGTGATAGTCGTCTGATACACCCTTCTGCTATCTTGTGTTTATGATGTACAAAAAGCTTTGCCTACATCATAAATGAGTGCTGCTTTTGAATCTATGCAGGGCCCACTCTGAAAATGGACCAGGCTCTGTTAACATTACATAACCGGCTGAGTGAAGAAGTGCAGGTCTTCTACACCTCAGACTACTGCTACAAGGTAAAGGATGTGTACTGTCTGTTTGTCTCTTCCCTCCATCGGTCTTGTTGTCCAAGATGTCAGCAAAGTTCTCCATTTATATATTTTGGAGGTTCATTGTGATGGTGTTTCTCAACCAGATCAAGAGTTACTCCACTGATTTAGAGTTGGACCCTTCTGAAGTTGGTGGACTCACAAGACCGATTGGAAAACTTAAATTAAGTTCATAGTACTTTTGGATATCCTGACTTTTAGTCCCTAATATGAGTCGAGCTTTAAAGACACTGGATCCTACATTTCCCATAATGCAACACAATGGCATTTTTGACTAGACTTGTCTGTCAAACCCCACATCCTCAGTGTGTAATGCATCTTTCTGAAGTCATCACAATGTTAGATGGAGGACTTTGAGGAGCTTTGAGAATGTCGGTAGGATTCTGCGTCAGCTCATATCCTTTGCGAGTATCGTGTATCCACATTGCATTTCACTACATGTGTACCGGTATATAACAAATAAACCATAGAATCCTTGGATCCCTATACCTTTAATCATCGTGAACCCTTCAGATTTCTCTTGAGACCCCTTTGAGTGTGCCGTACATTAAGCCAGTGTTTCACCTGTTTCTACTCCCCAGTGTGTGTACCAGCATTTAGTTACTGTGAAACCCAACAACAACAATGCATCTGCGGTGGTCAGCACTAAATTCGCTCTGACTCTGCAAGTGGAATCACAGAGCAGGAATGCAACTTTTTGCAGGTAACAAGTTTTAACATTGTAACAAAGCACCAATAACATCAAACCAACCTACGATCCTCGGAGGTAAAAATGCTGATTTGTTTCCTGTTGACCCATCTTAACTAGCCGTGGGAGTGTATTGCTCTTGTTTCCAGCCATGATATAGTGCGGTGGCATCCGATGATTGCATCAGCAGTCTGTGGGATTATTTACAGGGCTGGGGGAGTAATCCTGACCTGCTTTCTGGACCTGAGTGATGCCCTCCCTTAAACTACCTCCCCGGGTATCGACCAGGAGCCTTTTTGGGGTTAATAAGACCTGACATTCCAATATTGATGAAAAGGGCTCATTAAAGCTTCAGAGCTGCTCGTCCTTTGGAAGCCTCAGCGGGGATGTTAACTGGAGGAGACAGGCGGCATATTTACCAACAATCAGGACTGACAAGACACCAGGGCAGAGTTTTCCATTTGGGGGTCACCTGTAAACATGGTGCTAGAGATTCGGTTGCAACATGACAAGCCTCTGGTGCTTTTTCTTTCCCTCTCAGAGGTTTGGTCTTGAGCTCCCTAGATCAATGCTGAGGTCTCTAACAGGACTGTGCTGCTATTGATTACCTTTTCCCCTTTGAAAAAAAAACACTCCAAGTGATAGCTAGTATGTCATCCCAACAGTGGATCAATATGAGCGTGTAATGCATGTTTTTGGGGCCTGACACTGGAGATGACGAGAGGACAGAGGGATGCACTTTAAGTCTCTAGACACTAGGTGGTGCTCCTGAGCTTCATAGTGTTAAAAAGAAGGCGATAGGAAGACCATTTTTTTTATAGTCGGGTCAAAAGGGAAACAGCAGCAAGTGGATGGAAAAAGGTAATTTAATATCTGCTGCGGAGGAAATATAATTTCAAAGGGGATCAAATAAAAACTAGCCTGTAGTTTTATGTGCTTTTAAGGGAAGTGTGTCTCAATATTTCACTGTTTTGGATGCAGGTGGAGTCAGACATATGGAGAAGGTGGTCATTACTCCGTTTGGATCCAGATGTCCGAGGTCGCCAGTAAACCCAGCTGCACCGACGCTGTGGATAAGAAACCAAACCATGCACACCTGCGTAAGTGCACAACTCTGATGAAGAATACAGGATGATGACGTTCTGTAATCAGTTGGGAGCGAAGGCGATTGCTTTGCTGAGACACAGTGACAGTAAAGGAACCTTGGTCCACGCTCAGGCCAAGCCTTTGATCCGCTCTCTACTTAATTGAGTCAGCAAAGAGGGGAATCACTCGGCCTGTCCACATCTACCGAGCAGTAATACTCCTCCATCTCCTGGGACATGATGCGTATTGATCAGATAAGACGTGCTTTCTTGAAAAGGGATAAAAGAAAAGCTTTTCTGTTTGTTTTGAAGGCCTGGCTCCGCGCGTGGAGCATTGTGGGTAATACATTAGGGAGTGTGGAAGGATTAGGGCGTAATGGGATTTTGAAAGCGTCTCTCTCCATAATGTACACTGTACTTAACAATATTGCAGATTATGTTGTAGATCAGACTTTTAAGGCCAAGTAGCCATTATCCAAGCAGATGTATGGTCAGCGTGACGGCACCCCTCACCGTATGATGAGCTTCCATTAGCTCCGCAGACCAGTGATTACACAAACTCCCCAAAGGACTTGCTCAGCTTAAGTAATGGTCTGGTCAGCAGATCAAGGCAGGTTAGAGTTGCCCCTGCGAGGGAATTTCAAAGTTTACTTCAGCGTCTCAGATTGATCGGCCGTGGCTCTCTGTGAGCTCATTCGACGGGTGCGGTATATTCTTCAAGGATATGTTTCTGTGCAGCTACTATCAGATCCACCCTTTAATCGCGTTAGTACTGTATTCTGCAATGTTTCACAAGCCACAAGTCACCTGCCGAGGATGAGGGTGAACCTAATCGAGTTGTTCTGAAATGAGTCCATTCATTTTCTATTCATTCCGACAATAACTAATAGAGCGAGCACGGCAGACGTCTGGTGTTGTTCCACTTCATGCAAGCAGAGATGCCACGACTTTTCCGAGGCCATATAGTGACCACTCTTTGTTCAGAGTGGATGTCGCCGTGTGGATTCAAGCTCAGGTTGAAATGGCTGCTCTTTGTTTGTTTTTCCACTGAAGACAAACACGGCGCGTACATTCCCCCTTATTCCCTGCGCTTTGACGCAAGAAGACCATATACTGATATCACCCTGTGTTATTGTTCTATGATTGGTGGCACAGCTGTAAAATGTCTCAATGATTTTTCATTGCTGCTGGTGCAGATGGCGGTCGAGCAATAATGTAGTAAACTTGCATTTAAAACAGTTTAAATGGTTTTTAGCATAATTTACGTTTGTATCCACAATAATCAGTGAAACGGATGCAGGAACAGAAACTCTTTTTTTTGTCCTTTTTGTTCCTTAAACAGTAAATACATTTGACCCTAATCTTTGTTCTGTGATCTGGGTAGATTTCATCATTCCTTTAGCAAATAAAAGACATTTCAGCTGCTATGTTTGTGCCCTCTCGTACGATATACCTCATCTTGACCTCGCTCCTTTCTATGACGCCCTCTGGCAGACCCGCTCTCTCCCTCAGTCTTTGTTTTCTTGTCCTTGTTCCAGTGTAGCCTTACATTTCCCTTTTCGTACGCCTGCAGGGTTAGATTACCCAGATGGATCGACCAAGAGTTTTCCATCAGGTCCCTGTTTGTCACTTGAGGGATCCCCTCTGACACTGGTTGACTGACAGAGAGCCACAAGGGAGTCCAGAGTAAAGCGGACAGCTTGGAGTGCTAATCAGGCCTTTTATCCCCAGTCAGATCCCATTCTGATAGAGATGTACAGCACAAAGCTCCTGACATGGACTTCCAGACAGACGGACTATGGCGTCGGATGGTACAGTCTGATTACACAAAAGTCCATTTTTTCAACACTTCCTTTTCTTATTTTCCAGCTCTTCTGGTGGCAGCCCTCTTACTGGCCATAATCGTTCTCTTGTTCGTGGTGGCACCCTACATCCACAGGTACCCACATGTTTTTTACATCATCCATAATGAAAATACCATCCTGCACTTCCTCCTCCCTCACAACAAGGCAGCTCAGACTTGTTGTCCCGTTTACAGGAGACGTTGTACGTCCAAGCTCATTAAGACCATGTGCTGCCAGGGCCCACAGTACTCCATGGATAATGTAAGTAAAATCTGCCTCTAATGAATGCATTAGATTAATATCTTAATAAATGCTTTGAGATGACACAGAAGAGTGGTTTGATTGATTAGATTTAGATCAATCATAAAGCAATCAAATGAAATGAGTGGCAGTCTCATCAGTGCACACTGTAAAAGGTTTGAGATACTAAACATCTCTGTATGAACCATAAAATACACAGTTGTTTTCATGGGTAATGTGCGTATGATAATGATTTTTTTATATCCTTGCTTGGCCCCTAAACTCCTGGAATTTCCCAGAATTTGAAGCGTTTAGCAGATCGCTTTACAAAGCAACTCCACCACCTTTATTTCTTCACTGCAGAGAAGTATGGCCTTATAATCAAACATTAAAGTTGCCTTAATCCAACAGTAACATTGCATTATTTTTATTGGCAACTACGCAGCCTGAGCTGCATACCAAAATTGCTCTGAGACTCCAGTCATCAAGACGTTGAGGAGACACTAATGGAATGATTGATACAAATGTTAGCAGAGCCAATTGTACAGCAGACTTACATGGAAGCGATGCAGCGTCGTGTCCGTCCAATCATCTTGCTTGATGGCAAGAGCTGCTGTGTAATTTCTGTGAGCATGAATGGCTCCTCTCATTCTTCCATGCAAGATGTCTCTGTCTTCCATATGCTGTCTGGATGGCATG
Source organism: Leptoclinus maculatus (assembly GCA_032191485.1). Taxonomy (NCBI): domain Eukaryota; kingdom Metazoa; phylum Chordata; class Actinopteri; order Perciformes; family Stichaeidae; genus Leptoclinus; species Leptoclinus maculatus. The sequence goes on from JAVDOI010000016.1 coordinate 15,975,905, forward strand.
CAGATCCATCATGACATATTAGCGCTGGTGTCTTCCTGCTCTGGCTCTTTAAACTGCCGCGCAGAGGCCAGCGAGTCGGGCTAATCCAACTGAGAGGGCAACAGGCCAGAGTCATCTCAGTGCTGCCTTCACAGGGAGAGGGAAAAAGAGGCGCCGACACACAGCACAGAGGATGACCTGTGTAGAAAGACATGGATTTTTGGGTTTTGTCAGCATTTCTACATCTCGGAACAATTCTAGTTGCGTACAAGTTTCAACTACTTTTATTTTGTGCTACAAGTATGTGATAGTGTTGCCATTTTATGTATTTCTAATTGTGTACTCTGTTTTTAACCTCTCCATTTTTTTCAATTTAAAAGTACAGATAGTACCCAAAAAAAACTTTGGTAGAGAGAAGGTAAACACTGCGCTACAGAGCATATTAGGGCCTTTCAGCCATTGTTTTGGATTCACTATTTTGGTTCAGTATTTCTGTTCTCGTCCATCTTAATTCCAGCAAAAGCAAGCAGTGGTTTTGAGCAAAAAAGCTCTAATAAATCCACTGCACGCTACCTACTCGGCACCAAAAGACTGTCGGACAAAGTTAGCAGCTAGCGAGCATAGAGCACTATTTAGCACCATCTTTCTCAGGAGTCAACAACTAAAAGAGCTAAAAGTCGAGTAAATATTGGACTTATTCATCAGGTGACCAGAAACGTGACTCCAACTGAATGCTAATGCTGCTCCTTGTCTGCCAGATGTGTGGATGTCTCGCCTTTTCCCTGATCCTCTGTATGAGCGAGAGACTTTCAATGTTTACACTTTGTTCCATTGCCCAGAACTAGACAAAAAAATCAGTCAATACTGCTTTAATACGTTAAACCGAATAGTCTTGAAAAATCAACAAAGACAAATAGCAGTCACAAGTTGAAGCAACACACTACACTCCGTAGTCCCATACAGTAAGTTAACACATGTTATACGTTTCATAACACCTTGTATGAGCCAGACTGGTGTTTAGTTACTCAAAAGCCACATTATTTTGTCTACTCTCTAATGGTTTCTACAGGACAGACCACAGGCTTGTGAAGCTGAGCACGATACCACTAAAGCTAAACCAGCACGTCTGCTCTCACTGGACACTTTCCGAGGGTATGTACGCCATCAACAACCGTCCAGTTTATCAGTCTATCACCACATGTGGCTCGTTCACATGCTTATTCTCTTTAGAGCAGTCTGGGGCATGATGAAGATCTACAGGCCCAGTGTAATGAATAATTACAGGGGTCACAGTCTGGCCACATGCTCCCCTAAGCTCTTGTTATCAGGCGGTATAGCTTTGGGCAGCATTTCTGATATCGGTGCGTCTCGGGTTTGGAACAGTGTGTTTCTGTTGGACAGGAGTGATGCATGTGATTGAATCTGGGCTCCCTGCTAGCCTTAATTGTGGCCTGGGGGTAGACACAAAGCACGCCTCTCTGGAAACAGGATGCTGGTGTGGCTTTGACCTCCCCCTTGCCAAATAATTGATGTAATAATACCATCAACATATCAGCACACATCCACACGGCCATAGATCTCCTGCCAAAATGGGGAGCGAGAGGAAATCCAGCAGCATCCAGCAGACAATTGGCATCATCTCCATCTGTGGCTTCCTTTTTGGATGGAAAGCCATCTAACCGTGCATATGTGCTGAATTCAAAGTAGCACATAGTTTCATGTAGTTTGGGAGCTGAATTAGTTGAGTACACTTAGACCAGACTTTGCAAAGGTTCAAGGAAAGGCTAAATTTCGTGTCCGTTCAGTTACACTGCCTGCCGCAGTTCTTATGAGCTGACGTGTCCTTCTGGTGTTACAGGTACTTGTCACATATTGATGTCCTGATACTACTGGAACTTGTCATACCTGGCAACACACTTCGTCAAACTGTGACTCAGCAACTCAAGATTAACGCCGCGTGTGCCTCCGCGGCCTTATGACTTATGAGCCACTTATGAGCCCAATAAGTAACAACTTTCTGCAGAGAACAGACGCATCGTCGACATAAACGCCGAGACATTTCTGAAAGCGAAAGGCTTTTCTTCTGAGCTGAAAGGTTTTCCTGATCATTGCTCAGGCTGCACTGACATGATATACAGAGAACAGCGGGGTACGGTTGCGTGTTAATTTTTCTAAAAGGATTTGGTTTTTAATCTTGTGCCGCGCTGCTAAAAGCCTGTCGCCGGTTTCCATGCTGTGGAAAATCGCACCGTCAGTAGTTAGCAGTGCCATATGACGAACTATTACAGCAAAACAATTGTCAGTCGCATTTAACACCAGCTGGCTGACTCGTTCTCTTCATTATTTTGACTGAGCTCCAAGTTTTCCTCTGATTCAGTTTCAGATATGCTCTGATGTTTGGCCACAAAAAGAACCTTGACATTTCCACTCAAGTAGTAATTTATTATGACTAGATTGGATGTCCGTGTATTTGATATGGCCGGCACAGTGGGTAACTCAATACTCTGCAGTGATAGAGTGCAACTATCCATTTGCAACAGGGAAATGTACTAAGCTAACACTAATTGGTAATGCATGTACAGTGATTCAAATCAAAGAAGTCCATAAGCGTCTATCAGCGAGTCATAACCAGTTGTCACTGCTGCAAGAAAGACACATCCATCTGTAATCTGTTAGCTATAAATCACGAATGCCGAATCCAAGACATAAATTAAGTCTATTACTGAAGTGACAAATGCTCATTGGAGAGCTTCACGGGCATATTTACAACTTCAACCTGATTAGGAACCAAGAAACAAGCCTGTGGTGTTTCAACCCTGGACATTATTAACTTTGGTGCGACAGAAAGCAAAGTGACGTCAGTGCACATCACATTAATAAGCACTTGTAGTTTCCCTTAATCATAATTAGCCACCACTAGTGTCACACGTGTGTGTGGTATTTGTAATGTAAAATTGAGCTCCGCGAGTGCTTTGATTTAAAAAGATGGCCAGTAAGCTCTGATATGGGATTTTCACCGGGTCTCATCTGGCCAGTAATTTACCTCTTGTCTTTGTCACTATGGCGACTAATGGATGTGTTTCGTCAAAATTTAAATGATGGCCTGCATTCATATGTGTGAGCGCATTAGAGAGAGAGAGAGAGAGCACATGGACACGTGCCGCAAGGTTTACTCTACTTTAATAGCCCCTTTGAGATGATAGCGGCCGATTTAAAATCTTGTATCAGCAGGTTGGGGCTAAAAGAGCAGTAATGGCTTTGGTGCACCCCTTAATTGAATCTAGGCAGAAAAACAAGAGGAGGCAGAGGAAGATACAGTGCATCTTATCAGGGAGTCTTGTTCTTAGAGGTTGTCCTGATCTTGTTATGTCTCTTAAAGACCCCCTCGATGATATTTCTTTTTTCTTTTTGATTCAATAAAACATGAATTAAAAGCATACATTCAAGTATTTAGGAGGGCGAACGGCTTTAAATGTGCCTCAGAGCAAACCTCTCGACCATGCAACCGTTTACATTCCGCCACAAGTTTTGTGTGTTGTGTAATAGCCTCCCCCCCCCCATCCCCCCCATCCATACTCTGACATGCAACGCAAACACCTCTCTTCCCTCCGGTGTCCGATTCAGTGGAGCACTCCATCACGTGTGCTGTGTTCCAGCAGCCTTGGCCAGTGCTAAAGTATAAAGTGTATCATATATTAGACGCAAAGTCTTTAGTCAGCACTCCTGCTTGGGGAGATCCAGAGGACAAGTGTTCATTTCCTGAGTGATTCATAATGCTTAGATTGCATTACCTTGCATTTGTGAGTGTGACAGAATAAAAAGCCCCTCCTCTGGCCTCTTTGATTCCAAACTTGATATTGTATCAGATGTATTAGACGGTAAGAAAGCAGTTAGATATGAACGTTTTACGCTTCATTTATAATTGTTTTAAAACAGTTTTCACACACATTTCCATCATTCAGGCTACTGCGTGACGGTTCATCCAATTGTTGGTGATTTGCTCAACGGTGTGATATAGTGCTGACTCATTGTAGTGTCTTTGTAGGTTTGCCCTGACAGCGATGGTGTTTGTGAACTATGGAGGAGGAGGCTACTGGTTCTTTCAACATGCACCATGGAATGGTTGAGTAAAGTATAAGACGTACACTATTCAAGTAGATTTAATAGCTGGAAGGACAACAGCTGACAGCGGTCATCCTGTTTTCATCCTACTTGTGACGTTAATGTACGCCTTCCTTCACATGAAGCCAAATGTGAAATGAATGTGTGAACCCAAAGCTATTAGTCAACGGCAGCGCTCTCCTCATCGTATCTGCAACATTTTCTGACCCGTTGTCACTAATTATGATCAATGAAGTCTCGAACCAAACACACGGGGTGCCATTCCTCAAATGAGCCAAATCAAAGGCGCACATCCGTAGATTTAGATTGTTATTAACAACCAGGGAGGAGACGAGAAAGAGGCGGGACGAATGTTTAAATGGCAGCTGGGAGAATATGGGAGGGGCAGTGAGTGTGTGGAGTACTGGCCTCCTGCAGCAGCCGCTGTTGAGAAAGAGACGGTGGTGAAAGGTTAAAGCGATGTAAACAATGTAAATAAAAGTGTTTTAAAAAAAAAAGCTAAAATGTCACTGCAACTTTTATGAAATCCATGTCCTGTGTTTAGGGGTGTTCTCAATTTAAATCTTATAATAGCCTCTTTGCCACATCTACAAGGGTGTATTGATTTCAGGGGTGGTTTGATTAATCTTCTCTTTGCTGCTGTCACAGGAGTGTAAACATTTATTCACCTTTTGAAAATGGAAAGTTAATGACTGAAGCGGCACTTTAAGGACATAACATCGTTCCTAATTTACCTTGTATTCATTTTGGATTGCAGAGATTAGAAAAGGGCAAGAAGTGTGAACTGTGTATAACGGCATCCAAATCCGGTTTGTGTGTGTCTATTGATACTAATGTATGCTTCTGCATTTATTGCAGGTCTAACTGTGGCAGATCTTGTCATGCCGTGGTAGGTTTGCCAAAGAGGACTGTCATATATTTTCAGTTCTATTTTAATATATACAAACATGCAAAACATTTTGTGCATACATACATGTTTTAATAGCACAATACTGTTGTTCCCTCCAGGTTTGTGTTTGTTATTGGGACTTCAGTGGTGTTGGCTTTCAGATCCATGCAGAGGAGAGGAGTTAGCCGCCTGCAGCTGCTGCGCAAGATCTCCTGGAGAACAGTCGTCCTGCTGATGCTTGGCTTCTGCTTCCTCAACTACTCTCCACGGGACGGACCACGTAGGTGCAAAACATGTAGCACAGGATGGAACGGATACATTGTGTTTTGTTCTGTACTGGAGAAGATGATTAAAACACAGACTCTGGTATGTCTAATAATATGTCCACTTGTTACATGTACAGCACATTAGCAACATCGGAGAACAGAATAGAGGCCTCTCTTGCGTTAATGCACAAAAAAACAAACTGCATAGGCTTTATATTATGTAACATCTGAAGATTCATTCCATATTATCTCATACAAACCTGCAACAATTGGTGGTTAAATCAAGTAGACATTTAATCAGCAGCTATATGCAGAACATTTGATCATTGATGAATTTACACTTAACTCTTGACTTAGCTTTATAGCAAACTGAGTATGTTTTGGTTTTTGACTGCATGTTGGTGGCACAAAACCAGACATGTATCAATATTAGCTTGGGTTCCGGGAAATTTCTCTGCTTTCTTATGTTTTACAGACCAAAAGAATCCGCAGACTGAATGATTAGGAACATAATCTCTATCTGCAGCCCTAATATAGTAGAAGATACGTGTAATATAGTTTATATTTGTTATGTTCATAATATGCACAAACTAAATCCCTTGTTTTCTCAAAACTGCAGTTAGTCATGTGACGAAGACAAAGTGTTTTGATCCAGATGTGTGATAAAAGCCAAAGCAGCAGGGCTGTGTCGGGGTTAAAGGAGGGGGAAAATCCCCATTTCATCGTCCACCTGGGGATGCACAGAGCGCCCTGCACACATTAGCCATCCCCAGTGCTAATGGACTTTCCTGGGTGAATGTCTGCGTAACTGGGTTAACAAAAATATTATTATTGTGAGTGTGCAGTCTCAAAACCCAGCACCAGGGGACGTTTAACGGGCAGATTGAGCAAAAACAACCGCTGCGGTAATGGACAATTACAAACAGATAGTGTTACACTCTTCAGCATGCAGCTGCTGTCGAGGCTGCTGCTGATCATAACAGCACAGTGACTTTTACCATAAACTGCAGCTTTGCCCTCCATCTCCAAGGACGTCCTCGGCAGTTCAGTCCCAGGGTCTGATCTAATAAGAGAGTGGAGTCATATTGGCTCAATACGTTAAACCGGTTCAATGTCAGACGGGACAGAAGAAGGTGTTAACCTTTGACAGAAAGCATGAGTCATTTCAAATAAACGCCGCTACGGTTGGATCATCATCAAAGCAGTGACCATGAAACCTCAGTTTTTGTTGTTTCATTTTTATTTTGTCACTCAAATGACAGACTTGCACACTACGTTGTGGGTTTAGACGTTTAGAAAGCACTTGATTTAATGGATGAATTTCACATTCAATTAGATAAACTCAAACTAATTGTGGCGAAGCTAAACACATGGCTGTTTCTCTTGATTGTGTCAATCAAAAACATTATTTTGCTCAAGGAGACGGTGTGTTTTTTTTAATATGTAATCTTTGGCATCTTTTTGGGATGGTGACAAGAAATGATCAGTCAGATGAAGATGAGGTCAGAACGTCAGATTCAAACACCTACTGATGCGCAGCCTTCAGAGTGTGTTCAAATAAGAAAAACACTCTTTTTGAAAAGTTTTTGGCTCAGCTATTTGCTCTACTTATGACTTTATTCCGTTCTGCTCACTTCCACCATATAATCATTGTTTTATTCACTGAAAGTGCTCAGAGATGGGAAGTAGACAGCAGAGCTTTCACTTCTTAAATGATATTGAACGTCAGAAAGGGTCTCAATTCCACCCCCTAAAAACACATAAATTCATCAAAAAGTGAAACAAAAGATTTTACAGTTTCCTGCTAAACTGTGACTTTCAGGATTGTTTTTTTCATTTAAGTGACAAATGTGTGTGTGTGGAGACAGATACCGTTAGTTATCTGGGTGGAGGTGTAACCAGCAGATGTAACAAATGTGTCATAAGTAAGAGCTTCCTCCTTTCCCATGAAAGGAGAGATTTCCGCCTCTTATTTGATTTGTCCGGATCAATGATTGGGATTACACGGTTTTCACGGCACTTTGTGTGGCAAAGAGGTTTTCAATTAACTAATGTCTAGATTACCATCAATCTCTCAACCACAAGCCCATTTTACCCCCCCCCAATTTGTCGAGACAAAGAGATAACTGGGAATCTTTGATTAGCTTCCTGCAGGTTCTTGATGTGTCCGTATCCTGAAGGCTGACACCCTCTCCCAGTGTGGCCAGCTGTCCATCATCCTCCTTCAGGAAGTAGTAACAGTGGAACGATAGAGACGAGGTTCTCATGTCCTCCGCTATCAATCTCCTGATTTATAATTTGCTCAGATCAGCAGGAAAAGCTCCACACCGCTGAGTTATATCTGTGCTTGTACATGAGTCGTAAGGTCACGTGTTCATCATCGGCTGTCAAGGCACTTGTAGGTGTTCATGCTGTGTGTCGTTGGCCGTGTTTCAGTGTCCTGGTCCTGGCTGAGGGTCCCTGGAGTGCTGCAGCGTCTGGGCTTCACCTACTGTGTTCTGTCTCTCCTGCAGACTTTCTGGGGCCAGAAAGAAATCCCACTGAGAGCGGTGAGCAGCTCTGTCAAGTCCACTTTAGTCTGTCATTACACACCAGGGGGACGAAGGAAAAAGTCCAGCCTGAAACAAACACATTTATTAAAAGCTAATTTGTTGCCACGGTGCACCTTGGATTCCTTAGTCTGTTATTGTTGCTGCGATAACGGGCCAAACATGCATCCAAATACAGTTGTTAAACGGTGTCAAAGAAGATGAGCAGAAGATTATTTGTGTGCTGTGATGCAGAATCCCTGGTGGAGCCCCGTCCAGGACGTGGTCCTCTACTGGCCACAGTGGCTGATTATCATCCTGCTTGAGACTCTGTGGCTCTGCATCACTTTCCTCATGCCCGTACCCAACTGCCCCACGTAAGTCCAAACAAGGTTCCCTCTGTTGTGTAACTGGCCAAGTGCAATCCTCTCATTAATCAACCGCACACACATATATGCTAAACGTGTAAATCTCTCCATGCTGAGGTGATCTCCAGTTGGGGCTGCAAGCAGCGGTGTTAATGTGCACCTTGTGTTGCCGGTGTTATGAACCGCCGTGATTTATGGGCCTGTGGTGGATGCTTCAGAGGGCATAATTAGCCAATCTCAGTCTGTCATGTGCAATAAGAGGAGCGGAGGCAGAGGATCCATCTTCCTCGCTCGGCGTCTTCTGCTCAGTGCTGCTTTTTTCTCCCCATTTCTGTGGCCCTGCACGGCATCAGTGTTAAAATACAGTGTTAAAATAGTTTGAGTTCAAATAGTGGCACTGTCTCTTCCAACGTCTAATTTGTTTTGTTTGTCTTTTTTTTTTTTTTTGTGGAATGTGAGGATGATAACGATGCGTTTTATTTATAGGTGCCCTCAGGGACACATTACAGGCACAGTTAAAATGCAGCAGTGTGTCATAAAATCAAACAAACCAGAAATATACTATAATAAGTGTATGTATTAATTAATTAAAGTGAATATCTTGCGAGAGAGAGTTTCAAAGGCGGGGTGCAGAGCAGCTGAAGGCTGAGTCTAGACCTCATGGTATAGTCAGCGATATGTGAACACAAACCTCGTACGAAGCTTAAAGCAGTCGGATAGAAACACCTGCCTGAGGAACTTTGTGTCTCGTGTTCATTGCATTTTGTTTCATTATTCAATCATGTATTATTTTGTTACTTTTTCAATGTTAAAAAAATGTCTTTTAATACTGATTGTTCTATAATGTTTGCTATCAGAGGGTATTTGGGAGCTGGTGGAATCGGTGATAACGGTCTTTACCCAAACTGCACTGGAGGCGCAGCAGGATACATTGATAGCTGGATGTTTGGTGACAACATGTACAGATACCCCACATGCAAAGTAAGATCTTTTTCACACACACCATTCATTATTTCATTCATCCATCTCAAAACCTTACAGGTGGAATTAAAACCACCTTGCTGGTCCTTTTCATCTGGCTTTTTCCAGGAAATGTATCGCACCACGCAGCCCTTTGACCCAGAGGGGGTTCTGGGTACAATCAACTCCATTGTCATGGGATTCCTGGGGATGCAGGTACGATGGAGCCTTTATTTCTCCTGATCTGAGTTTTTTTTTTAAAGTTTTCAGCAATTTTGTTTTATTTAGTTCCAAATGTCCTACTGCTTGGGATTGGAGTAATGTTCTTCATGATACTGTATTTTGCAAATGTGTAGTTTAGCTCAGTTCAGGTTATTTATTGAATAATTATGAAGGCTAATTAAAGGGGTCAGGTCACCCTGAATGGGTTTTGTGATATCTGACATTTCATTTGTGACGCTCAAACCATTTTAAATTCGCACTACTAAGAACAAACCCGTAAATCATTTTAAAGCACAAATGTACACATCCACACCTCCTAGCACTAGTTAACTGTGTACTTAAACCAAGATTATGTGACCGACTCTTTCCCGCCTAATTGTAAGTGCACAGCTGCCCCCCTTTAATGACAAAATGTTGTGAGGAGAGAGAGCTTTAGGTCTTTAGACCTGAGCTTCTGATGGCGACTGTGTCACTCATAACCATTTGTGTTGTGGGAAGTAGCCATGCAAAAGCAGCCACATTGCTCAATTCCCAGTGGGCGGTTACCACTGAGCCCTTCAGTCAGCGAGTCTTAGACGACACACCAGGTGTCCGCTGCCCTCCTCTGTGCTCGCCCGTGCTAATGTCCTCAGCTGAAACGTATTCATCATCACCAAATTAATCAGAGGGTGTGGATGACTTCCACCCCACATCTGGAGAAATGTGACCGCCACGTCAGGGACACGGCATTGACACCAAACATCCCAGGCATATTCGGTTACCCAAGGACAAATGCATGTCCGCACCGGTTGTTGGTGTTTACATAGTGTTTCTCATTAAATGTATGATTAAATGAGTTGTGGTCTCTGTGCTTATCTCTGCCTCCTTCTACCACAGGCCGGGAAAATCATCATTTTCTACAAGGGGAAGAACATCTGCATCCTCTGTCGATTCCTAGTGTGGGCCGTCATCCTGGTACGTTACATCACGCGGAGGCTTTAAACACAGCTGGTAAAGTAAATGAGTATAAAAAGGAATTGATCATTTAAAACCAAGACAACAAATCACTTAAAACATCGTCCTGCCTCTATGACTCACACAGAACTAAGCACTTTTATGGTTTTGCCTCGCAACTTGTTTTCCTGCCACTCGGGTATTAGTCATCGCCGCCGAAGCCAGTCATTAGCAGGACTTAGTTGAGGACATGTGTGTGTGATCTCGGTACAATTAAACAACATCCATGTGTGGCTGTGTTTCCGGGCAGGCATGGGTATCCAGTGCCTCAAGGGCATATGCACTGTCTCTCATTGCCTGTGTGCCTCACATGTGGTTTTAGATTAAAAGAGTTGTGCATATTACTTACAGTCTACTGCATCTGATGAAGAGAATTCATAAACCTGCACAGTCTCAACAAATATTTACAGACCAATCACATGACGGTGTATGGATACAGTGGAATAACAGAAATAGATCAAAGTCCATTCAACCCCAGAGTAAAAAGAGTAATTTCTTCATAAATCTGCGACGAGAGCATTTGTGGTTATATTTGTTTTGGATCTGTGTTCATTCTGGGTGGTCTCAAAACACAAGAAGAGGCAAGCTGGCCTCTATTTCATTGAGAGGGGGAATGCGTCCCACAGGGAGAAGCCAAGTGTTATACGAGACGGCCCGTTTTGCATTTCTAAACCTGTGACAGGAGGCTGTGAAGTCTGCTCTAACGAGATTGACAGATATCCATGTAGAAAGGCTTTGCTGAGCTCTGCTCGGCCACTGTCTTGTATGCACGTACAGCGAGATGCTGCAGAGATGTAGCCGGTTTGCAAAGTGTTGTTAGTAGGGAGCCTGCGTGCCGTGGAGGCAGACATCCTGAGCTGGCGGTGCTGTGACCTGAAGCGATGATGGAGCTGGAGGAGCTGGCTGCATCACTCAGCCTTTGAAATCAAACTGTGCAGGATGAAAAGGAAAAACACAGAAACAGATCCAATTAGTTTTAGGTTATGTCGTTGTTGTACATTACTGTGCTTTTCCTACTATTTTAGATATCGGGTTCCTGCAGGCGTGCATGTGTTTGACCAATGTGATTAAACCACACTGAAGGTTCTTAAACTAAGCAAACAACTTCATCCATTAACTTAGTTTTATCACTGCTACATGTAGGTTTGTCGCATCAAGTCAAGTTTATTCAGCCCAATATCGCATGCAATATCTCAATGGAGTTGTCAGGCCTGTGATACTAATGGCTCCTCTTCTAGCCCATACTTTCCACAAAGAAAAATAAATCCCCCAAAAACCTCAGCATGTGAGAAAACAAGACGAGGAGTCCACAGTCATGCTCGCAGCTCTGTGAGGCTGCATTTAGCCACAGCAATGCTTTGTGCTAAATGCTAACATCCTCATAATAACAACATGCAAGCAGTTATGTTTACCGTGTTATAGTTTAGCGTGTTAGCATGCTAACATTTGCTAATAGCACTAAATACAAAATACAGCTAAGGCTGACTGTAATATCATTAGTTTAGCAGATATTTGGTCATAAACCACAGTATTGAGTATTAAGATTTAGATTTTGAATATTAAGATCTGATGATGTAATGTGAAAAGTAAGAGAATCACCAAAGTTATTACAATGAATCCTCAGGGGAGCGTGAATGTTTGTTCCATCCATCCTATAAATGTCCAGACATACAAATGTTGACCTCATGCTGGCGTTAGAGTAAAGTAAAGTCGGGGCTCCACAATTCTTTAAGATTCATCATCTGGGAACCATGAATGTCTGTACCAGATTATGCAAATACATTTTTTTTAGTTGTCAAGACTATACACATTTTCATGACAATTTGTTCAATAGCTGTCGGGTATTTTAGTCTGGAACAAAGTGGTGGACAGACAGACAAACACTGCCATCCCCAAACAAAAGAACTAAAAGGTTGTTTAAAACAACACTACAACACTATTGTAATCCAATAAGTATTTAATAATTGTAATAGGTCAGGATGGGATCAGGTAAGAATCCTGTTCATACATGTGAGAATCAATTTAAATTCTGTTGTGAGAATTGAATGTCGTTAACCTCAATTCTTAAATGACAAATCTCCCCATTATGTCTCCTGCTGTTGAATCTTATTGACTATCATTGTGGAGCGAGTGACTGGAGGGAGCTGAAATATATTAGATCCATTTGGCTTCTCCCAGAGGCACAGAGTGATAAAGTAACACACGAGGAAATAAATAAACATTAGGCTGTTATGTTTTCCCACTGTATCTCTTGGTTCACCGGCTACATAGACGGTGGGGATGCGACTCACGATTGTGATGCTGCAGATGTTATATTCAGGATCATACAGCGTTTAGTGATTGATCAATACAGGGACTTAAAATCCTGCTTAACTGAAATGGAGAATAACAATAAAATAGATTTTCTCACATTGCAATGGTTGATAGAGAGAGCTGGCCTTCTTTTTTATTGATTCTGGGAAGAGATACAGACCATGTGTAAAGTACATATACAGCCTATGATCGCCCCAGATGTTCTGCTGCTGTTTGTATATTTACTTTAGTTTCTTCTTTAATCTAATAGCTAAATAAGCTTTTTTTAGTCCCACAAAAGAAAGAAAGCTAAATAAGTTTTTGGCCTGCTCTTCATATTGACTTTTCTAATCTGATTTGGCCTGAGAGGAGAGGAAGAGCTCAGCTGCCTGTAGTTTCAGACATGTGCTCTTAACATTAGCAGGTCGTCTCGGTGGAGGAGGGAGCTCATTTCTGCAGGCATCCAACCACAGGATTGATATTATGCACAGGAGGTTCACCAACCAGAACCAGAAAGTGTTGATACAGTAAAAGACAAGCCAGGTTTTACACCACAGCTCACTGTGGTTTTGATTTTTTTGCGGCGGATTGATATTCAGGGGCGACCATGCATCTTCCTCCTAATAAACAACAGCCCCTGTTAATTAAAATCCAACGATCAGGCTCCAGAAGTGAGATTGAAATTGAGCGATTGCCCCACATACCAGCCCCGTCCCACATCCTGCTGCCTGGATAGCCTGGAGACTCAATCGTGCCCCGGCTAGGCTATTTCCACACCATCGATTCTGTCATCTATACACATGATGGATATGCACCTAACTAGCATGTTTGGACTCTGATCCATTGCCCTGGGTTTCTCTCTGGAGCACACAACGTTTCCTCAAGTATCTAAATCACATGTAAAGGTAAATAGACGAGACAATAAAAGCTTTTATTGATAAAAGAGCAATCGAGATCATACGCAGTTCCTCTGTATCGTGGCTGATAAGGCTGTGGAGTTGACTTCAGATGGGGTGTGACCCTGTAGGTGGCTGTCTTTGAGGTGCACAACATTCCAGTGTGGAGGATCAAATTGGCGTGTTTGCGTTCCGATATTGTGTGTGTGTGTGTGTGACTTGATGGACCTTAATCATCTGACTTTCAGATAATCGGTTAATCTGCCGGACTCTCTTTATTCTGTTGCCTCACGTTTTAGCAGCCCAATACTGCTTGCTTTATCGCCCTCCATCGATTTGAAATCTGTTTCATTTCCACCCTCAGGGAATCTCTGCAGCCATCCTTTCTAAGTGCACACGAGACGGAGGATTTATACCTGTCAATAAAAACCTTTGGTAAGTGCTTCCTGACCCTCTAAATCCAGCCACTTTTCCTCACAAAAGAAAGGATGGGTTTCCAACAGGCACAAATCAAGGCTGCTAAAACACGCGTTTACTTACCTCTAACGACAGCTACGACTGTAAATAATCACCCGCGCTGTCAGGAGTGTGAGGTGGAGCGGTTATACATCCTCACAACATGATCACTCTTCCTTACAGCCAGGAAAATAGAGGATGCTTTATCCTCTCTACTCTCTCACTACACATTTTACCAGCTCTGTGTGATGGAATGAGATCAAGCTCTGGGAAAAGGCATCTATATAACCACAGTGTCGTCTCACCGCTCCCAAACTATCGTATGCCTTTTTGGTAAAACAAGGCACGGCATCTTGATAAGTGTGTATAATGGTTTTGCATGAAATGCAGCGTAATTGCAACCTCAGACGCAGATCACTTTACGGCCTATGCATTTGTTCCACTCCCACATTCCCCTCAGTATGATGTGAATCATTTTTAATGTTGCAGCAGCAAGAATACCATTTCATCTGTGATGTGTAAGCAAATTCTTCGTGATGTTCCACAGGGGCCCCCGCTAACGCTGTGCTCATCCCTCGCCATTACCTGCCTGGCTTTTATAGGCAGTTCATCATACGCAGGTTATTGAGCTCTTGAGTACGAGTCCCTCCCTGGATGTCTAGAAGTAATTAACTCCCAGCTAAGAATCCTTTTTGGCCCCACTTCAGCTGAGATAAAAAATAAATAAATAAAAGCCCACTGCAAGGAGGCTCCGGGAGGCAACCATTTTACATCAGATGGTATTACATCAAACATTCTTGCACTTAGGAACAGACAGGGACATTGCTGGCTGGCAAGGCTCCACGGGGCACGTGCCAAGGATCCACCGCTGATGCTGGGACAGTTTGCTGGATTGGCTCGAGACCCCTGGGCGTTATTTAGCTGCAGCACAGGATTGATAGACTCTGTGTTTTTACACCCTTGTTCACACCGTACCACTTACATGTTAGTGATGCCCAGATGTACGTTGTCGTAAAGTGTTGCTGATGGTCTGTCTCTCCAGGTCGTTGTCCTATGTGGCCTGTATGGGCTGTTTCTCCTTCCTGCTGCTGGGAGGCATGTACTATGTCATCGATATTAAGGGCTGGTGGGACGGACAGCCGTTCATATACCCAGGTACTGTTTATTCAACGGGCTCACTGTATTACACTGGTATGTTATGCTTTGGTTACAAAAAAACCCACCTCAGAAACATTATTGGCACATGATTAAGCACCTTGACTACATTAAAAAAATGCAGTTATTTTCTTAAAGCTGTTATTGTGGTAACATTTTTATATTAACAATGGGTCATGTGACTACTTGTAGATCTAAACAGCTTCATTGAACGTTGTAAAGTCTTTCAGCTCATCGTTTTATTTTTCTAGCCTGTAACTGTATGTTTTGGTCTCAATGTTGTTTCCATAAACAGGCAGCTGTATTCAGCTGAAATGCTCTTGAAGCCCACTGTACACGGCCTCCCCAGCAGCAGACAGACATAGTTAGCGGCTAGCTGGTGAACATAGCGGAGCATTTAGCAGCTAAAGAGTCATATTTCCCTCAGAAGTTGTCAGAGAGGAAAGCAGAGCTACTAGGGGAGTGAATATTGAACTTGAGGCCAAATTACTGCGTACTTTTCTTTGTATGTCGGATGTGTAAATAGGCAGCTGTTTGCAAGTTCACCATATCAACTTTAGATATGATGACATATCAGTGTTGTGTTTACAGCTAAACACATTAAATCGGGTGTAAAGGAGAAATTCTGGTACATATCAACCTGGGAGAAATAATTGCAGCCATGTTGACGACACTTTAAGTTCACTTACTCGCTGCCTCCATTGAAGTAATTGGAGAAACAGGAAGTCTGATATATCGGAGCAAGCTAATGCAAAACCAGTTCTACATTTATTTCTTTAGTCTTGATCAGACTCAGAGGCGAGCATTTAAAATGATTAATGTAAAATGTAACTTTATTTTGAAATATATATTTTGTCTGAACACAAGTTTTCCAAATCTCTACAGCTGAGGTGGTGAGTGCAAAGTAGCATGACTCATGAAGAATGAATAAATACAAATACTTTACATTAGAACAGAGTAGTCCTGTTTGACTCTTCTCCTCTCGTCCTCAGGGATGAACTCCATCTTTGTCTATGTTGGCCACTCTCTCCTGGGTTTCTACTTCCCCTTCAGCTGGGAGATGCGCTTCCAGGACAGCCACTGGGAGTGGCTCTTCCAAAGCCTGTGGGCGACCGCTCTGTGGGTGCTCATCGCTTACCTGCTGTACAGGAAGAAATTCTTCCTCAAAATATAAACCAGGATGATCAAATGTCCCCTTTTCATTCTATAGATGCGATTTTTTTGTTCGACGCAAACGCTGTTCATGTTAAATGATATAGATTCTCATAACTTCAGTGGGAAAAATCTGGCCTACTGTTGTTTGCTTACTCAGTTTAATTGACAATGAATTTGAATGAATTGTACTGATGCTAATATCCAAGCCTTCTGATAAAGCAAGTAGCTCAGAGAAAGTGCTTTTAAGTTTTTATCAAACATGCTGCAGCACAGCGAACAAGTATGAAAATGTTCATCCATGAAACCCATTAAATCAGCACCTAATTTCTGAAGAACATGTCTGATTCATCGTCAGTGTGGGCAGCTGAGGATTTATTTGATGCCACTTGTTTTGTGCACTGAATAGACTGATTAAATCAAATATACTGAGGTGGTACTTAACAAATTACGCCGAGTGATTCCACTACACACCAGGCCAGCCATTATGAGTCTGTTGCCATGGCCACTCCTTCTCCTTCTGTCTGTCTGTGTGTGTGTGTGTGTGTGTGTGCGTGCGCCGATACCATCTGCTGTCCGAGTGACAGTACTTTAATAGGGGTCAAGATGCACAGCTCACAAAGGAGTTTCATTAATGGGACCGACACCTCTTGCACTCATTGTATTAGAAAATCAGGGAAATTACACAAATCCAATTCATCAGAGAGCAGCGACGTGCCCCCTCATACAGCCCGAGCTCGTTACCGGTTTCACATTCTACATATTTAACACATTGAGCTACTCACCTGCTGAAACCCAGTTTATTTTACCGTTTGGATTATAACATTTCCACATGGTTGACAATGGGGTTGAGCGATTTATCGATGTGTAGAACGCACACATGACGGTATTGAACCCTCAGATCAGTGTGCCCTCAGCATCAGGTCAGGTGGTGTGTACATCATGAAATGAGCATCTAGTTAATGAAATGGAAAAGCATCGTGCTCTTCTTCCAGAGTGAAACCATATTATTACACACTGCTCAGTAATGACATTGCGTAATATGCTGTAGTGGTTTTGGTAAGTGTCTTACGAACAGAAGTTGTTGTTTGAATCCCTGTAGGTGCATCCTGCCTTCTTGAACAACACTCAAGTTCATAATTGCTTCCCCAAACTACCGAGCCAGCGAGCAATGGAAACGCATAGCTGAGATGAAAATGAAATCAATACAGACTCACCACAGGGGTCTAAAGATATCGTTTGTGTGCTTACATGCAGTGATAAAGCTTTTTAATTTAGATATAAGCATTTAGCTAACTCAATCTGAGCGACTTACAGGAACTGCAGCAGCTCAAAACTCATTAGAAACCTCACAAGAAGTTGTTAATACTGATCAGAATTAGAATGTCTAGACAGCGGAGATGATGAATATTCTGCTTATGTTTCAGATTGAATTTCTGCAACAGAAACATCGTCGGAACAAGCCCATAAGAAAGCGCTGTCGTGGTTCCATGACTACACCACAACATTTCCGTGTCTCTATTGATTCTCAGTGAGCATATGTCTCAGGATACCTATAGCCCGTCATATGGAAACTTTATCCCAGATACAATGTTCTCATTCAGACCGCTCGGCTCGTCTTGTATCACATAATGATCCCCACACTCTCCCTTGGTACAGAGAGCAGCATCGACGGTGAACATGTGGGTACAGTATCTGCTGACGTATTGACATCAATATTATATCTGACAGAAAGTGACACATTTTTGGGACATTTTTAAGCAGCACCTTTTATTTTATACTCATATATTGGGTTTTAGATAGAAGTTGAAAGGTAAATCAGTTGTGTGGCTGTGTAACAATACAACTGAATATAATAGTAATATAATCTGGATATTATTAGGCTTTCAACTTGTATTTTCAGCAGGTCCCAAGTCAGTATAATTAAAATTATTGATATAATACACATAAATATAAACTGACAACAGCTATTTATTTTACTTACTCACGTAGGATTCTTCTTTATATACAGTCTATGGTTTCTTCTAGTATTTCCTTTTTTTTTAATATAGCCTAGTTGAGACAAATGAGACAAATTGGACCAAAGACAGCAGGTGCAAATATATAATAGCATTGTTTTCTTCCACTTGGTGGAAGTGGCTGGAGCTCCTGAGAAGCCCTGCTGTCCCCTCTGCAGCCCAGTGAGCTCCAGTGTTTGTGCTCCATGCAGAGACATTGATTGCAGAGCGATTGCTGTGTGAGTGACTGGTGTCCTGCCCCGAGGCTGCAGCAATGCATCACTCCACACACCATCCAGTCACAGAGAGATCCCTCACTTGATCGACGGCCTTTAGCCACGGACATACACTCGATACCTGAGGGGGGGGGGCGGTCCCCTCAGAGGAGTTTGTCCAGAGTCACACAGCTGGTCCTACAGTGTTGGGTGATTTTGTTTTGGGACTTAAAAGTGTAATTCATGAGCAGACAGACACTTAGTTATTGGGGAAGTATAACTAATTCATATGGTGTTTTAGGGCTGCAGCTCAGCAGTGAAATGGTTCATCATTCAGCCCGATACATCCCCATTGGCAGGAGTTCATCAGATGTTGGGCCGCTGACTGACACCTTGTTCTCAAGTAGACCTTTTACAAATATTTCAATCCACTGAAGAATCCATGAAGAACTATCATTGGTGCTGCTAGATGTGAAATAATGAAACACTTCATACATAAATGATTACAGATCTGTTATGATGAAGCAGTGATTCAAATGAGCTCACCTGATACCCTTTTTAATAAAACAGTGCCTGTACCTTTAAAATGCACCATTTAATGATAATTGCTAATATTTTTTCCCCCCCGCGGAGTGTTAATGAGGTGACTGACCTGTTAAATTATGCTCTTAAATGTCCTGTAGATGCTGTGCTGCCTGCTGCTGCGGAAGCAGCGGGGCAGTGAGTAGTGAAGCAGTGAGCCTCCTCCCCCTGTCCAGCCAGCCAGTTAGCCCAGCAGCAGCCACTGGAGCCGCACACAGCAGCGCGTCTATGGGACATTTCATCCCCCTGCCCGGAGCCGCGCGCACAGGACACACACTGGTTTATACAGCGCCTTCATTGCTTTGAACGCTTTGATTTTTTTGTTGTTTTTTCTATTCGTCGCTCTAAGGAACTTTTTTGAATCTCATTTCCATTCAGAAACTTTCACTTATGGTTCGCAAATATGGGGTCAAGTTGTGGTTTCTCTCGGGGAAACATCGTTGTGCTGCTGCTGCTGCTGGAAGGTAAGCGGCATCTTTACATTTATTGGTAGACTCGTGCACATGAGGGGCCACAAGATGAAATTGGAAACAATTTTAAATGTATGTTGCACGGTGGAGTGTTTCCAATTAGTGGGTTACTTGAAAAAGATAGGGAAACATGTAAATAAAATAAAACTAAATCTTAAAGAGGAGAAAATTAGAAATGGTGTTGTTTTATAATCCTAAATCCCGTTTGAGACATTATCTGTTAATCTGACAGCATCCGTTTTTGTTTAAAGCATCCTCTTAATCTCCTGTCAGTCAGAAAGGCAATTACTTGTGGTATGAAATAAAATATATAATAGTTTGGTTTGGGATGCACTCTAAATTCACAAAATGTATGATTCTGTGCAAAACTGACATTCCTATACGGAGGGAAAAAATGAAGAGAAATACAGAGAGGAAAGAGCTTTCTGAGCTGCAACAAACTGAGCCAGTGGACCTGAAGTCTAGATGGCAACTGACAAATAGGCTACACATGAAATTGGCTGCTCATGCGTGAAGCTCAATTGCTTTGCTAAATTGCAACATTTTGGAAGCTGAGTGAGTTTTAAGGCTTTTCCCCAGAAGAGTCTGAAATGGCACGAACACAAAGTTGGCATTGTTTCTTGCTGCAGAAAGTGATACTTGCATTGTGCGCTGTCTGTTATGCGTGGTATGGCACTCTGAAACCTGGAGTCAAATGAATCCGGCCGTATATCATAATATTATAATCCCATTCACAATCCCACAGCCCAACTGTACCAACAGTTCCCTCCCATGCCGTCTATATTTAAAGTGTCTCTCATAGCTCAGGAGTGTGCAAATCGCATGTGTGTGGCAAGTATGTCAAATGTGATGCTTGGACAAATATAGGCCATTGTGTGGAATCCCTGAATTTGTTTTTGGACTTTGTCTTAACTGAGGTTACTATCAGCGCTTTCATACGGGATGTAAAGTGTAAAACTGGGATGCTCATCACAGTCTTTTAGTGGCATTGAGATGTGAAGAGGGTGCTAATTTTCATGTGGATGGGTCAGAGCTGTGTCATGCCTGCAAAACTGGGCTGACACTACCAATAAACTACAAGCCTACGTAATCGCCCAAGGGAGCACTTTCCTGCAGTGTTGTTAAAATGATTAATGCAATTTTCAAGGTGCCACAGTTGTATGTAATGCTCTCTGCTTATTCTTCCCTGTGACAGACAGTGTGGCTCTCATTGCACGGGGCCTGAGAGATGTATTCTCTCACATCACACTCACAGTAGACATGATGCTCCTGCACACATTTACATCTCGGCTCTGCTTTGTTCTGCGCGTATTGTCACTGAGGCTGGCGTTCCTCCCGGTATTTATAGACGGGCACAGTTGGTCCAGTTCGATTTCATATGTCAAGGACGTGATGGTAATTAAATGGGTGTTGAAACCTACACCTTTACGTAAACGCCTCACCTGCCTGTTTGCTGCAACAAAAGACCTCCACTTGTACAGAGGAGAAGAGGCGAGCTGCAGGCAGGTGTGCAGCAGCTGCTCCCATCTCTAGGCAAACACTGGCTGTTTGTTTTCTTTAGGAAAATATCGCCTGTTATACAAGTGCACACAGTGTTCAGATTGCACGTCGGACGTTAACTACCCTCAAAATGACACATCGGATTGATTTCGCTGTATATGTTGAAGCTGATTTTCTTATTTTATTTCACTTTTTAGAGGATGTTCTGACTGTTGACGTCATTAACAATATGGCCATTTCCTTCTCTACACTTCTTTACAAGTTATTCAATCTCCAAATGAGTTCCATAAATGTGTGGGTCCTCATCTTCTCAGTAATCTAATCTAATCATGTTGTGATGCACTTTTTGTATCAACATAACCTCTTATGCGAGATTATATCATTATACAAGTCATTAAATATTTGATAGAATCTAAGGAAGGGTTAGATTGTAGAAAACGGAAGATAGTTAGGGTTTGGTAATTCCCATCATCACGGTTCCAGGTAACTCATTAGGGTTAGTGTTTCTTGCTGAGGTATTCGAACAGAGGAAATTGGCAATCAGCGTTCACTATGAGAGTAATCAGCATTTTTACATTTGGCTGCGTCGCCAAGCACTTCCGAGTAGAGTTAAGCAGAAGAAGTAGAGACGTCATCCAAGTTACTGAAATCCTCTGGTCAGTCATGGCTTTGTTCAGATTTGAACCTCTGATATTAGGAGGAAGCATAATGGGCTTTTGTGTGTGCTAATGAGATCTCATGACTTAGACTAGTTTAAAGAAACGCTGGGGGCTCACGGACTGGTTTGCTTTTCAAAGGTTAACAAAACGTTCAGAATTGAAACTCAATAATAACGTATGTGACTAAACCTGGAATAAGCCTTTACTGAAATGCACCAAATCCTTTTAACAGACACTTCTGTGTAATCCATCACTTCCACAAGAAGAGCCACAGATGTTTTCACATAAAAGCATCGATCCGTTTATCTTCCACCGTGACCTTGCTGCTGTAGCTTTGACCCTGCTTTGCCCTTTGACCTTTGAAACCTTAACCAAGTGGTAATCCCCAGTGATGACCCCACCGTCCAAGAGGAAGCCACGATGCCTCCTCCTCCGTGCCTTAGAATGATCATTTTCATCAGCATCTTTTCCTTTTGAGGAGGACCAGACCAATAAATCTCATTTGATACATGCTGCTATTTGATTTAGCTCCTTATTACATTACATGATTTAGTAAAGCTTCTGTCTTGCGCTGCCTATGGAGGCATGATAAATCTTGTCAATTTTGTAGTCTTGCTGTCACTACGTCTCTTTTAGGATAATTGGAAAACATCAGCTGACAAGTTCTTTGCTGTAGAGTTTATCTTTTATATTTAATTACGTAAACAGCGTTGCTTCTCTTTGTGTATCTCTAAAAAATCAATAATTTCATTACTTGTCTATGACACTGGCACAGGGACTATATTTTTTGGTGTTTAGTTTATTGCTTTTTATAAAAAATGGTGGTATATAACAACAACTGGCCTCAGCTTCCCTCCATCCGTCTCGCCGCGTCCCCTCCCTGTCCCTCCCTGTCCCTCCCTGTCCCTGAAAGGCCAATAAACGACAAATGATCCGAATCAGAGCAGTGATGCAGCAGTTTCACTCTTTCAAAGTTTGACGCTTTGTCTTTTAGGTATAGCTCCTCCTTTTGCCAGAGCAGGCAATTTTTAATCAACAAAATATTGGCAAAAATGCATCATCCCATTGTTAAGTTTTTGATCAAACTGAACAAGTGTTTGTTTTTAGGATCTTGTCTGATGGAGGGACACCGACCACTGCGTTATTACTTGCATTGCTGAGAGTCTTAGCCCCCTAACTCTGGACTGTTGCATGGATGCCGCTCCTACCTGTCAAAGCTCTGTGCCTGATCCTCTAGTCAGTTCAGGGTCACACTTCCCTCTCATGCATGGGCAGAATCTAATTTGCTGTGGTGAAAGGACAAGGAGACATTGATTGAAATTCTGCCCTCTGGGCATTCAGTCCTCTCCGTTTCACATGGGCCTTGACAAGTTATTTTCCAGTCGCCTAGCGGTGTGTTTGACCCGTCGTTTACAACAATGAACAAAACAAAAGAGCGAGCTTAGCACATTTGATTCCACATGGTGTCACTGCAGAAGTGGATGTGGGGGATGAAAGTTTTAAAGGTGCTAAGTGTACCAGCTTGAAACATGAACAACTTATTTATAAATTCATTGTAATTAACGGGACAATCGTTGGGACTGATTTCTTTTTTTAAATTCAAACCTCATTTAAACTCCGTTGCTGCGTTCGCCCTCCTCCACCAGCCCCACCCTGGCATCACCCTGTGTCCATTTGTTTGCTCCCTCACTTTACTGAAGTGGGTAAACATGTTGGAAATAATTTTTCCACCACCTGCCAGTGCCAGAAACTCTGAGAGCTTCCCTTCCATTTGTGCTGGAAGATCAGCGCCCTCCGTTCTCTGCCATAAAGCCACGGCCCTCCCTTTGTTTCCATACTGTAATCCATCAGATTCACTGTGAAACCTGATGTGGTGACACACTATGGAGCAGCAGTCACAAGCTAAAAGTACTAGTCATCTCCAGAGGGCTCTTTTTGGTTTAGGTACTGCATGATATCTCAAAGTGGTAAATGTTTAATGATGACATAACTGTATTTTGCCACAGCCAGCTAACGTCTTTGTCCACTTCTGTGTACATGTCAGTGAATCTGATGGCTTGTTACCACCGCTGTGATGAGGATAGAGATCAAAGCAGTCTAATGACCACTGCGTCAAACTCAGTCAGGAGCTCTATGACGTACCACGTGTTCAATTTTTGATGCCACTGTCACTCCCACAGGAATTCTTAAACTGAATTTGTTCATGCAGCTAACCCCTGAGGAGATGTTCTATTAGATTTCTTGATGACTGATGAACATGGTTCATTGGATCCCAGCTCTTGTATTCTCTGAGGGCTAATTGGATTACATTATGGTGTAATTGATTATTATGTTACGGTATGCATCATGGTAACCTGAGTAATCTACCTGGAGCCTGACTACCTCCTCCCAACTGGGATCAGATATCGTATTACGCTGATGAAAAGTTTAATGACTCTGTCATCATAACAGGATATGACTTTCTTTCCTTAATTACACCTCGTTGTTTTGAAATTGAAAGAATCACAATCGGGACTATATTAAATCCAGGTTCTGGATCCAGTGTGAAATGACGAAGCAATCGTGCATGCTGGCACAGGAAACCAAGAGGGAGAGATTTCCAAACATTATGATCAATAAAAGCTTTTATAAGTGGACTTGCAGCTCAATGTGCCGATTTTTTCTTAATTGAATCCTTGACGAGAACCATTCCCATAACTGTTACATCTTTGCAAGCGGAGTAATCGTGATGGGTTTCAGAGTGATTATGATATTTATTGTGTTTGTATCACCATGACATGCTGCAGCTACTTTGTAATAGTTAATGGATTATTTGAAAATGTGGATATTGAAGGCCTAAATTGGGGCTGTAAAATGAACAGTAGCTGTAATACTTCTGTGGCCATGCAACAAAAGGGTCCATATTACGTACAACAGAGATGATTGCACACATGCCCCCCCCCGTCTGTCTCATCAGTAAAAAACAATCAGCATCCCTGTTGATTAGTAAGGTTATTGATTGGTCTGTTGCCAGATACAGGGCCTTTTCAGTGGGTCGTTACCAGGGACAGATGCAGCGCACGTTGACCTTGGGAGAGGAAACGGTATCGGGCTGATCTCTCACCGCAGGGGCTCCAGTCTACGAGCAAGCTTAGTGAGGGAATGAATCATACACTCCCCCTGCTGTTGACAAGGATGCTCAGTGAGGACGTCTGGGTGGGAGATCCATGTTTTATTTCATTGAGACTTCAGGGACATTCACAGAGGTGGAGGCAGCCTGTGGGTGAGTCTAGCACATGAGCTCATAGCTGGTAAATCTATCAGCCGAAGCACGCATTGAGCTAATTGAGTTCCTGTCTTTGTCTGGGACAACGGAGAGGGCGTCCCAACCTATCAGCTCGGACCAGTCCTAGACACGCCGTGGTCCGTGGCTGACTGAGCACATGGCTTCAGATTTTGTGATGAGCTTGTGTCCTTTTTGTCCTTCCACGGTTAAAATATGAAACGGAACTGACACAGGCCATAATTAACTCAAGGAAAACTGCCATCGTCAAAGGCATACGTGTATAGATGAGTGAAAGGTTTTTTTCCCTGTTGTTGTTGTTTTTTTCACCAAACAAGCGACGTACGGAGTTCAGTTTCAGTATATCCACTCAGCAGTACATGATATCTCTCTTGTAAACACGGATTGAGTCCTCCTGTTCAAACACTGGCTTTGTTTGCAAAATTACGTACTCTGGCTTTTGAAGAAATGACACAGTATATGGCAACTAAGCGTCCGTTTTATTGGTGTTTGAAGGCTGTAAAAGGTCCGCTTATGGTGGTAATGTTTACACACTTTGAGTTATGGGAGGTCAAAGCTGTTCCAAAAACAGCTCATTGTCCACGTATATGTGAAAATCTGAAAGGAACATGTTTCAGTGTTCCTAAGACACAGAGTTGAAATTAAACCTGTGCTGCACCTTTTATTTTTCAAAATCATTTTCGTGCGTGCTCATCAGAGGGGAAATGTCGTTACGATCTGTATTTCCGTTATTCCTGCGCATCATTCAGGGAAGCTAATGAGTCATACTTTTGGAAAATCTTCATCATGGCTACACAGACCAAAGATGCCATTTGCTAAGAGAGGCCTGCTTGATCCATTCAATTAATTAGTTTTGATATAAACTGCTTGCTTTCTGTTGGCTTCAGTCCTGGAAAGAAATTGAATTTTGAATGATATAAACAAATTGTGTTGCATGGGGGTCCAGCCACCGTGGCTTCGAGCCAAGGCCGGCGTTCATAAATACAGTCAGCTCCCACTGGTTCACATGTCGGACCCTGTCGTTTTATTTGTTGAGCTGCTGTCATCCGCTCTGTTTGATTCATGACGGTGTCATGTGTTAGATGTCTGTGGATTAAATGTATTCATTTATTAATATAACACAGGGATGTTGAAAAGAGTATATTTCTAGCTTGCTAAAGACACAATTTAATCTAAGATCTTTAGCATCTCATCAAATGAATACAAGCATTAGTCTAATAATGTATTATGATGATGGTGAAGCTGCAGTTCTCCACTCTTATTGGGCCTTTGTCAGTAAGATAATGGCTCCCTCTAAAGGCCATTTTGAGTATACAGATGGAGATCTACGCTGAGATTGCATGATGTTTTGCAATTAACTTCCTCTATTTTCTCACAAAGAAACATCATATTCAGTTATTTTGCTCCTTGAACTATATATATACATATATATATATATATATATATATATGTAAGTGTTGCTGAGAGTTGCATTTAAAGTTGTTTCACAGTATGTAACAGGTGCTGTACCATGTTGTACTACTATAGTAAGGCCATGCAAACCATGTTGAACCATTGTGTTTCTGCCTCCCAAGGTCTTGCAATACTGTACTATTTTATAACACGAGAAAAAGTCAAATGTTTCGATAAAAGAATTGGCTTTTCATCAGACTCAGAGATATCAAACAATCTGTGGTGCATTTGAATCAATGTTGTTTCACTTAGGAGGAAACTTAAGGCCATCCTTTCATGCTGTTTTGGTCTGGTTTGAAATCTCCAGCTTGATAACATCCTGAATTCACTTTGGATGATATCCTCTGTTATGCAACTCAGGAAACAAACATAGCCAATTTGATTAACCTCATTTTCGCTGCGGGTAGATATCACATCCATTGCTGCAAATAATTTCCCTTTTCTACGATGAATTCTCAGATTTGTCCAACACAGTGAAGACTTTCAGTTAAAGAGACATACAATTGATGAATGACCTATTACAGTGACTGCCTTTTATAAAAGAATGTATATGACAATTCTTACATTCATTTATTGTTTCATCATTATCACATTACTGTAAGCCTTTCCCAGCTTTTGCCTGTATGTCTTTTTGAGTATATTATTAAAGATATTTGATTACGTTGGGGTGTCGACCAGAATGACCAAGACAGGGCATTGAACACATGTACAAGGAAACCATTTGAGGTCTAAATACCTAACAAAAAACAATATAGCAAACCTAAACCAGATCAAGCCTCAAGACATTTTTCAAGCTGAATGGTTGTGGTGAATTAACAAATGGAAAACCATCCCTCAAATCTGAGTCATGAAACTGACACCCACCATCCCAGAAAGATTAACAAACAAGTGGCCTGCTGTTTGTTTTTGTCTCAGGAACACTTTTTAATAAAAAGGGCTGCAGCCTCCCTGAGTGTATCTCCATCCTTCAGGAAGGACGGCCACATTTCATCCATCAGCTCGGCCTCCTGTCATCCAACCCCCCGCGAAATTAAATCAATGTCTGAAACCAGAGCCGAGGCCTCAACTGCACCAACAGAAATAGAAAATCTAGTTTTGCTGTCTGCTAATGACATTAGTGCGTTCCCTAAATGGTCGCCTACCGTCATCAAAGAGGAACATAACAGGGGTATAATTACAGGAGGAACACTTGCATCTCCATTTTCCTGTAAAACACACAGCCTGCTATAGCTCTTATGGATTTCCTCAACACACATGCACAAATGACCCCCCCCCCCCCCCCTCTGGCAGGTAATGATTCATCTCTCCTCCATATCGTGTTATCCCTTGTAATTAAACTTCTCAAGGTGAACAGAAGGAGAATCGGAAACCACATGTTATTGACCGTATGAGAAATTCATTAAAAGAGCTGCATAAGTGTCATTTGAGCCCTGCTTTCAATATCCGCTAACGGGGGAGATGACGGACGTATCGGAGGAGGAAAAAAAAAAAAATGAATCTGTCATATTCCATGTATGTGTTAATTTCCATTCAGAGGCCAGACAGCATTGTCCGTGGGTATTGTTCCCACAGTTAAATATCCAGAAAGAGATGTCTGATAACTGCTCTGTAATAATACGCAGCATTATCTACTGTCAGACTTTATTTTCAGTGATCACAATGTTTCCCTTAGAGGTAATATAACTAAACCCCCCTGTGATTCACTTGGCTTCCTGCTTTTTAACATCTGGTTATTTCTTCTTTCTGCAGGAGCGACCGGGCTGTACTTCCCTCAGAATGAGTACATTGAGACGGTGTATGTTGGCCAGCTGGCAGGGACGCCAATCCTCCAGGTTCACGCCATGATGGACAGCTACTCTGAGCGGCAGCATTTCTACCTGTGCTGGACGAGCTCCCTCAGACGCCCAGCCTACAGCTCCTGGTTCAATCTGGACATCAAAACTGGAATACTGTCCTTGAACAAAACCCTGGAGGAGAGCGACTTCGCCTTGCTATGTGAGTTGGATGCGAGCATTTTGACGGCAATGTATAGTCTCTTTTCAGTGCCGCACATGCGAGTGAATTAGTGTCTTGACGTTTATCCCTTTTGCATAATGCTTTGGCTCCATGTGCAGGTCTCTGCCCTCAGGATGATAATGTAATTGCATACAGGCAAAAGAAAAAGAGCTTAGTCATCAAAAAGAGCACTGCCTGAGATTAAAACGCCGCTTCATTTTGTCTTGGCTGTTTTTTCCCGTCAGATCAACACTCGTGGTCCGTGAAGAAGTTGTTCCTGCATGCCATGGTGATACCGAACTTCACCAGGAGGTCCCAGTGCATCAGAAACTCCCCTCGGGTCACCCTGGACTTTGTCAATGCCACGATGCCCAAGTGTGCTCAGACAGATATGAAGGAGCTGTGCTTCCCTCACAGAGACACCTCCAACCCCCACATCATGGAGAACAGGTTCCCCGGGCCCCTACGGCAACTCAGGCGTCTCACCAGAATCAACGTCTGCCCCAACTACACCATCACTTACAATGTGGAATCAGGTCGGACACTTTATAACATGAGAGACTTTATAACATGTTAAAGAGGAAATGGCATGTTCTTCCTCTTACAAATTAACAGTTGAATTCAAAAGCAACAAAACACACCATTGTTCAATTGAATACACTCGGGTGTTTTGACCAGTATGGAGTCTAAGTTAGTAAACCTAAGGTAACTATTGCTGTATAACACAATGCTGATCATTTTCTGACTGTATGACTCTTATCAACTTGTGCTACTGTTAAACTAGTTAGCATTTTGGCTAAATGCCTTTATTCCATCACTGTCACTGGTAGACACCGTGGCAACTGTTAGTAGCCTAACAAATCACACCCATACCAGCTCTGACTCGGTATCTTGCATTCAGACGGTGGCTGTAGACACATACACGCCTGACTTTGGTTGTTCCCCTCGCCTGCAGATACTCCAGCACCATTCGCTGTTAATGAGAACACCACAGAGCTGGTGGTGACGGCTCCGTTGGATCGCGAGGAGAGCGAGTGCTACCGACTCCTGCTGGTTTGCACAGTCCGGACAGAAACGGTCATCACCAAGGTGGAAACTTCACTGGATGTTTTTGTCAACGATGAGGACGATAATGCGCCGTACGTGAATGGAACAGACACGGCAGATGTTATCATCGGCTTCAATCGGACAATGGTGAGGAGACCAATATGACACGGATCTGATCACTTTGGATTGATTTATAGACACAACGCAATGTGGGCTGATTTGATCTTCTTTACATTTATTTATTTATTTTTCGTCAGGGTGGCTCCTTTGGGGCTTTGTTCGTCTTTGACCGGGATTTAACCCCCATCTACCCCATCGACCAGAGTCACAATAAGTATGTGGGGACCTTGCTCAATAATGACCCGTGGATAAAGGAAACATTTGGCATAAAAGGCACCTTCAGCGAAAAGAAAGCTGCTCTTGGAGGAATTCGAGAGACCGTCCACGACTACCGTGAGTAATCCTGGGGGCTAATACAAATCATCTGTTTTTATAAACACTGTCGATTTTTCATCCACATTTGCATGTTTGGCCCTTGATTTTAGAGCTTGTCCTGAAGAGGAACCTGTACGTGACTGAGAATCGCACCCTGCAGCTGGACTACCTGGTGAATGACACCACCTACCCCGGTCTGGAGGGAACAGTGTCGCTGCACTTCAACGTCACCATCTTACCCGTCCAAATCCGCTTCGCCAACATCACACATATGTTCACATTGACACGGCGAGCTTCTTTCTACGCTCAGGTACTTATCTATACTACCATACCAATCTATAACTCTCTGCTGTCTTAAAGTGTAGGGAGACGTGTTTTCAAGTTTTTAGTAACTCACATCAAAAGCTCACTGCCGGATGAGCCACACCTGTTTGCATCACATCAACATGTTTGAAGATGATAAAGATGTCCAGCTGACGAGCTCAGGCTTCAAAGCCTCAATGAAAGATTAAAAAAACATGTGCTGGGAAGCAAAACATTACCAGATCATGACAACTTTCTGTAAAAATAACATCTGCCTTGATGTCACTGAAGTGCAACATGCTTCAAAGTTTTCATGCTGCAATGATTTTATTCCCCAATAGGATGAAATGTCTCTGAAATGTGTTATTTCTACTCACTATTTAGAAATCCTAGCCATTCAAACAGCTTAAAAAGTGTTATTACACTCTTAGACTTAATGAGACTGCCACCTGCTGGCTGATTAAGTAAATTAGAAAACGGTAATTCTTTTAATCAGTATCTCTGTAATACAGTTGTCCATAAAGCTGTTTGTATTATTCCAACCTTCCACTTAAATGACATACCGTCTTTCAAATCTCTCGTCCCATCTCCTCTCAGGTCGGCAGAGTCTGTGTGGAAAACTGCAAACAGTTTGATGGCTTCAGGGTCACGTACCGGCTCGTGGTGCCAGATAAGAACGTGTCTGCAGACGTGCAGTCCTGCTATGCAGCCATCGGCATCACCCAGGCCCCGGACGAGATGTGGGGACTGCTCTATGTGAACGACTCGGAGGCGCTGTGCCGGCCCGAGTGCCAGGACCTGCAGTACCTCGTTGTTGCTCAGGAGGAGCACGCGCCGCTTGAGGCCAGCACGCAGATACACATCATACTGGATGGTGAAGGTGAGACCGTAACAGTCAAGGTCCACTTCATATTTCATGAGGTTTTTAAAAAGACAGGGTTTAGTCTTCACATCGTAATGAAATCTGAGCTGTCTTTTGAAGATGTGTGTTTTTGGCACTTGTTGCACACAGCAAACAAGGCCAGTCAGGAGAGCCAGCAGTTCCCGCCCTGTGCAGAGAACAGACAGCGAGGAGACTGTGAGTCTGTCCGAGGCCTGGGGGCGACAACAGGGAGATGCCAGTGGAGGCAAGGCACTGAGAAAGGTACGTTTTATTTAATGGACACATAAACATCATTGGATCATGTCCATTTTAATTATGAGGCCTTGGAGTCATTTAACTACAACCAAATGTGGTCTAAGGATTAGAACCATGTACGTCCTTCCCAGTAACATCCTTTTTGCAACAGGAAGCAACAAGAGTCAGGAAAAATGTGGTCTTCATTTTGATAATAAAGCTCTAACAACACCATATGATGGCTATTGAGGACTTCAATTTAGGCTAACAGGCCTAACATTTGTTTGTCACCTGGTAATGTTTTCCCACTTAAGTTTTTCTCTCCTTTGTGTCAACGTTCCAGGAATTTCTGAAAATTACTCAACCTGCTCCCCTGACCTGCGGACATGTCCAGATAGCTTTTGTGACGCAGTTGAAAGCAAAGACGCGTCAATATGTCCACAAGACTGTACAAGTAAGAAACACATGCCTATACTGATGGATTTCTGCACAAATGTAAACATGTGAAGGACATTTTGTATCACGTTATTATTTATTATCTCTGAAGAGGAAACTGTTACCGGAGGTCATGAACGAGGCCTGAGGAACGGGATCCAGGCTGGATATGGAACCTGCTACTGCCTCTTTGAGAGATGCTTTTGTGAGAAGGAAGTTATCGACGGTGAGTCGCCATAAATCACGCAAAACTGTCAATATTAAAGTGAAATACAGTCTCTGAGAGGGTCCTTATTCATGTCCTCTCAAGAATGAACCAGAAATAGATTGCTACTCTCTTGAAATCCTCCAGAGGCGATATGTGACGACATGTGTAAGACCATCATCGCCACGGCTCTGCTCCTCTCCTTCATCGTCTCCATCCTCCTGTCTTCATACTTCATCCACCGGTACCACAAGAACTCGCCTAAGCCCCCGATCGCCTCTGCTGAGATGACTTTCCGCCGGCCAGCTCAGGGTTACCCCATCAGCTTCCCTGCTAACAACATTCGCCGGGGCTCGCAGGACTCCATCGAGACAGACACCTTTAAAATACCTGTGAGCTGCTTCTGTTGGCCCGTGACCGACTTTTCTTAAGCAAAGTATATTGAACTGGTTGAGAAGTCAACAATTTTCCTATGTTTTTTTCAACAGGAGGATCCTAAGTGGGAGTTTCCTCGTAAAAACCTTGTACTTGGCAAGACTTTGGGAGAAGGAGAGTTTGGGAAAGTTGTCAAGGCAACAGCATTCAGGCTGAAAGGAAAAGCTGGTTACACCACTGTGGCTGTGAAAATGCTTAAAGGTAAGACAAGCCAGCCAGAGGCCAGACACGTTGGGGAAGTAATTGGTGATATATGAGAAGTGAATGGTTTCATCATTACAATCCCTTCTTTTCCTCCATGACAGAAAACGCCTCTCACAGCGAGCTGCGTGACCTGATGTCAGAATTCACTTTACTGAAGCAAGTCAACCATCCGCACGTCATCAAGATGTATGGAGCGTGCAGTCAGGACGGTAAGACATCAAGTGATCCTGCTATCCCCCTTTCAGGACATGTGTGTTGCA
This sequence comes from Leptoclinus maculatus, assembly GCA_032191485.1. Lineage (NCBI taxonomy): Eukaryota > Metazoa > Chordata > Actinopteri > Perciformes > Stichaeidae > Leptoclinus > Leptoclinus maculatus. The sequence continues at coordinate 16,008,777 of JAVDOI010000016.1, forward strand.
CATGGACTCTAAGTGCTGCATTTCTCTGAATAGGTCCATTGCATCTCATCGTGGAATATGCCAAGTTCGGGTCACTCCGCAACTTCCTGCGCGAGAGTCGGAAAGTTGGCCCGAGCTACATGAGCAGGGACACCAACCGAAACTCCAGTTACCTGGAGAACCCAGACGACAGGGCGCTCACCATGGGGGACCTGATCTCCTTCGCATGGCAGATCTCCAGAGGCATGCAATACCTGGCGGAAATGAAGGTATTTGACAAAATTATATTTTCAAAAAAATATATATGTGTGCTCGCTGAAACATTTGAAGTACTTGAAATAGTGAAACAGTTGTAGTTTCAGTCGGAATACAACTACTGAAAGAAGTTGAAATACAAGTTAACATGGAGGTTCTGAAAGAGGTTCCAAGTTTTAGTTTCAGTGCAATGGCTGAATGAAGTTGAAGTGTCAATTTGAGTGTAATCACTGAGTGAGAACTTCAAAAACTGCTGATAGGTTTTGAAGATTCAGTTGAAGTTCAAGCATTTAAAAGTATCAGTTAAAGAATAAGAGATGAAAGCAGTCGTCACATGTCAAATGATGTGCAAACACTGAAAGCAGATGAATTGTCATACGAACACTAGAAGATGAAAACACTTGAAATGTCAGTTTAGGAGTAAAAGATGGACGTAGTCGAGATGTTAGTTGAGGTGTTTTTGGCGAAATAAGTTTAAATTTCAGTGGAAGTGGAAGTGTGTGAACTGTAAGCATTTGCAATGTCGTGGCTTTAATTGAGGATTTTGGTCCGACAGCTTGTTCACAGGGACCTTGCAGCACGAAATGTTCTCGTAGCTGAAGGGCGGAAGATGAAGATCTCAGACTTTGGCCTCTCCAGAGACGTGTATGAAGAGGACTCGTATGTGAAGAGGAGTAAGGTAAAGACCAGAGACAGAAAAGTCCTCATTTCAGTTCATTTACAACAATCTTAAAAAATGTAAACAAACTCTCTCGCTTATTTCCAGGGTCGTATACCCGTTAAATGGATGGCAATAGAGTCCTTGTTTGACCACATTTACACAACACAAAGTGACGTGTGAGTACAAAAGACATTTAAAGAAATAGTTTGTCATGTTGGGAAATACACTTATTCACTTTCTTGCCAAGAGTTAGAAAGTGAATGTGGGCATTTCCCAAAATGTTGAATTATTCCTTAAAGCCATCTTTATTCCATTCTCTATTTATTGAAATATTCTCATGAGCCCCTGTGCTCTCTTCCAGCTGGTCCTTTGGTGTGCTGTTATGGGAGATAGTGACACTGGGAGGAAATCCATACCCAGGTATCGCTCCTGAACGCCTCTTTAACCTGCTCAAGACTGGTTACAGGATGGAGAGACCAGAGAACTGCTCGGAGGAAATGTGAGCTCCACTCTGCAGCATCTCCTCATCTCTTCTGAGTGCAATAACTCCCCTCCACCACATTAAGACAGTCACGGAAAATGACTGTTGGGAGGATTAAATGATGCTGATTCTCACCCGCTGTAAAACTTTTTCCTCTGCAGGTATAATCTCATGCTTCGATGCTGGAAACAAGAGGCAGAGAAGAGGCAGACATTCTCAGACATCAGCAAAGAACTGGAGAAGATGATGGTGAAAAGTCGGGTATGGTGAAGCTTCACAGTACATTAATATAAGTTATTCATATTCTTCCACAGGAAAGCAGTGGTGGTGGGGGAGCTATTAATCAGCCTCTTTCCATGCAATACTGGCGCAATTGTGATGCAACACTTCGGTGATGCATCATTGAGATCGGGCTGTCAGACGTTTTATGCTTTCCGCTCCTTATGGATTTGCAGCTGGCCCAAAATAAGCAGTACATCAGTTCTAGTGGACATCATGTACTGTTGGCTTGCTGTTTAGAGTCACATACACACATGCTGCGTTACGCTGCTGTTGTGCTGTATGATCTGTCACTGTTCCCAAACGCTTTAGATACCATAATTAGGGTTTGAAGAGCAATCCTAAAATGCGGCCTTGGGCAGCGTAATCACAGAGCCTAACCAGTCAGGCCCCTGCTGTTGAAGTGAGGCTAAATATAGAAGATTTAAGGACAAGGGAATGCAGATGTCCCAGAATACAGCAGGCTAGTTCTTCCGTGTTGATGTCATAACGAGAGAGCGCTTACACACATTTCCGCAGGACCTTAGTGAGTAGACGTCACCGCACTGTGTGACCTTTAGCATGAGCACGCCCTCACTAATCAGCCTAATCCCACCTTCATCTGCTCTTGTCAGGATTACCTGGACCTGGCTGCGTCCACGCCAGCCGACGCCCTGCTGTACGACGACGCCCTCTCTGAAGAGGACACACCACTAGTGGACTGTAATAACGCCCCTCTCCCTCGAACCCTCCCCTCCACATGGATTGAAAACAAGCTCTATGGTAGAATCTCCCATGCATTTACTAGATTTTAGAAACAGGACACACAACACAAGCTCTCTTTTTTGGCAAGTTGTGATTGGCTTTTCCGTAGTCAAGTGTGCGTGACTGTGATCTCGGCATGCCTTTTGCTGATTAATGCTGACATATCTCCCATTTCATCGTAAATGAGAGGCTCAGTGAAAAAAAGATCTTGTGTCTTGACTTTTCTGTTTTACTTGGACCTGCTTCTAATGTACATGAATGCTGACCAAAAGTGCTACATTTGTAAATATTGAGTATACCCTTCATTCTAATTTATATGGCACTGCTCATATACTCATGCTTCATCTGCATTTTATTTGTAGATAGTTAATGTTTTCACTCCATCACATTTCCATTGTCATCATTCCATTATTCGTTTACATTGGAGGAAACAGTGTGTAACATTTGAAACAGGTCCTTGCTGAATCAATCACTCACTGTGTTTTTTTAATTTCAGATTGTCTTACATTTTCTGACTTCCTAATGTATATTAGCTGTTGATATATACTGATTTCACAATGCTGAACAGAGAAACGGTAAGGCTTTTGAACGCAACTCTCTGGTGACATTGATTAAAAGTAAAGAACACATTGGACTCGCTACTTGTGGTCCATCTGCACTTCTGAACCGTAACATCAAGGGAGTCGTAGGTCAAAATAGGGGCATAAACATAGCCTCGATACATCACTAAAACTCAATAAATAGTCAATTATACGATATTTCACTTCATGTAACATATACAAAGCCATAACTGTACACCTCTGAGAGTCACATCAGGACTTGTTTCAGAGACCGTCACTGAAGAGTTTGATTTGAGAGCCTTACTGTCTGCACGCTGTTAATCTTCTACTGAGTGCAGAAAAATGATTTGTTCTCGTTTTTAGGCATGTCATACCCCAACTGGCCTGAGAAGAGCCCGGTACCGCTCAACAGACATGATGCCACTAATCCAGTCTTTACAAGATATGCCAATGATAGTGTTTATGCAAACTGGATGGCTTTGCCCTCACCCGCAAAAGCTGTGGACAAGCTTGATAGCTAAAGACAAACCGACAATGTAGAAAAGATGACTAATTGGTAGATGTGTATATTTCTATAAGACTGTACATATACAATCTGATGCTAAAGTTGGTTCCCTTTTATTTCTGTTGCACGGGTATTCAATGTTTAAAACTGGGGTCTTTTTGCTGCAGAAGCGGCAGGATCAACGTAGACCACGCTTCATTCAGCTCTTCAGTATGTTAATTATTACCTCACGGGTCATGTTGGCCAAGTTGTATCACTGCATGACTATTGTACCAGATTGTATGCCAGTGTCAATGTCTTTTAAGTGCCTGTGCCGCTTCTACAATAGCCTCCAATTATTAATGTGCGACTGTGAAGATCTTGTTCCAGCCCAGGAATTAAAGGGGACGTCTTTACCATCACCTGCTGTAGACAGCTGGGATTGAGTGGACAAAAGCAAAAGGCTGAACTTGTTCTAAAAAATGTAAAGTTTCTACTTTGGAGCATTGTTCTCCTCAAAATGTCAGAGACCCATTTAGTGTTTCTCCCAATAGATGTTTTCAAGCTGTTCTTGCCAAAGAAAAGTAACACAGACATGATAAGTGAACAGTTTTCTTTGCTTTTTTTCTTGTTTTTTTATTTTTACATGAAAGATATCAACTAGTGAGTGCTACTCCAGTGTAAGGACATAATGGACTTAATGTAGATTGTGACCATGTCCCGTGTCAGACTACAGTTCACTTTTGGATTCACTGTAATGGCAATCTTTGTGGAAGACGTATGATTATGTAAACTAATGAGTGTTATCATTTGATTAAGTTCCAATTAATAATAAACATTAAAAATGTGCAATTTGTCTACTCACCTCATGTCTCTAAAAAATAGATAGTGAGCGTCTCTTTACTGATTTTTTTTTTTTTTTTTGCATTTCTTTAAAATATTCCAAATGCAACTTATGCTATCACATGAATCATATCACTCCAAGCTTCAGTGTAATAGATACTGTTACCACTTTTAAAGATTGTATACTGGTTTAGGCTCCATTTTGGTCTCCATCTTCACCTCTTTTTTCAGGATACACTGGGCTGTCAGAGTATGCGCGCTACTTGTGACGGCACCTGAATGTATAAATAGTTATATCACCATAAATACAAAAGAAAAACTCAATGGAAATTGAATTTAAGTGATACAGCCCTCAGTAGGCTTCAGCTAATGGCTAACGACAACAACAACTCCTTTCATCATCATAACCCTAACCCTGTAAAGACAGTTACCGAGTCGTTGCTGGGTTCGCCTAAAATAATAATATAATAATATAACTTTTTTGACACACTATACTATGGCTTTTCCATTAACTTTTCGTGACTTTTTTGACACATTATTATGACTTTTTAAATATTACACTATGACTTCAGTCTTTTTTTCAACATACTTTACAAGTAATTGTTTGGACTTACTATACAATGGCTTTTTAATAACTTTTTTAAGACATACTGTATTATATTATGGCTCTTTATGACTTTTTTATACATACTATAGTGACTTTTTGACACTTTCCAATGTCTCTTTTACGACATACTGCAGTATGGATTTTTTATGACTTTTTAAAGATATACTATATTACGACTTCTTTATGACTTTATAAAACATACTATGACAATTTTTTTAGACATACTATATCATAACTTCTTTGTTATGACTTTTAGACATGCTATACTGTGACTTCTTTATTAATGTTTTTACACAAACTAAGCTATGATTTTTTAGTACTTTGTTGACATTTGTAGAAACTATATATAAATAACAACACATCTTTAAGTCACTGATTAAATTGATATGGCATTACTAGCACATTCCTGCCTCTCCTAAAATAAAACAATTGTGCTCAACAAGAGTAAGTTACAGTACACGTAACAAAAGGAAAATATATCAACATAATCATGTTTGAAGCCTGTAATTTACATGATCATTAGTCATTTAACTGCAAGCAGCTTCTTTATTTAATTAAATTTGTTTCTTAAACTCTACAATGTTACACGAGTTGTGAGTATTTTGTTGACTATAATCTGTTTCCCTCCTGCCCCCCCCCCCCCCCCCCTCCCACACTATATTTTCGTTTCCTCCAGATGTCGATGAGCCTTTGCTTTGTGCTTGTGGCCTTTGCCAAGTGCTTTATCCACAGTTGGTATTGATTTTTTTCGGACAACAAAAGAAGGAAAAGTATAACAAAAGCGATATAAAACGCCATGTTCTATGATGTTCGCCTCGCATCATCCGGGTGAATTTGACCACTGGGTCGTTTGTATATTTGCCCCAAACAGCAGAAAGAGTTAGAATAAGTTAACTGTCAGCTTCCTTCTGAAAAAAGGCAGTATTGGACATTTATTAAAATAGATATGTGACAGACTGGTCATCACGCTGTCCGTGGTGTCTCAGTGATTTCCACATAATGTGTGCTGGGATAGGCTCCAGACTGTCATTGTTAATGGGAATTAATGAAGGCAATGACTAAAAATAGAACCTAATGGGAACATTTCCTGGTTTACTCTATGCACCATAATGATAACAGATGTCATGTTTGCACATTAAACAAGTAATCTGTCTCCACTTAAGTACTAATTCAAGTCAGAGTTGTCAGCGAGTCACAGATAAGAGGTTTGTTTTGCACAGAGAAATACAAAAAGACATTAACTAATATTTATAAGAAATATGTTGTTTCTGTTCACAGTGTATGTGTTGATAAAAAGAAGTGGCATACAATGTATTCATTTAATATTCTATAATGATGCTAACTTTTTACGGATAATAAAAACGTTTTTATTATAAACAAGGAGCTTCAGCGTGTGAGATGACGACACTCGTTAGCAAAGCTCCCATTGGTTGGTTGTTGACCGGAAGTGGACTACGGTCCACTCTCTTCTCTCGGCTCCGTGGCATTTTGCAGCACAGGCTGTCTGCTGCTGCTGCTTTTACACTAAACTCACAGCTGTAAGCACAGGCAGGAATGGACAAAGACGGAATTATGTGAGTAGTTGTTTGAACACTATTATAACTGCGTAGCAGACTCGCTAACAGATATTAAAGAACCCAAAAGCGAAGTGAAGCTCCAACGACCGCTAAGCTAGCTACATAACCGTGTCAATATCCTGTTTGTATTTTCAAAGTAAGTGTACAGGCTATGTATGGTATCACATTTTCCAGAGGGAGAAGGTGCAGGAATGTGGTCAAAGACTTCTGTGCTGAGTAGCTACAACACGACTTTGTATCCCAAAATGTGCATGACACAGATTGAATGCAAATTTCAATCATAATTCACTGTAAAGTTGTACTTTACAAGATTAAAAAGGCAGCAGGCCATGCTCTGAGTCTTTTTTCCCCATTAAAACGCCAACCAAATCCGATATTTAATGAAATGCTGAGAAACATCTGGTCGAATGTCTTGTTTTTAACACCGCTCACTTTTGCCTGCTTAAGGAAGTCTAAGTCTTCAGTCAATTCACTAGAATTTACAAAACCCTGTTAATGTATGAATGTGTAGTCTTTATGAGTTAATTAATTAAGTCTTGGGATGTATTCATACCAAGACAATGATATAAATGTCAAACCTGTACTTAAGGTTTCAGCCAATCCTGTGTTGCATTTATCTCTTATCCTGGTCCTTGGCAGCTAGAAAGAAGACTACGCTCATGTATAGGACATAGTGGTCTATAAAGCACAGACTAATATGTCAAAGTAAGGACTAGCAGGAGTGTTTTTTCTTCTTGCATGTGAGAAGGGTGTGTCTTGAGAAAGTTCCCTGTGACATTGAAACACTGACTCTTTTTAATAAAACTATGCAGATTAATTCACTTTTTTTCCCTTGGAAATGTGAGAACTGTGTTGCACACAAACCACGGTGTATTGTTAAAGGTGACAAAGCTGCAGAGCGCAATGTTTAATCTCACTGACATTATAAAACGTTCAGTGGGAACAGCACATTTTACACTCTCTATGGGCTTAGTCTCTGTTTGCATGACCGTACTTCGGGGCAAACGTCTTGCAAAGTACAACTTCCTTTTTGGAGTTGTGGTGGGGCTCTGTTAAGATGCTGCGTTTAAAAATACCCAACAAGTAGTTCTCAGTGTACAGTTTTTGTTATTTCCTCTTTTCTGGCTGGTTGAAACCTTGAGACTTCGCCTAATCGGCAGAAAGGCCCCTCTGTGGATATTTCATTGGACTCAGAACCCTGCTGGTTTTCATTATAGCCGTCTCGAGCCTGATTTACACCTTTGAGGCCAGCCTCAGACTATGACTGTCAGAGTAAATAAAAAAACCAGCATTACTTTGTGTGCTGAGGGTGTGACTGTGTGACCTTCAAGAAACAATTGTGCGTGGTATGTGGTGGATACGATGTGGTTTTAAAAGGCTCCATAAGGCTAGATACTGAGGACTTAGAGTGGCTGGCCTTGTATGAGATCACTTTAGCATATAAGTCACTCAATAATCAGGAATACTGGGCTTGTTTTATATATTTTGTCCCCATGGCATGTGGGTATATGGCTGCTCTGCAGAGTGTCATGCTGTTATTTTGAAAGTAAGCTGCTCAACCGGAAGTAAATATTGAGTAGCTTGCTGTGGAGCTCGCCCACCAGTTTCCCTCTGTGCTGTTGTTTAGCTTACACAGCTAGTCGCCGTGTGTTAGCTTTCCAGGTGAAGCTCGTTTCTTCCTCTTCTCGTTTGTTCAGGTTGAAGTTAAATCTGCAGAATGTTAAATCTTGATAAAAGTTGGACAAATAGTGAACACGTTGCTGCAGAAACATGTTTTATTCGTTACCTGAATGACATTTTCACTGGCAGGTTGGTCAATTACACAATGTTGTATTATTGTACCTTATTATCTGGGAATAATCCCCAATGTTTTAATCTGAACCAGAGCTAGTTCTCTAAAAGTCTTCACAAATGGCTCCCTCCTTGTGTAGTATATATAATATGTGTTGTCTTATTGTTGATTGCTGTGATTTATTTTTTTACCTAGGTGATCATCGCATGGATTTACCCAGGACACATGTATGAAGGCAGTTATAGGTTGGAGCCAAGAAACAAGACCTTCACAGTAAAATGACACTTCCAGACCTCTGAGATGATGTGCAGACGCACATTGTAAGTAATGTGATCAGAGGGGAAAGGGAATGCAGACTAGCCAGCTATAGCTTGTATGCAAGCGTGATGCCCAGGCGGGGGTTGACGCTCCAGGGCCGGTTCCGCTGGCTCTTCCTGGGCCTCTTCCTGCTGCTGGTGCTGCTGCTGTTCGCATACCTGCTGGAGTGCACCCCTCCAGCAGACGTCAGCCTGGCCCTGCCCGGCCTAGCGGGGGAGAGCTACGGGAAGGACTACTACCAGGCCCTGATGCAGGAACAGGAGGAGCGCCACCTAAGCCGTGCCACCAGTCTCAAGCGCCAGATCGCCCAGCTCAAGCAGGAGCTGCAGGAGATGGGCGAGAAGCTAAAGCTCCTGCAGGACAAGAAGGAGCAGCCTGGGGTGCAGGGCCTGGCCGAGAGTAAAGACCAAGAGCCGGGAGATCTGCTGGAGTACCTGCATTCTCAGATCGACAAGGCTGAGGTGAACACCGGCGCACGCCTCCCCAGCGAGTACGCCCTGGTACCCTTTGAGAGTTTCACTACGTCCAAGGTGTACCAACTGGAGATGGGGCTGACGCGGCACCCAGAGGAGAAACCTGTGCGCAAAGACCGCAGGGACGAGCTGGTGGAGGTCATGGAGGCGGCGCTGGACATCATCAACAACCCCGACGAGGAGGACGGTGTAGAGGAAGACATGCCCATGCAGAGACAAACCTACACAGAGGGTCACTTTACTGAAGGTAAGGTCCACACTGCCTGGCTACGGACGAATAAGTGATCACTGTAACCGATGTGTTTTCTCAGAGAGACATTGTTTTTTTTCATATTTCACAGGACTGTACAGGACAGAGCGAGACAAAGGGACTCTTTACGAGCTCTTCTTTGCCAAAGAGGATTCCAGCAGCTTCCGCCATGTCACGCTCTTCAGGCCTTTTGGTCCCTTAATGAAAGTCAGGAGCACATCTGTAGAAACATCAGGAATGGTTATCAACATCATTGTGCCGCTGGCAGGCAGAGTAGAAACGTTCTCACAGTTCTTACACAACTTCAGGTGAGAATGAACCAGAAACTGTTCGACATGACTCAGCATGTTCTCTTCCAATGCGTAGGAGACCCGTTTCCCCAGATTTAACCATTGTTCTGCAACCTTTGTGTTCTTGTGTTTTTAGGGAGGTGTGCATACAGCAGGACAGACGAGTTCATCTCACAGTGGTTTATTTTGGGCCGGAAGGCCTGCCGGAGGTGAAGTCGTCTTTGGAAAAAATGTCAAGGTTTGTCCTTTCGCTGAGAAAAGAGCTTTTCAAATGTTCGTGGTACTCTTGTGGTGGTAATGTGTTGTGTGTTGTTTGCAGGGAGGAGAGCTTCTCCAACTACACTCTGGTCCCAGTGGACGAGGAGTTCTCCCGAGGCCGCGGTCTGGACGTCGGAGCCCACGCCTGGAAGAAAGGCGACGTCTTAATGTTTTTTTGCGACGTTGACATCCATTTTACTCTCGAGTTCCTGAGCACCTGTCGTCTCCACGCTGCTCCGAGTAGGTTTTTAACACATTGTTGTTTATATTCATTGTTTGAATAGTCAAACAGACTTTTACTAAATTGTTCTCACCTGTTTGTAGATAAGAAAGTCTTCTACCCAGTGGTGTTCAGTCTGTACAATCCTGCCATAGTCTACGGGAATCTGGAGCTGGCTCCACCGACTGAACTCCAACTGGTAAGGACGTCACGTTTCTCTCTTCATGGTATTTGTACAAAGATTATTTAAATCTGTGTTCTTTAAAGATCCCCATCACACGTGGTGTACGTTGCGTACTGGACTATGATTGGCTTCCAAACTAGTTGTAATGTCATCAAATCATCTTGTACGTCGACGTTTTAAACTCCGATTAAAGGTGAGCACAGAGGAACGTGACAACAGCCTCTAGTGTCGAACTGTGCACAGTGAAGTAAACAATAAGCAAGTGGGAAAAGGACTTCACTGAAGTATTTACATCAAATTAATTTCAGTTCAACCGAATACGTGGTGTTCCCTCGTTTATTGTAAGTACGAATCTCTTTTCTTATAGATTCACAAAAAAGATGCTGGATTCTGGAGAGATTTTGGCTTCGGAATGACGTGTCAGTATCGCTCCGATTTCCTAAATATTGGTAAGAAATGATGCAATAAATAATGAACTAAGTTTACTCGTAAACGACTGATAAACGCTGACTTCAACTTTTACTCCTCCAGGTGGGTTCGACCTGGAAGTCAAAGGCTGGGGTGTGGAAGACGTCCACTTGTACAGGAAGTATCTCCGGAGCGACCTGATCGTGATCCGGACGCCCGTTTCCGGTCTTTTCCACCTTTGGCACGAGAAGCAGTGTGCGGACGAGCTGACGCCGGAGCAGTACCGCATGTGCATCCAGTCCAAAGCCATGAACGAGGCCTCCCACTCGCACCTGGGCATGCTGGTGTTCCGGGACGAGATCGAGGCTCACCTCCGCAAGCAGGCCTTCAAGACCCAGACCAAAACAGAGGACTGAACAAAGCCTCTTCATTCCCATCCCCATCACCATTCCAGCATTAAGACTGTGAGGCGCCGACAATACTAATCGCACTACAGCAAAGACCTGTTTACACGGATCCTTCTGCATTTCACCGCACAGCTGTAGACAAATGAATGTACAAAGACAAACGTGAATCAATGTGAACCCTAACAACATGGTACAACAGCGTTATCGCACACAGGTGCACAGCCGGCTTGCTAATATTGAACTTGCTGGATGAGAACTAATATGTAATATATTAGGTTGCCGATGTATTTTATGCCGTTATGATCTCGGGAAACACAACTTCTCGTTAAGCCATCCTACCTGCTTCAAACACAGCACCTGGTTTTCAACCCGTTTCTTCACCTTCTGCTTAATTACCTTTCACTGCTGAATGTCCCCTCAGCCAGTAGATTTCAGCCCCCCCCCCCCCCCCCCCCCCAAAACAAAATATATCAAACAAGATCAAAAACTACCAGCTGCTGATGTGTAGAGTGGAAGAAAGAACGCAGTTACAAAAGGGTAAGAAGTCCAACTTTACAACTATTTATTTACGGTTGACAAAAGGAAAAGTAAGAAGTTGCACTTTGTTAAAACGGAGGTTAGAAAACACAAGTTGAGCCCACGAGCAGAACACTTCTGCAAGTTGAGCATCAAAATTACAATCTTTGCTGCTCCGGTTACTGGCAGTTGTGTTAATATTATATTTATAGGTTGCTTCAGACTGCGATGTGTTAAAAAGGGAACTTATTTTGTGTGTTTCATGTGAGTCACTATCTTCCTTTGCTTCTAAGTGACCGGTTTAACAGAGAAGCATGATTTAATAAAGAGCCAGGAGCAAAGCTGAGCTTATAGCATGCAGCGCTACGACCCCAGGTCTGTGTGGACCAGTATTACCGTCTAAATCACTAACACTCGTCCTCCCAACGCTATCATTCCTAATACTGGACTGAGTTTGAATGTTACAGCTACTCTTGTAAATACTTTTCTAATATTTTTTTGTTCTTGTGAGTTAAAATGACATGAAATGTTATTCCATCTCATAATGAGGTTAGAGAGGCGTGATGTTAATGAGAACAGCTGTCAAAACCCGACAGAGCAGACACGAGGTGCTTTATTCTCCTCACAATGAAAGCAGCTTATTCTTGCATCTCATCCTGTATTCTTTTTAATTCATGTTTTGCTAATATTACAGCTTTTTGTCGATATGTTTTCCTCGCCCTGCAGGAGGAATGTTACACGTCTTCCTCTCAGCACTACACAACCATTCGAACAAAGAACCTGTGCAAGGAAATGATTTATTTTGAAAATGTTTGCCATTAAATAAAACGTACAGAAGGCTGCATTAACTGCTGATGAGTCATTTCTGCTGTTTGCTTTGATGATACATGTCGAGTACACTTGATCAGTTCTATAATTTAAACTATAAAATGTAATATCAAACATGCCCGTGTCTTTAAATCTACAAGCTCATTTATATGCTTCTTAATTTAAGACAAAGGGCATAATACAATTGTATTATTCATCTGTAGACAATAAACTACATGAATAGAAAATAAAAGAAAAAAAATAGAAAATTTAAAATCTAGGTAAACTGACATGAAATAAACCGAATGGGAACGTTTCAGACGGGCTTCTCTTCATGGTATTAGTGTACCATCTGTTCTGGATGGATCCCGATGGTCTTGTAGATCTCTTTGAGAAGAAGCAGCGCTGTGTCTTCAGATTGCCTAAAAACAACAGGAGAGTTATTATAAAGGGTTTAGCTTCAGCTGCTAACAGCTACAAGACGCGTCGCAGTAGGAAAAGCACAGGTGTTACTAATGACATTAAGGCTGGATCAGTTCCACTCCAGTCACCAGTGTGTCAGCACGCACGGCACCAGGACCATAGAACAAGAGCAGCTAAATAGAATTCAGCCATCATTCATTTGATTATTCAAACCGGTGTTAAAAGGCCAACATGTTTGCTGTTAAAGGCCTAATAATATGAAAAACAGAAATCAGTAAAAAGTGCCTAAAAGTCAATCCAACCAATAGTTGGAAGCTGGAACCATTACATTCTTGGTATTTTTGTTTGAAAAAGTATTTACAATTTAAATTTCAAAATAATAGCGGATACATCTTCTGTTGATCGACTAAATCGTTGCTCATTGGTGGACGGACTGAATCTGAATCTTTATCGCTAACATGTGACCATGCAGCGGTAAACAGCCCGAATGAAACGGAGGTTCTATGTACCAGTAGCAGAGATGACTCTGGAGGGCAAACAGGTACTCGTTGAAACTCTCGATGGGCTTCTCCTGCAGCACGTAGTCGATGCGATTCCCTCCATTCAGCATCCCCACCTTCAACTCAGGCTCCTCCTCTTTTAGTGGCTCCGGAATCTCTGGGATCTTGTTTTCTGTGAGAAACCAGGATGGAGTTATAAATATCTCCTAATACAGTAATAACTGGATTGAAGAGCCACAAATGAGAGAAACTCACCCTCCCGCGCCTGCTTCTCCTCTTCTTCGATCTGATTGGCCACCATGGCCAGCTCGGCCTGAAGCTGGGCGGACGAGGTGTGAGCGCGAGCGAAGTCGTTGAGCGTCTGCCAGGCGCTCCTGAGGGAGCTGATGAAACCGTGCTTCAGGTCGGAGCCCATCCTGGTGAGACTCTCCTTCAGCTCTGCGACACAAAGAGATTCATCACTAAAATCCATCCGCAGGGAAGACGAAGACCACGGCGGCGGTCTGGTTGTAAAGGGCGACGCGAGCAGAAATGTACGAAAACACGACGAGCGAGTGTCGTACCGAGATGAAGCCTCTTCCTGCCTTTGTGGTGTGGGATCAGAACAGGCTTGAAGTCCATGTCTGGTAGTATCATGGGCTCGATCCTGTATGCCACTGGGTCCAACTGAAGGGAAATGAGTCATTGATGAAGACATCAGATAGTAACGCATAAAGGGACTCCGCTTCACTGCTTTCATCACAATTTAAATATGCATCATGTGTAGGGTTAGGGGGACATTACTATGTTTCTGTGACTTTAATATGCAACACTCAGAGGTGAAAAAGACTCATTTTAAGAATTACAGCTGATGCCTTTGCACACTACAATATGTACAGACTTAGTTAAAAACAAGAGAAGCTAAAACTCAAGTTGGCGAATAACATTTGTAGCTCATTCAGCAGTAATTCCTTCAGGATGCACAGGTTAGACGAGCTGCGTACCGGATGGTAAATATTGAAGAACCCTTTGCACGTGGGCAGCTGGTACGTCTCTTCGATCTTTTCCAGTCCCCGGACTGTCAGAAACATGCCGATTGGCGAACCCAAGGCGAAGAAATTAATCGGCTCAAAGTCCAGAGCGTGGTAAACCACCGACACCTGCAGAACAAATGTTATTAAATGTTAAGAAAAACTCAGAATCAGCTTGAACATGAAACCTTAAAGTCACATTTACCTGCCCAGTGCCAACTTCAAAGTAGTTGTAGTCGACGTGGATGGAGTTTCCCACCGGAAGCTTCTTCACAGAGGGATCAGGAAGAGCCTCAGCTGCTGGTGGCAGCGCCGCGACCTGACTGACCTCTTTGAGCTCCGCCTTCTTCTCCCGGGCAGCTTGACATGCGGCCTGCAAAACCGAGACAGAGACACCAGGAGTGTGTTAACCGCCACCGTCGGTTTGCGAGAACTCACAGGCGCTCGAGAGACTTCACGTACCTGCTTGTTCACTCTGTCTTTGACAAACTTGGCGATCTTCTTCCTGGGACCCAGCGGGATCCCCATCTCTTTCAGGTCCTCGATTGTGCACATAAGCTGAAAGAAGCGGGACAAAGTGAAACAGCTACAAACATCTTACAAAGAAGAAGAAGAAGAAGATCAAAAGCTGAGCTGCTATCAAATTACCTCCCACATTTCAGTACTTCATTACAACATTTAAAATGTCCCTCCATGACGTCAATCAGATATTATTATTATTTATAATGTTGGCCTTTTTGTAAACCACAAACCTCCTTCACTTACCAATGTAAGGAAACACATTTGACTTTATGACAAGCAAAGGAGGCTTTTATTCTTACAAAAGATTCAATGTCAATCTTCTCCTCATCGAAGGTGTTCTTGTACTCGGACAAGCCCAGGTGTTCCAGCATGGCGGAGAGATCCTCAAACTCCTCCCCGTCTTCTTTGGGCTCCTCTTCCACAGCTGGAGGGGCGGCGGCATTATTTCCCTGTGTCACGTGATGGGAGAGGCGGAGTTTACAATCACGCACTGCAACGTCATTATTTGAAAATGATCCATTCTGATCAGTTATTACATCACATTCAGTGGGGAAATACATTTTAATAGCAAAATCAGATGTTTGATAGATGACACGTTACTGTTTATGTTCCATTAAACTGGTGTGTGTGACCTGTTTGGTGTGTCCATTAGCAGTGGGTAGGATTGGCACGGCCAGTGCAGAAGAGCCAGTCTTCTGATTCGACAACAGGTCAAAGAGAATCAAGGAGCCTGCGAGTGCAGAGGAGAAGCAAAACAATCCAGGTGAACCACAGAAGACAAAAACACAAAGCCAGCGGTGTAGAAGCTGAGAATCAAACTGGTTTAGTACCCAAGCTGTGTCCGGCCACTGATGTGCTTCCTCTGTAGTCTGGGTTCCTCTCCATGAACAGGGCATAAAGTCTGTTAATCTCTTGGGCAACTGTGTCCATGATGGTCTGGCAGTAAGTGGGACTGTTGTAGAAGAGCACGTCTAACAAAGTCTCATTTGTAAAGTGACGTAAGCGTCCAGTGCTGGGCAACGTAATCTTCTTTATCCTCCTGCAAAGAGAAATAAGAGTATCTATGAGTCAAACCACATACACTGTCCTGCAGCCGAGTCACAAAAACACCAAATAGGTATGAATCCGCAGCTGAAAATAGTCCCCAGCTAATGCATTATTTCCTCTTGTTTAAGTAACAGGGCCAAAAACTACAATGGCCAGCTGTTTCTAGGAAATGACTGAGCCTCGTTAAAAATCTGAATCTATACATTTCTGACCTGTTTTTGAAGATGTGTAATAGAAATGCACTTTGGGCTGAGTGCCACAGAGTATTGAGAGACAGACAACTGCACTGTTTGACTGACTTTGAATGCATCCATGGATCCACTGTCATTTACACATACATCATTACGGAACATTAACTTCTAAAGTTTGCGTTGATCATCATCAAAAGCTTCCACAGTCAGTGTCGGCCTGCCTCTCCTCACCTGTCCACCCCTGTGGCGTCTCCATGTAGCGCCGTGTGCCACTGGACGGGGAGGAACTCCACCCTGCTGATGGCGTGCTCGTCCAGCGGTGTGTGGAAGTGACTGTGCAGCAGCTTCAGCGACACGCTGCGGAAGTCGTCCACTGGAAAGCACAGGGATTACTTCAGTACCGCTTACTTCAGGAATTAGCGTCACCGCGGAGGTTACACCAATTCTGGCGAACGGCACGATTTGTTTGGCACTCACCACACTCGACCATGCTCCGAAACCTCAGGTCACACACCGGACCGATTCCATGAACCATGAACACGACATGATCCACCTTTGCGAGCTCACCTGAAACAGATGCAGAGGACGGACGTTTCATTCCACGCGATCACTCATCTCAACACGTACCTAAAATCTGAACTGTGCGAAGTCATAATTAAGCTGCAATACTTTTAACAGCTGGATATTAAAATGCATCTCACACAGTTGAATCGGGCTTAACTGTTCCTCATAAAACAGATGGATGGCTGGCACTTCCTCTAATGTCTTATGAGATGCATCGTCTCACTTTATGATGTCCTGACAATTTATATTTTCTATGAATACTTTTAGAAAAGCTTTCTTGTTGGATCAATGAGCTCAGAGTTTATTACTAACATGACATAGTACACGCTGACTTTTATGTTGTTGTTTCTCAAATAAGTGTCTTCACTTCACATTAAATGAACTGGGGGCACAGAGGAACTTGACTACCATCTGGTACTTGATCGTGGTCATCATCAATCCCTCTCTTCACCACTCTGGGCCTGGTCTGCCCGTCCTGAGTTGTGCCCCACTCATCTGGCATGGAGGAGGGCTGAAACTGCACAATCACCTACGGAGGCAAACGGAACTCATTAGGTCACACTAACGGGATGAATCATTTCCTCTCATCAGACGGTGGTTTACCTTTGGATTGTGCATGACAATGGTCTCTCCTGATGGGAACTCCAGTCTACGGTGCCACTGGTTGGTAGACACGGCTTTCTTATATTCTGCCTGGAGTTAAAGACATACTGTTTACGTATATAAAGTGGTTTATAACACAACAAGTGCACATTAAAGTTGATGAAAAGGAGATGTGTTTTGCCTGGAAGTGGCAAAATGTTGTCCCTCATTTGATTAACACAATAACTGTTTCTGGTCAAACGTATTAGTGAGACGAACCTCCAGCTTGTCACTAAACTCCTCAGAGTACGGGACGAAGCGACTGTCCGTGTCCCCTTTGTAGAACCAGCTGCAGCGCCGGACCTCCGTGGGCTCCTCTTCCCAGTACACCGCAGTCCGTATGCGGTCATAGAGCTGCACGTCGTACCGACCTCCGTCCGTACGTATGATCACATTTTCTGGGTCCGGTTGAACTGGAAGAACAAAAAAAAAGGCCCACAAAACGCGTCAGAGCATGTCACAGCTGCATTGCTCTGTGACAGCACCGACACTGCCACGGTTACATGTTGTGATTTCTCTGGAGAAAAGCATTCACGGACCACACACCTGAGTTATAGGTCTCCTCTAGCTGAAGCGAGTCAATGATACTGAAGGGAAGCCAGACACTCTTTGACTCCACTTGCTTGCAGTAGAACCAGTGAGGCTGAACAGCCTCATAGACATTGTAATTGTATGGCATCATGGGACCAGCAGGGACCATCGCTCCAGCAGTGGTGGCTGTAGGCGGAGGCGATGGAAACTGTGCGGCAGGAGGCTGAGGAGAGAAGAAATCATATGAGGCATATAGCTGGTTCTCCATTATTAGTGATTTCAATAACCGGACAAACAGTCACTGATTAGCATATATATTTATATACACACCTTTGTGAATGTGGATCCTGACAGCGATGTCTGTGGCGGAGAGCTGAGAGCGTACGGGTTCTGCTGAGGCGTGTGTGTTAGTGGCAGGACCTCTGGAGCTGGAATATACGGACTGGCTCTGCTGCTGGTGGGGGTGTGCCGGTACGGGTTATGACTCTGTGGCTGCATCTGTGGAGGCGGTGGGGTCATCGTGGCGGGGGGAGGAGTGTGACGCCCCATAGGGCTCTGGTAAACTGCACTGCCGAACGCTGGAGGTGCAGGATGGTTCATCTGGGAGCCCTGCGGGGGTGTCGGAGCCACGCCGACACTGCTGTGAACAGACGGCGGGCCCGATGATGTCGGGGTCGGCGGCGGGCATGGCGACTGGCCGATGGCTGCGAACGGGTCACTGCTGGTTACGGGGCTGGAGAAGTAGTTGAACGTAGAGGGGGCCGGCCCATTCCCAGAGGTCTGACCTAGAAAGCTGTCTTCTTCTCCAACGTCAGTGGAATCAACTAATAAATCAAAGCAGGAATTTGAACAGTGACTACATGTCATTTGAGACTCTACAAGGGAAAAGGGATACGTTTAAACACAACAGAGGAAGTGGGCATGTCCAAGGGGACATCTTTAAATGTCATGTTTTGTCCCATAAAACTCCAAAGACATTCAGTTTACAGTTATATAAAAGCATATTACAGATTTAAATAATTTATGGATTATCAGCATTGCTCAATAAAACCATTTCATCTCTATATAATAGGACATCAGTACATTTACAATATACACCTGCCATTGAGGATGTTGTGAAAGTGGAAACATTTTATATACAACACAGACTACAGCTAAAGTCAGCTAGTTTGACAGTAGTGTTTTTAAGAAGGACTTTAGTTTGTCAGCTGACGCAGACAGAAGGAAGTGGCCAATTTAAAGACATGTTTTGATGACTCTGAAGTGGCTGCTAATCCTCCTCATGTAGCACCACACAGGGTACACTGTGTACCATACACATCACTGTCAACTAGGCTCACTTCTCTGACAGACGACCGTCAGCTCAGACACGCCGTTTCTATCCGTTTCTCTCACTTGTACACTGAGTGACAGCTGACAGTAGAGCAGGAACCGGGGTTAGCTAGCTAGCTTAGCCTGCTAACGACACCGCTAGTGTTTAGGACGTTTCCGGGGCCGGTATTTCATCTCACCTCCTGACAACACCGCTGGACCAGTGGCCTGACTCACTGGCATGAAAGGCAGATTGAAGTTAAACTCCGGAGCAGCGCTGAACAGTAAATTTGCACTGGTGTTGGCAGCATTATTATTCTTTCTATCTGCCATTTTCCCCTAAAATCACACGTAGCCAGTGACGTTAACTGCCGCAGCCCGGCGGTGAACGCTCGGTTCTCCAAACGGTGGTTTCGCTGCCCTCACAGATTTCACCGACCTCTAGCGCATTAATAGCGTATTCACATAATACAGGACGCCTGAACACATCTTCTATAGGTCTGCTAAATCCACGTAGGTCGTCTGACCGTTGTTCGTTGGTTGTAGGACAAACAAACACTTCCTCTCACTACTGCCGCCTACAGGCCAAACCGTTCAAATACAGCGAGCACTGTCACTTTGTATCATTTTAATGGGCTAAAGTAATCAATGCTATTTTTAATTAAGAATATTACAATAAACGAGTATACGGAATACATGAGTGGTCTCCTCACTATACCACCAACCTAAACTCAAAACACCCCGCCCCGGTTACAGCTCCGTGCTCCGGTTGGTCCCCGTGTACAAAACAAACGAACTACGCTCTTCGACTGGTGACGCAAATTTCCCGCCCTCACTTCTGCCATCCTGTGTGTGAAAGTAACCAAATAAGTGTTTTTGGACGGATATTTTATTTTGTTATATTGTATATTCTCCAGACGCTAGTCAGTGCCCAATGATGCCTTCCACACATGACTGGATCAACGACCCTCTCGGTGTTGTTGAAGGGATGTTTGGTAAGAGACGCACCGGAACTTCACTCCTTTTGACAGCGAACTCGTGAACCTCGCGAGTTAGCTGTGTGGCTACGGACCGTGCTAGCGACCATGCTCCTCACATGTAGCCCGTAGGAAATAGAAAATGAATGAATAATATGCGGGTTGAAACCGCCTGGTGTGTTGCTGTGTGTGCAGTTTGATCTGAAGAACTCTGTGCACATTAACAGTCCACGACATGATGCATTCACGGGTCTTTAAAGTGTCTTAAAGTAATTTAAAACGGTGGTAACTTCTCTGAATGCACTGAATTGGTTTGGATATAAATGTATGTTAAGATTTTTTGTCCTAATAACAGCTTAAAAAGTTGTGAAATATAGTGTAATTTCTTTGTCAAGATATGAATGATGATCTGTTCAGCTCCTCTTATCCACCAGTAAAAAGAACCAGTACCTGACGCTGATCATTATTTCAAAAATACATAATGTTAGAAATCAAGCAGTAATGTTTGAAGTACTTGGATCATTGAAAATACACATAGACATGCAAACATAGAGTAAAAGTCATCATTGTGATGTACTTTATCACTTGTCAATAAAGTGGACAATATTGATATGTATTTTTATACTAGTCAAACCATTATAGTTTAATTTGGTTAACGATTTGACAGTCATGGGCAGAAAAACTACAAAAATGCCAATTTCACAGGAAAAAATGTCAGCTATTTTGAGTAAATGTCTCATAGTTCTTCACACCACCACGATTACGCACTGATTTTTGTTTGTTCATCCCATGCTTACATTATAATATTTTATATAAAGTAACCAAGCTGAATGAAAACGAATCACTGGTATTCTCAAAGCCGAGGTTTTCTGTTATTATACAGGGCCAAATTATTTGAAATGAATAAACTTAATTAAACAATTTTTCTGTTACCTGAAATGAAAAATAATATTTTGCTCTCGTTGATTATTTTTAGCTGCTTCCCAGAACAATCCAAACTCTGGATGGGAGGCGAAAGCGGTTGAATTCTTTAAAGATCACCTGAAGGAGAAGGACGCTCACACCTGGGTAACGCAGCTCTCCGATGCTTTCCACACATACATTCCACAGAGATGCAGAAGATGCCTGTACACGTCAATGTCACCGACCCGTTTCAGCGCTCGTAAATGACGACCATGTTCATTTTGGTGCAGGTCCCGTCTTTAAACGATGTCCCTCTCCACTACCTGAAGCCAAACAGCCTGGTGAAGTTCCGCTGCTTAATCCAAGACATGTTCGATCCGGAGTTCTACATGGGAGTGTATGAGGCCGTCGATCCATCTACAAAGGCTAAAGTAAGCGCTTCCTCTACCTCTCCCGTGCAGCTACACATGTACAGCCCTCTCATGTGTGTGTCCCCGTGCATGTTTTTTTTGCATTCATAATGCATGAGACGTCATCACAGTCTCATCTTATTTTACTGTCTGACTGCTCCCAGGTGTTGCGATGTGGGAAGTACAAAGATGTGACGGAATGCGGGGTAAGTACCGCTCTACTAAACCACTCAAGAGATCCATAAATCCCTCAATTCAGCTTCAGCTTTGCTCACACACGTGACACATGTTTATCTCCAGGTGGATGTTAACTCCAGGAACACAGTGACTGCAGAGAGACAGACTTTCTACTGTGTGCCGATCCCCGGAGAAAGCCCCTGGGTGAAAGAGATATCCTTATCTTGTCCAGATTGTGTGTGTGTGTGTGGAGATGCTCCTCAGACAGGATTTTTGTCGTGTGTTCTTCGCTGCACCCAACTCGTGTCGGATGTATTTTTATAATAGTGCGCCTTAGTTTTCCTTAATTCTGTCGCACAGCTATGCCGGCTCCAGCCAAGCAAGAGTGGTTCCCTCCACCTCGTACACACCGACGAGACAGAAACGCAGCTACGAGGAAGACGACGACGACATGGACACTCAACCGCAGAAGCAGAGGGAGCCGCATGCTGGTATGAGCTGCTGTTTAAAGGGAACATGGAGCAGAATGCAAAACGGAAGCTTTGTCCATTCAGCGCTTTACTGCTGTCGATGTGTTTTTAATAGACGCAAGTCTTGTAGTTCAGTTTTCTTCCCATGGAGATACAAATTCACCGTGGGAGATGAAGGTAGTGTTTTACTCCATTATGTGCTCCTCTCTCTATCTGCTTGTGTAACCCACAGGTGAATGCAACGTTCTGTTGGAGTTGCCACTAGGCACTCTGGGAAATGTAGGAAGCTGCTAATTGCAGCAAGTGTAGAGAGCTGGTACACCAGAGATGTCAATTATTACTCGCATGAAATGTAGTTGACATCTTAGATTATCTAACAATAAAGTATAAAGATTGAGGATATTTTGCCATAAATGCAGACTCCCCCCCCCCCCCCTCCCCCCCCCCCCCCCTCTTGCTGCAGGTCCTCAAAGTCCATCAGAACAGCACGGCAATGGTAACTGTAAGCGGCGGGAGACAGAAGCTCCTTCCAGCCAGGCGGCATCTGCCTCCCATCTGGACCTCAACTTCCCCCTGCCAGGAGAGAAAGGCCCCTCCTGCCTCCTCAAGGTGCGTTTTGTCTCCTCCCGGCTCATTTCCGTTGCCGGGTCAGCGATGCATCTCTCTGCTCTAAGAGGTGATTTCGGAGACGATGCCGCCGTTACCGGCGGACTGTCCAAGTAGAGAGCAGAAGCTAAAATGTGCGTGTTGCTGGCAGGTGTACGAGGACTGGGACGGCTTCAAACTGAACGACACAGTGGAGGTCTTCGGGATCCTCTCCGTCAGCCCTGCTCTCAGCGCGCTGGCCGACGAGAAGTAAGACACGGCATTTAGTTTGATTTCCCCTCCCCGGCGTCGATGTGCTTCGTTGCTCACTCTTGGCGTGTCCACAACAGAGACGCCTCCTCGTCCCTCCTGGACCCGGCGGACAGCATGGAGATGGCGGAGGAGCAGAGAGTGCACAGCCCGCCGGCCTCGCTCGTCCCTCGCCTCCACATGCTCTACGCCAAGCATCTGCCACACAACAACCCGCTGCTGCCAGCCGCCGCCTTGGAGGACAACAGTGCCTGTAAGGACCAATAGTAGACTCTTCTTTTCCCCCTGTGTTCGTATGACTGTACATGCCAGTAATCATGAATATTTCAACCTCAGTTTTTGAATACCAGGCTATTGCACTACATCTGCACTGCATATTTGCTAAGCCTGCTGCAAACTACCTTAGAGGGAGGGCACAACATTTTTGCATCGCCACAATTTGTACAGTGCTGTAAATGAGTCTAGCTGCAAGTCATCTGATTTGCATACTGATGGTGGGTTGTTTTGACACATGGGGCCCTGCACTTTTGCAAATGCGAGTGTGTATTCATCCCACAAGAGGCTCATCAGCTCAGCAAACAGATCAATGTTTAATTGTGTCGTTAAAAAAAAAGCAACGTGGGCGTTTTTTGGTAAAACATTAAAACACCTTTGACTAGAATATTGCTGTAAACACAAGAGGGAATATAACAGGCCTACATAATGAGTAATATCAGAGGATTATCAGTGGTGCCTCTGCAAAACCATGACACAGTCTTAATAAAATATTCCCTACTGGTGTGTCTTTCTTGACCTTACACGATATTAATGTGTAATATGAATCCAGCCGCTCTGGTGCTCAGTTATATTTCTATACTCTGCCTCGTCATGCTGTATTACACACTGGGTCAATGCTAACGTACTATGATACACAGGCTTCGTCAGCTCTTTACAAAGACGTCAAGTCAAGTGACGCGTCGGCTAATCAACTAGTCCGTCAAGATAAAAATGTATCGATCAATTAAAAAAAATCTGTCGAGCAAAAATGCAAAACATTGTTAAATGTGATAATTTGCCTCAT
Organism: Leptoclinus maculatus; assembly: GCA_032191485.1. Lineage (NCBI taxonomy): Eukaryota > Metazoa > Chordata > Actinopteri > Perciformes > Stichaeidae > Leptoclinus > Leptoclinus maculatus. The sequence continues at coordinate 16,032,763 of JAVDOI010000016.1, forward strand.
TCATCAATTAGCCAGATGCAACAAGGAAGACGGTACACAAAACAACACAAACCAGACACTGGCTCGATTAATTAAATAGACTCGATGGGGACATTCATGTTTTCGTGTCGGCCGCCGTAGTTCTTCACGCTTGGCACACGACAGAAGTTTCCGTTGGTTGCAATCTGCTTCCTCACCACCAGATCCCCCACACTAGACCTGTAGTAGCCAGAGGGACTTGTTTTAACTCTTTATCCTTCCTCCTCAGTTTTATCTTCGACCCTGAGCGAGATGGCCGCTGTCAGGGCAGAGCTGCTCGCATACTTCACTCACATCCTCCTGGGAGACGCGCTGGCTGCTGAATACCTCGTTCTGCATCTCATTTCTAACGTGTACGTTAAGTTAAATCTGTTATGTTGAAGCGGGAACCTTCCCGGCCTTTTTTTTGTTGCTTCATGCTAAAGCCAAAGGAGCTTTTTCAAGAATGTTATTTCACGATGCGGTTCATTCTCTCTCGTAGGTACACTAGACGGGACGTTCTCCCACTGGGCAAGTTCACCTTGAACCTGAGCGGCTGTCCGACTGTCTCCTCGTACACCGAACGCTTCTACCAGATCATCCAGCAGCTCGTGCTGTCTGTGAGGGAACATTGTCACTTCCAGCTACTGCAAATACTAGGTTAATGAATCTATACTAAAGTCCCCCTCCCCTTCCCCTGCAGTCGCACTATCTGGGCATGACCCTCCAGAATATGAACCAGATGCGGTTAGTGCCAAAGAAGGACTATGTGGCCAACCGGCTAGTGAGTGGGGCCCTGCAGCTGGCCAGAAACACTTCCCTCTTCCTGGACGAATCCCAGCTGGAGCAGGGACAGCTGGATACAACAGGTGAGGCTTCTAGAGCCCACGAGGGGGCGACACTGAGAGGAGAAGTTTGATGCCCTCCCTGCAGGCTGTAGACGCTGTCGGTAGGATTCAATTGAAACGCTAAACGGGCTGGATCTTCTTCTCTGTGTGTTTTTGTTTGTGTTGTGTAGGTGTGCGCAACGTCACGGCCCTGGGGAACCTGATCTCGTGGCAGAAGGTTGATTATGACTTTAACTACCACCAGATGGAATTCCCCTGCAATATTAACGTGCTCATCGCGTCAGAGGGCCGCTCGCTGCTGCCGGTGAGGACAAAGAGGGATGAGGCTTGCAACTGTAGGACAAAAACACTCACCCCTACCCACCACTGATTCCCCCAATCAGCCTTGGGCTTAGGTTTCTTTCAGCCTCTCATGAGACGAGCCACATCTGACGCTGGAGGTTGTTTCCAGCCGGCGTCACGCTGTCATCTCGGCTGCCATTGGTCGGCTGCAGCAACCCCTCCAGCCAGCGGCTTTAGCTCGGGTCTCACTTTGTTGCGAACAGCCCGAGGAATGTGCCGCGTGCTATTCCTGTGCGTTGGTCTAATGGGTTGTCATGGTGGCAGCTGTGTGCCAAAGGAACAATCCTGGGAGAGGCGTCAGGCTCGGCCATCTATTAGTCCCGCAAGTGAAGGGCAGCGCGCTGTAAACCACTCCCAGGGCTGATTAGAAGGCAGCAGTGCATGGCCGTGTTTACATTGAATAGCGATTGGCTGATGATCAGCTTGACTCTCCAGCTGCTCGAATGCTTCACGGTCAGCCCGCCAAGGCTTTGCTCTTGTCTGGTGGGCTTTGAAGTTTTGACAACAGGCCAAACTAGGCGTGCACGCAGCAGGCAGACACGACTTTTGCATAGCAACCCGTGTGTGAAAAAGTAAAGATGCAGTTAGCCGTTCTTCCCTAGCACAGTGACAATATTTCTTTGTCCGTTACTCCACAGTCAGACTGCCGGATACACCTCCAGTCTCAGGTCGCCCCGCCCGACATGGACGACTATCTCGGCAGCATCCGAATGCACCCGCAGGCGTCCCAGCTGAACAAGTTCAGAATGTACCTGAGCGTGGCTCGGCTGCTGGACTACAGCATCTCTGATGAAGTGACGAAGGTGAGACGTGCTGTCGTCTTCAGCCTGACTTGAGTTGCACACAAGTTAGAGAGATAAACCCTGGGGGGGGGGGGGGGGGAATAGTATTCATAAAATGTAATCAGTGAAAAGCTTATTTGTTCCTCTATGTACCTACCAGGCGTGTGTGTTTATAATGAGCAGTCTGCTATCTGTGTGCATTAGTGTCCTTTAACAGCTTGTTTCTGATGTCCTCAGTCAGTTGAGGATGACTTTGTGGATATGAGGAAGGACGACCCCCAGAGCATTTCTGCTGAGGACCTCCACAGGATGCTCGTTGTGGCGAGGTGGGCTGGGATTACAATTATATAAGCTACTTTACTTTATCTAGTGAGAACAGCAGCCATCTCTAAAAGTGTTAAAGAAACATAACAAGCCATTATGACCAACAATGGAAATGCCAGATATGACATAAGCAGTGACGAGGGGCTTATGTGACCAAAATAAAATAGTTTAATACTTCATGTTGAATCACCGTTAGTCTGAAGGAGCGCCTGGGCTGGGAAACTGAAATGTTCTGGCCGTATTTGGAGTATTAATTAGCGTGTGTGACTCCGTCTGCAGGTTGCTGTCTCTGAGCCTGGGACAGACCGCTCTGTCCAGAGACTGCTGGCTCAGAGCCAAACACATCGAGATGCTGCGGAGGAGCCGGATGGAGCAGCACAAGTGCGTCAACGGCAACGAGCCGTGATCGGAGCAAACAAGACGGCTTTTTGCTTTTTGATACCTAAAAAAAAAAAAAGTTTGTAATAAAGATGTTTTTCATGTGTCATATAGTTCACGTTGTGTTCTACTTCTTTCCAGAACTTACTGGGTTGTAGTTTGTACTCATTTTGCCTTCATGTCCCAGCCTGCTGCGAGGTCCATGTCATTATTTCTTATAGTGTGTGAGTGTGTGTGGAAAGAGCAAACTGATATGCTGGCATGGAGACTTACTGTTAATGGATTTGACAATAAACCTCATGCAACAAATGTACACCCATATTTTTATTCCAATGAAATATGTTACGAGACAGTGCACTTCAAGTAAAAACACACCCGAAGAGGATAAGAATAAATAGGATACTTTAATATACAATACAATCTCAGTACACCGTGGAAAACAATGACAACAGTCAGTTGGTAAAGAGGAAAGATGACCACAAACATTGAAACGTAATGGTGCTAATGGTAGAAAAATGTGCATAAACCGTGCAAATCAAATGCCTTAAGACCTCGAGTCACATGATAGTTTGTCGTGGTCTGGGGTCCTAACGGGACGGGAGGACAACCACAGACAAAAAGGAGGAGGTGGTTGCAAAAGCACTTGGTGTAAAAACAAAAAGGAAACGGAGGAAAATCTCACCCAGCAAACACGGGATCAAATAGAACGGCCAGCTTCTGCATCTAAAAGACACAAACACTGTAGCGTTGTGGTCGATATTGGGAATGTTGAGGATTACGGTTCCTTTCAGCAAGTTTGGGACATAATGCGTCCCCGCTCTGCTTGAGAACTGCTCCAGTGTTTGCAATCCTGCAGGAAGTTTAAAAAAAACAAAACACAAAACCCTTTTAACCTCAGCATTAAAACTTTGCATTACAGCTATTACCTTAAAGCTTTGGCAGCACCACGCACACCATCTATCAGCAGGTTCAATAATAACTATGATGTAGCACCCACAAAGCAGCCAAGGCTACAATCTCACTGAACACAATTATAGTCCGATAAAATACACAAGTATCCCACTTCTTATCTGCTGGTGAGCAAGCTGAATGCAGAAGACGGGCAAATATAAACGCAAAATACGAAATGTGTAACCGTCTATCTTGGGATATTTCAGCTCAAAGCAAACCAGATAATTATTATTCCTCATAAATAGACAGATACACAAAGCAGTGTGACGCGATGAGACAACCTTGGTTCATTATACTTATTCTGGAGGACAACAAGTGACTAACCAGACAAAACCTCATTTTTTGAGGTTAACGGAAAAAGTGTATTAAATAGAACTATGTTTACGGCTTCATAGCACATAAATATAAGTAGGGCTCTGAGGCGAGCGCTCTTAAATACCAGCAGCAGGGATGCTCTAATGCACACATACTGTACAGTACATATATACACACACACAACACGCTGTTTCCTTGTATGTGCCAGTGGATGAAATACCCCAAGATAAAGCTCGATGACAGACAGTAACCCTGAACATGATTGTTTATACAGTACACCAAATGTAACGTGTAAATGATGGACTTAAAAAAGGTAGATTTAGCCATAAATACCTGATATACATAATCCCACTTCCATTCCCTGTTAAGGCAAATATGCTTTCAGTTTGGGGAGTGCATGAAGCGTCAGTGTGTCTAATCATTGGATGGGCGCAATTGCATATATACCTACTATATGCTACTCTCCTGTCTTTGTCAAACAGGATGCACAACGCTGGCCGAGGACTCGGTTCAAACAAACCCTCGGAGTTCAGAAGTACAACCATTAGTTCTATCAAACACAACTCCAACCAGTGGTTTTCTGGTTATTCGTGGTTAGCCATGACAGGACGTTCTTTTCAAAATATAATGCTCATACCTCTCCGACCTTATTAAGATGCCACCCTGCCATCAGTTCAAAAAAGCTTAAGGGAAGGCTGTACTCAGGGAACGGATGAACATACGATACTCACTGTACATATCAACAACCGGGATACTCTTACTAAGGTCTTGTGTTGTCATTATTTCTATAACGGCATATCTTCTAAGTTACACTGGACAACATTGATATCACATAGGATAACTACTGACAGTATGTCGCCTGGCTAGTTTCTGACAGCTATACAAAGGGGAATAGTTAAAGATATTTGGTCGGATTCTACAACTGTTACAAATCGAGGGCTATTACGAGGCCTATATCACAAACGCCAATAAGTGACCCGCACCAACAGGACGACGCACAGTACGTGATAAAGCCAGCTTGGTCTTTCAACGTACAGCTAATGTTTACCTGCCTCGCCAAAACTCAAGTTACCGTTAACCTCACATGCAAAGCACTGCGGGTATAAGAACCTGTCAGACTCAGGAGAGTGACATGTTTACATGCACAAAATACAAGTACAGGAGTTTAAAACACCGTAAAAACCTAAATATGTTCTCTCGTCTTGTCATTTGTCTCTTACGGCAATCGTAATGAAAATATCCATGAGATTTGATAAGAAAACCGAAGTTATAGCAATATTTCTGGAGTGATTTAGGATTTGGATGAACATAAATTTATTTCAATCAAATATTCTACCGTCTAAAATTGGACATTTTTTGGGGGAATTCTGTGTTTTGAACACCTGACATTGTTGCGAGGTTGCATGGCAAAAGGGATAAGAGCTAAACTTCCCTTAGATCAAAACAAGTGGACAAGACAATCGGTGCTCTCTTCAGAGTGAGGGAATCCATAATTATGTGCACATAAACATGGTCACGGTCATGTTGGGCTTAAGTATATGTTTCTATGTTCTGTACAAGAGCCACCACTAACACGGGCAGGTTTAACTAAAGGGCAACTTTAAGAGCGCATTACTTGGCCGAGTAGTGACGCTATGTGCAAGCTTTTTGCTACTGCTACCATACGGGAGGTTTCTACACGGCGTGCGACTACAAAGTCCTGCTACAAGGAAAGCACTAGATCTGGATGATCCTGGTCTGGCACTGTGTAAACATTGCCTTTAGCTCGTTCTCTTGGGCTTCGTTGACGGCATCCGGCTCTGGGCTCTTCTGTACCTTCGCCACAGCAAAGTTGATGCCCTGGGTGAGTCCCGCCTGGGTGAGGCTGGCCACCTGGACCATGGAGCTCTTGATCTTGGCAAAGGGGGACACCACTCGGCTGCCGTTGCTGTCGGCGGGCGAAGGGCCCAGGCTGCCCTCCATCTGTGAACCCAGGCTCCTCTGAGAGCCTCCTGAGGCTGCAGAGCTGGGCTTCTGGACGGCGAGGAGGTTGGAACTGGAGGCGGTGGAGTCGACGTCTAGCTGGGAGGGCCTGGGGAGCTGGGGCTCCTCCGGCTCGTGCTGCGGCTCGGAGCGCGGCCGCTTGTCCGAGTCTGCTAGGGTCTTGTTCTGCACAGGCACCGCAGGGTTGAGTGGGGGGGCAGCGGCTGGTGGATGCTCTCCAAACACCTCAACGGGTTTGGTCTGTGCGTCCTGGATAAACTGGTGGCAGTAGGCATCAATGGGAGTACCAAAGTCGATCAGAATGGCTTCTTCGGCCACCGAGGCGGACCCTGGGGACGTTTCATCACTGACTTGAGAGAAGCTTTCCTGCTTCCCGTCACAGCCGGTGACTCTGATGACAGAGGGGATATTTAGCTCCACGCTGCCAATAGACTGGGAGCGACTGCCCAGTCGTGGGTTTGATGCTACAATGCCGCAGCTGGGCAGCACATAGTCCACGTTTTCTAAAGAACCAGAACACGGGCGCTCCGGGTCAGAATTATAGGAGTCAGAGTCGTCTGAGATTTCAGAGTGTCCGTCTCCGATATCTTTCAGGGCTCCTGTGCCAGGGTTGTTATCCGATGTCTCCAAGCTACTATCAGACTTCCACAGGTTGACATGCATAGTTGGCTTTAGGAAATTGACTTTGACATCCGGCTTAGAGAAGGTGCCCAGCCTCCCGAGGGGCTTGAAGGGGCCAATGTTTACGTTTGTCTTGGTCTGTTTCACTCTCTGGTTGAGAGAGGAGAACTTGTTGAGGAGGAAACTCTTGCCCTGAGCTAGACCAGAGCTACCCTGGACCTCAGCAGGTTTGTTCTGGATGCCCATTATATCCTCATGAGGTTTACTCTGCCGCCTGTGACACAAACAACATTAAGAACCTGAATCACAGCTCGCATCATTGGTCAGAAGTTAAAAAGTGTGCTATGATGGCTGCAAACGTTCATCTTCATTACATCTAAATCTGTGAAAAAGAGACTAAAGCTAATTATCTTAATGAGGACGGATTAGTACTCACCTATCCAGCCTCTTTTCGACCACAAGCAGGTCCAGCCCTGTGGCCTGTTTAGTTATGCGAAGCATCTCAGCTATGCACTGCAATGTGTCTGAAATACATCAGAGTGTAAGTCAACCAGCAAATGCAGTTCACGTTCCAAAACGTTTCCTTTTTCTGCTGTTTGAAGAATTTTAAGAATGACTTCCTACCTTTTCCATCGTCCTCAGGATTCCGTGTTGCTGCTCTCAGCGTGTGGAAGTATCCACTCGTCTCTTCACTCCTGTAATGCAGACGCATACAGCAGAACTTCGGCTTCCCAAACAGAGTGGGCTCCGGGCCTGCAAAAGAAAACGCAACTTCCAGTTTTAGTGATGTGCCTTCCCTGCATGAATCATAAACGGCGGGAGATATTGCTAAAAAGTTACTGAGAAACTGTTAAGCACACTTTTAGGAAGTGGTGACTCAGTGGGTGTACGAGAACCCTCACTTCTCCTTTGAGTCGAACTTCTTACCAATTTCGATCTTTTCCAAACCCTCTAAATTGAGACGCTGGTATTGGTCGACTTTATCCGCTTCTTCATCGTAGCTACGAGAAAATAAATGCAAACATAAGTGAATCTATCGCAACAATCTCTAAAAGAACAATGTCGGTGAAAGTCAGACTTACTAAGCAATGTAATAGGCTTTCTCAGACAGAAGCAGCAGCACATCCACATCTTTGTTGTTTGCATCAACGAGGCTGGTGGGACATGAGAAAACGGTGTCATGGAAACGACTGTAAACGTCGTATAAATAGTGCAAAAGACATGTCAGGTAGCCACTAACCTCATGTCACAGTTGATGAGGGCCCAACCTCCATGGAACTTCTCATCGTCAGGCAGCAGAAGCTGCATGTAGGTCTGCAGCAGGAGGCTGACCTGCTCCTGCGCTCCCCTCTGGCTCTCCTTCTCTTTCTCTTCGTGCTCCTTCTCCTTACTGAAGATGGAGTACAGGTCCTCCGTCACCGGCAGGCCCATCATTAGGTCTGCAGGGAGAGGATTCGGAGGAGTCGATCAATGGGTGCGATTACTTATATATATATATATATGCTATAAAAGGTGTCTGCTTTTCCATACCGATGACAGCTTGTCTGTAAGCATCTCTGAAGCGGTTCAGATAGTAGCGGTTGGCTGAGTTCACGCCATCCTTCATCACGCCGGCCAGTTTCCTCTCCCCTGTCCTGGTGAAATCTCCCTAAAGCAGATCAAACCGTGTCTGTTAAATATATCTTTGGACTTATCTTTGACTCGTGATTTCAGTCAATTTCTATGTTCAAAAAGGCTCAGTTCATATTCGTCATTCTGATGCGTTTAATCTACTGAAATAGTCTATGCTCTGTTGATTTATCCACTTAACAACTGACTGTGTCAAAAGAAGATGGCATGCTTGTTTAAGCAACACGTATTCAGATGTGAACGTGCGTGCGAAGGCAATGAGGTTACCTTGAGCGCTGCTGTGCCCGCGTACTGCCTGCTGATGGTGTCTCCATTGTTGGCCCACATGATCTGATAAATCTTGTAGCATTTGGGAGGCAGAGGCTGTTCTGGAGGCATCACACCCAGTTTCTTCAGCTGCAGGAAGACAAGAGACATTTTTGTCCATGGGGTCTGCCGTTTAAACTGAGAGTGCACATGATGATGATGATGATGATGATGATGATGATGATGATGGTTCACGCTGCATCAGCCTTTATTTCTTTGCACATTTATTCAGATCTACACTTGTATTTGCTCGTTGAATTTAATCCAAGATGAATATGGTGGAGCTGCTGGATTTGTATAAAGCTGATGATGGTGATATTCTATATTATTAATAGAGGCATTATTTAAAAAAAATATATGACTTCTTTTAAAAACACATATTAACAGCAAAGCTGACATTTCGTTGCGTCAGTCCGGACAGGGACCAGATCTCACCTGTTGTTCCATCACTGCCCGAGCAATGGCAGCCTGGACCACGTTGGTCCTGTCGAGACAGTCCATACAGTTGACTCTGAAGATCCCCTCCTGCTTGCAGATGACTCCGGCCTGATCCACCCTGACAGAGGAAGATGCATAGACAGGATGCATTCATGGAATTACAATCTTTAACCCAATAACAAAGTGGATCTCTAACATGCACTATAGCCTGCTGGTTCATAGTCGTTTTCTAACTAAATGAATCATATTTGATAAGCAATAGATCATGCCATCAGCATTTCTCTGAAAGATCACAAAATACAGACATGCCACTTACCAGGCCCACTTCATGTCAGTGATGATATCAGAGATCGCATCAGTCAGTACTTGCACGTTCTCAAACTTCATACCTCGGCTGAGAAACAGGATATAAGAAGCATAAAGGGGAAGTACGCGCAACGTGGTGTGAAGAAGGAAGACTGCATTCATAACCAAGTTACACTGCGGAGGAAAGTGTTTCTCTTACCAGTGCTCGTGAAAGTCAAATGAAACGTATGTGAGGTTTGGGTTGTTGTAAAGCAGGACTTGCTTCAGATATGCGTCGCCAATTATCTTCTCCCGTCCGGTTTGATCCACCAAGTTGATGATGACCTGAAGAAGACGATACAAAGTGCTGTCATTTAGCCTCGTGTAGAACATCTGCCCCTCTAAGCCGTTCCTTTAGAACACACCGAGATGCTAAATGTTACAGGAAGTATGACCAAATAACTTTCAGCTAACTCATTGTGGGGATCAATATTAGTCAGGATGCTCTGACGTGAAGCACATGGTAGTTTGTTAGTACACCGTTTGCATCCACAGGTGACAGAATTTTTGTGATGAATAAATACACAAAACAATCCTTATACAAGACTGATGCATGGTCAATACCTATGCTAAGCAGATACACTCCGGCACAGCACACACACCTGCGTCTTGTAGAGTTTAAGCTGTTCTTCAAAGTGATCAGAAAAGTAAGACATGGTCTCCTTCTCTCCTGAAACAGACACGTATGCATACAAATGATTATTATATATAATTGAACCTGGCTAAAGACACAAAGAGAGCTAGTTCACAGAACACTGGTACTGAATGTACAACTAGAACACAAAATAAAGTGGAAGTGCACTTCACTCAAACACACCCTCTCTATTGGACTGTATGCCAGGTAATGTAGTTCTGCTGACCTTTCTCTAAGCGTGGCCGGGGATTGTAGCGGTACCCCGCCTGGCTCCAGAAGACGGGCACGGAGCCACGCGTCTGTACAAAGGACAGAGTGTGGCTGTGCACGTGGATCAACTGCTCCGTCTCCACATAGTTAGCCACACGGCCATCGGTATCCACTCCTCTGCGTTTGTACCGCATCCCTTCGGGCAAGGAGAAAGCATCCACTCTATTCAGATTATTTATATCACAGATCATGCTTCAATGGACCAGAACAAAAATGTATCGTTTGCCGAGTTACTTAAAGCATTTTGTGGAAGGAACCCTATGATGTGGGAACAATCAGTACTAATTACACAACATAACAGACATATTTGGCTCAATCTGAGCTCTGGCATGACCTCCCTCTGGGCCAAGCTGACGGTAACCGTAGCTTTACCTGGGCGGTGGCGGCTGCGTCTGGAGATGAGGGCCACGGTGAAGCGGGGATGGATGTCATCCACACAGGTGACCTCCTGTGGCGGGGTCTCAGGGCTGCTCCTGTCCTCGTCGGGTGTCTCGTTGTAGTTCACCACCAGCTCCTCCACCTGCACAAAGCCCTGGATGACTGGGATCACCCACAAGTCCACCTCCGGCACCTGCAGCATTCATAGAGTTAAAAATAACAGCAGGGCAAGAAGATGAATGGTTGTCAGGTTGATAATTGAGCACTTTGCATCCACAAAGTAGATAACCTTGTATCACGCAGAGCCGTTAGCCGCTCTACTCACGGAGTATTTTCCAGCTGAGAGAAACAAACCATCATGGTGCCACTCTATATTTCTGTATGGAAGAGTTTTTACCTGAAGGTCAATGATGTCTTGGATCATATGTTTATTCCAGAAGAAACGGTCATCCACCTTTGACAAAGAATAACAATTACTGTAATTTCAGACGCAAGTGTTTGTGCTTTCCACTGCAAACATGTAAAACAAATTGTGAGATGCGTTTCTCTCCACACCTGTTTCCAGAGGGGTAAGCTGGACTTCTCAGAGTCTCCCTGACGCTGCACACTGTTTGTCAGGTCATAGGTCATGCTGTAGTAGAAGGAATCCGAGTCCATGAATATCTTGTACAGCTCGTCCAGCAGCCGCCTCTCCAGACGCTCCTTCTCTTTATTTTCCTTGACCTGGAAGGCAGGGGAATACTGGATTGGGCGTGTGGATAGAAAAGAGCGATAAGTTGAAAAAGCAAACAAAGTAAAATCCTATGACAACTTCAAAGCGCGAAAGAAAAGAAAAGCAGTATGCCTGCTTGAAGATAACAGAACACATATGAATACAGTTACAACAAATGAAACACCTTTTTCTTGATGGGCACAGCCACGTTAGACTTGATCTGGCTGAAGGTTTTCATCAGGAACTTGGACTCATCCGGAGACGGGGCCAGTTTCTCTGGTTTATCGATTCCAAAGTGATGCTTCTTGCAAAGCTGAAAAAGAATATTTGCTGTCAAATTTCATTTTCTCAAATGTTTATTACTACCCACTACAAACAGCCAAAACTAAAAATACATGACACTATATAGTTCTCATTTTCCTAAGCTAAGGCTGTAAACAGTCTAACAGTGACATTGATCTAAAGGATTTCTAGGCACAACAGGGGTGGACTGATCATTCTGCAGTACAATGACGACGTACGGGGACTAAAAGCCTAGCCAGGAACGATCCTCCTCCTCCGGAGTTACTCACTTGAAAATATTCTGTCTCACCATCCATGAAGCTCCCCTGAAAGACTAAAACCTTAGTAATATTCAACTGCCTCTGCAATCTATTACAGTGAAATTAGATATAATTTCCACTCTAAATGTGTGAGTGAAAATAAAAAATATATACACACATCAGCAACTCATTTGGCATCAGGGTCAGCCTATCAGAGATGAGTCATACGCTGATGCACACAGGGTATTCTTGGATACATTTAAACATAATAATTAAATACAATTTAGTATTGTGACAAGCACTGTCAGAGGGTTGAATGCATGATTAAAACACAAGTCCATGAACACTGCTCCGCTAACTCATTACAGCATTAGTGAACACACCTCCAGCTCAAGCTCCTGAGGCTCTTCGTCAGACAGAGGAATGACGGCTATCTTGGTGATCTTGTAGACTTTGTGGTCGCCTGGTAAAGTGCCCACCAGTGCTTTCTGTCGGATTAATACGAGGCCCAGAGGAAGGTCTGCCAGGAGGAGAAAGAAGAAGGGGGAGTTGCATCATGAGTGCAGAATTTTTCACATTCGGAGAGGTGTGAAGAAAGCAGCTGCACACCGGCCATTAACCGCAGATATTTTTAATAAGGCAACACGTGACATCTGGTAAACAAAATACCCAAACCATGTTAATCTAAGTGAATTAATAGAAGAATATAATTGTTATGCATTTTCTTGTGAAAGGTACAAGGTTTGATTGCAATCTTCGTACCGTGAGGCACCAACAAAATCAGATTTATCATCGACGGAATCATCTCCATCAGCTCACTCGTCTTCGTAACGACACACATTCCAAAGCGCTTTAACACATTTTCTCACACCTTGTGAGTAAGAAACACGCTATGCACTGGATGATTTAGTTACTCAAGCATCCACTGCACACAGATGGGAAATACTGGTAAGAATGCGTGTGCTCGGTGCAAACGCAATACACAGCTATGGGGGGGGGGGGGGGGAAATGTTGACTCACCTGTGTGAAGCTGTATCTTTCCAATGACACCTTCTACCAGACCCAAACACACTGGATTCCAAGCCAACAGCAGGTCTGTCGCTGAAACAGAAATACGAAGAGGAAACATCAGAAAAGTGGCGTCGCAGAAGCGCTCACAAAGACACGCTTGTGATCAGATAAACAGCCAGGGTGAAAAATGACATATGCAAGCACAGGGCCATGTAGGACGCTCTGTTTATTGAGGTTATTTCATGAAAAGGTTTGAGCGTGTGCACCTTTTCCACCAGACACAGCTAAATATTCACACTAAGGCCGAGTTAACCAAACAGAAAGTACCTCAAACGGTTGTGGTTGGGTGTTCTCATGTTAACACCAACAGCTGTTTTTAATACCCAGTAAAACACTCTTAACCTTTGTGTGCTAACATTTTCAAACACCGGGGCCAAGTTTGAAGTCAGTTAAGGCAACAAACTCAGTGACTAATAGAAAAACTGGAATGCTTAGCATTGGTGACGGATTAAATATCATAATGGAGAAAATTGGAAAAGTGTGAGGGGTGTGGCTAAGTTTGGTGAATATCAACTGAAAGCAGCCTCAGACAATGACTCTTCCTGTTCTACCAGTCGGAACATTTCGTGTACAGGGGAACCGGCCGAGAGGGCCCACAGGAAAAGAAAGAAATACAAAACTTATTTAGAAACAAAACAATAACACATCTTCACTCAGAACGTGTAATATCACCGAACTACTTCACTTGAGAGTGGAGTGGAAACCCAGTGAGGAGTGGAAACCCTTTTTCCAATTAAATAATGAAACAGCGGTGCAACTAAAACCCTGTTCAGGATGGCTGCACAGCTTCAACGGACACAGAAGCTGCCTTCTGGTGACTCGAAGGAAACTTCTCCTTCAGTTCAGCTGTTCTCTCCCTTCAGCTGGTGTAATTCACACAGCCCCACTGTACTTCATTCAAGACAAAATCATGGCCGATTCTCTGTCCCAGCTATGAGCAGCAGCAGCACTGGAGTTCTGCAATGGGACTAAAGCTGTGATGCCAGGAGCTGCTTTACACACTCCAGTAACACCATCATGCCTGTACATGTAGTTATTGTTCTACGTCAGAATGGTGTCATGGATTTATAGTAATTCACCATATTAGAAAAGTATATCTGTTAAACTAGCATTTCATATGAAATACATTTTACAAATCCGTTATTTTAACCTCCTTACAATCCTGTACGATGTCTATTTGGTTTAAAGAAGAACGGCAGAGTGCAGTTCACCCTTCAGTGCGCAACATAGCAAAGCAAGAAGTTTGGAGTCTGTTTGGGGTGTTGGCACTGGCCGGGATGAAAGCTAGGACGATGATTTCAAGATTAATGGCGCATCCAACAATTTCAGCATTAGCATTAAAACAGTCAACTTGTTTTGATTGACGCAGCTGGATAATTTAGAGCGGTTACATTATTAACGCTTATTTCAGAGATTACCGAGTGACTATTACGAGTGGGAGATGAGACTAAACTGCTGTGTTATAACGTTACATGGTGCCAAGAATACCGTTTGTCAAACTCCACACAGGCCGTAAAACACAAAGCTTGCATTTCACTCTAAAAAGGTAAAAGAGTGAAGCGTTAGTTTCAGGTAAATGGCTGCAGTAGAGAAAGCTGTCATCCGTACGCACCAGGTTTGACGGTCATGGTCCCGTCTCTCCGGCTGCACCACAGAGCACGGTCCCCCCTCTGGAGAATGTACTCGTCTTTGGCTTGGAACAGCTCCATGTTCTCCTTTTACGTGACACGGGGACGGTTAACTAGCTGGCTTAGCAGCCAGGTGCAGGTATTTATACACGTCCACGTCCAGGTGAACTGTCGCTAGCCAGAGAGCGACTGGCTAGCCACGGTTAGCTCGTTCCCCACAGGCTCGTGAGCTCCGGCAACTAGCTACCTCGCGCGCTAGCAGCAGCAGCTAGATGCGTGTCGGATTTGTTTATTCCGTTTCTACGCATACTGGTAATCCAATTCCCTTTCCACTGGAGAAGCAGCCCTTCACACGGTCATGCCGGACAGAGTAGAGGCAGAGACACATCAATGAGTGAGCTGTCCCGGCAGCTGCTGCGTGAATTTCAAGACGTAGCCGACAGTTTCCTGCTCTAAACAATAACACGTGACCTGTTCCGTAACAAGTACGGTGCATAAAACTGTTATCGTCATTTAGTAAATACATTATTAGAGTAATCGTGAATTATATGGTTAATTATTTATATTATGTAATTATATGTTGTTAACTAGACTCCCTATTCTGATGAAAGGGAAAATTTTAAATGTTTGGCTTTATTTTTATTGGCTTTTAACAGCCATTATATTGCCTTTATTTGTCTTTTTTATGAAATAATGTGATACTTATATGTCGGAGAAAGCTTAACATCATAGTTACATTACTGCTTGTTTAGTGATAGCAGGGCTAATGCCAGTTGAATCTGGAGAAATGTATATTTAAATGATGTGTAAAACAATCATTAAAGGTAATTAAGTCCCTATTCTGATGTTACAGTTTGAGGTCATTTGTATATAAAAAGTGCAAAACACACCACTTCAAGTGTCCCCATCCATCAAGGAATAATGGGGGAAACTTGTTCCCAGTCATGACTCAGTGGTGCTCTGAGGGAGAAGGCAGAGAGCAGCTGACCTCAGACTGAGACGTAGCTGTTTAAACTGACCAAAGAAAACTAAACCAGACTTAAGTCAGCTGAATACTGTCGGGGACACATCTTCAACTCCTCAAGTCAATTCTCAGACTGACCCCGGTCTGTGGGAACACAAATATTAGCCCAAATCCATGTCAAATACATTTTATTTTCAAACATACCACCGTGACTTGCTTTCAACAATGCATCAGTCTGCTACTCATAAACTGTGATTAACACTACACCACAATCCATAACTTGTAAAGGTGTGTTAGGCAGTGACCCCCCCACAGATGGCTTATGGTTGTATTATAGTGACACATTACTACACAAACAATTAGCATAACCTTCAAAATAATGTCAAACCGTTTGAAATGACAGATTGACAGTTGGCATTTTTAAGGCTTTTAGGCCGTTTTTTGGGGGTTAGCGTCATTACAGATTGTTGCTGTGGTAGTTATACATTCTGACAACCTGACAACACCAAGTGCTGATTGTCTGACACGTCAAGTAAGATACACATCTCACCTCCATTTGTCACTACACATTCATAAATGTACCAAAATACTATATGCTATATAAATACTGATATAGTGTTTGAAATAACAAGTAAACCAATGCACATACAAACACATCAATCAAAACCTGTGTAACCTATATATTTCAAATGAGGTGCTGCTGATGTTTCAGCGTAAAACATTTCAATGATGGCAAAGTGCAAAGACGGCAAAATCAGTAATGCACCAAAAAGCAGCAACTAACAAACATATTCACTGTGCTCTGTGACAAAGCAGCTCCAACATGGCTGTGTGGCTATAAAGGGGGACATGCTTTTCTGTTGACTGAGTTTTTGCAGTGAGTTCTGCTTCAAAGCCCCAGTGTTTGCACTTGTGTACTGACTGATTTGTTTTGACTGGATTAAGGGAAGCTCCATACAATATTTGATCAAGACAAAAGGCAACCACACATAACGTTTCTTAAGAAAATACCTCTGCTTTTCTTCCCATGTATTTAATAAAGGCCTCTTATTCAAACTTCAATTTGACTAGAAATTGTTGACAACACCTTGCTCATAACAGCTGTCTTATTATGAAGACATTTGCACAACATAGAAGGCAACAACATTGGCTTGAAAAACATGATCGCACTGAGCTACCATCAAGTATGTGCTGAATGGCAGTAAATACCAACACTGTTAATCGATGCATGCAACTTCCACAAATGCTGTAGATAGAGGAGGAGGAGGAGAGTTCGCCGGGTCGGGCTCGTTCACTATCAAATATAAAGCAGGTTATCCTTCTCCCCTCTTGATTATGAAGTGTGAAGTCATTAGGATATCTCCTTTGCCAGCTCAACATTTTCCTTGGTGATCATTCTGGGCTCTCCTTTCTGTGTCAGGTTGTCTCCCTCCATCGCCGTCTCGCTCGCAGGCCTGGCTGGCTGATCCTCCATTTGCTCCAGTTCGTCCAGGATGTTCTGAACACGACGGACTCCGTCCCGTCTCGACTGCCGTACATCTACACGACCCTCCGGGTCGACCGAGTCCAGTGCTAGGAGCTCTTTGGTCAGCATCTCCTCCAGTAACATGTATCTCTTACCATTCTTCTTTCCATCAAAGCCTCTCACCTCCTGCTCCAGCTTAGCAACCCGTCCGACTATCTGCTGTACCTTAGCCAAGCCCGGGTGGACTGGGCTCTGGGCGGCCTGCTCAGCCTCAACCTTTACGGGTGGGACCTCTGGGGGAACAGCTGTCGTGTCCTCGGGTTTTGGAGGTATTTGAACTGTGATATCTGCAGTATGTTGTTCTGGTTGTTCTGGTTTCTGGGGCTGCTGGAACTGTTGCTGCGACTGCATTAACTGTTCGGGATGCTGAGGCTGTGGAGATGTCTGAGGTGGTGCGTGCTGAAACTGTTGAGGTTGCTGAAACTGTTGAGGTTGCTGAAACTGTTGAGGTTGCTGAAACTGGTGAGGTTGCTGAAACTGTTGTGGTTGCTGAAACTGTTGTGGTTGCTGATGTGGAGGCTGTTGGAACTGTTGAGGTTGCTGAGGCGGAGGCTGTTGGAACTGTTGAGGTTGTTGAGGTTTTTGGACTTCAGCTTCCGTGTGCAGCGGCTGGGGGAGCTGCGTGTTCTCGGGTTTCTGCTGAGTGCCTTGTTGTTCCTGCTCCATTTTCTGGGGTGGGTCTCTCGTGAGCACATGCTGCTGAGCCTTGGAAGTTACAAAGGAGTCGTCACAATCAAGGTCAACACATGCTGACAAGAAAATCAAACATTTTTTGAACATAAAGGGAAAAATCCAAGTGAAAACACACAAAAATATTTACCTGTGGTCTTTCTCCCAGCACCTGCGTTACAATAGGGGACTGGCTTCTAATATGAGGCTGGAGGTGAATAGAAGTAGCATCGCGATGCTGGGGAATCAGTATCGGAGAGGCTCTTTCCCGGGGAGGCTGCATCGCTGCAGAGTAGCCAGGCCATTCGTCGGTCTGAAGGCGATAGAAGGGCTGCTGGTGCTCCGAGTAGGGGATGCGCTGAGAGTAGACGGAGGGATTCAGCTGAGCCTGCGTTTGTGTTTGGCCTCCTCCACCCTCATGGATCACCGGGATGGGGATGTAACCTGCTTGAAGACCAGTGCTGCTGGGCCGCGGGGGTTGGTGATGTGGGGCAGTGTAAACCTTGAAAACGTAGCAAATTGAAACAGCGAAAATCAGGCATTTGGTCATTTATTTTGCATACAGATGACACAGTCTTGCAGCATGCATGCTCAAATCCAACCTCTGCTGTTTGTGAAACAGGCGAGCTGGCCATTCCAGGCTCCACGGAGCAGCTATCTGAAGGTCCATGTAAAGGGGATCTGGGCCTGCAGTGGAGCCCCGGCGTCGGGGAAGGTGTCCTGCCGTCCGACCGGATATTCTGTGCAGTGTTTGGCTGGATGTAGGAATAACACGGATGCTGTTGCTGCCTCAGTTCTGCGCCCTCGTGGAAGACAGGGATAGGAACGTATCCGGGGCGAAGAATGGGGTGCTTCATCTCTCTCACAAAGGTTTTCTGTAGCTCCTGAGGGCTTGGTTCTGGTGGTATGTTGGGTCCATTTGCTGACACTTCTCTGACCTGAAACACGGCCAACAGTATATCATTTAAAAAGTTATTATTTCTATTACATGATCCAGCAAAGGAAAACAACAAAATATAACGCTTTAGAATACCTCTAGAACATTTTAGGCACCACTAGCATTGTTTTTTAAAGTTATTAAACAATTTAACCGCTGAAATTATGATCCCTAGGCCTAAAAAAAAAGATCAATTACAACCAAATATCATCAAATATTTTGACAGTTGAACATGTTACAACAGCCTATTACAGACATATTAGTACATACAACCGAATGTTTTTAATACATGGAGGTATTTTTAATAGGAAAGCTCCCTCAGCCCTGAGATAACTGCAAAGGTCAAAGGTTAAAATGTGACACAGGGGGATGCCAAATGTATCACCTCTATTGAGTATTTGATAAATGAAATGAACGTCTGATTAACGTTGACTAACGCTCATTTCCACTCGGACAGTTGCTGTGTTTGTTTGTGAAATTTAGCTCCACGATAAGACGGGAATCAGTCACCTTTTAAACTATCATGTTAACGGCTAAACATCATTAGGCCACACGGAATCTCTTCCTTGCGTCGGTCTCATTTGACCACTGAAATAGAGTATAAATAACACCGGAATACATTTGTATGCATACCAAACCTATATTGACACTGAAAGTAAAGGGGACTTACTATCGCAGCAATATAATCGCTGGAATTAAAAATAGCATAATATCTCCCTAAATACAACAATGGCACTATCAACAGGCTGCTGGGCGTCAGACAGTGAGACTCATCAGGAATAACGCACATTTATTAGCCAAAGTAGAAAAGGTATTTTTATTGTTCTATTAGTGTACTAAGTGACTAGACACCTGCAAATGACAGCTGTGGAGCAACAAGTCTTCTGGTAATTCAGCACTCTGTCAATGATCTGAGAAGAGACCAAAGCCCTTCTACCTCCAGCCACAGAACAAAAACTGCATTTATATGTAAACCAGTGTCATCTTCGCTCTCAGACAAAAGTTATTAAGTAGCTGTGAACGACCCTTTGCCCTTCTGCCATTTCTGTATGGGACACTTGCACACTGCCAGCACCATTGCACCATTGCACCACTTTTATCCCCCGACAGCTGTGTCTTTCTAGCAGATTCTTCGGGACACTAACTTTGGACAACACCGTCTGTCTCTGAGACGAGAGATTACCAACTGGCAGCCTGTCAGGTTAACTTCAGCCCACGGGGGTCTTCTCTGCAGACCCGCGCGTGTTTTTCACCACAAGTATTAAATACAGCTTGAGCGTGATAAGCAGCGCCTCGATCATACGGTTACACTCTACAGGCCAAAGTGAACTAGCCTCAATCCTTGTAAGGGAAAAAGTTCAACACGAGCTGGACGTCGCAGTGTTTTCCACCGTGAAAGAAATGCTGTTAATGAGCTGATCATAGGTACGCTGCATGGTGAGTCATCGAGTAATAATAGTGTTAGATCATGACTCGGGAACATAACGGGTTTGATCACCCGTTATAATAGGCTTATGAGCTGTCTGTGAGGGGGAGGCGACGGTCCTAACGAGGCCTACCGTCAACAAGATTAATAACAGTGATGTAGCGCAACGCGTTCCTTTAACGGCGCACCGAACCAAAACACGCACTGTAACCGACGTAGCGCGACATGGGAAAAAAAAGTAGCCGTTAAGGAGTTGTACGGCCGTTAGCCGTTAACACCGACAAGCCAACTTTATCCCGCTCCTCTTTTACCTTTTTCGCGTCGTGTCGCGGGTCATTCCAGGTTGTCGTGTGGTTGTTGTGATCCACGAAGAAGGGCCATCCGGTCTGAGGGTCAATTTTGACCTCCCAGCCGAGGGGAAGAGGGTCGTGGTCGTTGTTGGCCGTTGTCGGTATCGGTGTCGGTGACTGCGTCTTCATGCCGTTCATGTTGCTGGCCGTCGAGTACTGAAACATGTTATACGGGCGACGGACGCTTTAAAGATTCCTTGAAGTGACGTGGAAAAGTGGGCTGGAAGTTTCTCGAAATAGCCGGGTTAATGTTGGAGGCGGACAGCGCTGGAGACCGTGCCATGGGTTCCCAAACCTGTTATGTCGCAGACCCCCCCCCAAACATAGACACAAAGTACACCTCTGATCTGCATTACATTTATTTATCCCAGGGAGCCGCACTGAGGAGGATTTTCTCCGCAGCTGTGGAGAAAGTGCTCGCTCCACTCATGACGGTCATTTTCTCTGCTGCTGACGGGGAAATATCTTCTCCCTAATATTCCCGGGACCTCTGGAGCCCCTTTTGAGAGCGATTTTCTGTGTTTTGCAGACATGGGAATCCCAAAGCTTTTTTTTTTTCATAACGAAATGGGTTCCCCCAAATAGATGTATTCAGACTCCCACATGATAAATCCTTTCCAAGGAGACTCAGTCTGTGTTTTGCTAGAATCTGGTTCACAATTAAGCCCACGTAACTGTGGTGGTGTGCTACAGCGTGGGCACATGCAGCGACACCTCTAATGACAGCCCTTCCTTAATCACAGGACTTACTCCAATTCATCTCATGGGGAATACCAGAAAATGTCAAGGACTTGAAAATAGGGAGGAGATTGACAACAAATATACAATAGGACTAATAAAGGTGTTTTTAATAGGTTATAATGCGATAAATCACATTGACAAATGATTGTCAGATTCTTTATTCAGTGATGATGTTTCCAGAATATTAGCATGCAGACATATATCTGACTTATGCAAACCTATCAACCCGTCCTGCCTTGGACCATCTCTGAGAGTCAGGTGGTGGTTAAGAAGTTGCTTTTATTGAGTAAAGACCTCAGTGTTGCTCCACACAAACTGGAACCACAAGCAAAAACTCTGGATTTTGATGGATTTTTTTTCTAATTCAACGAAACAGGAGAAATATTTCTGGTTGGACTTTAAATAAAATCACTTCGAAATAAAAAAACACCTGTCAAAAACTAATTAAAGAGTGTGAAAGTTCCTGTCTCTAGCGCCCCCCAGTGGTAGTATTTAAATACATTATGGCAGACAGCAATACAGGTTTCCTTACATACTCCCAGAGGTATCACAGCAATGTATTCTTTAATTCAACAGCCTCATGATTCAGCGGCATTTTTCACATATACTTTTAAATACTATGTGTATTGAATACTTAAATATGTATCTATAAATTAGTCAGTACTCAACGCATTTTAATACACATTTTGTTCATTTAGAATTACACTGCTATGAGACAGAATGAGTAATTCAAAAAGTATTCTGCTCACGCTGGCTCCTGAGCTCAGATCATAGACTGTTTATAGGCTCAGGTCCAGAAGGTTCGACGTGGTTCGAGACACCGCCATGATCCGCCGAACACCGGTGAGTAATACAAGCTCACCCTGGCATTCTACTTCAAAATAAAAGTCTCTTGCGCTAATTACTTCCGTTGCCTTATATGATAAATTAAGTGCTAAATGCGTTCGCTGTTTTGGGTTTTTAGCGTTAATTAACCAATCACACCCAGGAACCAAAGCTATATTTAAGAAATTCATTATTTACAATGTTGAAACTGTAAAAACGGTGGCTATTCGTTACCTCACTCTGACCTCGGCTCGCCTGGGCGCTTTTTTTCACACCACCCACGCACACGCACGCGCCTGCTAGCTCTCTGGACTCCCAGCGTGACGTATACCCTGGCGCCCGGTTAGCTAGCTTCTGAGCTAGTTAGCTAGTTGTTGTAACTAGTTAATTAACAGGGTTCACCGGAATCGGTAAACGTTACCTGTCGGCTTCGGTCATGGACGACGAAAGCTACCCCAAGACCCTGTAAGTACTGTTATGTGTCCAACTGCAGTGTTAGTTAGGTATTCTTAGCTTCGCTAACGTCGGGACCCGGTGGCTAACCTAGCTAACGTTACACAATCCTGGCGAATACCGCCATACAACACAATGTTATGTTTAACTATCGTCAGGTTATTAAACATAAGGTTAAAGAGAAACACGTTTGACGAGTTAAACGGCGGCAACTGTCTCGTTAGCCGTAACAAACGTCGGGCTAGCTTGAATGTCAGGCAAGCTAACAACGTTAATACAAAATAACGTCACATAAGTAACTCACCGACTACACCATGCTAATACCCTAAATTAGCTGTATATTGGTCCGTTTTTCTGATTAAGTAATATTATAACAGTCTGTACCACCTCGTCGTTAAACTACAGTTTAACAGCTTTCACTGAATTATCCCCTCTTCTCCCTGCAGGTATGTGGGAAACCTCTCCAGGGATGTAACAGAGATCCTGATTCTGCAACTCTTCACCCAGATCGGGCCTTGCAAAAGTTGTAAAATGATCACAGAGGTAAGCAGCCAAGACTGTTGAATTGATCTTTTACGTCTTCTCCTTTTCTTTTCATGTCCCCTGTATTCACATACATGGAGGGAGACCATGTTCAACTAATTTTCCAACGTTAGATCATAAATTGGAATAATAAATCCACTGTTGACGACAAAGGAACTAGACACATTTTAGCTGTAGTTCCATCACATTTGTCCACCACATAGTGGAAGTGGAACCCACCTGATGAACGTTTGTGTTTGACCTTGTCCCACGCAGCATACAAGCAATGACCCATATTGCTTCGTGGAGTTCTTTGAACACAGAGATGCTGCTGCAGCTCTTGCAGCCATGAACGGGAGGAAGATATTAGGAAAGGTAGGACAATCCATCCGGTCCAAAATGAAAAGCTTGGC
The DNA here is from genome assembly GCA_032191485.1 of Leptoclinus maculatus. NCBI lineage: Eukaryota > Metazoa > Chordata > Actinopteri > Perciformes > Stichaeidae > Leptoclinus > Leptoclinus maculatus. The sequence continues at coordinate 16,056,082 of JAVDOI010000016.1, forward strand.
AGCGCAACTGCTTGAATTCCCTTGTGATCCTTGTTCCTTGGGTAGAAAATGTAAACTTCTCAGATTCTCTGTCATTATTTTAAAGGTTCTCTGTAACATTCTTTCAGGAGGTCAAAGTAAACTGGGCCACCACTCCAAGTAGCCTGAAGAAAGACACGTCCAGTAAGTGTTCACCTATTGATTCTTATAAGCTGCTGACATCTAAGTTTACCAGAGAATAGTAAATGGTTTCTTCCCTTTGTTTTCACCTTTGTGTCGTTCTAGATCACTTCCATGTGTTTGTGGGAGATTTGAGCCCTGAGATCACCACCGAGGATGTCAAGGCTGCATTCGGACCTTTTGGGAAAATCTCGTAAGTCTTCACTTAGAAGGATAATTATTTTTACGTGCAGTACAACACATTTGAATGCTGCAATGCAAGCATATTGATTTATCTCAATTTTGGGAATATTAAGTTACTTCTTAGTAATGTTATGTAAACGTATGCTCTGAAACAACTGTCTATGACCATGTTTACATGCATACACTATGGGGTGACTTAACTGTAAATCTAATGACGTTCGGAGGTTCGTGCATATTGGGATTTCAAACACTGGTCCACAAGGGATGACATCCTGACGGTTGTTGTACCTTCTCAACAGTCTACGAGCCACATCTGATCTCACATGAATCATTTAGTTTTGGGATAAAAAAAACAATGGTTTGATATGAGACACTGGGACACCCTGGTGTCCTAGGGGTTAGGGGGGGGGGGGGTCTGCCCATGAACTGCAACGTCCCCCTTGTTCTTGCATGTTGTCCAGATCCCCTTCTCTCTCCGAGTATATTTGAAAAAGCCAAGTTATCTTTTGTGAGATGCAATGTTTACAAGTCAACCGAGATGGTGAATGTTCAGGAGAACCAATCCCGTTTTGCTTCATCTTGACGTATTTTCTTTGTCAAATGTATATTCAACAGTGGCATTACATCCATGCATGTAAACATAGTTGTGATGGAGCAACATGCATACATGAAGTACTCTTTCACATGAAAGTACTGCACCTTTTACCAACATGTGTTTTTAACAGATTTGAACAGTCTCATTTAAGTTTCCAACACACTACCTGTAAGTTGTTAAGAGCTTTGTTCCAGTTACTTACATGTAGTCTGTGTATTTTGTATTTTTATGACTGAAGTGTCGACTTTTAGCCTACTCTTTTTTTCACATATTTAGGCTGTGGTAAGTAAATATAATGTAAGCTGTGTGTATAAACCTGAACAGCTTTTAGTTGTGGGTCTCAGTGAAGTAATAGCACTTTGGTTATTTTACAGAAATGCTCATAGGATTGGACAGGAGCTTGAAGGCTAACAGCAAGGAACTGTGCACTCTGGAGACTCAGATGTAGTTTTTTTTCTCTATTTATTCCATTCTTTCCACATGTCTTTATTTGTAGATGCTATGTATTAACATGATCTAGCTTAGATTAACAAATTCCAGCACTCAATGTATTCCTCTAAATCTATGTTTAAATTGTCTCATTTTGATTTGCATAGTGTTGTTTGTAGTGCAATGATCCTCTTCCAAAAGTTCTGAAAATGTCAATTTCTCAAAATTTGCAGCTCCCCAAACTCCATAGTGGTGGTAAAGAATTGACACGGGGAAAAAAAAGAAATCTGTTAACAGGCCATGTATGCCGTTTAATTCCTTTTTTCTCTTTTTTGATATTTTCTATATATTTCTATTTGTAGCGAGAGCACCAACAGCAGATTTTAAGAATGCATGGTAATCCCTTTAATCTGTTCCTTTTGTGAGTTTAAATCAGGAAGTGGTGCTCTAGTGGCAAGGATCCATTAATTCATCTGAAATGATTTAAAAACACTACTGTAGGCTGCATGTTGTTGTACTTGTTTTTTTGTTTTTTTCCTCTCAAGTGTTTTAACAAGTCAGTGCTCAGCACGAGGTCATGATAGCTAATGTACATTCATTTAGGACAGAGTAGAGTAGTTCAGTTTGTTTTGCGTGGTTCCTTTTAGTTTGAAACGTTAGAACTGAGAAGTGCACTGAAGTTGTTTTCACGTCTCCCTCCAGGGACGCCCGTGTTGTGAAGGACATGACGACAGGCAAATCAAAGGGGTATGGATTTGTGTCCTTCTTCAACAAACTGGTAAGGCTCCAGTGCAAGAACACAGACTGAAGGTTATTTCTATTTTCTGTTTATTATCCTACTTTAATACAGTCACAGTCAAGGAAATCTATTTAATCATAGTTGACAACACCATCGATCATCTAACATGACATAGTTCTACTAATAATACAAACGGCATTGTATCTTTTGAGAACCGAGTATAGTCGCCAGTAAACTTTACAGATTCATCAAATTCAGAGAGTTAACTGTCTTTGATTTGGATTTACAGGATGCAGAGAATTCCATCATTAACATGGGGGGACAGTGGCTGGGAGGACGTCAGATCAGGACCAACTGGGCCACACGCAAACCACCAGCTCCGAAGAGTGTCCAGGACAGTAAGTGTTAAAGATCCCGCACACCCACACCAGGGAGTTCACTTACTGTACGAGGCGAGTCTGACCGCACCATCAGGACCGTGTCAGATTGACTTCCTCCTCCCTCCCTACACCTTTATCCCTCTTATTGGTGCACCTGAAGCTCGCCACAGGTCTGAGGTCTAATCAGCCCGGATAAGTTAACACATGTGTGTGTGTGTGCAGGGCCTTAATGCCTAGTTCTCACTACAGGACTTCCACCCTGATCGTCAGCAACCTGAACTTGACTTAAAGACCTTACCTTACTTTATTCTAGGTTTTAATATATCACATTGATATTGAGTGTAGGTCATTTTATCATATCGATCATACATTACAGCTGTAACTTGTTTTTTCTTTTTTCATTTAAGTTTTTATTCCTCCAAACACACCAAACATCATACACAGATACAAAAACTAGGCAAGACAAATAACCGTGAAAATAATAAACAAAACCGCAGAATGAATAAAATAAATAAAGTTAACTTTGTTTTGATTCCGGCACACACTTTGTGTAAGAACGTCCCTTAACGAACGTCGCTTGTCTTTATTTCAGATGGCTCAAAGCAGCTGAGGTTCGATGACGTCCTGACTCAGTCCAGTCCACAGAACTGCACCGTGTACTGTGGAGGGATCCAGTCTGGACTATCAGGCAAGTGTCATGCTTTCTAAAGATGCACATTAGTAGTCTTACTGCTTACCACGCACTTTCCTCAAATAGCCTGAAAACTAACCACTAACCTCTTTTCTGTTTGATTCTTTCAGAACACCTGATGCGCCAGACCTTCTCACCTTTTGGTCAAATAATGGAAATCCGAGTTTTCCCAGAGAAAGGATACTCTTTCATCAGGTAACGCCTCAGTGCATTGCAGCATCTGGCCGCTAGATGTCAACACAAGCACACTGCATGACTCAATGACAGCCAGCCAGTAGTTGACTCGGTGTCAGTGGCCTTTTATCTTCTGTTTGTCTTCACCTCAAAACAGTGAGCCTGAACGTGTATTTTCAATTCTGCTTGATGACTTTGCTAAGCTGCTGTTTTCCTTTTTTTTTTAAGGTTTTCCTCCCACGACAGCGCTGCCCATGCCATTGTTTCAGTAAACGGCACAGCCATTGAAGGACACCTAGTGAAGTGCTTCTGGGGCAAAGAATCTCCCGACGTTGCAAAAAATCCACAGCAGGTAGGAGAACGTCACGGATAATGAATATTTGATAAGATTTAGAAAACAGCATGTATTTTTAGAACTTCAGCAGAGATGACGGGAAATGAGGTGAGAGATGTCTCCGGTCAGACTAGAGCTAGGGACAATGCAGTCGGGGGGGCACTGAAACTGATCGAACGGATAAATGCAATTTTAGGAGTCTTTCTTTTTTATTAGCCTATTTATAATAACTATGAAACAAAAATAGAAACCTTATTACAAATCCAAAGCTATGTTTTCGGAGTGACGCCATAGATTAACAGGCCTTGTACTATACAGGCCGCTGTATTTGCTCCTAATTGAGCATAGAGCTTATTGGGACACTTCAGACATGTATTCACTTCCTCTCTGTTTGTCACTAAGGTTGAGTTCGGTCAGTGGGGGCAGTGGAATCAGGTCTATGGGAATCAGCAGCAGCAGCAGCAGCAGCAGCAACAGCAGCAGCAGCAGCAGCAACAACAACAACAACAACAGCAGCAGCAGCAGCAGCAGCAACAACAGCAGCAGCAGCAGTATGGGCAGTATGTGACCAATGGGTGGCAAGTTCCCTCCTACAGCATGTACGGCCAGACGTGGAACCAGCAAGGATTCGGAGTAGAGTAAGTTAAATGAATCTTTCCCATTTTAACCTTTTATTTATTTATTTATTATTCATCAATCTTCATATGCAGTGACCGCGGTCATACTAACTGGGTACTTGTGGCGTCTTTGCAGGCAGTCCCAGTCACCAGCCTGGGTGGAAGGCTTTGGATCTCAGTCAGGCCAGGCTGCAGCCGCACCCGGACAGGTCATGTCCAACCTGGCCAACTTTAGCATGGCTGGCTACCAAGCGCAGTGAGCCGGCCCAGACCTAAGTGTAGTACCAAGAGGATTTTGTCAACCCTTTTAGACCACGCAGCACTCTTTCATCTGGGCAGATGCTGTGTTGGAAGAAGGCCAGGGGCCATATTCACAAAGCCTTTGTAGCTAATAGTCTCTCCCAAACAACCATTTCACTCAGAACTTAAAAAAATAGTTAATATGATCATAATTCATAATTCTGTTATGGATAAGTGCTCTTGGGCTTCTGAAGTAAAGCCAAACCGACTGTCTTTGTCTAAGACGTTAAAGGACGCACCAACCTTTTGAATGTCTGGCCCTGTGAAACCTTACCCAGTGTGTAACAAAGGATTTTGTAGCATCATGACAGAGACCATTTGATGCCTCTCATCACACACTGAATAAGTTAACCAATGGGCCAAAGCATCAAACAGTAAGTGTAGTCCTTCAAAACGTAATTGTTACCCTCCTATATTCAGAAGTTGAGCAAAGATGTATCTGACAAACATGACGTGTACTCGTAGAAACGTAACCGCCACGGTATTTTTGATGAGTTAAAAGCACAGTTACGACAAGCCAGCATGTCACTGGAACAAGGATTCAAATCATGGAAACCTCAAACTTTAATATTGAGTTATCATACTTAAGCAATATCCACTTTCAATAGGTTTTCTTTAAATATATTTCAGTGTTTGTTACAGACTTGTCTTACTTCCACTGCATTTTTCTGTCATTTTATACAACAGAATCCAGTCTTCATGCATTGATGACGTTGATTTTTGTGGTCTAGGTTGGTTTGTAAAGAGGCATCGAGTGGGTACCATCGCTCATGAATTTGTGCTACAAACTGCACTAAAAAAAAAATAAAAAGTTGCCAAAAGAATGAAGCAACCTGCTAAACGTTGGTGTGGGCTTAGCTTCAGCTCATAGCTAGAACTTCATTCCCGTTTTGATATATTAATGATAAAAGCTTTGTGAATAGAGGCCCTGGGACGATAGTTGACCTTTCAGTATGTGTGAAGAAAGTATTTGTATAAACAACTGTGGCTTTAAAGGAGATTTAAGCCGGATGTGGTATCTCTTGGGTACATTTTGTGTACAAAGAAAAGTGTCACCTACACAGATCTAAAAGCAAAAAAAAAAGGTTTTTTTCAGTTTTTGTATCGGAATGATCAGCATGTTATTTGCAGACTTTTGATGGATTTTAGTTTACACCTTAATGTAGCATAGATTTGACTAATTTATAATCCTGTATCTCAAAGTAAAGGCTACAGCCCATATAGAGAAAACATTGTAAAAAGCTTAACCCCAAATCTTTGTAAAGTTAACCGACTCTGTGTGCTGATTCTGGGGGCTGGTTTCCTGGAAAGATATTGAATCTTAAATATTTTCTTCCCTCCTCTCGATAACTCATTTAATTTATAGTTATTTATAGGGTTTTTACAAAGAACATTCAACTTAATTTAGCACCTAAACCAGCCCCTAATGGTTTTTGCATTACATTTTTCATAATTTCTTTTGTCGCTTACTTGTGCAAAGACGAGTGCTTACTGATTTGGGATGGGTGTTATTTTACAAAAGCAGAAGCTTTCCTAAATATATATCATTGATTTGTCAGGGCTGCAGGCACTTTTTGCCCCTTTTTAGTGCATTTTGAAATTTCTCAGTATTTGCAGAATATTTCCATATATTCCAGATGAAGTGTTTTTAACAAATCGGCGGCAAATTGGCACGAGGATTTCTCTAAAGATGTCCTGCCATTTGGATTTTGTTTGCGTATGTGCCATCCTGTACAGTGCATCACTCTCACTCTCCTCTTCGTGTTGAATCGGCCGACAAACTTGATCATGTTTTTGTTCGTTAAACCCGGGGGATGCTTGTGTAACTGAACAGGGTCACGTTGGCCAACAGTGTAAATATCAACCGTAATCACGAACCCTCATGACACTTTAGAAATAATGTACATACTGTCGGTAGGAATTCCATCATTAAGTTTCAGCAATATGATTGATGAATAAGCCTTAATTGATGTATGAGTAAATTCAAACTTGGTGTTATTTACGGAGGCTCTATTACAAACCGAAATTCTTTTGCATTGTGGATTTTCCCATTTTTAAGTTTGTGTGCCATTTTCAGAGAGTCGCAGTAAGCGGGTGATGTTTCAGCTTCAACTGCACGCTTATGACATGTAATACATTTTGTTGCTTAAAATATTGAATGTAATGGAAATTTTGCTTTTATGACAGTAATACATATAAGTTGAACGATATAAATGATGTTTAATAATAAAGGATGAAATACATTTTCCATTAAAGCGGGAAAACTCAATAAGTGACTTCAAATAAAGAAACGTTTGAACCTGGTCATTCAGTACATTTATTAGACACTAATAAATTGTGCTTTACACAGAGAACAATTATTAAATGTGCGTTCTGACATTTGTACCATCTGAATGTATCTTCTATACATTTGTTCCAAATGTCCCAGATCCAATTATTTTTGCATTTAATGGAAATAAGTTTGTTTTTTTCCATGTTGCTCTGTTACAACATGTTTTGGCAACTCACGAGCTGGACATAGGGAATCATTATTAAACAATGTCTTCCATATAAACATAATTAGAGAATTTTTTTGTAGATACATCTCACTACACTGTGCAAACAAGTCAAGGGGCGCTTTGAGCAACCGTGATAGAACTTGAACATTCATAAACATTAAATGACTAAAGCAAGCATCGCTTAGTCAGACATTAGGTGGCAAACACGCTGCATAATATTGGATTATATTGCGTAAGTATTTTTCTTCTAACCTACTCTTGGAATATATGTATATTACACAACACTACTAATATGTAGATGTATATTCAGCTCTCATCTACAACATATATTGTAGCTTCTACATATCTGAGCTTAAACTTGAACCAGATTTTTATATTGGCTCTAGTGTGGTCGCCTAGTAAGCAAAGAATTTCAAAAATGTTTTTATACAGTATTTACATATATCCATGAAATGAGTGGCTGTAATTTAAGAGCAGTTGAAGCAAAGTATTGCCATGTCACGCTGTCGGTAGTTTATTGTCGATCTGAAGAATCCAGACTTTTAACATGGGAAAGTAGTGAAGAACAAATCATTGTTGGCGTGTGACCATGCTCATCCTAATGGTGTCAGCTGACATCCAGAGAACCCGTGACTCTCAGAGGTGAATCACATATGGCAATCGTATTTGGTGCTGGTGCTAACTGCTGGTCTCCTTGATGACATCTCAGCCTTCGTCCCTCTGTCCACACAAACCAGGATGCTCCCATCTGAGGCAGTATCATCGCTCTGGATAGGGGTAATCAAAAAGTCAACATTTTGTATTCATAGGAATCAAGAAAACTATTCCGTTACATTATTTTACAGCCTCTTTGGCATTATCAACAACACAGTTGTTCCATAGCTTCAATAAACCTTTCAGTATACTAAATAATGTAGTATCTGGTGCGTACTACAGGGTTTATGGAAATCTTAATCTAGTTCCATACTCGCATCATTTTTGGTCACAGTGAGTTTCCTTGCCGTTTCGTTCCCTTTAGCTTTCTCTTGTAATCCCAGTTTCTCCATAATCAACTCAATCCTGGAGCTGATGCCTGCCACAGAGCTTTCAAGCTGGAGAACCTGTCTGGCCAGTCTACCATGTTGAGAGAAACGTAATTCAGTTTTTAATCCATTGTAATGAAATCAAGTTCTCATATTTGAGGACAATTCATAGGTTAAATGTAGAAACTGTTCCCACCTTTGAAACTGTTCCCGATCCACGGACGTATGACTGGAGTGGTTCTGCTCATTGGACGTCACAGGAGGCTTCTCCAATAAGTCTTTCCCATAATGCATTCCAAGATTGTTGAGTTCAGTGCAAAGAGCATCCTTACAAACAAAAGGGGGAACCTATCGTGAATTCAATGTCTTTTTTTTTGCTTGTCGAGCTAAATAAGAAACAAGTCAAACTGTATGGATGATCACACAAACCCTTTTTTCCTCCAGCTCGATTTTCATCTTCTTTTGTTCGTCTTCGTCTAGAATTTGGTTCCCATCATGGTCAAACCGGGAAAAGGCTGCAGAAATTTCATGATCAGCATGTCCCATCCTATGACATCATCGGAACGGTGAGGGTTACTTACATTTGATAGTTAAGTTTGAATATGCTCCAGTTAAGTCAATTTTATTTTCATAGCCCAACATCACAAATTTTAACAATCTGTACCGCATACAACACCCTTTGTCCAATGACCCGCTCTATAAATAACGAGCCCGCCCCCCCACCCCCAAAAAAAATAAACATAAGTAGGAAACCTCAGTAAATGAGATTCTTTTTGATATTTCATATTTTCTCACTTACTCTTTCAGAGTTTCTCTGAAGTCCTTAAATTCAATTTCTCCAGATCCAGATCGTAGCGCCTTCTGAACATCTGATATTTTCTCCCTTTTAAGTTTCAACTTCGTAAATGTCTTCATATAGCTCTGGATTAAAAGAGAATTTAATTTTGTTTGTAACTCTTGAAAAACTTTATCCAAAGATGTCTCTATTTTTACATGAATCTGATTACCTGTTTGATGATGTCAGTAATCTGGAGCTCATCTTTTTGGCACGAGAGCTCCTCCTTAACTTCAGAGTATGTGTCATTTATGATGGCCAGAAACATGTTCTGAGGGACAGATACATAAAAAGGTAATGAGAACGCCCATCTTTATCCTTTTCAAATCAAACGTCTTGTGTTTAGCTTCTGATGCTTACCAGTAAAACAAAGAAAACAAAGAACACATAGGTAACAAAGTAGATTGGCCCAAGAACTCTGTTAGCACGGTCAATGGCATCGTAATCAAAGTCTCCGAGAATAATCCTGAACTGTGTGAAGCTGCAGAAAGAAAAAACAAAAAGGGTTGATTTATTCATGCTCAATCATCCTGTTCAAATATTTTGTGCCAAGAGGCTGTTTTGGAGACTTCTTACATGCACTTGACGAAGGTACTGAAAGATTCAACCTCTGTCCCGAAGAGCAAATATCCAAGCTGAGCGTAGGCGAAGAACACTATGAAGAACATTATGGCGAAGCCCAGGATATCTTTAGCACATCGACCCAGTGTGGAGGACAGCTGAGTCATGGTCTTGTTAAAACTGATGTACTTGAAAACCTAAAGAAAACACTCAATCTAAGGGATGACGCCTGAGCCAGATCATTTGTTAAGTACTGTGTTTGAGTGAAAGATGTTACTTTACCTTGATCCACGCAAAGAACAAGTTCACTGCATTCATGTTGTTGTACTGTGTTTGCCAGAAGGCCAGAAATTCAAAATCAGCATAGATACCAGGTTGTTCCAGCAGTTTGCCAAGCAAGTTGTCCACTTTGACAGTTCGTAAAATATTGAAGACAATGGCAACGATGGCAAGCTGGGAAGGAGAATAGTTATACTTCTTTGATGCGAAGCAAAATCAAAGAAAAGGACATGTTTGAATCAGAGGGGAATTACATTTTCTTACCATTATGACAACAATATCCAGTATGTTCCAGATGCTTTTGAAATAGGAGAACTTGTGTATTCGCAGCTCAAGAATCTCCTCCACAACATAGTAGAGGATGAATAAACAGAAAACCATCTCACAGCCGAGGATGAAGTAATCCCAGTTGGTGATGTAGCGAATCAGTTTGACGGTTCTTATCTGGTAGGAAGGAATTGCTCCACCAGTCGCTGGGAATTCAACCACCAACCTGAAAGAGTGGATACAACTTTAGTCAACCAATGCAATCGTATCAATCAATGGGTAGATTGCTATTGTCTGTTGTGCTCTTTACCTGATGACACAGAACATGTTGATGTTTGCGTTGTAAGTGGAGAAGTCGAGGAAGGCTGCTCTGGTTCCTCGGTCGAGCCACAGGTTGTCCACCAGTTCCTCCAGAATGATGACGCTTTCCTCTTTGGTTTGACTCAGGTCTCGGTAGTATCCCGCTCCACTGTATGTGGTCAGCAAGCCCCAGTGAGAGGAACCTTTGACTTCTTTCTCTGTGTGGTAGGTCCAGCTGCAGAGGAACAAGACAAATTTGCTGTGGTTCTCCAATCTAACTGCATACCCAAAGTAACCCTGTAAGGAAAACAGAGAGCGACTTACGCGGTGCCATTGATGAGACCGAAGGTCAGGTCGTCCTCCTTCTTGTCGTTGTAAACATCGAAGCATCCTGTGATCTCATCTTCGAAGTCCTTGTGGACCTTGCAGGAGTTGTTCATGATCTTGATCTGCCTCATTCTGGGCACTCCCAACAGCATGTTCTCATAGTAGATGAAGGACTGGTTTCCTCTGTCCAGGGACTTGTTGTTGTACCATTTAGTCCAGTAGAGGCCGTCCAGCAATGGGCCCTGAGCATACTGTTCATGTAACGAGAGAGGATGCAGTTTCATTTTCTCGTTTCTCAGTGAATTCTCATTGTTGTAAACATGGAGCAAATGAATATGGAGGAAAACTCACAGTCCAGAAGTCGCCCATGGTGCCAATGGACTGAAACTTCACCCCACTATTACCGCCTGTATTCACAAACAGGTCCGTCATGGCTTTAGTGTAGTAATAGGTGCTCGAGCTGGTCATACCGTATGTCACTGAAAGACAACGTCATCACATTGTTAACTGACAATCATTGGTTCCTATCTGGCTTTGCTCAGGCTCAGCTGTAAATGTTGCTCTATTCAACAGTCGGAGATAAGACAACTCAGAAGCAGACACGCAAGGCCCCATTGAAGACTTCTTTGTTTGGCTGTGTTTATGTCACTGCAGTCAAATGGATCAAGATCAGAAGCCATAATTTGTTTGAAGAGAGAGCACGCTGACCTGACGCAAACAGCCTCTTCAAACAATGTAAATCTAACCCAGACAAAGCAACAATGGACAGGGCCAAATGCTCTTATCGCAAAAAGGCAAGGGAGCAGTACCCAAGTCCCTTTCACTCCTAATGCTCAGCTGGACAATGGCTTTCTGGCAGAGGGATGGGGAAGGCATTTGTGGTTGGCATTAAAGTAGGGGGAGGCTTTTGATGGTAAATCAACAGTCCAAAATGCCCTATTCACCAACACCCTGCCATAAGGCGAGCACTTCAACAGGGGATCAACATTGCTAATAAGGTAAAATAATACAGGAACACCAAACAAAATATGTAATTCAATCCAATGGAAATATACCGTGAAGCATTTAGTGTTTAGAACAACGTTTAAATTCTCTTCAACCCCTCTGTCACATCATGGACCATTAATGTGTGAAAGACATTTTGGACAACAGTATTTGGAAGTAATTTTCATGCTTGCATGTCAATTCAACAAGTGTATTTCTACATAAAAATTCCGGGAAAGTAGGTGTAAATATTAAGTTTAAATCAGATTTCACTACTTTCCTTAAAGTCTTTACATTTTATAAGTGTACAGGACACTTTCCCGTTCTGTACTGCGTGTAAGAGAAGCACTTAAAGTGCACATACCGTTTGACTAGGGTACTGATCAGGATTTTTGAGTGCCAGAAATAGACATTTATATTGGATATACCATACAGGATAGTAGAATACTTACAGAGGCATATATCCACCAGGAACACCAGATAGACCATTAGCTCACGTAGAGTGGTTCGGACAAACAATTCTCTGTTGTTTGAGGTGTTTTCAGTCAGAGTTGTGCCCCAGAAGCCTACAGACAAATTACAGTCATCATGATGCTAAATTATTTATAGAGTCGAGTGTTTTAAAAGACCATGCAGACGGAGTATCAACTTTGATCATGGGTTTGAAATAAAGTAGCTGACCTAAATTATGATGGTCCACAGAAGTTTTATGTAAAAAAAAACTGAGTCTCATCAGTTAATTGTATCGGCCCAAACAGAACTAGAACCAAAGAAAGATGAGATGAGATGTTTTTGTCAAGATCTTGGCTAGTTGTCATCTATACTTATTATACTAGCTGTAGAGATGTCAAATGGTAAATGGACTCTATTTATGTATCTCTTTTCTAGTCTACCGACCACTCAAAGTGCTTTACAACACATGATTCAAGTGTCTTAACTTATAGAAGACGTACTGTTGTAAACTGCTGAATGGGTTCCACTTCCTACCTTTGATGAAAGAGCAGCAGCCTTGTTTCTTCACCGGGCTTTGGTCAGTGGATGGGGGTTCCTCCAGGAATGGACTGGGGGTGTCCAGTTTGTACATGCTGTCCATGGAGCCCTGGAAGAGGGCCTGAGAGTTGTAGATGGTGCTGACCTCTCGGGGCAGGGACGGAGGGGAGCCACAGTAGCCCTGGTTCACCCAGGCTCCGTTGCCCATGCTGTCCAACTCCACCTGCCCGGTCAGGTGGCTGTCGGCCCGGTTGTTCAGGCACTTCATGCTGTTAGACACCTGTGCGTCTCGTATGGACTGCTGGTGTGTAGATCAGAGAGGAAAGTGAGGCAGAGCAGGGCGGGCAGCTTCTAAGCACCTGCTGGGGAGATGTTTATAAAGAGTGGATGACATAAGCTTGCTTGAGGGAGGAGCTGGTCCTCTGTTGGAGCTTTTGTAGTCTCGAGACTGAGACCCAGTTAAAAAACACAACATTGACGTACTTGTGTCCTGTTTTGCATGGTTACATCACATTGATTCGGTCTGTGATAAATAATAATTATTCAATGCATTAGGTGGAATGAAACTAAATAACCAGAAAACAACATGCAACAACAACCCTGCTTCAACCTTGCAGTGGAGAGCTGACATTATTACAAAAATACTTTGCCAAATTTAACGATCTTCATCCCATAGTTCTGTACAACACCGCCACTTATTGATATGCTGGAAATGTCTTCATCAACATCCAGCCGTGTTGGAAGGCTGAATAATTCAGCAGCTAAAAGTTAATTTAATCAGTTTTGCCCTCTCAATTACTTCCATGCTGAGCACATTGTTGTCACTTTTGATTAACAACTCATCCAATAACCTGCTCCTATTGAGGAAATCAATTAATTGCACGTCGATTACATTTCTGTCACCAACTGTTTGCCGCTTGTGACCAAATTAATGAGGAGCATAATTGCAGTGTCACTGATGGTCTCCTCCTCATTACTATTACGCACTTTTGACTCTGCCATCTATTCATTTCAACACGCCAACTGTCAGAAAGCATTTATTAAGTATGCAAACATTCTCCGTGGCATATGAATCACTATGACCATCTGGATCAAGCGTTTGGCACCTCGTCTATTGGCCAAGTCTCCCCCATGCAACACTTACCACACGTGTATTTACAGGAAGTGTTCTTGGCAGATATCAACAACTAGTTAAACAGATAAACTAATGCATACTGTGATATCCGTCCACGTTTGTGTGTGTTTGTGTATTTTGTGCAGCTAGAGGCTTTAAACCAAACCGACTGGAATGTGAGATGATTTAAAAACAACGCAATTCCAAGTATTACAACCCAAATCAACGGCAGGCTAATAAGATGCGTGTAGTGTATTAGCAGTTGGACAATACACTGCTGGAGATGTCTTATACTTAATGCAGATAGAGTTTGGGTCCCGCTGTGGGCGTTCATGCTTCAGCGGCTGTGAACAGAGCGATTACACACGGCCATTACCACACAATAGAGTTTAATTTCTGCTCCCCCTCTGAAGCCGTGGCAGGATCTGGCACACAGGCTTCCTTAATTTGCTGTGGCTTGTGCCACCATTCAAACTTTTTCAAACCTGTAACAATCACTTTTCAGGGGCCGATGATTGCCATTTAAATCTGTAGCTGTGTGGCTCTTTTAACGGAGAGTTGGCATCCTGGTGTATCTCTACTTACATTAGACGGTGCTGTAGCAGAATTAAATCACAACTCTTTAATACTTAAAAACTCCAAAAACAGGTTATTTTTATAGAGAACATTCATGAAAAGAATAGTGATTTTACTTGCCCCCCCCAACATGAGTCTATTTTAAATGTTTATGTTTTGGTTCCCCATTGACGTAAAACAGTCTTATCTCAGAGCGCAGGAGCTCAGGACAAAAGGAGGATTTATTCCCCAGTGTGCAGAGCAGCAGTGCAGCAGACACGAGCTGCCATTTCTCCTACTGAGCACTTGACACTCACAACACAAAGGATGTGCTTTACATTAGTTCTTCTCCTTGACTACCCTTCTTTTATTAGTTTCAAGTTTTATTACCACACAAAGGAGACAAAATGAGACCATGAGGGTTAAAATGCCAGAGCTTTCTGATAATATGTTTTTATTGAAATGAAAAAAGTATGCATATGCGGTAAAATGTACTTTTTAGTAAATGTACTATTTTCAACATGTCAGGTTTATATTTTGCAGTTATAATTGCTTTTAAAATATTCAAAAGTAAGTTTAAAAAGTAATTATTTTGACAAGGAATCAGCTTTGTGTAGTTAAAAATTGCTTGCTTGGCATGTAATGTAATTACATACAGTAGATACAGTATACAGTACCATTTTTTGGTTGCTATATAAAAAGCACATATTTTACCATCATAATTATCCTTTGTTACAGAAGATAATAAAGAACAAGAGAAATGATTTTTCATACAAAATAGTTTATTTGATCAAAAACTATAATTCAACAAAATAGAGGTCTGCGTGTGAAAAATAACATCTATCTTTCATCTCTACAAACGTACGTACACTTCGACAAAAATAGTTACATATTGACTTTAACTATGCAACTAAGACCACAAAGATTCTCTCAGAATCCATTTAACATTGCACAACATTTTAGGGCCGTATCAAAATAACTTTTGATTTAAAATACACCAAATCACACATCGTCAGTACAATCTAGTGGTCATCACAATGACACTACATTTTTGTCATTGCTATACTTTGAACAAGAAAACTGCTCAACATTGCTGGGTTTCCTTGCAAAAATTGCAAAATAATGAAGAAGAAAAATAATGCAATACAAATGTATTTACTTTCTCCTGGATTAGAGGAGAAATATTCACATTGTCACTCACATCCAACAACATGACTGATTATCTGCCACATGGCAGCCGTTTATGCGTTGACCTGGTGGCCATCGAACGGATATGAGAACGACGAGTGGATGTAGTCCTGATCAGTGGGAGAGTCGTACCTCATGAGGCAGGGGTAGCTTTCAGGCTGCACGCAGTCAAACTGCACGTCCAGCCACTGCCTGTGAGGAGCGTTGTGTCTCCTGGCGTCTGTCAGGATCCGGTTGAGGGCCATGATGTAGCTGAGGGCCATCTGCAGGGTTTCATACTTGGACAGTTTTTTGTCCTGGCCCCACTGGGGGACCACTTTACGTAAGCCGTCGAAGGCTGTGTTCAGACCCTCCATCCTCTTCCTCTCTCTGGCATTGGCAGCATTCCGTCGCCTCGTGACGGTCTCATATTTCTCTGGGCTCTTGGAGTCTGGTTCCGAGGACTCGGATCCAGAGTCGGTGCAGCTGGGTCGCCGGGACTTCATGATGTTGGGTTGAAGAATCAAACCGCCGGATGTCTTCTGGTCAGAAAACTCAGCGACGAGTTTCGGCCTCAGGGTTCCTCGGGGTTCCTCGGAGGTCTTTTCTGTGTTATCGCCTGGCTGATGTCCAAGATGTATGTCCTTTGTGTCAGATATTTGTAACTCCAGATAGTGGACAGCCTGAAGAGTCCAAGATGTCTGTGATCCCGGAGACAGTGAGGGAGCAGCTTTTATAAGATGGAGCAGATGAACAGGTGGCAGCAGGTGGAGTCCCTGAACCCCACCCCCACCACCCATCCTCAATATTGCATATAGAGAAACACACCCATGCAGAATCATAAACACCCACACCCACTCTTAACACACATACACACACACACACACACACACACACACACACACACACACAAACAAAACCTTAATGAAATTCCAATTATCTTGGGCTGGGCTATCTGGCCGTGGCTTCACTCAGAGCCATGTGTCACAAACACTAAAAGTCTACCATCTGGAAGCACAACTCACCACAGCTGATAGTGCAGACACACTTTTAAGAGATTGTGGATATTTCCTGAGTCAATAGAAACCTAGCAATTAACATTTAAGGTCTGAACTCTTAATTGAGATATGAATTAAACAACATTTTGACACATTTTGGAATGTTGTTACTGTCAGGTATTAGCAAATATATTAAACTACACAAATGTTTCTAAAATGCCAATAAAAGCACCAGTGTCATTTTTTATTTTTACTCTACTTAAATGTTACTTTTACATATATGCAAACATAGAGTATCTCACATCATTGTATAATTAATAGTTTTCTATTTCTTAATGAATCAATATTTTACAAATTCAAATATTTTCTGCTTCTAAAATTTAATATTTTTGTATGGAAATTGTAATAACTTTGTTACTAAACCATTGTTATATTTTGCTAGATATGAAATCTTTGGGAGCATCTTGGCCAGAAGTCCATCAGGTTTTAATAAGCCACCAAGAAGTGCCCTCTCACTTCTCATGTGACTGGTCTGCACGTGATAATAACCATAATCTGAGATTAGCCTGAGGCAACAGAAGTGGAAGTGTGGCCCATAACCTGAGGGATTTTAACAGCACATCGGGGGATTATGACTCCTAAACAATATGGACCAAGATGGTGTACAGATTACTGTGCCATCTGAGATTTGGAGAGCACTTTGTGAACATGTGAAATAGCCGAAAGTTCTTCTACTTTATATATTATAAAGTACGTCAGTCAGAAAGTGTGTTTATCAGCGCTGTGGTCTTAGTGAATCACAGTATGTGGGATGCATTAATGTTCCTTTCGTACTTTTGGGACCACATGTGAAATAAATAATTGATCTGTGTGGTGGTCCGAGAAAAATGAGACAGACAGAATAATTTGCCTGTCTGTCCTTCCCATCTGTCAACATTGAATTGTGTAATTCAGGAGGATGGATCTGAATATCTTCCTCTGTTCCACACACACGCAAACACACTGTTGACTGTCAGCGCACGCAGCCACACAAATAACAACTTTAATCAGACTCTGGTTTTACTCTACTTTAAATTAAACGATCTCTCAGTTGCGCTTTAAATCGCATTTAATTGTGTTTGCCTGAGAAAAGATGCATAGATTGAGCAGATTGTGAAGATTTCTTTACATTTATATAGTTATAAAATACCCAACAATACACAAATTAGTTAAAATTAGTTCAATCTTCATTCATTTACACATTCATGCATCAATATTAGTAATATGTGACAATTTTGCACTGTAAAAAGGAGACATTCTGCATGACTACTTTTGATACCTAAATATATTTTGTAATACTTCTGTACTTGTAATTTAAGTAAAATTTGAAAGCATGAATTTAATCGAATCTTTAATAGAATCTGAATTCTGCTTTATTTTCTGGGGCCCTCCTTTGTGGGCTCCTGTCACTGTGCTGAACTCAAAGCTTGGGTGTAGAGGCAGGTTATGAATGATTAATCACTGTCGGAGGCCGAGGATAATGCCCGTCTCTGGTATTGGGTCATGGACACAAGCTGATGCTGTCTGGTCATTTTGGGATGGACTGGTTAGCTGTGCAATTAGGCATATAATCCCATCTACCAGTTGGTTCATTGATTACAGATTGATGTAGTTTGCCAGCTGCTGCTTGTCTTGTCTGAGGGCCACGTCTGAGACGAGGCCCGGCCCTTCCGTGTCTTCCACCCTTTTTGTTTTTTTTTACAACCACTCACATGATTGGCTTGTCTGAGCACTGGTGGCTGAGTCATGGTCTCTGTCAAAAGCCATATGTCACAACTGAGGAGTGACCCGTCTGCTGTGACAGAAGCATGTACCCTCGTAAATCCAGCTTTCCTTATGGAGAAACGGAGATTAAGGCACAAAGCGTATGTTTCAGTACAGGAGAAAGTGTAGGAAAGGATTCCCTCTGCGTATGTGTGGTTTGACTTGATAAATCTCATTATCAGCACAGGATTAGTTTAAAAGAGCAGTGGAAATAAGCTCAAGCTTCATTTGAATGAGCAGAGAGAAACACGTCACAAGTGTGTCACTACTTTTGGTTTCCGATGTGGAAACTTTTATTGCTAGTTCAAAAGATTACTGTTATTATTGTGTCGACACTGCAGTAATCAAGTGAGAACAATTAGTATAAAACAGTATTTGAAACATCATGGCAAGATTCAGTATAAGTGAGCTATGAATAATTAATTAAATATAAAAAAATAAAAATATTGGATTTTCAAAACCAAACCCCATCCCATTCAAAGCCCACAGATATTTACTCCTTAGCAACACACGCAGCACTCAGTTAACAAGTAGGCCCGGCAGCTGGTCAGATGAGGCTCGGAGTATAATTAGGTCACATAAGGTGAATGTAATTTTATGCCTATTTGAACTCTCTTCCCCGATATATTTGGACTGATATATGGGGGCCAATGCTTAATTGGCTTCAGAGCTTTCCTAATTGTTTTGAATTTGGCATCAGTTTAAGCTAATAGGGCTCCGATTGAAGCATGGTCACAACAAGCTCTCAGTAATGACAGCAACAATTTAGATTTGAACCTACATTAATGTCAGAGCAAACTATCCATTAACCCAAGGGCGTACATTACTGTGGAGGACACAGGGGGCATGTCCCCCCTACTTTATCAGAAGGCAGTATTGGACCCCTTCACTTTATACAGTCCGTAAAAACTAACTTCATATTAAAAAAACCTGAAGACTCTGCATGCACTAGCACCACGCAGAAACAGCACCAGCTCTCCGTCCCCTCTCATGCTGTCATTCAAACCGATTCAAACAACCAGCAGCTCAGCAGAAACGTTACGTTAGCAATGTCCAAACCCTCCCGAGCTACAGAAGACGCAGGACTTAAGACATCCTTTTCAAAATAAGAATGTGAGTGATGTCTCAGACAATCTATATTGGGTTAGCTAACGTAAAGTTATACATATTCATAGTGGGATCATGTTGGAATATCACTTACTAAATGTCTTCGAGTTAGCTAGCCATAGATAATGGCATAGCTGAACCGTGTTATTTTTTTACACGTTATTTGAAACAAGCACAGTCACTCAACACATTCATGAACATTTATTTTTATTTTTTGGAAATCCTTTATTGTGTGTGTAACTCAGCTGGAAGAGTCCTTGGTAATAGCAAAAAGGTACGTGTCTGTGCCATAGCACCTCCTCCCCCATCTTTGAAATCAAAATGCTGTCCCTGCATTAACCTCTATCTAAAGAGGGAAGCAATTAGATAACTTCACCAGTTCAAATGTCAGGTGTTTTCTAAGCAGCATGCAGCATTATACCCACATGCTCCAGCAAAGTAAACATATCACTCATTTGAATAAATATAACTTTATTCTGAGAGGGACAAAACTATTTTACAAAGTGCAACTTTACATCAGTTGAGTATGTGCTTTTCTTCATTATATTTTTTGACCGACTTTGATAGAAGTTCAATCATAACCTCTGTGTGACTTGTTGGTGTCATTTCAAAGCAAACCAACAGTCTGTCTTACCACAAAACACGAGCGTTTAGTCTCATCTGACTCATTCCTCTGGTAATGCATCTCCAACTGTAGATCGATATACGATCGAAATAAATCGTTCTCCATATGAAGGTGAATGAAATCACCTGAAGGCCAAACATACTTGAAGAAATATTTTGTGTTTCAACTAGTAACCATGAATGAGAGCCACCTAACAGCATATTATTATTATTACTATGACTGCAGACACAGTGTGTATACAATATTGCATCATCATCAACCATTGGCATGCATGCACATGAAAAAAAAACATGGTGCAAAAATATGAACCAGTGATGAACATCAAGAAATGATCTAGGTAAATGTAGAAAGAATCCCAACTTGCTGGAGCCATTTAAATAAACTGCTCTAAATGGCACATTCAAATGTCTATTTATAGACTCTAAACTACCTGTGATTATTAATAAATAAAGTTTATATTCATAGAAATTTCATATAAACTTTAAAAGAAACTATTACTACCAGTTCAGGTATATATTATTTGCAATAAAAATAAGCAGTGCTTGTACCACTTTGAGAACAGGACTAACAATTAAGAACAGATGTTCACCAACATTCAGCAACACCCTCACTATCGTAGCTAAATATGATGTAGAAAACAAACGTGAGTCATTCAAACCGGTCAGAGAAACACTAATCAACCCCACTGAAGGCTCATGAGCTAAGACTTTGCAAATCTGTTTTTCTGTATGTGAAACACATCTTTCGTATGACTTGAGTAAATAGGAATGGTGACAAACCCACGATCAGTGCTGATAGCTGTAACACAATAATTCATTGCCATTCTACTCTGAGTGTATCACTTCAAAATGCATCACACAAATCACATGGCAATCTGCTCGTCATTCTCCTTTTAGAACCTCCGCGGTGCTGGGAGAACTCTGGAGGGTCGCCGTGCTGCAGTGTCACAGCTCCTCACTCTCCAGCATGACTTCAGGAGGGGAGCTGGAGAACAGGATGGGGTTGCTCTCCAACGTAGGGAAAGTCGACTTGATGTCGAGCCCCTGGCCCGTCAGAGCTGCGTAGCGGCTGCCCGTACGCGGAGCCTTTTTCATGGGTGCAGGGATGCTCTGATGCCACTGAGCTAAAGGCGCAGCAGATAGTATTACTACCAAAATGAGGCACATTTCTTAATAAAGCTGATAGTCAGACAGCTGTGCAGAATATTCACCGTAGATATCAAGCCTGCAGGTGCAGGATACAATTCCAGCCTCGTTTTTTGCCGACACTGTGTACCAGCCAGCATCGTCTTTTGTTGTTGGCTGGATGAGGAGACACACATATCCGGTTGCATCCTGGGTCATGCTGAAATAAACAGATCATGGAGAATTCATTCCAGTTCCAATAGAGATCTCTGAAACCATTAAGTTGCAATACACTGTACTAAAACAGCTACACAGAGAGGCTCAGAACTCCTACTGACCTGATTCTGTCCTTAGTTTTAGGAATGGTGTCATTGTCTTTCTTCCAGAAGATGACGGGAGGGGGCATGCCCACCACCCGGCACTCCAACCTGACTGGAATCCCATTAGGAATACCCATGTTCTGCAGCTTCTCCACAAACTGGGGAGGGTGCTTCATCTCTTTCTCTGAAGTGGACATGACTTAGATTACATGAACTTCCAAACAGGGCATGGGACATCACACTATTCAACTGACTTGTG
Source organism: Leptoclinus maculatus (assembly GCA_032191485.1). Taxonomy (NCBI): domain Eukaryota; kingdom Metazoa; phylum Chordata; class Actinopteri; order Perciformes; family Stichaeidae; genus Leptoclinus; species Leptoclinus maculatus. The sequence goes on from JAVDOI010000016.1 coordinate 16,077,818, forward strand.
TATGAGCAATTCATTCCTTTTCATTGAGCGCATCCAGTCCTTACCCACAACTTTGAGCTCGAGACTAAAAGAGCTCTGCCCTGCTTTGTTGCTGGCGATGCACGTGTATGTGCCGGCGTCATTCTGTGTCAGGGGATCAATGACCAGAGAATGGATGCCATTCTCCCGCACCAACATCTTGTGGTAAAGGTCTGGATAGATTGGCCTCCCGTTGACCAACCACATGAGCTCCGGGTTGGGGAGGCCGCTCACCTGTAGGACAAAAAACGTGGAAAGTAAAATAAGGCAAACATTCAGTATTTTTGTAGTACATGCCAGGACCTGCTGCCTACCTTACAGTCTAGTCTACATAGTCTTCCTTCATGAGCCAGCATGTCCCCCGGAGGCTGGAGGAAGTGAGGCCGGAAAAATTGCTCCTCGGTTTGCTCACTTTCCACTTCCTGTATGCGGGCTCGCACCCTGAGAAACGCAAACAGAGCATGTTGTGAGGCCCAAATACACGCTTTGACGTTTACCCACGTTGATCTTTATTGTGGTGTATTTATTTTAGTTTAGATACACACAATCACAAAATATCACTATTGTCAGGGAGGAACAATTGGCTGGTCCCTCATGCTGCAGAGGGCTTCTTCTTACCTCTGCAGACCACACTGACCACACTCAGTCCTGCTCACCTCTGAGAGTGAATAGGTGTCAGTCGGGGAGGTCCCGTTTGGACTATCAAATGACCCGAGCAGCTTATTCGTCCCTGATGGTCATTAAATATCAAATATCAGATTTTGTAGCTGGTGAGAAGGCGTTGACAGTATGAACAGGAAGTGTGAGGTATCACCTGTGGATTAGCTGCCATGATGGTGTAGTTGCCGTCGTCGTCATTGGTCGTGGACTCTATATGTAGAGCACAGGTCCCATCCCCCTCTCTTATCTTCTTGTAATGGGTTTTCTTCCTCAAGATCTGCTTGCCATCCTTGAACCAGTAAACCTGATGATGAGAGACATGTGGAGGGTAAAGTTGAGGGATGAAAGTGACAAGGGCATGCTATCATTCGTGCAGCACAGTTTTTGACCTCTCACCTTTGGAAAAGGGATTCCCACTACTTTACATGACAAAGTGACAGGCACGCCTTCCATGGCTCTGAAGTTCTTCAGTTTCTTGTTAAATATGGGCGCGATGCATCTTCCTGTCGGTACGTCATCGTGCTGCACCTCATCGTCCGACTCCTCCACCGGCGTCCGCTCCAAGCGGAATTCGATCTCGCTCATTAGTCTCTGCTCGAAATTGGACACTTTGTACTGCTGGAAAAGTAAATCCACCACATAAAAGTAATAGCCACAGTCAACGTTTGCATTACATCTGTCTCGGACATGAAAGCTTAACACACTGCAACAAATGCTCTTGGAGAGGTATGCAACAATCAGGAACATGAGATAACGTGCATCTATTAACGTGTAGCATCCGTGGTATTAAAGTATCAATATATAACTAAAATCTCTAAACAAAACGGTATTTCTGTCACTTTAAGCCAATTGATGATGATTATCATGCAGTGGCATGGTATCTGTCTGGCGGTATCATTCCTGGTTGGTAAAACAAAATAGAGCTGAAGGTTAAACAGAGTACAGAGGAAGATGAACTCGAGAGGTGAACTGCAGAGTCGAAAGACAAAACTAGCAGGAGATTGTTAAAGAGTGTAAAATGAAAGGGCAATATGCAGGTTTGTGAGTTGAGGTTGGTTTTTTTTTTTTTAAAGTGGACTATGTCATGTTGGCCTTTTGGGAAAATCTGAAATGCAAACAGAGGAAAGGGGCTGCACGCTTCAGTCGGGAAAATGTAAAATGAGTTAACTGAAAACTGGAGAATACAGCACAACAGTAGAGTCGTTCCATTTCATTGGCTTAATGAATGCAGGCAGTGTTGGGGAAGCTACTTTGAAAGCAAAGCTTTGCAAGCTACCAATTACTTTGTAGTTGAACTACAGCAAAGTAACCCGGGTTATCTAAAGCAATGGTAGTTCAAACTAAAAAAGAAAAAAATGATCAAATTGACAAGTAAATTATAATAGTTCAATTATAACTAAATATGGTACAAAAAACTCACACGCAAGCACTTGTTCACAGGTCATAAATATTTAACTTTTTAGACTATTTGACTGGCTTAAGCACTGGTCTTAAAAAATGGGCTTATTGTTTTGCACTTGCAGGCAGGCACTACCCAAAGGTGAAAGGTCAAGTGTGTGCTGGTGGCTGCCTGACAAACGCATTGAAAGAAAAAAGGGCCAGGACAGATCAAAGGGGTTTAGTTACACTAGAGAAGCAATTGTTCAATAAAACTAAAACAAATCATTAATTTCCTCTCATTAAAGCAGACATCTCTACGGTTGATATCTCCAAAACTAGGCAACTCACACCAAAACAATCTAAATTGATAAATAGCACTACAGTTCATAGGAAAAATATGTATTTTTGATTTTGGGGTGAACGGTCCCTTTAATTAAACTACTACGTAGTTCATCACTCCCCAACACTGAATGCAGATTATATATTAGTACAGAAGCTGGAATGCTTCATTAGAGACATTAACCATGATATTTAGACGTTTCTTGATCTCGGTCTGAAACATTTGAATAACCCATACAGCCTCGAGCAAACCAGTGGTTGGGACGGGAAGATCCTTGTACCTCATCATAGCTAATGACAGTAGCAGGAATGTTTGGTCCAAAGGGTCTGCTCGCTGTTTTCCCCTCATTACTCAGCTTCTATGAGAGGATAGGGATGGATGAAGACACACATACTCTACACACAAACATGGCCTACTGATGGAATAACACACAAGCTAATTGTTAATAGCGTGCGTATGTTGTTACGCTACATGGACACACAACAATGAATAACTGGGGAGGGAATGATGGCTGATGCTCCGTTGAACTGAAGCGAGTTCCTCATTGCCTCTGAGTCAATCTGAGCGATTTTATGTCCCTTTATCATTTTACATTTTAAGATATCTGTCTTTTATTATCTTTTTAAATATGAATCTCAAAATGAATTCATAAGTAGAAACCTGGAGACAAGTGAGAATACAGCACAGTCATTGGTTAATATACAGTAACTACATAACTTCATTCCTAAAAGCTTAGAACAGTTGCTTCCTTACAATTTTACGATCACTACATGTCAACAAACAGATTATTTATTGATATTTATGAGCAAGGATGTGATGGAGGCTGAAATCCACTTTCAATTTGAAGATAGTTCAGAGAAAATCATTTTTAGTTTCTGTCGTAGTTTGTATTTATTTATTCATTTAGCCATTGAAGCAGTCAAAAAAGGAGAAATCAAGCAGAGCTGGAGACTATTTAGTACCTGTTGATGTGTGAAATGTGGAGTATCGTCTTTAAATCGAAGCTTTTTCTCAATATCTTGGAGAAGAATTTCTTGGCTTTCTCGGATGTCTTCAATCGACGAGAGGCGCATCTTTGGTACGTTCTTTTTTAGCCTGAGAAGACAGAAGGGAAAAGTGTATTATAGCATGCGACAGTTCACCACTCTCATGAGCATCGTAGTCCGTCAGAGACTGCGTACCGTAAAGGAGCTCCCTTGGGCAGGCCCATTGAGTTGGTGGGCTGACTCGGGGTCAGGGACGGCAGGACGGAGCTCAGGAACGCCACTGGGTTTTGAATGGGGCTTGGGGTGGAGCTGCTGGACGTGGGAGAGGAGGCCTGGGGAGGCGACTGGGCTCTCATGGCGAACAGGCTGTTCAGGAATGCCGCCGTCACCGGTAAGGGTGAGGACACGAGGGAGGGAGGGCTGGTGGGAGAGTTGAGCACCCTCGTGGGGAAGATCCTGGGTGGCGGGGAGAATGGTGGGAGAGTAGGGGAGCTGGCTGCAGAGGAGTTGAGCTCAGCGGCCAGCTCTTGGAGCAGAGGGACCGGTGATTCTGTCGGAGAAGGACTCCTGACCGGTGAGAAGGCCTGAGCAGCTATGAACTCTTTTGGCCGGGCATAGTTGAAGGTGTGGGAGGTGGCGGTGAGGTTCATGAGGGAGGCGTGGGTGCTTCTCAGTAGCGGAGCAGGAGATATGATCTGCTGTAAGGCTGAGGCCGGACCTGTAAGGGCTGTACTAAGCTTTGGTGCAGGAGGAGGGTAAAATTGGGGCGCAGTTCTGGCAAGAGCTGCAGGGGAGAGGTTGAGGTGGGAGGCATGGATGGTGTTCATTTGGGTTACAGGAGCTATACTGAAAGGGGGGGATGTTTTCAGCTGTGGGGCAGGTGGAGGAGAGGTCACCAGGGACGAAGTCTTTAGCTGAGTAGAAGTGTGGAGAAGATGTGAAAAGGTGGTGTTGAGTGCTGGAGCAGAGCTCAGAGAGGGAACAGGGGGAGCGGTGGTCAGCGGAGGTGCAGAGTGGGGCGTCTGCTGCGGGGGCAACGTGGTGTTGAGGATGGGCTGGAAAGGTGGCGGATGGGGTTCACGGTGCATTCTGGGGGACCACAGCGGACCTTCATTGGCGCTTTGGATCTCGGGCTGGATCTGGATCTGTAATTGGCTGTGGGACTGAGGCTGTGTGTGGGTTTGGGTCTCAGGTTCTGTCTCCTGCTGCTGCTCCATGAGGACCTGGTTGTGCAGCAGCTGGAGCTGGACTGGATCCCTGTTGATCAAAGCAAAACTAAAATAAAAAGGCCGACCAATAAATGACACTATACATGGTGAAAATGAGAGCGGCTCAGTGCACTGCTCTCATAAATTAAGTCCACGCTGTAAACCCCAGCAGGAACGAGCCAAAGTCAGCATGAAGAATACTCTGCCCTTTTATGGGCTACCAACAAGTAGTCTACAAACAACACACCGTCCAAGCTCTTTCAGCTTCCAGCTTCATTCTAAACAGGAGGCTCTCTTTGTTTTTTTTTATCAAATTGCTACAATGTTTTAAAAATGAAACAATACAGGACAAATTGTCATTTGTGTTTTAAGCAAAAACAGCAGTAAACAGCTCATCAAAGCATAAAAGATTTAAATTATAGCATTATTAGAAATATTAGAAGAACATAAATACATAGAGGTGCACTTACAAATAGAAAATGCCATCCTTTGTTTTAGAAAGCTGGAAAGTCCACATTTGAAGTCTGCATGCATTCAATTGTGAATTGCAACTGACTACAGCTGCTAGTTGAGCTAGAGGAGGAGGAGGAACCTCCCACCCGAAATGAGACTCAGACTTTATTTGCTCTACTCACAGTTTGGGTTTCGCCAGCACTGGTGGTGGTTCTTTGTTAACTGACATGGCGTCGTCGTCATCATCAAACTGACTGGATGAGTCACTCTGTTCATCCTCCTCATCCTCAGGCAGTTTGAAGTGCACACGCAGGCCGACCCTGGAGCCGGAGCGTGAGTCTTTGTGGTTCGTCTGGGCGCCTGTCTTTAGGCAGGAGTTAGGAGGGGGGTCAGGAAGGGGCACCACAATGAGGCTCCCATTCTGATGGTTTGGGGTCCCCTTGACTTTGGGGCTCGTGTCAGGTGATGTCACCAAAGGTGGGGACACTTCCTGCTCAGCTGAAGTCTCAACCGCAAATTGAGAAGTGAAGGGTTTTGGGTATGAGAGCACCTGTCCGCGGCTCTGTGGTTCTGGACGTGGTCCACTGGGTCCAGGAGGGTTCTGGTGGAGACTGGGAGGATCTAGGTTTGGAGTGCTGGTGCTGCGAGAGCTGAGGTAGGAGCCGCTGCTCAGGCTGGAGGGTTCCAGACTGTGTAGACTGGTGCGGAAGGGGTCCGGGCGCAACATGCTGGAGCCATTGGGGTCAAGACGGAGGGTGCTGGTGCTCAAGGGGTCCAGACGTAAGGTGCTAGAGACGAGCGGGTCTAGGCGAATGGTGCTGGAGTGGGGCTTGATGCTGTTGGTCACAGTAACCTCTGGTTGAGGGATTACAGTGGGAGCTGATGAAGGTTCTTGGATTTGATTGGACTTCACCGTCAAACTGCTAAAAGGCCTCACATGGTTGCTGTTGTTGCCATTGCCTGATGAGAATCAATCAGATACATATCAGTATTTTCCATGCTCTTTCATAAGAATACATGATAGCTATAAGTGAAACAGGAGGGTTACCTTTGACCCTTAGAGTCGCAGCGCTGGACACAGTTCCATAGTTGTTGCTTGCTGTGCAAGTAAACATCCCTGAATCTTCAGGAAAGACCTCAGCAATGACCAGAGTGCATATTCCCTCTTGAAGTAAAAAAAAAGACGTGATACTCACATAATCAAGTTGGTGTGGTATAACTGCATTATATTAACTTCTCAGCTAGAGAGTCTTAATAGACTGAGGAAAGATACAGGACTTGTGTTTCAGATGCCCAGCAGTGATGCTTCTTTGTGTCATGGGGCTGAGAGTCTATCTGCAGCTAAAGCAGGTTGAAGTGGTTTGACACAGGATGAGAGACTACCTTATATGGTCCAGGTAAAAGCAGCCCTGGCTTATGTACAGAAGAACAGCAGCAGCCTTCGCCAAGGATTATAAACACTTGAGCAGATTAATATGTACACACTGCAGCATCATACACAGATATGTAGCTGCTATGGTGCAGTCAACAGTTCAATTTAATATGTACCTGATTCAGCTGGAGATCTGTGCTCTGAAATGGAAACAAGCACCAAAATCATTATGAAAATGTGATACAAGTTATGGTTTAACAATATGTAGCACTTCTCTTTCTTATTTTCACTGAGAAATAAATGTAGTATATTTATGCTGCTGAATTCCACACTGTAACACTGTATTATGACATGTTACCATTTACAGTATTTACACAAGATTTCTGCATGTAAACACATTTGTAAACTGAAAATATTTTTCAGCAATATCAATATTTGAGGCTATAATAATACTCCCCGGCCCACATTGGACAGAAATGTATTTTTTACGATAAAGGACTGTATGTTTTAATGTCTCGCAACATTATGGATATTCAATGGACATACAGAACACTAACAGCCTTTTAAAGCAAAGTGTAATTATTAAACTTATTGATTTTGGGGGGGAATTTGCACTGAAAGTAATTTCTTTCACTAAATCAGGCAATTTGGAGACTTACGTTTTTATTGTAGCATCATTGTTTTTTATTTTATTGTCTGCATTCCAAGGTTTTTAAGAAACACAAAACTGAGATTACAGAAATATATTGAATCAAACTGAATCAAATTGACTTAAGAAGCAATTAAGTCTTTAAATCTTAATTAATACATTTTTCGAAAAACTCCTATTCTTTATGAAACAAGGCATGTCAAATCTGGCCGCAATCCGCAGATACAGCGCTCTTAAAAATACATAAAGCACATTAGCAAGTCCAATAGTACAGCAGTAGTGGGGCAGCAGAGGAGCTTACGTTTCTGCAGGATCCTGAAGTCAGGAGAGTCCTCTATGGTTTTCCCCTCTCTGTACCAGTCCACTCGAGGTGACGGTACCCCTTTCACATGGCACTCTAGCACCACCAGCTGGCCTTCTGACGCAAGGAGGTCCTGCAGGCTCTGGTGGGACAAGACAGTGTGAATGTTACCTCAATAAACGCATAATAGAAAGTAGCAGTAAAAATTCTGTTGAGAACGACTTTACCTTTGTGAATACAGGGCCAGCCATGATGGGTTGGCCGTTCAACCCTTGTGGATAGTTATGGTTGGAGGTTTGACTCTGAAGATTAAAAAACACACAGAGGACGTTTTAATTAAAATATACAAAAACAGTCATTGGAGAACAATTATTGAGGAAGGAATTGTTTCAGCTCTTCTACCTCAGGTTGGGGTGTTTGTGTCGGAGCAGATAGGACAGGCAGCGCGGACGAGGCCGCTGCGTTCAAAGGCAGTGATGTAGCTATCGATGCGGCTGTCTGCAATGGCGGCGGTGTTGCTGTGACAGATGTCGACACCTCCTGGGCTTCTGAAAGTTCTGTATCACCAGGGGGCAAAGTAGGAAACACCTGCACAGGTGACACTGTGGCCTCCTCCTGAGCAGAGTGTGCTGTGGATGCCACAGATGTTTTAAAGGACTCTGGGACTGGAAGAACGGTGGCCGATGTCCATACTGTTAGAAGAGGTTCTGGGATTATTTGGTTAGTTGTTGGAGAGGAGATCTGCTCATCTGGCTCCTCAGTGGCTGCTGCAGGTTGGGATGACGCAGAGTCTTCCCTTTCTGCAGAGAGAGTTTGGCTCGATGATGGAGGTGAAGATTTCTTCTGCAGCCTTTGAAAATCACAGGAGGAGGAAAGGAACAGTCTCATTTAGGAAAGATCCACATCAGTTATTTTTTTGTATCAGTGTCCCAATGACAATGTGGTAAAAACTCACTGGGCTACATGTTCAAATTGCTGTTCCCCCTCAGAGTCCGTAGAGGAGGCACCTGTTGGTTTGAACAAACAAGCGCACACAACTCTGTCACTGACAGTGTTTAACTGAACCGTAAAAGTGTCAGTAACAAAGAACCGTAAGAATCACCTTCGACATAGATCTCCGCTGACGTTGAGTCGGTGCCATAGAAATTCGATGCAAAGCAAGAGTAACGTCCGGTGTCTTCCTCGAAGGCCTCTGTGATGATCAGAGAGTGCAGCTCGCCGTCGGTGATGGTCTGAATGTCAGGGCTGTTCTCCAGCTCCTTGCCCTCACAAAACCACCTGTAATTAAGCATACGCACCCAAACTGCTCAGTGCAATTCCACATTCTTCCACTTCCACATTTATATTATAGGACTTTCTGTTATTTTCAAAAGCATGTATGTTGGAGAAAATCCCCTTTTGTGTAAATTGCACCCTACGGTTAGCTTTAAAGGTACACTATGGAGTTTTTATGAGTGCGTCTCTCTTTTGTTTGTGCAGTGCAGAAGAAGACTGCTATAGGTAAACATGGATGTAAACAATGCCTGAATTGAAGTATAAAATAATTCGGCTTTGCAAATGTTTTATGAGGAAGGAATTGCATTCAACACGTTTGTTAGACCTCGAGGTTACAGCGGGTTTGGATGAGAAACACTGACTGTAAACATGAACCCTCACAGGTCTTTAATCAATATTCTGCACATTCAATTACTTTAAATAGATATTATCACCACTTCATACATGTTGGTCAGAAGTGGATGAGTATGATTACGGGACAAGCGTGGTGAGCCTCAGTGCAAATGGACATGTCGGTGGGTAGTGTACGTTTGAATGAAGCCATGTTCACACCGTATGTACAATATGTAACTTTACTTGAGCTGTTTTCAGCAAGTACTCCACTTATTTTCCACTTCAGTGATATTGTTATATGATCTAACTATTGATTCAGTTGGACATTCCTACTCTTGCTTTATTATTTAAAACCCTATCTTTTCACAGTTCTCTTTTTCCTTCTATTAACATTCTGACACCATTTCTATGAGCCGGTACCATGTGATGTCTTTGCCAGTTCCCTAATAGTGCCCCTTGGCTTGGTGCCATCCAGCAGAGTTATGCAGACCAAGAGAAAAATGTTTTGATGAGCAAGCCCTATCCCTTTCCCTGTAAGACATGAAGCATAGCCAGAGTACCAGTGTAGAGGCTGCTTCAATGAACTGTTGATGTTATGAAGATGAGTGTTAAACGAAAAGTGTTGCCACCTAATTCTCAAATCTGGTGTTTTCTTAATTTTTTTTCTGTTGCCTTTATTGATGTGGTGAAAGACGGGGGATGACATGCAACAAAGGTCTCTGGTTGGACGCAAACGAGGTTATATCAGGTCAGCGTCCTATAGCCAATAATCAGTGTTGTAATCTATAATTTCATAAAATCATGAATAAATGGGCAGAAATCATGTTCAAATGGGATTCATGACAAGAAAAACATTCTACCTGGCTAACATTACATATCAGGCATTAGTCCTACTAAGTAGCATCCAGTACATTGGAGTTGCAGTTGGCATTGTAAAATCGTAGACCCAGAATATCCCCTGTCCTGACCAGCAACATAATGCAGCGGCCTCTACGTCAAAGCCCATCTATTTCGAGCAGAAGAGGTCTCGGTGCTTTATAAAATCCAGCCAATAAACATACAGGAATGAGGTGATGTGTGACTCGCTGGCAAGACGTCATCATATAATCATAAATCATTTCCAGGGCTTTCACCGGGCTCACGGATCACATACAGTATATGAAACACTTTTTTCAAATAACTACGCAGGCAATTACACAATTATGCTCGACGCTCAGGAGTGGGCTATCAATGTTCTGCCTGTGGCGAGCCATGTCATTTCTAATGCGTAAGGGTCTAAATTGAAAGCGTGAGTAGTAGAGGAGGTGGCACAGACCCCGCTCACTGCACCTGTCAGGGCTATTTTCCCTCTGGACTTCAGAACCAGGGAGGAGATTCCCCGTTGGAGCCTGGGAGCTCTGACTGGCTGACCCAATCACATATGCATAATGCTAAACATAGACTCAGTACACACACAATGCTATATACCCTGACACACCAGAGACAGAACACCACTGCAAACGGATGGGAAATACGAACCTGACAACTCTATTTTGACTCATTTGAGTCATAGTTAGTAACCCAGTAGCTGCAGGGGGCAGGAGGAACAAACACACGAGTCAATAAACAGAGCTTTATCTTAATAGAATATGTCAAATAAAAGCCAAGCTTGAACACCATGCTGAGGACGTAACATTTCGTTAGAGTAGAAACCACTGAAACAGAACTCAAATCCTCAGACTTGTACGTTTGTAACTTGTACGTTTGACACTGAGACCAAAAACAAACCGTATAAAGATGTGGTGAAGCAATAACAGTATAAATCATCATCTTACCAAACTCCTCATGCTTCTGTCCAGAGCTCAGACGGTTCCATTATCAGACTACAGCTCACAGTGCCTGTCCAGTCTAAAAATGGCAGAGAGCTACATTCTCCCCGGACACGTATATGTTGGTGGCTCAACAATGTTCAGTACGACAAACAAGCCTGTTGCCCATATATCTTAAAACCTCGGCTTCAGTTCAGGCTTTGTTTTCAGGTCCAGGTCCAGCCAGGGTTTCTAGTTAGTCTTCAAAATGTGCTCTGCTTTACTGTGATACCAACTGAATACAATGAGGGCTGTACATTTCTCTCCCATTTCGGCCCATTTTAAATGTAAATATTCTTGATTAGAGTGAGACCCTCATTAGAGTCTGATGGTTTTCTGCTGAAGAACGACAGAGAGACAAATGTGATTCCCCTTTGGCCCAGACATTACCCTGACCACCAGCGAACACACACACACACACACACACACACACACACACACACACACACACACACACACACACACACACACACACACACACACACACACACACACACACACACACACACAAACACAAACACACACTCACTCCATTCAGAATCAGCTGTTGGCTATCATCACAGTCACTTCTGTCTGCTTCTCCCCCGAGAAAGAAACCTCATTCATCTCAACTCACACTTATTAAAACGCTAATAATTATTCAACATTATGAAGGACACAGACTCTATCTTTAACACAATGTAGACACTAGAGTCTGACTGATACCCATATAGATATTTGAGAGTTAAAAACTCTGATAGCAATAAATTGGCCAATAGATATTTTTTTATCATAATTTCTTAATTCTTACAAAAAAAAAGAAAAGAAGTTGATCACTTAAATTTGGTTATTAAACAATATAAACCAAGATATATCCTGAGTGGGACATTTTACAGTTAAACGATTTACTCATCAGTTACAGCAATAAAGTAGCAATACTGCGTATAAGTATAGATGGAGTTTATGTAAGTATTACATTACAAGTTAAAGTCCTGCGTTGAAAATATGACTTAAGTAAAAGTATGTAAGTATTATGAGCCAAATTAACTTTAAGTATCAAAAGAAAAATGGCCCTTGTGAGTGTTATTAGATATATTATGATTGGATTACTTTTATTGATGCATCAATGTATTTCTTGTTTACTGTTGAAGTTATGTAGTTCACGTTTTATAAACCTACTGTTGGGCTGTTACATCTATGAATATGCATGATATAGTTTTGTATGCAAAAAGTTCATCACTAAAGTAACTAATTAAAGCCATAAATGCAGTGGAGTAAAAAGTGCATTATTTCTACAACAAAGCATATAAAGGAAATATTTTAGCAAAGTACAAATCCCCCTAATTTATACTGAAGTACAGTACTTGAGTAAATGACTGTGTAAAACTAATATCGTGATCCAGATCCTCATGTTCACTGCAAAATCTCCACTGACACTTTTCAGTGAGACTCATTGTGAAAAAGCATGGAAGCAGAAAGTCTTACTGTATCTTCATAAAACAGAGAAATAAACCAATATCAGCAATTGTTTGCCTTACCGGACTTCAGGCACAGGGAGTCCTCGAACAATGCAGTCCAATTGGACCTTGCTGCCCTCGGGAACCTCCCTGCTTTTCAGTTTCTGGATGAAGAAAGGAGGCTCACACGGTGGCTCCGCTGGGTATGGACTTTCTGTCAGGGCACAGTATTCAGCCTCCTCCTCCTCCACCTCCTGGGGAACATGGTCGTACTGCGGCTCCTCTGTAATCCTCCTGTCCTGAAAGTCCACATGCCCAATCCCAGAGTCCAGCTGGGCCTCTGGTTGGTGGCTAACAGCGGGGCTGGGTCTCTCCTTCTCCACCTCCACGGGCATGACAGAGCGCTCCCTGTTGTCTGGGCCGAGGGGATAAACTGTCTCATCGTTCTGGCTCTTGTTCTGGTTCCTACTCCTGTGGGATTTGGACGATTTCGGTCGTGCCCGTTTGGAGCTGTTGGCCTTGAAGAGCGAGGAGAGCTCCTCAATGAAGTCCGCTGCCTTGTTGAGGAACTCCTTCTTGGACTGGGTCTCCGGACCATACGGGGCGTTCCTCCCCGCACTGTCAAACTCGTTGAATCCCTCACCGGTGTCCCTCGTGTTCCGGCTCATGTTTTCCTGCCGTGCGGACGCTTTGTGCATCTTTCTGTCTGATGTGAATGTTGTGTGTGTTGCTGGCAGTTCTTTGAGTTCAGAGGCTGGCTTGGTAAAGGGCACAGCGGAGGGGGCCGGAGAGGGGCTCGCAACAGATGGGGGTTCAGAGGAAGAGGCTGAGGAGATGTTGGAGGGGGTTAATGGCGGGACAGAGGCCTTGACCTCTGCCCTCTCCTCCCGAGGCTCATGTCCGATGGCCTGGCGGGCCAGGTCCACACTCTTATCCAGCTCCTCTTGGCTGAGGAAGGCCGAGAGGTCAGGGAATTGGGGATCATTGTGGCCCACAGAGTCCTCGGCCTTGCCTTTGAGAGACGCGTAGATCTGAAGGCGAGAGGAGGAAGCGTCCGAGCGGCTCATCTCGCTGTGGCGCTGCTGGGCACTGGCCTCCGCCAGGTAGCTCTCTCTTAAGAGCTGAGACAGCGACGGTGGCTGGTCAATGTTGTTCTCCTGCATACTTTGGAAATAATGAAAAGATATTCAATAACATTCCACACACAATTCAATTCCCAATTTGTGTGGAAAAATTCTAAATACTCATTTTCCAACACATTAGTGAAAAATAAAGTGAATTGACTGTAATGGATGGATGGATGGATGGATGGATGGATGGATGGATGGATGGATGGATGGATGGATGGATGGATGTCTGCAAGTTCATTTTCAGACTGCACTGAAAATGACTGAAACCATCAAACCACCAATCAATTACTGGATCGACAGAAAAGCAAAAATACACAAATTCCACCTTCTTAAATGTGCAGCTTTTATTTATTTGTTTTATTAGGATACTACAATCTTTGTGGTTTGGACTGTTTATCAGACCATAAAGCAAACAAGCAAGACGTCCACTTGGGCTCTTCACTATGTTCTCTTATGTTATAGAACAAACGATTTATCAGTTGAATGAGAAACTAATTTGCAGACTAATTGTAAGTGGAAGCCCTAATAAGCAGTAATGTAAAGTATACGCAAGTTGCAGTCAAAAGGATGAACTGTGCAGTCTTTTAATTTACTGACTACATTCATATTAATATTTGACTGCAGTTGAAAGCATATGTGGTAAAAATAGTTTTTTATTTCAGCCTTCCTCTTGGCTCGACAGGGTATCAGGTTTATGCACTGAAACCAGAACTGGAGGGATACAGACAGGCTTCCACCTCAGGCCAACACTTATGTGACGTTTAGTCTTTGCACAACTCTTTGACACTAGGCATGAGCAAGTTATTGAATACAGACACGAGATAGGGTACACATATGCTACTGACACTCAAATCAGCGCAATTAGGAGAGGCAGTGATGCCCTTCCAACGGACCTGAAGCTGCAGCTGTTGTGTACATTAATCCTTTGCAAACAGGCTCCAAGCCCACCGAGTCATACCTAATAATAGCGAGGAGTCAGTTTACACGAAAGAAAATCAACACACACAAAAAAGCAGTACCCCTGCATCCCGTGAGCCCTCGTTCCCGTGATTTTGATCAGCCACAACAATCACTGATCAAATGACACAAACGGAACTATAATTATCATAAATGGGACACTGCTGAGTGAGCGGACACACAGTCACAGCCCACGCAGATAAACACAGCAGCACACATCCAGGCAGGTTAAGATAATTCAATTTAACGTTCAAACAGAAATAGGCTCGAGCCTGTCTGAGGCTCAATGTCAGAGATGTTCAGAGTCTAAACACGGCGTATGAGGCTGATGCCAGAGGACAGTCCACAGCACACTGAACAATTACATTAGGGGGTGGTGTGTTTTACCTTCAGAATGAACCCAGCTGGCCCCTGTGAAGGACTGGTAAATCCTCAGAGCGCACCTGTGATTCCGGTCTTCTGGGGAAATCTTGGACACAGGCAGCTGCCCAGCCTTCCCGGCTTCAACACACAGAGTTCACCTTGGAGTTTACAGGGAAAGTATGGAGCCGAGCAGCTAGGGCAACCTGTCACCAGTACAAGTAGCAACATTTGTCAGTGCAGTAGTCGCAGGTTATTTTGGGGAGGCCTGGCCCATGTGTCTGGGTGGCGTCCCAGCTCATTGGCCAAGGGGGGTGCATGCTGTAAAGGGATTCCTCCTCCAGTGGTGCGTCACAGACCACCATCCCACAGAATTAGAAGCCCCTTGTTAAGCCTGCCAGACACTAATGCAGCAGAGTCACAGGAACAGACCATTTTTTTTTTTTTTTTTTAAAAAGCACCAATGTTGCGTAAAGAAATGCATTTGAGCCAAGTGGAAGTTTATTCACAGTTCAGTTGTTTCAACATGGACATTTGTTGCAGCATGTTAGAGAGAAAGTGAGCAAGTAACACAGTACATCAATAACAACGTTTGGCATCTGCAACGAGTCGGACTTTCTTCTACCGGTTATCAAAACGCCTTCTTATTTAGGAGAACACTTGTTAAGACCCAGATTTAAAATATTGAACAGTGAGAAACAAAACCACCTGTGTGTACCCATGATTCATGAAATGAGTTTATTTGAAAGACAATGAGAACCATTTCCAAAAACCCACAGACGGAAAGGAAAAGCAAGCCTGAGCGTCTATTTACACTTAAAACAGTGTAAGACCTTTGTATCAAATACTTCCATTCAAGTGAATCATTTTAACAAAAATGCATCGGTGACAAAAGCTGGTTTACACTGCCCACTATGCAAAGACCAAGAACTATCTACATCATGAACAAGGCTATACATGTGAGGAACATTTAATGCACACGCACGCCAGACTCGAGCCAAACAATATTTGCATATCATTGATTCTGTAAACTCCATGCATCCAAGCATCATTTGATATATTTACAGTTTAGGGACGCTTTAGGCAAGTTGTCAAACAAACTGAAGTCAAATTTTGAAATTGTCAAACACCACGCTGTGGTTGTTTAAGCTGTCTGGCAAACAGTCTAATGTCCTACATGGCAATCCTACATGCAAGGCTAAAACAGACAAGTGATATCTAGAGTTAGAATTTGATTCAAGTCGAAGAAACAAACAAACAGGTCAACCAAAGTCAGCTCAAAACTTGCTAGTTTAAAAAAAAAAAAAAAAAAAAAGAAGTGGCTCAGACGGTATGCAACATTAAACAATGTCAGCATGAATCCAATGCATTATATATTGAAGAAAAATTGCAAATCCTCTTTGGCGTAACAGGAAAATACAATCCGGTTTACCAACACAGTAAAGGCAACATGAAGAAGAGAATCATAGCCGAGGTCGATGACCCCATGTTCTCGGGTCTCTTCCCACTCATTGGAGTCGAGTGAAGCCACTGGGTTACAGACACAGTGGGTGAAAACTGAGGGAGTTGTAGTATTATCACATGGACAGTATTATTAGCAGCAATAGAAAGTCTCGATTAGCCCCGTATATCAAAAAGACACTTCCATGTTAAAGGTTAGGAATGAAATACCCATCATCAGCGTATCCATCGGTAGGATATCCGATCAGAAGGCACCGTGAAGGCACTCTTCAAATGAGGAGAACATGAAGACACCCATCTCAGAGGAACAGCACCACCATGGAAGTCTGTGTGCTTTTGTTTTGTTTTGTTTCAGTGCAGTAAGATTAAGCTTCTGCTATACAACTCAACATCATGTTCTCTTTTTTTTTTTTTTCTTTTTGTTCACAGTGTTTCGTAAACCTTGAGTCGAGAGATGAAACTGACACATTGTCAACATTGTAGCTCGTCCAGTGAGCCAACTCGTGATAAAGATGTAGGAGGCACAGTAATAGTTCTGCATCGAATCTGGATACTCTGCTTATCAGGAGTCATCGCTGGCCCTTTTGCGAGACTGGTCACCTCTGGAAGACAAAAACACATCGCATCAGTGGTTTAACAGTGAAGGGCTTGATCAAAAGCCGTGTCTGTATTTCAGACTGTGACTGTGCGAGAGACCGATGCTTCGGAAAACAGACCGAGGAAATCCGTTCATGGAGAGCTCCAGCTGTAACTTCTGGTCATGAGCGGCGTAGTCGGGCAGCAGAGACTCCACAGCAGGAGGGTTTATTTGGGGAATAAACCCAGAGAAGAGAGCCGGGGCCAACAGGGCCCAGTCTGAAAGAGAGGGACATGTGCAGTGAAGTGGAGGAAATAAACCTATACGGCGGTTTAGTTTGGAGACAAAAAGATTACATTAGCTTGCAGCAGAGACGCGCTTAAAATGACATTAAAACGGACAATACAGTCCTCGGTGACGATGGCCATGGCTCACCTGGTCGGAGGCTGTGGAGGCCTTTAACCACACTGGCCATTGTAGATGGCTGCACTTGAAACGGCATGGAATGTGCCTTGAGGAGGAGAGCTGAAACAAGAAAAGAAGGGAGGGAAGGAATGAAGTCTTCTGCAGGCATCGTTCCTAAATCCTGAACCAAAAATCCTGTGCTTTCCAGCATGAGAGACAACAGCACAACAGGCGGAGACAAACATCTGCCCTTGATTTAGTTCACATGTGGAGGAACTATTTTCCAATGTCATGAAGGCCATCAGGGCTTTAAATGAAGCAATACACTCACGCATCAGTGTGTTCACGTGTATTTCTGCGACGTGATCGGCAAACAGCTTCATCAGATCCTCTCTCAGGTCTCTGTTCAGCTTGGACTCGATGTAGAACTTGTTCTGAAAATGATGAACACGAAAAACAATTGAGAGGAAGAGTGATACCATAGCGCTGGGGTGGACTTCACTTAATAGTCCAAGGTCTATGTCGTCTTTACAACAGATATAAGACGGAGAAAAAAGATGCCTACCAAGTACATAAATACAGGAACTATACATTGAAGAGAAGCTGTGTATTGCGTCAGCGCAACATTGAAGTTCTCAATGAAGTCCTCAGGTGGGCTGGCCTGGAAAACAATAACGAAAGTTTCAGTCAACATCTTAGTTTGTGTGGGTGCTGTATATAATAAGTCCCTTGTATTTGGATTCTCTTACTTGTAGATGAGTGGAAACCTGTTGTAGATGATTTGTTATTTTCAATGTCAAATCATTGTAGAGCAGCTCAGAGTGCTGCTGACAAACACACTTGTAGACGTAACTAGGAAACAAAACAAAAGGAGAAACTCAGACCGGTAAAACAAACCCAGCAGTTCAGTTTAACTCAAATTACCAGTGATGCTCGTGGCCACTTTATGGGGTTAGTAGAGGCAACAGAAATCACAAACTGTAGGACAATCTTGCCCAGCTCAGGTGTGTGTTTACCTGTATATCTGTGCATAAGAAACAGAGATGTGGTCTGTGGGGTTCTGGATCAGCAGACGGTCAATTGCCTTCTCCAGGTTTGGCCAGTGGTTTTTGCGGTAGTCTTCTACAGCCATTGCATTAAGAACTGAGTGAAAGGAGGAGAAGCTGGTCAGGTTTGAAATGACCTGTTATATCAGGCCTCACAGACCAGGAACATACCAGTGCAGCATGCCGAGCTGCTGAGTGACCACAGGGGAGCAGGCCCTGCGGTGACAGTGCCTGCTTTATGTGTACTTACGGAACTTGGAAGTAGAATCAAGGCTGAATTTTCCCTCAACAGCGGCTGGCGGAGCCGTGCAGTCAGTCTCGCTGACTTCGCTGCTTTCACTGCCTGAATCCGAGTCCATGAACTTTGACCCGGTGGTGCCGGACCACAGTTTCCCTCGTCGGGTCCCAGGTTCTCCTCCCGGCACCGGCGGACAGGCGGACTGCGGGACCGTCGTTACATTCGAGAGCTGGCTGCTCAGATACGTGCGGACTTTACTACTGCCGCTGCTGCTGCTGCTGCTCGCACAATAGTTGTGGTTGTGATCGTCTTTTAGGTCCAAACTGTCATCTTCCATGGCTTCCATTTACACCAGCGGTCCTGTGTGCTGGATAAACATTTTAACATTTAAGATAACAATTAAGGATAAAGACAAAAACTGTCAGGCGTCTTTGGCGGTGTCCATCTCGGTTTAGCTGTTAACAGCATTTTTACGACACGTCGTAACACCGAACAGCTGAGGGAAAGAAAACTGGGAAATGTAGTTCCAAAGACTTAAATTAAAATAAAGTTCTCAAGCTGTATTTATGGTAGAGTTAGTCGACTGGACCGTGCACAAGGACTAAATATGAATGCACCGACCGTCAACATATTAACGACTAGCCACATATTACAGCGAAATTACAGGTTCAAATGACACCTCATATTACCATACCACGCATGCGCAAACTAGGGGCGTCTAACAATGGTATTTCACTAACTACATGTTTACTCTCCCCGACGTTATCGACACCCTACTGAAGTTAAAACCTTGAATGTTGCACTCTATTGCTGTTATAGACAATTTCCTTGGAATATAACAATGTAACTCAGTCGTTGTCTCTCTTGAACCCTTCGACTCTACACGCTTATAAAGCCACACAAAGTGAGACGAGGAACTGTAAGGGTGAACTCACAGACGCTAGGTGGCGCACTTTTCTCGCCTCACTCCTTCACTTTGAAGATGTTGATGTGAATTGATTGGAGTATGTTGTGCATGAAATAATAGAAAGAAATTGTCGTTTTAAATTTTTTTTTTTACTGAGAACCCAAGAAGAGATAACCCCTATAAAAATCGTATTTCCTTATACCTTAAACAAAACATGACCTTGTAGATGGTATGTTAATTATGTTGGTGTAGAGTATACCTTTATCCAATACATTCGCTCAAATATGTCCGTCCACCAACATGTGATCTTTACAGGCTCCTCTGTGTAGTGAATTTTTTTACTTTATAATCTATGAAAAGTGACATGGGCAATAAAACCACTTTTATGAGAAGGGGGAAAAGCAAGTGCCATCTTTCAACTCGAACTCAATGAATATATTCCTACGGTTTAATAATACAACTTTGTACAGATATAAACTAGCATCTACTCTGGGATGTATGTCTCACATCAGAGTATAAAAATAAGAGGCTTGACCATAAAAAAGTAGCTGCCACATGTCGGAAGGAACACCTTTTCAATAGTTATATATTTAACATACAAAGCTTATGACAACGTAGGAACATGGTGATAAAGCGTTCTTTGGTCTGAAATGAAAAAGTACGGTTCTGAATTCTAGCATCTACCCTTAATGAAAGGGCAGCGCTGAACTTTTATATTGCAAGTTAGACAATGTGTTCAAGTAAATCATCTAAAGATTTATGTACGTGTCTGAAACTCATAGTATCCCCTATTTAGCAGGCAGGAGGCGTATATATTTACACGTTTTCCAATTGGAACATGAAGCAACCCTAAAACACATCATTAGACCACAGCTGAGTTCACACCATGGACTGAGACATTCAAAGTCTTTGCCTGCAATGACTGCAATTTAGGAATTAAAGCTTAATCTAGTGTTGCATTATCGGCACGCTGCAGTGGACGTCTCGGAAGAATTTCCCTTAATGTGAATGAAAATGAGATGAGCACATGAAAAGAAGTCTGAAGACTACTGCATTCTATTTAGTAAGTAGTATACAGCGTGATGTTTCAAACGCAATGCTCGTGACCAAACTGGGCACAGAAGAAAAACTTGCCGTTGTCAAAAAAAGTTGTCAAGCAATTTCAACTTTATGAAAAATAATAGTACGGTTGATGAGTCAAAAATATACGACACATATATATATATATATATATGTATATATATATAAAAAAAAAAAAAAAAGACAATTAGTGCTTTGCCGACTGGGTACGTTTACATTTAAAGGTGTGTGGTGCTTTGCGTCTTTTCAGAAGTACTGTCTGTCTGCACACTTGACGCGGCCTCATTGGCTAACGCGCGTTGCAATGCGTCTCTGAGACAAGTCTCTCCCTCCGCTGCTAGAGTGTCGGCGTCTTCCGGCTCGCTGTCTTCTTCTTCTTCTTCTTCTTCTTCTTCAACCCCATCTGCACTGCACTCGGACTCGTCACTGTCGCTCCCACAGGAGCTCGACGTCTCGTCTTCAGAGTCGGAGTAAACCTCAGCCCCGTGGAAGATATAGTGATTTGGTGCTTGGAACAGGTACTGGCCTGCTGTGGGAAACAATACAAAACAATTTACAAGAGCTGAAATCAATATCTGGGGAAGATTTAAAATAATATATAATTATTTTGTATTTTGTATTTTGCAGCTGCATGAAGGAAAAAAAAAAAAGAGCTCCAATTAAAATGGGCTGAATGGCTGGCAACTGTGTTTTAACTCACCGCTGTCTCACTTTCAAATACATCAAAATAGTTATAATGTATACAAATAAACGCATACATTTGTTAATTGTAGTAAAGCGTGTTCGCTCCACCATAGTCTAAAGCTTACTCTCAAGGCGTTTGCTGATTGGACTTCTGTTGATTCGACTCATCCAGCATCGTCTACGAAATTCAAGGTTGGAGGTTTGGCTCTTTACTTCAGCGGCCTCTTTTGGCGAGTCCTCTGCTGGCAACTCGGAAGGCTCGGCCGTCTCTTCGCTGGGACACTGAGCATTTGGACAAGGCTCTGGAGGTGGCACATCGTTACCAGCAGTGTCTGTGACATTCAGACTTTCCGTCTCCTCTGAAGGCTTAGCTACAGAGTCTGTACTGTGCTGCTTCTGCTCCTCCTGAGCGGCATCAACGGCAGCAGGCAAGGCCTCGCTCGGTGGCTGTTCTGGTAGCCGGGGGGGCTTCTCTGTGGTCTCAGTGAGTCTTACAATGTTGTAGCAGAGCTGCTCAAAGTCTCCACCCAACCGATGACAGAGCTCGTTGACAATGACGTCACAGTCGCCGAGTAGCTCCACGTCAAAGTTGAGGTGAGGTAGCTGCTCCCTATTGATCAGGACCTGAGGCACTTCATGTGGAATGGAGTCTGAACGGGATGAAGAGCAAAAAAAAGGTTTTGTATTGTATGTTTGGGTTAAATGCACGCACAATAGAAACACATTGGCTTACAGAAAACATATATCCATTCATCTGACAAACATACTTGGGATGAGGGCAACTGGTCGGACTTTAAGTGAAGAGCCGATGACGATCAAGAGGTCCACCTCGTCCTTATCCTGTTTCATGGCTCTGTGGAACATTTCTGGAAGATTCTCTCCGAAGAAGACGATGTCAGGTTTCATGATCGCCAGGGGAATATCTGGACAACGTCGACAACGAGGGACAACCTACAGAATGATTTCACGTTGTTAGCATCATAACGAAATATTGTTAAAGGAGGGCCATGGCAATTTTCATCTTGCATTGATTGAACTTTTCTCAATATCAACACCTGGGCTTTGGGTATCAGGCGATACCCGGTACCGATCCAATACCGGTGTTTAATAAATAAGCTCTATGCCACACTGTGTGGAAGTGACTGGGATCAGTATTTTATGTCTAAGGCAACATCATCAATCCGATAGGTTTTTTCTAATTTGATGAACTTTAACGAACAAGCTGATTGATGCTTTCAATCAGTGTTTTAACTGCAGTACGTGACGACAATACTGATGACAGTAAATATGGATTTACAATATGTTGTCGTTACGAGTAACAGAGCACTATAAACACTACCGACGTCATTCCCAATAGTTGTTTTTTACGATAAACATACAGCGTAATGAGCACCAATTTTCTTTTTCTCCCCATTAAAAGTCTGCCCATCTTAAATGTTGCATGTCCAACTTATATCTTGACAGCCTTGCCAATGGCAGGTTTATTTAATTTATATATTTTTTCAAAGACCCTTTTGACTGCAGAGAATTGCAGATGGAGCTCATAACATTAACAATTTCTACCTTTAAGCCAATAATGCAACGCAGCAATTATTAATGGTTGTTGGTTACACCTGTTCGACAAGTTAAAATGTTTGCGGTGAAAAGGATCAATTCATCGTTAGTTTCACTCTAAATTGCTCGTCCTGGTTTGCTCCACTCCTGGAATGGTACCGCTCCGGCTTTGGCTCTAGTTCTGACACCAAGTGTACAAAATCTCTTACACTGAAAATGTATTCACGTCAGCTTCCTTGGGTCCTGCAAGTCTACACTGGAAGATGCTTGTTTTATGCAATAACAATGAAATAATGGATTTCCATTGTTACATGTTTTGCTTAACACGTCCATTAGTGTCCAGCAGTGTGAATGTGTTATCTTGGAACAGTTTGTAATGAATAAATACCTGGTTAAAGATGTCTTCCCTTATAGCTTCACAACCCTTTTGGTGTTTACAGACGAGACAGGAAGCAGTTGCAAACGACCCTGAAATAAAAATTAAAGTTGACTTTCAAAATCCTCATGGAGAGAAATGTATAAAAATAAATAAGCAAGATCCAACTATAAGCTGTATCCTCACCATGACACTGGATAATCCGCTTAACTCCAGACACTTGTTCTAATGTATCAATGTTTTGTGTGTAATTGCGCAGCAGCTTCCCCTGCTTGTCCAGCATAGATATGAATTTGTGACAGGGTGAAGGCTGGAACTGGCCCGGGTAGATCTCCTGTAACAAAGAGGATCCATTCAACTCTTGAGGACCGACTCCAAGGCTTGCTATGATCATGAAATTTGATTTGAAGTAGACACAATGAACAAACCTTAGCAAACTTGAAAAAGGGTCTCGGGTCCCGTCTGAAGTATTCAATGTCGAACATAGCTTGAGGGTCTGGAAGATCAGGAAAATCTACAGCAAGCCGTGCATAAATTCCATCTCTGGAGCGAAAATCTGGTATTCCACACGAAACGGACACCTACAACAAAAATACAAAATACAAGCATACTGACTGAATAGCATTAACATTGGTACTCTGTATTCACTCAGACACATAGTAATTCAAACAGTACCACTGTTAAATATGACTGTAAATGCATACCCCAGCACCAGTCAGCACAAGGATCCTTTTACTTTCATGGAGTAGCCTGACCACATCTTCTAAGGTGTTGATATCCTTCCGCTTCTTTCTTTTCGGAGGTTCTGAGATGTTGATGATAATCTGCCACAATGTCATGTCGTCCAAATCTGGAGGGAGGACAGTCTCGGGCAGCAGATCCCTCAGAATGGTCCTCGGGTCTGTGTCTCTGATGTGTTGCTGGATGAAACTGTAGGAGCCTGGCCGAGAACACAACAACTCAGTACACGTGTATACTACAATGTAAATGCTGCATGCAATTAGAAGATAGCATTAACTATTTTCTTCTTACCAAGTATATAAAATCAAAGGAGTAATTAAAGCAGCTTCAGGCAAAGTTTTTTTTTGTCAAATGCTACTCAAATTCTCCCAACCAGTTACCTATTTGCGGTCGCGGTGCCCAGTCACTGGAGCTCGCGTGTGAGGACCTGTCGTCGTCCTCGTTGATGTCGTCCGGCGTGACGGCCAGACCGTTGGAGGGAAGATCGTCATGTCCGAGGAAATCTGAGTACAGAGAAGTTTGTGAAATTAATAAATAAAACTAGAGATAAGTGGAGGCTATCACTAATAAACACAATGCTCATTTACAGCCATTAACCATGGTTAACAGCCTCGTTATGGGACGGAGATGTAACGTCACCCGGCTAAAGAATGCTAAGTGTCAATCAAAAGTTTAGTGAAGGAAATAAAACAGCGTCGTGAAATCCCCAGATGACGCATCACGGAACAGTTTTCTCTTTCATGTTTAGCGTCAAGTACGGAAAAGTTAAAGTTGCAGTCTGGAGAAGTAACGTTAACTTCCTCCTCTGTGAAGTTCAACGCCCACACGTCTTCACTGTGTTTAACGTCACCTAGAATGACACGTTAACTAACGTGAATTAACGTTAACGTTATATTCCGTTTCAAACTCGCCGGTTTAACTACTAGTTGGTAAAACAAGCATTGTCCCACAGTACGTCGCGTAAATACGTGAAGCTTTGTTAAACGTCCGTCTCTTCACTTACCGGCGCTCTCCTCCGTCGTCCCGAGTACCGCGCTGTCGTCTAGCTTCACGACTGGTTTGTGCGGCTCGGAGACCAGCAGTCCCAGTCCATTGTTGTCTCCGCCTAGCTCCGCTGGGGCCTGCTCTACCGCCATCGCCGGCTTCGCTTCCTTCTCCGCTGTTTGCGTACAATTCATCGCCGCCTCCCGGCTCTCTTTGGCCCCAGAGACACACGAGGATAGGTCTTCTTGAGCGACTTTGAATCCGTATTTCTTTACCGGTCTGATTTTCGACCTTTTTGCGGCAGGTTCTTCCATATCGGATGCGCCTGAAAAGGCCATTCCGAGACTAGTCTCTCCGTCCGCCATCTTCAGCCCGCAGAGCCGCTGAGCAGATCCTTCCTCTCGGACAGCTGTCTCATTTGCATTGCGCACGTGACTTATTCTCCACCAGTCGACACGGCTGGAACGTCCCCCTTTTACGTCGATGACGTAAAACCATAACAAAATATTGCTGCCTTCAAACACTGTCAGAGTAATTGTGAAGTACTCATGGCCGCACAAAGTTGTGAATAATACATAGACGTTAAAACTAATAATACGGTATTTAAGATATTTAAATAATAGCATATGAGCTTTGTCAGTAAAAATATGTTATAGCTTTCGTATTACATGAATATGTTTATATTTTAATAACAAACTCAATGCCTCCTGCACACTTATCCATTTCATTTGGCCACATACTTTATTCCACATGATAAGTAGCCCAGTCCTCAAAAACATGATTTTATGACAGAGTTGACTATTGTGTTTTTCTAATTTTGAAGGCTGCTTTTGCCTTAATTCCACGCCTCTATGAATTGTCTAAACTTCGAGCTGAGTGTGGAGCTGTAGTTTAGACACCTGAATGCAGCATGCGTCATATGGTGAAAACGGACCGTTGCACTTTCTGCTCAACTCAAGAGAGATCTCCCTCGACAACCAGGAGGCAGTTTCCCATTGCTTACTAAAAGCTAGCTGGTAAAATAAAAAAAAAGATAAACTTTGAAACATTTTTAGGGAGTGAACCACAGCTGCAGAGAGACTATAAGAAAGCCTTGAACCGAAAATCTGTGAACCAGGACAGCAGACATTCAAGCAGCTCCGTGACAAGAGACCGTACACATTTCAAAACAGATTTATATGGAGACTATTTGGAACAGCAAACCAGAGGACCTGGAGGATTACTACGGGTTGTTAGGATGTGATGAATTGTCGTCGGTAAGTTCTTGCCAGTGGGTTTAAGGATCAGCCTATTTTATCGGGTGAAATAGGGGTTGTTTGCATCTACAAACCAAAACATCAGGTTAGTGATTGAAGAATTCAGAAGTTAAAGATAACGCAGAATGCTGGATGTACGCAACATATCAGCCACCTGTAAACCTAAATAGTATTGCATGATGTATGCTCCAGAGGTTAGTCTGATCCAACAGAGACCTGTTGAAGCTTCAGCAAAAAGATGTCAGAGGAACTCGTCGTGCGTCACAAAGTGCCTGTGTCGTATTTTTTTTTATTTTTTTTATTTTTTTTACAGCATTTAGTCCTTAATAATTAATTCTTCAACATGGTAACATGATGGAAACATCAGAATTACCAGTCGAGTAGCCTGACTATAATGGCAACATCACGTTACATTAGTAATGTTTACCTTGCCTGTAAAGAGCAGTGCTTGCGTCATAGGAGGAATAAGCTATGCATCTGTCCGTCTCTACAGAAAAGATCAGCACAGACCAATATCATTTTCAAAGTAACATAAAAAATAAAATGTTCTGAAAATCAGTGTCTATATTGCCCTGACATGTATTGATTTTGTTTTGTGGCCTCACATATATGTGCGTACATTCTAATGTGTTTTACCACAGTGAGTGACGTCCCCTGAAAACCAAATCAGTGACTGATTCCTGAATTTCAAATATTTAGATTGGCAAAAGCTCTTTTTTTTTAATGTAACCTCTTTCCTTGCAGACTGAACAGATCCTCAATGAATACAAGATCCGAGCCTTGGCATGTCATCCGGACAAACACCTAAACAATCCCACAGCAGGTAAATATGTGAACCATTGCTGTGACACGTTTATATTTAAAAGGAATTTTCAGATGCAGACATATAATAGAACTATATATATTTTTTATGATTACTTGCTATATTCCACAAACAGTTAATGCATCTTTCTGATGTCTTGACTTCAAAGCAAATGATGTTAATGTAGTGCAACTGCATGCAAACAAGAGGGCATTTATTTCTCCTAATTTGGTATGCATGATGATCCATCTTAGACCCTGATATTTTCTTTCTTTCTGACAGTGGCAGATTTCCAAAAGCTGCAGGAAGCCAAAGAGGTTTTATGCAATGAAACCAAAAGAAAAAACTATGACCTTTGGAGAAGAAGTGGAGTTACCATTTCTTTTCATGACTGGCAAGCCTTGAATGACTCTGTTAAAACTGTATGTAATGACTTTGGTATGGATTGAAAAAACAAAATATATATAGATATTGTGTAATCTGTTTAACAAAGCCTGGTGATGTATGTGGTCATCTGTTTTCAGTCAATGCACTGGGCTGTGAGAAGTAAGAAGGAACCGATGTTGGAGGCCTCAAATGCAGGAATCCCTGTCACTTCCCAAGCAGAGGACCTTCATTCTGACCAAGAAGCTCCGAGGATCCCTCCATATGATGCCATGCCCTCGTCAAGTAAGTGAATTACTAAATATTCTCAAAAGGAATGGAAAGTATTTATTTGCTACTAAAGTGCAAACAAGCGCATAGAAATCCTGTTTTTCAACAGTGCGTCTTGCATCCTTGTTTTTGTTTTTTAAAGCTTTTGTAGCAGATATCAACCAACCAAGGAACAACAAGGAATTTGATTCTGGTTTTTAATACACAGAATATACAAATAAACAAAAATAAAACGAAAACAAGGACAACAAAGTAGAACAGAGGCATAAATGTGCAAAGTTAGAAGTCAGTTGTAACCTCAGTGACAAGCAAGATAATGTTTTTCACGAGTATATCGTTATTGTTCTTCTTTATGAAATAAAACAATTATGTAATGTGTAGCGTGGCCTTAGGGGGGGGGGGAGAAATTAAAGGGAACCAACAACGCCACCTGGAGACTTGCACCCCAGGAAATATAAACTTAACGAACCAAATATATATATATAGTCTTGAATTAATTAAGGACACACAGATTCATAACTGATATTTGACAGAGACGCGTTTCATAAAATTAACATGATATTTATTAAAGGATTAAAGGAAAATCATTAAAACTACCAAACCATGCAGAACAAATGAACAGCTCAAACATGCACAACAAAAGCCAAACAAGTAGAATGGAGGCAAAAACAAACAAACAAAATAAGGCAGCAAAACAGCAGCAGGTGAACCACAACACCAGGGCAGGGGCCAGACAGGACTGAGGCCAGGACCACAGGTGCCTTTTAAGGGCTGGCACTAATTGGGGGGAGGAGCCTAGCCTGAGGGCTGCGTTCACAACCCTACACTCTGAGGAGTGTTCCCCACTACAAATGCATTACTGTGTGACACAGGTCCAAACTGTTTCTATCCCATTCATTATTTACCATGTACCACCCAGGAGTCTGTATTGTTCTCACAGTATTAAGCCCTATACGACTAACTGACTTTTCTCATCAATGCTTAGGTGATTACTGCCATCGGCGTTTCCGTTGGGCGGCTGACTCCCCATCTAGTCTGCTGCAGAAGTTTAGAAATTATGAAATATAAACAAACTGTTTAATTTAGTTCAAATGTTTGTTTTGTATCTTGTTGTCCTTAGTTTGGGTCCTGTTAATTGTATTCATTTTTGTGAATATGGTCTGGCTGTAACTCACTAAACTTGTTTTTGTGAGCTAAACAATAAATGTGTCTGTTGTCAAGCAAAAATCAGCATATGACATTATGTTAATACTTTATTTTGTCATTCGTTTTGTTAATTATGTTCACCAACACACACAATGTAGACATGACTGGATTATACAGGAGCACCCTTAACTCTGTTATGTGAATTTTTGTGTTGCTTTCAAGTCCATCATTTTGGGAACATAAAACGGAAGCATCTCATGTCCATTATTTTGCTTATGTGTATTAGTCAGTGTCAACGACATTGTTGCTTAAGCGGGATGGGTTTTATCAGGCATCAATTAATATGTCGAGCCAAAGATGTAATTGTGGCGGGGAATTACACCCCATATAAGCTTAACAACCTTACGGTATTGTTTTTTTTAGAATTGTTAGTTACTGAAATTAGACACGCGTTTTGTAAAAATTAACGAAAAGTTTTATTTAGAGAATCAAGAAAATTAGCAAATTGGCAGGGACGGGAGCTGGGGGGAGGAAAGAACATTAATTGACAAATGAAAATGAATGAAACCAATAAGGGATTTAAAATAATTATTTATTACACGTTAAGCTAAAACGGCCCAAGACTAAAAACACAAAAAATACCGTTCTATAATGTCCGATCCAACATAAACTAGGCAAAATGGTAGGATTTAAGTAGAGGCCACTGGTGGGGAGGCAGACTACATTGAAGCGTGCCCAAGGGTGCTACCGGTAACTTACCTCAGGTGCAACACAGCAATCCCCCCCAACAGAAATGGTGCAGTCCACACTCTTATTCTTATATAAGTGTTTGTACATGCATGCATATGGTGTAGGGACCTCACCACGGGTGCCTAGCCTCCCAACAAGCAAGCCACCACAGGTACAGGACAGGGGCCATAAAGGAATGACACCATGCCAACAGGTGCCTTTTCTATGCTGGCACTGATTAGGGAATTGGTTGGTGGAGAAGCCATGCAGCCTGAAGGCTGCGTTCACAAACTTACACCCTATGCTTCATTCTCTGGGGAGCGTTCCTCACTACATAATGTAAATGGTCTTAAATTTATGAAGGTTGGCTCAATGTTACTCGGTCATCTTATCATAAGTTATCCATGTCTTTAAATATCAAGATGAGATAAGACAAGGACTGATCAAAACCGTAAACAACAATGAGGGCAAAAATATGTTAAAAAAGATGATATACTGAGAAAAAAAGTAGATTAGATCTGGATATTGATCAAGGACAATTGATGGGTTTTGTCACCTAACCTAGTTTTTCTGCATTTAAAGGTTAAAATAATACCAGTTCAGCTGTTCAATGAATAACACAGCAGTACCTGCAGTAAAAGGTAAAGGTAAATTATGCAGAGAGACTTCTACATACACCTTATCATATTTGGTATAGTTTAATAAAGACAAATGTATCTTATTTTATTAAGGGATCTAAATTAATTCAAATGTTAAAGACCTTCGACAACCATCTGTTGTTGAATGACATGCCACCCACTCCATTGTTGATTTTATCCCTGTTGAGGCGCTTCACACCTCAACACTTTACATCTGACAACAGTCAGCCAGGGTTGAAAACACCTGTGTGCTGGTGCAAAGCCACCTGTCAAGTTACCAACAAAAAGCACACAGTATTTATTTATGAAGTAGTGTAAAGTAGAATGTATATTTGTATATATTTCAGTAAAGTAGCCTACAAATAGGACAGTACAGTCACGGTACTAGACTAAATGTGTTCAGTAAATGTCCCTCACTGATCTACAGCGTTCACTTTAACATAGGGACACACACTGTGCTTCTATCAAGCGGTCACTAAAGAAAATGCTGCCTCTCAGTTGGCTGAACTTTAGGACATTTTAAATACTACGGGGTTTCAGTGTTTCTGCCGCTAGATGCCGCTGTGCTTTTTGATGACGTTGCATTTGTACAAGCTAAGAACCCGATGGATGTCTCTGATCCTCGCCGGGTGCGGTGGCGCGCGCCTATAATCCAAGTTACCGGGAGGCTGAGGCTGGCGGATCGTTTGAGCTCAGGAGCTCTGAGCTGCAGCGGACTATGCCGATCGGGTGTCCGCACTAAGTTCGGTATCGGTATGGTGCTCCTGGGGGAGCCCGGGACCACCAGGTCGTCTAAGGAGGGGTGCACCGACCCAGGTCGGAGACGGAGCAGGTCAAAGCCCCCGTGCCGCTCAGTAGTGGGATCGCGCCTGTGAATAGACGCTGTAGTGCAGCCTGAGTAACACAGCGGGACCCAGTCTTTTTACAAACAGCTGATACAAACAGCTGATACAACAACAACAACAACGTGTTTACATGTTACAGCAGCTTCATCACTGCTTCTTTATATTCTAGTTCCCATGAAAACGTTCAGAATCCAGTCGTGTTTGTTTGTCCTTCAGCGCCTCCACCTGGAGGAGAGGAGCCATGAGCATCAATCACAGCAGTCAGTGCTGCACCACAGATACAGCAAACTAACAGGGCTTTCTTTATGACGTTCAATGAACTTGATGGAGAGGTGAATAGTCACAGAAAATATGTCCATAGTAATTCATCCAGGTATAAAGATCACAAACATGTATACATGTAATTTTCTATCTTGTTGTAAGATTGTTTCTTTCATTACAGGGATCTTATATCAGCCTTCATATGAACAGAAGTGTTGAAAGTGTTTTACAATATATTACAATATATGGTGGGGCAACCTATTTATTGTAACACCCACAGTGAATGTGTAGAATTATAGTATATCATCATATTATAGCACTACAATTTAAATGGATAATGTACACCACAAGATGGCAGTATTCCAACAAAAAAGCGACACCGTCAGTGAAGAAGAAGAAGACTTCCGGTGCCAGACCGATGTACTTCCTGTGTCTCCATGCACATGTGGTAAACAAGCGAATACATCGCCGGGTGTGCAAGCATGGACTCCTCACTAAAGTGGGACAATCTGCCCAAAGCTCCGAGTCTAAAGAATCTGACAGAGAGCAGATTTGGTGTCCTGAATGACTCTCAACACGCCGCCATTCAGGACCTGACGAAAGCTCACATCGAGTCGTTTGACCAGGCAGTCACTGACGGGCTCAACCGCGTTGTCCAGGTCAGTTCAACTTTCTTTGAACAAAGTTATCAACCACATGTCATTCATTTTCTTTAAGAAATACTAAAATTACCTGTCAATTTAACACCAAATTAAGCTGAAAACAGTTTAGTTAACTATAACGGCTTGTTTTTAAAAATGTGTGTGACTACTGTTTGAGAAGCTACGATATAAAAACAATTATCCACAATTCTCAAAAACCTTTTCAACTTGTATAAACTTTTAATAAAACATGAATGCTAGAAGTAGGTACACCCACACACTGTCTGTTTCAGTACCCTCTGTGTTCATGTTTAGCTCTCAAGCTTCTGTACATTTTTCGCCTGCAAAGTTGGTAATATTTTTTTTTGTGGTGTAACATTTCTTCTTAAGGCCATCCCTCTCTTGGAGTTCACAGTGAACAAAGATGACAGGCTCGGCCTCGCGTTCGTTGAGGCCACCATCTACAACCCGGTGGTCGCCAAAGGGAGCATCTGCAGGGAGCTGAAGGTGTTTCCAGCAGAGTGCAGGGGGAGAAAATGTTCATACAAAGGGAAGATGGTGGTGAGTCTGTGTGCGAACCAGGAATGGCTCAACGGAAAGGACCGGACATTTCTGTGTCCAAACTGTGAGTGACACGATTACAGTATTTTTTTTAATTGGTTGTGTTTTGTGTCATCTCAGGCAGATGTCAGCTGGTCAATCAACGGAGTCCCCAAAGGCATCATAAAACAGTCCATGGGTCAGGTGCCCATCATGGTGAAGTCCAAGGTGTGTAACCTGCATGGCATGTCCCCCAAAGAGCTTGTAAAACACCACGAAGAGGCAGAGGTAAGACCCGCCTTTTAAACATTTGCAAGATTAACAGAAATTGCATTGCATCTATCGAATTAGATACATATTCCCCTTTTAACGTTAACAGGAAATGGGAGGCTATTTCATTGTGAATGGAAATGAGAAGGTTATCCGTATGTTGATCATGCCAAGGAGGAACTATCCCATTGCCATGTCGAGGCAAAAGTGGAAGAGCAGGGGCCAGGGATACACTCAGCATGGTAAATATGATCTTTAAAAACTGTGCAAAAGCAGTGTAATAATAGTCCAGGCTCAACAATTACAGCTGCATATCTTTTATAATGGATCTCACCAGAAATGCTTCCTCACAGGTATTTCAATGCGCTGCGTAAAGGAAGAGCACACAGCCGTTAACATTAATCTACATTATTTGGAAAACGGGACTGTGATGCTGAACTTCATCTACCATAAACAGCTGTTCTTCGTCCCGCTCGGCTTTGCACTGAAGGTAGTAATCAGGGAATTTAGTGAAAAGAGAGATGTTAAATGTCTTCATAACAATATCTAATGAAATATTTGGTATGAGCTCTTAGGTTGCCGTATGATATGTTAATACAGTTCTGTGCTATCCTCCAGGCCCTGGTGGACTTCACAGATTTTCAAATCTACCAGGAACTGATCAAGGGCCTCGAGGAAAATTCCTTCTATAAAAGCTGTGCGGCCGAGATGCTGCGCGTTGTCATGGAGGAGGCCTGCACCACCCGCAGCAAGGTGCTGAATTACCTCGGAGAGCGCTTCAGGGTTAAGATGAACCTTCCTGAGTGGTACACAAACGAGCAGTGCGCCAACTTCCTGCTGGAGTACGTATTTGTTTTAGTCTTCATCGACGGCCTTACAGAAACAACAGTGTTATGTGTTTGTGGTACATTTAGTAAAAATAATTGTATTCTGTTTTGACCAGTGAGTGCATCTGTATCCACCTAAAGTCAGACACGGAGAAGTTCTACCTGCTGTGTCTGATGACCAGGAAACTTTTCACATATGCCAAGCAGGAGTGTATGGAGGAAAACCCCGACAGCATCCTGTGTCAGGAAGTGCTCACTCCTGGTCAGCTCTATCTCATGTTTATGAAGGTACAGTCCCGAAGTCGTTTGAACAAGCACTGATGGGTGCTTCCTTTACTGGCCTCTGGCGATGACCTCAGCAAATGAGTGAAGGATTTAACCCCCACAAACATTCCCAACAGGAGAGAATGACGGCCTGGTTGATGTCTGTGAAGCTGTCCTTTGACAAGAAAGGCAGCAAACTGAAAGCAGGATGGAGCCCTGAGAACATGATAAAGATGTTCAACATGGGCGCCGACCTCACCAAACCCTTTGAATATCTGCTGGCCACAGGGAACCTCCTCTCCAAGACAGGTACGGCCGTATGAGTCATAGGCCCAATCCCAATGTCCCCCCTTACGGACTCAAGGACTTTGAGGCGCGCTCCCGCGAAGTCCGTGAGGGTTTAGGGATGTCTCACTGTCAAATCATTGAGTGTTTGAGGGCTCTCTCGCAGACATTTTGAGCCCTTTAGGAACCCTTTCCGTAAATCAGCACAGGATGCTGACTTACCCACAAATCATTGCAATGTGACGTTAAACACGGGGTAACCAGTGGACGCATGGAGACTTAAAAAAAGGTAAACAAAGAGGACGGCTCACGTGTGTTCGGCCTGGAGTATTACATTTACACAGAAACATTAAGGGTTAAAGATGGAACAAAAAATAAACTTGAAATCAGAGAATATTTATTTATTAATTCATCAAATATTTGATTTTCTCATTGAAGCCGTTTTGACAAAAATGGGTAAATAGATTATATGAAGTTACCTCATCTTGTGAGGAAAGAGCCTGGAAGACGTTCAAATCAGGGAGTATAAAGTATAAAATAAATACACACAATCACACATCATATTTTTTGTCGTCTTCATGGTAACATGATATGTTGCAGCAAAGTGTTGTCCCATTCCTATTTACACCATTTCAAGCCCTCACAGTCTCTCACACTCAACCACTTACCAGGTGACATCAGTAAGTCCTTGAGGGTTCAGGGTTTGAGGCTTTAGGGGGGACATTGGGATTGGGCCATATACTGTCTATAAGAGGTGGACGTCACGTCAGCCATTTGTATGTGGTCTGTCTTTTTGAAGCCTAGAGTTCGGCATTTTGGTTTTTGGCTGTCACCATCTCGACCAAAATGTTACAATTAACTTTCATGAAGTGAAGACATGATGGGAAAGGGTTAAGATTGTAAAACATAAACACGGACAACACTGTGGTAGCAGCCTGTCAATCATAATCTAGCCCCACCCTAAAGCATATCCGACTTTATAGTCTATTTGACTCTAAATGGACCATAATTTACTAAATAAACATCATGCTGTATTGAAGAAGACTTGAAACTGGCGATTGAGACCATAAACTCATGTTTACAATGTTTATTGAGGGAATAAATCAAGTGAGAAGTAGTCATTTTTAGGGCTGCAACAACGAATCGATAAAATCGATAAAATCCGATTATTAAAAGAGTTGGCAACGAATTTCATTATCGATTCGTTGTGTCGCGCGACTATTACGCCACTCAATAAGTCGCGGAGATGTTTGCTGTCTGATTGTGAGGTCAGGCTGATCTGGGATCAGCTCTTTGGCCTGAAGTTTCTCCTCAAAGTTCTCCTCTCACACGGGTCTCGTATTTGTCATTTCCAACTTCTGGTTTCAACCGGAAGTTGAAACCGGAACTTCCGGTTCGCTTGAACCTTTAACTTCCGGTTAGCCGGTTCAACCGGAATCGAGGGAATGACAACTAAGAGACTTGAGAAGTACTGGTACCAGTACTTCTCAAGTCTCTTAATTGTCATTTCCTCGCTCCTCGAACCGGTGTTTTGCGCCGGTGTTCTGCGCCGCCATATTGACGGCCGTCCCTAAGCTCTAATGTAGCTCTGAGGAGCGAGGACCCACGAGAACAGACTTCCAGGAAGTGTTTTAACGGCCGACACGCCCCCTCATTGTTCATCTGTGATGTGATTGGACGCTGCAGCCGATCGGACTGATGAGATTGTTTTCAACATGTAAACAGTGAAGACAGATCACAGAATGAACTCTAGTTTATATTTCATTAGTTTTCTGATTCAACATCTGGTTTAAATATTGTTCATTGAACAACAAAAGGACCACAAACAACTTTCTTCATTTATTAGAAAGATTTGTGTTTTCACGATCTGATATTTCCCTCAATAACTTTATTATGAAACAATTAAAATCAGAGCGAGCTGGAGAGACTAAACCCTTTATATATATATATATATATATATATATATATATATATATATATATATATATAGAGAGAGAGAACTGAGAGACAAAATACTTTTTACATCATTCATCATAATTTCATTCAGTCACGTGAGGCTGTTCATTCCTGATTGTCGGGTTTGATGAGTTTTGATGACTTGGGAAATTAATGTTTTTTGGTTTTTTTCATCGATTCATCTAAAAAATTATCGACAGATTAATCGATTATTAAAATAATCGTTAGGTGCAGCCCTAGTCATTTTCTCATATACTTCTATACAATCTGACTTCTTTTTGGAACCAGAGGAGTCGCCCCCTGCTGGCCATGAGAGAGAATGCAAGTTTAAGCACTTATGCATTGGCTTCACTTTCCAGAACCGGAGATTGCAGCCTGGTTTGAGTACATGTTGCGGTATACAAATGTAGTTCACCTGTGAAATAAAACATGGTTTCCCCTCTGTGCACAGGCCTTGGCATGCTGCAGAAGACAGGCCTGTGTGTTATAGCTGACAAGCTCAACTTCATCCGCTACCTGGCCCACTTCCGCTGTGTGCACAGAGGTGCGGTGTTCGCCAAGATGAGGACCACTTCTGTTCGTAAGCTGCTGCCAGAGTCCTGGGGCTTCCTGTGTCCCGTCCACACTCCAGATGGAAATCCGTGTGGACTCCTGAACCACATGACGGCCATCTGTGAGATTGTGGCACCGACCTTGGCCACCACATCCCTGCCTGCTCTGCTCTGTTCCCTCGGTGAGTCAGCTGTTCTGCTAAATTGAGGCCACGATGCACAATTACATGATGTATGAAGTTAGAGTATGTCCTTTTTAAACTTCGTCTGGCGCACATTTTAAAGCACAAAATCGTTTCCGTCTCTTGCGCCTAAGGTGTCACTCCAGTGGATGGATCTCCTGGTCAAGCCTTTTCCGACTGCTACCCCGTGATCCTGGACGGGGCTGTTGTGGGCTGGGTGGAGACTGAATTAGCCCAAGCTGTGGTCGACTCCCTGCGGAGGTTCAAGGTATGTCATCTGTGTGACGTATACAAGTTCAACCGTCCGTACCGCCCACATTGTGTGTGCAGAGAGCTGATATTTAAAACGAATACCCTCAGGTGCTGAAAGAGAAGAGGATCCCTCCCTGGACCGAGATTGTTCTGATTCCCAAAACAGGCAAGGCCAGCTTGTACCCAGGCCTGTTCCTCTTCACAACACCCTGCCGTATGGTGCGGCCCGTACGCAACCTAGCTCTTGGCAAGCAAGAGTGGATTGGCACCTTTGAACAAGTATGTGTAAACTGTGATTCATAAAGATGCTGCGGTAGTTGTATTACCTTAATACCTGAAGCACACGACTGCAAAGGGGGATTTGTTTTGCATATTGGCCGCTGAAACTTTTATTTAATCATCTTTTTCTATCTTGTGCCAGCTGTACATGAATGTGGGCATCATGGAGGACGAGATCCAGCCAGGAGTGACAACACACCAGGAGCTCTTCCCTCACAGTATGCTCAGCGTGGTGGCCAGCTTCATCCCCTATTCGGACCACAACCAGAGTCCTAGGAACATGTACCAGTGTCAGATGGGTAAGTTGTGAGACCACCGTTAGAGGCTCCAAGCACCCACACAAGGTGTATATCAGCCTATGCTGATAAGATTCAAATGTATCAATCCTTTCATTACCATTTTGAAGCAGCGTGTCCATCAGCGATTTAACATCTTCTCTTTTCAGGTAAGCAGACTATGGGTTTCCCCCTGCACTCATTTCAGAACCGCTCGGATAACAAGCTGTACCGGCTCCAGACCCCACAGAGCCCACTGGTCAGGCCCAGCATGTACGACCACTACGACCTGGACAGCTACCCCAGCGGCACCAACGCCATCGTGGCCGTTATATCCTACACAGGCTACGACATGGAAGATGCCATGGTGAGTAAAACGCAACAGTTACTGTATTTGTTATGCGTCTGCGCTGGCGACAGGCCAGAGGAATACTATTTGCAAGTTCTACGTCGTATGTCTGTCTGATCCATTCTGTTGAATGTGATATCTCAGGAATGCCTGGAGGGAATTTCTTTAAATTTTAAGCTGGACTCAAGGACGAACTGATTAGAATTTGATGGTCAAAGGTTTTTGGCCATAACTCCAGAATTCATATGCTAATTATGACAACTTCACACATTAGGATGTCCACTAGGATAAAATGATGACATTTTGGACCGACATGGATTTAAACTGCGACTTGACTAGCTGGCGGAGGCAAACAACCGCTAGGCGGTAATTCTAGTTCCTGATAGAAATGGAATGAAATCCACAATTTGATCTTATTAGATTGTGAACAAGTCATCATGGGAGAGAGGCTTTGCCCATGGAAGTATCTACAAGACTGAGGTGGTGGACCTGGCAGAGAAAGTGAGGGGAGATGACCAAGTGGTGTTTGGGACCCAGCCAGGTGACCCTAAAACAAAGGACAAACTGGACGCTGATGGACTTCCACACATCGGGTCGACACTTAAGTATGGAGACCCCTTCTTCGGCTACATCAACCTCAACACAGGCCAGGCCTCTGTCAGCTTCTACAAGTAAGTGTCGTGTTGTAACTTTTTCATCATCTACACATCTAAAAAACTAATTCGTCAGTAGGAACACTACTTAAATTCTGCAGGATATTTCATTTTGCAGCTTAACTTTGTCAAATTACAAACTACAATGTGAATGTGTTTTTCTGTATTTTTTTCTAGGAACCAAGAGGCCTGCATTGTGGACAATGTAAAGATCTGCAGCAACGACAGTGGCTCAGGCCGCTTTAAACGCGTGTGCATCACCATGCGAGTGCCGCGAAACCCCACCATCGGTGACAAGTTCGCCAGTCGCCACGGTCAGAAGGGCATCCTGAGTCGCCTGTGGCCGGCCGAGGACATGCCGTTCACAGAGAGCGGCATGGCCCCTGACATCCTGTTCAACCCCCACGGCTTCCCCTCCCGCATGACCATCGGGATGCTGATCGAGAGCATGGCCGGCAAGTCCGGCGCCCTGCACGGCCTGAGCCACGACGCCACCCCCTTCACCTTCTCAGAGGAGAGCTCTGCGCTCGAGTACTTCGGCAAAATGCTCCGGGCGGGTGGCTACAACTACTACGGCACGGAGCGGCTCTACAGCGGAGTGAGTGGCCAGGAGCTGGAGGCCGACATCTTCATCGGGGTCGTCTACTACCAGCGGCTGCGTCACATGGTCTCCGACAAGTTCCAGGTGAGAACCACCGGAGCAAGAGACAAGGTGACCAACCAGCCAGTGGGGGGGAGGAACATTCAGGGAGGCATCCGTTTCGGGGAGATGGAGCGAGACGCCCTGCTGGCCCACGGCTCGTCTTACCTGCTTCACGATCGCCTCTTCAACTGCTCGGACCGATCGGTGGCTCAGGTGTGCGTCGACTGCGGCAGCCTGCTCTCCCCCCTGTTAGAGAAACCGCCGCCCTCTTGGTCGGGCCTGCGCCACCGCGAGATCGTCTGCACACTGTGCGGTAAAAGTGACTCCATTGACACGGTGTCCGTTCCTTACGTCTTCCGCTACTTTGTGGCCGAGCTGGCGGCAATGAACATCAAAGTCAAATTAGATGTGAAGTGAATTTTTGCAGGACAATCAGACGATGCATGCCTTAAATGGGACAAATCAAGAGAGAGTCACTGCTGTTAATGCTAATTAAAAGGTACAGTGTGTAGCATTTGGGGGGATATTGGCAGAAATTGAATATAATATTGATAGGTATGTTTTATTTAAAGTATATTCACCTGAGATTCAGAATCGTGTTTTCGTTACTTTAGAATGAGCCGTTTGTATCGACAGAGCCGGCCGCCATGTTTCTACAGTAGCACAGAACGGATAAACCAAAAACTGTCTCTTGATAGAGACGTTCACATTTTTGTGTCTGCCTCCGTAGTTAGTAGGTCTCCTACACGCTCGGCACAACATGTGCAACCTCGCCACTAGATGCCACCAGATCCTACACACTGCACCTTTTTGAAATGGGTCCTGATATCCTCTGAAGTTGCTACAGAAAGAATAAAAAACAAACTGTAGAGCCATGATGTGTCACAATAACCTGGTTTCTTAGAAGTGTATCTCCATTGTCAAAAGTGTGTTATTAGCCAAGACTTGACAAAGAAATGACAAAGTAACAGCATATGATGTGTTGACATCTGTTACTGGATGTAAAAATAACCCAGAGATCTTTTTGTACAGTCACATTGAGCGTGGAATAAAAAATATATTTTAGAATGAATTCAGATCCTTTACTTTAAAACTACCAACTCCACTAAAATAAAAGTCCCACTTTACAATTGTATCCTAATAGTAGAAACAAGTATTATCAGCAAAATGAGATATATATATATATAACTATATATCCATTTCTCAGACAGGTGCTTCATGTCCCTCACTCCCTAACTGTCCATGCTGGATCTGTCCCCGTTGTTTTAAAAAGATAAATAAGTTATTATCATGACATCATCCAGCTAGCCAAACCTGTCTGGTGTACAGCTAGTAGAGAAGCTTCATGTACTGCTTCTCTTTCCTGCTAGTCTGCTGTCTGATTGTGAGGTCAGGCTGATCTGGGATCAGCTCTTTCAGTAGTTTCTCCTCTCAGTTCTCCTCTCAAACGGGTCTTGGAGGAGTAGTGCTCGTGCTGGCGCTCTCCTGTAGAGACTTCTCCTGACGAGAACGCGCAGCTTGGGGCAGGAAAAAAACTGCCCCAAGCTGAATCTATTTGAGGACGCTGATTGGCTGAATTGTATGTCACTCATTTATATCTTTAGTCAGCATTAAAGCATCATTGGCTAAACTGCTTCGTAGACCCGCCTCTTTGGGGCAGTTTCTCCGGCGCCCCAGCCAGCTGAGACGTGCACAGAGGAGAGGACCTGCAGACAGGCAGAGAGGACGTGCAGGAAAAGCATATATTTACCGCAGATATCATATTTTACACATATTACTGGGTGATTCCATGTTTCAAAAACACAAATATTGTCAATTTGTATAATTTATTATTATTATTATTTATTTTATTTTTTATTATTTGTAGCTCAAGGGGGGGCGGCGCCCTAGCGCCCTCTATGGACCAGCCGCCACTGTCCACCACCCTTATCCGTCATAAGTTACAGGGAAGACAAAATGCTCCCAAACTTGCGACTTCAATGACGCCGGGGCTCCTCCGCTCGCCATGACTTTAGACTTTCGCCATTAAATGCTTTTAACCTGCTCCGTTCACTGAACACACTACTGCTTTAAATCTGTTCACTGACACTCTGCTTTGATATTCGGGGACTTGTTACTTGAAAAGGAACAGCAGCAGTAACACTTTATTACACACTATGATGATTACACTGTAAAAATCACTGATGAAATCATCTGATGAAATCTTATCGGGACATCGTGATACAATTACGTTATTAATAACAACCATGGTTGTTATTAATTTTGAGGAGTGGTTGTTATTAATTTTGAGGACGTAATTGTAAAAGTAAAAAAGTACGTGCAAGTACTTTCTCGAATGTCTCAGAAAATCTCATCATTTTGCACTTAAGTTCTTAATTAAAATTATAGATTTACAAATATTCAATTAACACAGGAGTAAGGGAAAAAAACATGGTTATTTGAATAGATTCATTGAATTACCAGAAAACATGCTATATTGTGATATATATATTTATTGAGATATGAAACGACTTAAATCAGAATAGAAGATTGATCATGACATTCATCTTTTAACATTTCCATGATTATAAATTCCCACTTGAAGGAGACAGTCCTCCCCATTCTCTTCCTTCACACATGGTTTGAATCCCCACTTGTCCTTATTTCAGTTGTTGCAGAATCTGCGGCAGGTCCAGCACAGTAGGGACAGTGTAGTCTGGAGTCACTGAACCATCTGGCAGAGCACTTCCTGCACTGCTGATCCAAACCGTAGCCCGTAGTCTGGCATCAAAGCCCCCCTGAATATCGGTGTCCAGAGAGTCTCCCACTATAATACAGTCCTGGGCCTCCACCTCCAGCATGTCGAAACACAACGTGAAGATGGAGAGGAACGGTTTCTGCTCCGCGTGTTCCCCCCCGACCACGATGGCGTTGAAGAACTCCTCGCACCCGACTGCCTTCACTTTCTCTCTCTGAGTCTGAGCCTCGCCGTTGGTCAGCAGCAGCAGCTTGTATCTGCCGCGCAGTTGTCTCAGGAGGTCGCATATTTCCGTGGACAGACTGAGAACCTCCAGGCGACTGTTTTTCCACAGGTAGTAGCACTGA
Organism: Leptoclinus maculatus; assembly: GCA_032191485.1. Lineage (NCBI taxonomy): Eukaryota > Metazoa > Chordata > Actinopteri > Perciformes > Stichaeidae > Leptoclinus > Leptoclinus maculatus. Next base: position 16,119,958 of record JAVDOI010000016.1, read on the forward strand.
GCTGCCAGCGAGGGTGGCGAACAGCTGCCCACGGCCTCCCGGATGCTCTCCTCCCAGTGACCCACACGGACGTCGTCGATGGATCTGTCAGCGGAGGGGTTGAAGCTCTCCTGCAAAAGCTTCTGCTTGAACTTGTCACAAATACTGCCGACGGTGTCGTCGTCGAGGGCCAATGTCGTCTTCAAAAGTTCACTGGTCTGTAAGATCGGAACAGATGACCATTTAAAAGTTAAAGCATGCATGTCTAATTCAACAACAAACCACAAGAGGTCAGGGATTGTTTTAGAAGTTTAGGCTAAAGTGCCATACAACAGTCAGTGGTGGAAGAAGCCCGGTCGTAGGCACCACGGAGGACACTCATTCAGGTTTCAGCAACCTGTTATATGAATATATACACAAATGTATATACTTCTTTACCTGATGTCAGAGACAATGGTGACGTATCTAAAGACTAAAATTAACATTTTATACTATAAATCAGCTTATTTCACATCTATACCTGCATGTTTTGCAATACAAAATGAGACATTTTCCTCACTTTTTAAGACTTGTTTCTGGTCAAATGAAATATAACCAGAAAGCTGCTGGTTAGTCATTTTTCTAACCAAAAAGTACTTTTCAGATACACTATTTAAACCTCATCCAGGATTCATAACCGCCTCTAAACTACGTCCCCATCCCACTGAAGTAAAAGTACAAATACTACAGTGTGAGTTGCTCCGCCCTGACGGGTGCAAATAAAACTAGCGTGTGTGTGAGACAATGGACATTTTAACACGTCAACACTATGACATGCACATAAATAATAAGGTGAAGTCTACATATGTGGCAATACAACAAGGTAACAAAATGCTACATTACAAGTAATGCAGTTAAATTACAAACAAGATACTTATGCATTGAAATACACTGGACATCATATTTTTTTTATTATTAACTGATGTATAAACACTTACATTTAATCTGTAACAATACACATGTTATGCCCCGATGATCAGAGCCATTTAATGATGATATGTTTTATACTTTATGTACAATTTGAATTTTCAAAGTATAGCTATCAGATAAATGTAGTTGGTGTCAAACGTACACAACGTGTCTCTGAAATGTAGAAGAGTAAAAGTCTCCAGTAGTCCACGTCCTGTTCACGGAGTTCATTGAGCACTTCCTGTAAACGGTCTGTGGTCGAGCACTTACCGTTCGGCTGACGTTACAAATATGGAAGCTACCTTTAAATGCTACGAGAAGAATATCAGACTTCATCACCTTTGTTATCGCTATTACACCTGCCCGACTTGTTTCAATGAGCGTGTTGTCCAAGTCGAACAATATCGCCTTCACAGCTTTACCGTCCATTGCCAGAGCGCACTGTTCATTCACAACAAAATACCGTGTTGTAGCCCACGCGAGACCCGAGGTCGATGCGAAGTAGCCTACTTCTGGGTGAACTGCATGATAGGAGTTGTAGTTTTGATAAATGTGTAGCGCTTGCGAGTTTCTTCCTCGAGAGGACGCCACTAAATCAAAAATATGAACTGTGTCCAGCAGTTCACAAGATTCTCAATGAGCTCTCCAGACACTTCAAGCAATGATTTCAGGAACTCCACTCACAATGACTTACATTGCATGACAATATAAATGTGTGTGCCATTTAAAGGAAATGTGGTCAAGAGAGCCGCTTGTACATTAGCAATAGTGTAGATATAGAAATATTACTGTTTCCAAAACTTCCCCAAGTTGTGATGTTGCTAGAGTCACTATGAGCATGCTTTATTTAGTTGTATCACAGAGGCTTTATTAAAATAAATCACTATGAGACTACAATAAAACTAATTTAAATGATAAAAAAATATTAAAAAAAGATTAAGGACTACAGGCACATGGCCCACTAAACACACCATAAAAATAAATAAAAAGTAAAATAAAAACAATTATATAAAGGCCTAAAGTGAGCATTTTGCTTTTCACCGTCGTTACACAGCGTTCCAGAAACCACACGCCAATCTTTCATTATGGCCAAGTTTTCCATTTGTGACTGAACTGTAACCGGAGCCTGCTTATACTAAACTTCAAAATTATTTATAGATCGCAATAATCCAAATAAAAGGAAAACAATCAGTGTCATCACATGCCTAATTAAATGCCCTGTCTACGTGACACTTGGCCACGCATATTGCCAATTCAAACACATATTCCGTGAGACACACTCTTTCAAAATCAAAACATACCTCAATTCTTATGCAACCTGTCCTTTTACTCATCTCTCAACTGGCAATGCGCCAGAGGTTCACACGCAACAGTGTGCAGGCCTGTTTCAACCCCAATCACAGATCACAACAACCCTTTCTCACATTACCTGGCAGCATTCTGATTGTAGCTCATGTGCTTGTGTCTTTAAGAAAAACCCTGACCTAATTATTTCAATTACCTTGGACAAAACAAATGACAAAGATAAACTATAAATCAAAAAAATGCTGTGAGAAGCGTAGCCTGCTATTATCTGTGAGAACAAACAACACCTACTGCTTGCATGCGAAGGAGTAACACGCTTGTTTAAATGACAGATGTGCAGCAAATGAGCTCAAAACCTTTTATCACCCTTAACCTTAAAAAGGGAAGAGAAACATAAACAGTGGATGCGTGAAGAGGGAACTTACAAGTGTAAAGATGGAATTTCCCTTTTGATGTAGAGGGGGGGGGGGGAGCAAATTACTTCCCTAACAGGCCGCTTGTGACTCTTCCAAGAACGTGCAGGCATCTGAGGGACTGGTGAGACCTGATGTCTTTGTCTGCACGACACCATTCCTGTTTTATCTGTCTGGGTGGCTGCACATAGTCACACGCTATGTCTCTCAACTGGGCACCAATCCCCTGCAAAGGCCGGTCATTAAGGGTGTCATTCTGCCAAACACCTGATAGCCTCTCCAGAGCAGGAAGATAACACTCGAGTATATTTGATCCCCCTCATTTTTCGCCTATTATATTCTTGTGACCCTCCCTTGTTGTTGTTTTTTTAAATAATTGGGGCGTTCATCTGGGCCAGCGGTGTTTCTGATCTATGGGTGCCTCTGTGGGTGTGCGTGTGTGTGTGTTTGTGATCGTACAGGGGCCAGGTTTAAACCTCTTTCATAACTAATCCTGGCTCGGGGTCTGGACAAGTGTAAGCCAGAGGGACAGGTGAGTCTTTGAGCCATCAGAGGACGGAGCTTATTACTTGGGATCCAAAGGTCGTTAGTTGCTCCTGGGTTTTTAATCAATCTGACGAGAATTAAGCCCTGAATTGTATTGGCGTGCCCTGAGCAGTGTATGTGACACCAGATATGCATAATAGAAAGTGTGCAGGTCACCTACAAATCAAGACATTTCCTCACACAGATATAGCTCATCTGTGAAACCTTTGACCAAGTGACACCAAATTCATTATCTCCCATCATTAAGAAGCTCTAAAATAGTGAACATTCGTCAGATCTGAAAGATTTGGATCGAACATGCCTTACATTGCTGCTGCGACAGAAGGGAGAGCGATAATAACTGGAAGTCAGCCGTCCTTTCTTTGTCAAGGTGCTGCCATCAAGCCCTGCCTCTGATATAGAGACCAACTTCGACCACACACACACGTAGATGCGAGATTTTATCGAGGCCAGGGGAATGTATGAACTACAGTCTAAATGTGCCTGATGGCACTTGTCATGGTAACAAGTGGAGTCTGGCAACCTGCGTGTACACACAAACCAAAACAACACGATCCGGGGCAGGATGGTGCCTCTTCAGCAGCGATATGCTTTACCGCTTAGATTATGTAAATTGTGAGTTTGGGGCCTCCAGCAGCCTCCCATCAATGGACACTAGTATCATCGTCAAATGAGTCAAAATTTGTATTTTTCACTTGCTTCAATCAATTGTGTCAATGGTGGCCACTCTTTGAGGCCGAAAAAAATGTAAATCAATGTAAATTTGCCATTTTCTGAATGGGCTTTTGCGTATATAGAAGCCATATTTGATTTGTGTTTATGTGTAATATGCCTCCAAGCAGTAGCTGGTGTTTTTGTTAGAGGCCTAGGCTGGCCTCAGCCTGTTTAAGTTCACGCCAGTGATCACAGGTGTTGCTGATTGGGGAAAGAGGCGAACAGTTTTTTTACCGCACCCGGACAAAACATCGCGTGACGATATTTGTTTTAACTTTGCGATCGAACTTATTGGAAGTGACGGACACTGTCGTGCACCAGTGGCAAAATCAACGCCATGATATAAAGTATTGGTAACTTTGTGAATCGTTTCTCTGAGCACGTGTCTAAACAATTGTTCATTGGGAGTCATCGAATAGGCGTCGCTTCATTGGGGAACAATGGAGACCGTTGTTGGATAACTGGTACGTTAAGGTGTGTACGGCTGACAGCTACTGGGGTGTTACGGGACATCAAGCATTAGATATCGGGACGTTAGACCATCCATGCCGGCCAACGTTTGGGGTATGTTCAGCGCTGGATGGCCATTGTTAATTTGTGTGTTTTTAAGAGGTGTAAATCCAATGCATTGGTCGCAGCCATTCATAAACAATCTGGGCGTTTTGTTTCACTAATGTAAAGACTGACTTACTGTGAACACGGAAGAGGAAAACGCACAACCCACTTACCCTAACTTGAATGGATGGTTAAAGAAAAAGGCACTGTACAAAATCTGTTAGATTAACACCTAAAGCATTGATGGAATTAGACAATTGAAAGAGACTAAATCAAACAAACTGTCTAAACTAAGAGAAACTATTGTTGATTCGATGAGTGATGAAGACTATGTAAATGAGGTGAATGGTACATTTTGCAAGTTTAAGGTTCTGTGTGATGAAGCAAAACAAGCTCATGTGACTCTATTGGGGCTGTTAACTAAAAGGTGAAGCCGAAAAACATGAAGTGTGGTACAAAGCAACATTTTTTGAATGTCATTGATTTTATTGTTGATGTGAATAAATAGTTTAGTCTAAAACTCAAAGTTGCCCTGCTGCTGATGACAGGATAAGGATAGGATAAGGAGGAGGCTTGTGTTGAACCTCATGGACAGCATATCAAATGTTAAATGAAACATCTTCAGCAAACGGTCAAGTCACAAAAGCTCCCAACGAAATAAATCCTCTACTTTGTCTGCACGCGTTGGACATGAAGTGGACATGGCCTGCACCCATGGCTCGTGCTGCCGCTTCAATGAAGAAAATGCGCTTTGGAGGAACAGGCAGATCTCTTAAGGAGCGGAAAAAGGAGCTCAAGCTGCTCCTTTTTTTTAAATAGCAGCATCCACTGCGATAGCAGTACAGGCCCATGACGGCAGCAGTGTTTCAGATGGACAATCCAACGGAATGGAGTCTTTTGTGAGGAAAGAGGCCATTAAAGACCACTCGGTTTGAGCAGTCCTCATGGCAGCACGTCTCTTCATTTGATCACCACAACATCAAGGACGCATCTCATAATTACTAAGCAAGATGGTGCCAAATCTCAACGACATATTCGAACATCACATAAGTCAACTTTGGATCCTCTCGAGCAGCAAACAAAGCCAGACATCATTCAAAGCTCTCTACCTTACTCAAAGCAATCATCTAACATCAGAAGAGCTCTACAGTTTTCTGAGCACATGTCGAAACAACGCAGATAATTTGGCAGTCGGTAGCTAAAGTATAGGACTTATTGTCACAACAGTGCAAAAATATTTTTGTATAATCCAAAGTGTGGCTCTACGCTTGGTGTTCCTCATGAAAAGACAGGACCTCCCATAGTCTGGCAGGCCTCCCGTAGCCCCCCTCTGTGTGCCGATACACCCGAGTTCTCCTGACCAGCGCAGCAGGGAGGAAGACAAACTGTGCGTGGTCATTGAAGTATATCCCTGAGAGCCCGGACCCTGGAAGATCAGCCAATCTCAATTCAGTCCTGGCTGGGACATAGCAAAGTCAATTACCAGAGGGGACTTCACAGTTGGGGACTTCAGACTAGATTTTTTTGATTCGGACAATTTCTATAAAAACTATAGAATTTCTGTCAATTGGAGATCTTTCTACAAATAACCCGGTGAGCCAATAAACAAACAGATTTCTAAAGAAAAGGGAGACGTTATGACATATACTATTGATTGAAACTCTTGAATGACGACCACCTTCATTGTAACTCCAGTTTCTTGTCTCAGCAGGAACTAAGTCACAAAAAGAATTCAGTATGTAAAAAAAAACGGACCAACAAAATGCTACTTAATTGTGACTTTAAGTAATCTCTGGCTCTAATTTCTGTCAAGTCACAACAACCTTAACAGTTCTCTGGAACTGCACTGTTGGCATGTCACTAGGACACAACCAAGTAACATGTGATCCGGCAGAGTGATGTCTGTCAAAGATACAATGAATTACTATATAAAATACAATATCCATGGCAACTTATCCAACTTACCTTATTGCTATATCAACACTCCACTGGTGGTCATTTTTGCCAAAGGGGCAGTTTAAAGCATAACTTTTTGCTCTTTTTTAAAATGTATATCTTGATACAGGATGACAGAGTGGGATGACTCAGAGTTACTCACTCCATTCTGTAAAATAAATTAAAAAAACTAGGAGAATCAGCACTACAGACTAATATAATAGAGTGTATATGACTCATCATCAGGTATGAGTAGCCTGCAGTAAGTGTGTGTGTGTGTGTGTGTGTGTGTGTGTGTGTGTGAGAGAGAGAGATGGAGCTCCGCTAACCCGGAGCAGTTACACTACAGATTCTACATCACGTCACTGTATCCCAAAGGTGCAATTTTCCGTCTGACTGGACAGGCGGGATGGGACAGGCTGAGACAGATGAATGGTGCTTTGATGCCTCTCTCTGATACATGCAATGCAAACCACAACACAGACACGACTTGTTGTTACCAAGGTGATAATAATGTGGACTTTGAAAAGCAATGTAATCTCTTATCAAAAAAACATTATATGTCAGGTTTAGAAACCCAGCATGTTTGTATTCATAACAATGGCACTTCACTTCAAGGTTCAGTTAAAGGAAGGGAAATATAGTGATAGTATGCTTTGTCAAAAAAAGTCACAGTATAGCATGTCAAAAGAAGTCATGGTATATATAGTATGGCGAAAAAAGTGATATTATTGCATGTCGAAGAAAGTCATAGTAGAGTATGTCAAAAAAAAGTAATTAGAAAAGTCGTAGTATATGATGTCAAAAATAGTCATAAAAGACCATAGTATAGTCTATGTTTTATGACATTTTAAAATGTCATAAAAGTCACAGTGTAGTATTTCAAACAGAGTTTTAAAAAAAGGATAGTTTAGTCATCGTATAGTATGTCAAACAAAGTAAAAAAAAGTCATAGTATTGTTTGTCAAAAAAGTCATTCTACAGCATGTCGAAAAAAGACAAAAAATGATCATAAGATATGTTGAAAAATGTCATAAAAAGTCACAATACAGCAATGTTGAAAAAAGTTATATAATAGTATGTCAAAAAATATATCTAAAAAGTCGTAGTATAGTAGCCTATTTCGAAAACGTCATACAAAACTCGTAGTATAGCATCTTGAAAAATGAATTAAAAAGTTAGAATATAGCATCTCGAAAAAAGTCATAGTATAGTACCTCAGAAAAGCCATGAATAAGTCAAAAAAAGTATATTATTGTTATACCCCACCGTCAAGGTAGCCCTTTGGGGAACAACGCTCCACTCCTGACCCAAATCAACAACAGATGACACGTTTTAAACAATCAAATCGATGGGACTTATTAGGATGAAACATACAAATAAGACGAACCAAAATCCTAAATTATGAGGCAGCAAGACAAGCAGTCCCCACACCAGAGGACTCCCCTTCTGCTGCTGGCACAGGAGCTTTTAGGCACTTCCTTCCCAGTCCAGGCGCACCTTGTTGAGCAACGCAGTCCCCCTTGGCAGAGCTACTAGAGAGGCAAAAAGAGACAACAGTACAGCAAACGCATCCAGGCATAACAGTACGTCAATAAAAGTCATGAAAAAAGTCTAAGAATAGTATGTCGAAAAATGTCAGAATAGTGTGTCGAAAAAGAGTATAGTATAGTAAAAAATCCTAAAGATTCATGGAAATAACAAAGCACATCATAAAAATACATGTAAGAAGTCATACTAGAGCATTCCATAAAAATACAGTATTAGTCATAAAACATCTGTTGCAGTTTTTTATTTGCAACCAACATTTTTCTCCTCAACTAATGACTTATTTCATTATTTATGAAACTTATTATTTTCTAGAGTAATTGTTTGGTCTACACCATGCTAATTATTATGTCGTCCTTCTCTTTTCTTGTCTCCAAATAAGTTTTCAGGCCAAAACTAAAGATGACCAGTGTTTCTTTACTTACTTCTTCCCCATCTTCTTCTACTTAATGAATGTACTCAGATGGGTCATAAGGGGGTCATTACTGCCGCATTTCAATTAAAATAAAACCATTTATAAAAATCTGTGTTTTTTTTATCTCATAACCCCCTAATAACTCTCAACCTCTAGTTTACAGACCTATCATCCTGAGCTATTTGATCTAAGGATTTGATCTTTCCACTTCAAGCTTTACAACTTACAACAACTATTAGGCTTTTCTTGCTGAGCCACTTCTCTTGTCAGAATATATAGATATACAGATAACTATACAGATATACTGTACATCCAGCTTTGAGGAGTGGGAGGGCAGATTTGATTCCTCAGTTTCACATCCATGTCTGAAATATTTTTCTTTTTTGAGTGGATTGATTCCTTTCATTTTGTGCTGCAACACTCCTCTCGTGTTGATCCAGTGTTGATTTAATAAACGTTTTAGAAATCTATTGGATTTCTGTATTTTTGTAGGATTTGTTAGGAGAAAATCGGAACAATACAGTATTTTGAACTATTAAAATGTGTAGTTCTTAGGCACAAGTACTAGAAGTACACTTACTTTCTAAAGTGCCTTCTTACTGCAAAGTTGTGAGGATATAAATTCTTCCCTCAAGCTAATTTCGAAAGAAATCTAGTACCATGATATTATATAAATTTATACTTCCAATAAGTGCATCCGACCATGTTGATACAACCCCAAAATTGCAAGAATTAACAGTATGTTTAACCGACAATAAGAGACAGGGAACACATTTTTCTTTATTATATTTTATTTTATGGGCCAAGGTGCAGTCAGAAAAGATTAGTTTTCAGTCTGCAATGGAAGATGTGTGGAGTATCTGCTGTCCTGATGTCAACGGAGAGCTCAGATTGCAACAATGATAATAATTATGTGGTTCGCTCCTCGAACCGGTGTTCTGCGCCGCCATATTGACGGCCGTCCCTAAGCTCTAATGTAGCTCTGAGGAGCGAGGATCGAGGAGGGAGGAGGGACCTCGGAGGAGCCATGAGCGAGGACCCACGAGAACAGACTTCCAGGAAGTGTTTTAACGGCCGACACGCCCCCTCATTGTTCATCTGTGATGTGATTGGACGCTGCAGCCGATCGGACTGATGAGATTGTTTTCAACATGTAAACAGTGAAGACAGATCACAGAATGAACTCTAGTTTATATTTCATTAGTTTTCTGATTCAACATCTGGTTTAAATATATGTTCATTGAACAACAAAAGGACCACAAACAACTTTCTTCATTTATTAGAAAGATTTGTGTTTTCACGATCTGATATTTCCCTCAATAACTTTATTATGAAACAATTAAAATCAGAGCGAGCTGGAGAGACTAAACCCTTTATATATAGATATCTATATATATCTATATATATATATATATATATATATATATATATATATCTATATATATATATATATATATATATATATATATAGAGATATAGAGAGAGAGAACTGAGAGACAAAATACGTTTTACATCATTCATCATAATTTCATTCAGTCACGTGAGGCTGTTCATTCCTGATTGTCGGGTTTGATGAGTTTTGATGACTTGGGAAATTAATGTTTTTTTGTTTTTTTATCCGATTCATCGATTCATCTAAAAAATTATCGACAGATTAATCGATTATTAAAATAATCGTTAGGTGCAGCCCTAGTTCAATCCTCATGTGGTGCAGTGATTTTTGAGGTCCACTATGATGGTGGCGTGGTTGCTAAATTCCCGGTTTGGAAGGCGCCAGGGCTGGGTTTAAATCCTCACCATTGTGAGGACACCAGTCTCCAGAGGATCACCATTGTGAGGACACCAGTCTCCAGTATGACACTTTCATGCATGCAGGTTCCTTTATCTGCCAGGAAGGGCACTGTAGGACTATTGACATTTGGTAACTTGTTCTTATTTAAAGCATGGCATAATCGGAGCCCTTGATTATTTATGAAATAATTCAGACTATGTAGAAATGTTGACACCTCTGGGTTTAGTGGTTGTTTATGGTGTGAATTAGAAAAAGTTATCAAAAGTTTATAGTACTATAAATATGAACCTGTCACTGCAGGCTCGAGCCATGTTGGAATTTACAGAACTATATTAGGTGTAATCAATACATACACAGCGTCATTTGACTATCAGATGATAGCTCATGGAGACATCACAAATCAGACGTTTTCAATTACTCTGTAAAAATGTCATACTTTCAGGACAAAGCCAAGCAAGCTGTTTCCAGTCTTTATGCTGCTCTAAGGTAACCCGCTGCTGGATGTTGCTGCATATTTACCATACATATGTGATATAAGTGGTATCTAAATGCTGAGCCATTCCTAAAATGTACTAATTGTATGGTTATTTAAAGTTCCCAAGTAATTGGACACTATTTGGAATTTATGAACCAACAAAATAAAGCATTACCAAAAAAGTTTATAATCTCTTGCTCAATACACACTATATAGAATATTGAAGTTTCTTGCACGTTACTTTCCTTGTTTATACTCTGCCATCTGCTCATGGTTTACACTGGATATTCCTGCAGGCTCCTGCTCAAGGATGATAAAACAAACCCAAGCAAGTCCCCCTTTTCCTCGCACTCACTGATTGGATCAGGATGTGCAAACGCAGGGAGTGGAGAGAACAGATGGTGTATAGCTGCTTGACTCTGAATGCACTGGGTGCTGACACTTTCCATTTGAAGTTTGTTTTTTTCCCCCTTCATCGGGGAGGAGTGTTGATGACATGACATGTCCAGTGTCAATTGCCGAGGTTTAAAAGATGCTTCCAGATGGAGGGTCTGGTGTTGACGTGGAGGAGACATGACTCCATATGGATTCTGTGTGTCATTCCTGCCTGTCCTTCACAAGTTCACTGTGAGATCATCCACCCGTCACCTCCGACGTATGACTGGCATTAAGAGTCATGAAGGAGAAAACTGTTTTCACTTTTCTCTACTTCACAGCAGACATTTAAAGGAATACACTGCTTTTAAAACAGATTCAATGATTGAATCCGATTGGAAAGAGTATCCTCACATTCAGTTGCATAAATCCTCACAGGTACAACTGGTGATACAGATGCTCAGTGGTTCCCATGCCGATGCACTTCCTGTATCTAATGAGCGCCTCGGTTTCTGTTCACGGTGCCAGATATTTGTGATGGTACATGCTACCCGTCCAGCTGTCACAGACTGACTGCCAAAGCAGAACATAATTATGTTACACACACAAACACACACACACACACACACACACACACACACACACACACACACACACACACACACACACACACACACACACACACACACACACACACACACACACACACACACACACACACACACACACACACACACTTAGAAACACTGAGCCCCCTGTCACCGCAAAACATTGATACAATGTAATCAAATGAATAAAAAGAAGTATAACATTATTAGTTTAGTTATTTAGTTTATATCAGACTGATGTAAATAAAAGAAAAGCAGGTTATGGTAATTTGGAGTCTGCATGGAGTCGTGTTTCTCATGCATCCTTCGCCTCAGGCAGTTGGAATAGTCTGCAAAGATTTCTTCTCTTAGCAGTGACTATATGGCTTATGTTATTACATAATTGGATCAAGTGGATTTAGTTTCCAGGGAAATGAAAGCAAGCCTGCTCCAAACTACTCCAACCAGTTCCCATTAACACACCACTCCAAACACTGCACAGTTTACACCGAGAGTATGTGACTGTGGCATTAAAGTTAGATCGACAGCACATAAATGGAAGGCAAAGAACATTCGACTGCAATTTGTACGGATAGTCTTACATCTAATGACTCAGTGGAACTAATAAGAGGTTCGGGGGTGCTGGTGAATTACATTCCACGCTGAACATCCTGGAGGTTTTTTCGCAGGCCTCTCAGCTGATAAGGTCTGGTGACAGACGGCCCCCAGGGAGACTGATAGCCAGACCCGTCTTTTATCTCACCTGGCTGAGAGGAACGGGACCTCTGAGCCGGCCCGCTGAGGCTCAACAGAACCTTTGTTGTCCGCATGGCATGGCAGCACCAATGCACAACAAAGGGGCCTTCTCTGTCAAACAGCAACCTCCTCTTCTCATCAGAAACCTGCGCTCTGAGGACAGGTACACCTGTGTCTCCGTATCTAAGGATGTGGGTAGAGGTGCAGTCTTTATCTGCTGGTTTCTGGCTGAGGTAGATCAAATGATCAGCTGAGCTATGGCTCACTGAGTTTGCACATCACAATATGGTAATGATAACAAACTATTACAGCGGGTAGTAGGTCAAAATAGGAAATATTAGAAACTGGTACTACCCCGCTCAGATTTTAATGTCTTTCAGCTCTCTGTTTTGGTTTTACGACCTGCAACTTTACTCTTTTGGTTCAGTCCAAACGCTCTCTTCAACCTGTTTCCAGCTGCGACACACAAATGTTTTCAGCAAACAAAGCTCTTATAAACCCACTGTTTCATAGGCAGACAGACAAATGACAAGTGAATCTAGTCGCTACGGCACAACATATTTCCTAGAGCAGAAGGTAGATTCCAGACCATGGCTAAAAAGTAAGGTGACATTGGATTTATATTTGTCTGCTGGCCACAAACTCCAAATAAATGCTGAACCGGGCCTGCTAGATGTTCAATGGTAGGCAACTCTTTGCACGTTTGCCACAACAACTTTGCAGACAGCCAGGGTGAAACTGGAACAGAAGTAAGAAAGCCTCCCCTGACATCACTTTGGCATTTGTAATAACGCAAATTACTAAAAGATAGACCATTATTCCACAGTATGTGTTCAGTTTTTAGCTGCTTTTAACATCAAATGTCCCATCATTTCCTCTTGAATCTTATCATGAAAGAGATTTATAAGAATATGAAAAGATCATCCTGTGGAGTAAACACTGCCATCCGGCCAACATCCACACTAGCAAAGACTGTGATCTCTGAGAATCTCTGCCTGTGTTGTTGTGAATGTTGTAACCTGAGGGTACATAAAGTGATTTTGGGACTTAGATCATTTTCCATGACTAAGGAATGGTGAGTAAGCTCGTAATGATGTGTTGGGACTTGGGTTTGTGAGGGCTGGTATGGTGTGCTAGTATACACTAAAGAGGATCCAGACGATGGTTACATTCCTGGAATGGTGTTGATGACTCAAACTGGCTCTCAGGGGGAACAACGTGTTTGTTGCACAGATAATTGTCGGGTTTTATTGCCTAATCCTGCCACCGGATTATCTTTCTCATGACATGTGTTTGTGTATTATACGTAAATATGTATGTCGTATCAGCCATGGCTTTCTTGCGCCATTACACCTGCAGTCTTATGAATGAAAAGACTAACAATATATCCCAGCTTTCTCTCTGACCAATTCCTACACCTATGGACACAGACACACAGACACACACTCCCCTTGTGCGTTTGACTTCAACAGCATTGTAAATGATGTGAAAAGTCAGTAAGAAGGTAGGGCCGAAGGGACTTTTTCTCTCCCATCCCCCCTGCACCCGAAACCAGGAAGCTGTAAATGGTTTGATAAAAAGAGACAGACTAAATGGCACCACATTGTTGTTTATTCTACCTGGCCTGACGGTTATTTTCCAACCAAACATCAAAGCCACATAACCGGGACAACTGTGCAAACACAATGGCAGCCACGAGCAAATGCATCAGTGTTAAAAATAGAAGCGTGGCAACATCACGTACGGCATGGGTATACAATCACTTTTTAGGATATGCAGACCGTAACACACATTGAGTTTCATTATCACCGTCACCCAGGAGGTGTTTTCTCTCTCTTTCACATCAGGTTCCAGTTGAGGTGCATTGCTTTATTCCCCAGGGTGGGACAGAGATCGCTTTAATACACCTAAATGCTTTTAAAAGCACTCTATTCATGGTGATGACATTGTTGTATGGAGGTAGAGTCACGTCATACTTAAATGTGCTCTATTCAAACGTATTCGTTGTCAAACTTTGCAATAAAATAATGTACAGCTATAGATCATGTCAAATTCATTTAAGTGTGCTTTTTGAGGATTAATTCTAAATGCATGACCTTTGACCTTTTGCATCTTTTCTCTCAGGTGTTATATTTAATCTGCGGCGGGTGGAAGAAGGAAAGTAGCAGATGCTGACACCAATTAGCAACGAGTAAACAGATGAAAACAAAGGACTGTCACTAAGATCAGCGGAACGTGTTAAATTCAACACACACATGTCAACACCAAAAAAGGACTGGCAGGGCTTACGCAACACAATGGGAAGCTCTCAGTGCCACCAACAGTAGTCCGGTAATTACCGAACACTTATTTCAGTTTAGGAGGAGGCCTGGCTCGAGCGCGGCTGAAAAGGCCTCGATCAAAGAGGTTACACTTAAGTGGCGGCTCTCAATGAAGCAGCACAAATCTTTCAATTTGGAAATGAAATGAGGACGGATTATGGTTAACAGGGAGGTAAACCCAGCAGGGAAATAACAGAAGTCAACAAATATGTTTCCCATGAAAACTAGTAAAGGCAGGTAGTCAGGCACTGTCTCCTAGGGGCATCGTCAATCGCGTTCATTTTGGCTGATTCGGCAGTTTGTCCTGGTAAAGAGGAAGTTGTTCACGTATGTTTGCACTCTATTTACCTTCATATTGTCTTTTGATTTCTTGTAATTTTACTATTGTTATATTGTTCTGTCTACACTGTTTGTAAAACTACAATGGATTTGACTTTTCATTGACAATAACACCAATCTTTCTATAACCTCAAACAATGTAGTCTTAAAATGATGTATCCTGTCCTGAGGGTAAAAATGATCTAATCCCCTAAAATAAAGCAGCGTAATTGAATTTTACACCCCAAGTCTAATATGCACGAAGAAACTACCTGTCATTCATCACAAACGTGCATATCTGGGCTTTCCCTCTTTACAGTTCAGGAAAACTGAAGGGAAACAATAACACTTTTTTTTGCAATATATATATATATATTAAAGGATGGATAAGAAAGGAAGATGAGGGAGAGTACAGTTGGGGCTCTGATCTGATGCTTTTATTGGGGATCTCCAAAAACTGTCGGCGAGTTGCAAATCAGGGCTAAACTCGTGTAGTGTGCATAGCTTAACCATAGTTAATTTACCAAAAACATGATAAAATGCTTGTCTTATATTAATCTTTTTCAAAGATTTCAAAGACTCGTCTATTTTTGTCCTATCTTTGCTCTCTATTCTGATACTACTACATTTGGACTCATTAAGGCCATGGCAAGATTTGCCGTAAGCATATCACTCATACCTAAAATGTAAAGGAGGGAGAGAGACTTTGATATGTGATGCTGCCTTGACATAAGCATGTATTGTCACCCTCCCGAGTATGCCAGGAAAACCCATCCAGCTCCGTCCCGCTGAGCTGAGCTCATCGAGGGCTTTCACCGCGATCTTGATACCCGTGCAAGCTCACCGTTTATCTGATGCAACAGACTTTAATAGCAACTTCTGAGAGATCCTTCATTAGATATTGCACTGCGCTGTGATTCCTCCCCTCCCTCGCTTAATCTTTTCGTGAGAAGACGGTGCAACAGAAAGCTGTCAGGGCAGAGCCGCCGCACGTGATGGTTGTGCTGCAACAATAACTCGTCGACAGCTCATCTTACCTCTGAACAACCCCATCTGCTCCTGTCTACTGAGCAGCCAAGGCCAAGTCCTGCTATTCATAAATCACACGGTTGGAAAAGGCAGCTCATAGTATTGACAAAAAAAATTCAAAAATCAATGCAACATGAATGCATTTCAGTCCTTGATCTTTGAAAAATTCCAACCCCCAAAATGTTTGCGTGCATACATGCGTGCCTGCAGGAGTCTGAAGGTTGCAGAGCATTGCGTGCTTCTGCCGCTACAACCTTGTCCATCCAGTTCGGTGTGTTCCATTCAGTCTGGCACACTCACACACACACACTTGCATTACCTGGTAACAAACAGGAATGTACAAATGACAAAGAATGTCATGCCAAGAAGAAAAAAAAGACAGGGCAGAACACAGAGACTTTTATGAATGATAAAAGCCTTTCTCGCACGCCATTCATAAATCCAGCTGAATGTACATGCATCATGTGATTCGGAGCAAACTGCCTGCACAGAGGGAATAACACACCAAACTGCAATATGTTGAAGTGAGTTAACGCTGATCTTTTCCTCTCTAAAGCTAACACATGCAGATAGCTCACACAGACAATAGGCTGAAGTTGCATTTGCATTTTTCTTTCTTCTTCCTGGAAAAGTTTCAATGAATAAGTGTCCTGTCCATGGGAGCCAATCCAAACACAGAGAGGAAGCGTATGCTCCTCCAGCTTGTATCTGAGGCTGTCAGTGCACATCAAAGCCGTGCTGAGACAGAAGTAATCCAGAGTGACAGGCCAGCCTCTCACCTCTCAGCCAGAGTACCAAAGCCATGACAGCACTTATTTCTCTCTCGACCTTAAATCGGAGAAACAAAACAAACCCACGCGATCCTGGCAGTGCTTTGTATGCATTGTTAGCGCCCTGGCAACCAAGGGTGCCTGCCGTTAACGCTGGCAGTGGGTATGCAGTATGCAGTATGCAACTACATACGTTTGACCTCAATTAGACCTGTCAACATTTGTATCGTCGGTTCATCAACACCGTGATGACAATCATAGACATATATTCAAAATTAGCCCAAGATGGAGAGAAAAGGATTCATATGGATTCTGTCTGAAACAGTTACAGTCACAAAAACAATACAATTGGGAGACTGTACTTGTGAAGTTAATTCAAAGGAATATTCGGTTAAAGCAGTATTAACTGATTTCTGTGGCCGCTTTGGGGCAGCGAAACAAATACAACATTGATTGCCATCTTATAGTTAAGTTGTTATATACAAACACTTGCCTATTAACATATCTAACAGACACAAAGCAATATTAGCATTCATTCTGAATAGTGTTTCTATCTACCTAAAACTCCTTTTAGCTCTGTTTTGGTCTCCACCAGCTAGTGAGAAAAAAACATCGTGGTTTCAAGCTGCGAAATGCTTCTATGCTCACCAGCTAGTTGTTAAGTTTGTCTGTCTGCTATTAGCAGAGTAGAGCGAGTTCATCAAAGCTTTTTCACTAAACAGAGCTGCCGTTGCTGAAAACAAAGCCCGTGAGAGCGTGAGAGTGAACCAGAGTGTGCTGAGAGATGTTGAAACAGTCCGTAAAGGTTGAGGGCATTTTTCTATCTCATTTCCCATTACATGTACTCTTTTGATCAATGGTTAATACAAAGAAAATATGTATAAGTGCTGCTTTAATGTTAGAATTATGACATTTCTTTTCTCCAATTCAAACGAGAGACACCTCACAGTGTAGGGAGAGTTTGTGAGGCGACCGTTGCTGCAGAACACCAGTACCGGTGAAGAAATGGTTCACCGCCGCTTTTCAGATTGATTGTCCAAGTGTGCCTGTACCCCCCCGTGTCACCTTTATCTGCAACATGTTCAGGAGCTGTGACATTCTGATAATGTTGTGGCAACATGATGAGAACGTCATGCTTGAGAGATCTGTCGCCACTGTCTCACAGTCAGTTTGGAGTCTTTGTGTGTGTGTGTGTGTGTGTGTGTGTGTGTGTGTGTGTGTGTGTGTGTGTGTGTGTGTGTGTGTGAGAGACAGTTTCCTCCCAACACAACAGGGGACTGTCACGCTTTATGGGTTATTTATTTAGCGGGGGCCCTTTTGTCATATAGGGGCCAAATCGCCACTATTCTATTAACAAATTAACTCCCACAGACATCTGGGGCCTAGAGTCTGAGTTTGAAATGTGCTTTAACGCAGATGTGCCAAATCAAATTGGATTTTGAACGACCGAAGCTCCAATTATTTAAGTCTCAGATAAAGTTTTGAAAAGACAAAGAAGAGGTTATAAAAAGCGCTTCAGTCATTGATGTGAATAATTAATAGTTGCTTATTCACATTTGCTTGGTTTCTTCTTCCGTGACAGTTGGTGCTCGGAAGTCACAACTTGCATCTTAAGACAACTGGACAAGCACAAGTTGAACAGCTGCACCTTGTACTGTGCCTTTCATTGTACTGCTAGTGATTATATTTCCCTGCTTATTAGAGAACGTGTGTCATCCAAAGTAAACATGCATCTGTTTGCGTGACATCTGTCCTTCTCAATGGGATAAAAATGAGGACAACTTTAGAGACAAGGTTGCTTCACACGGGACTTTTTAACAAACGTACAGCACACACCCTCTAACCACTGTGGAGGTAATTATTCTCACGAGAGATTTAATACTATCAACAACACTTATTTAACTAGTTTCAGTTTGATCTAATACGTTAAAGCTATTTAATGATGCACCAATATTTAAATCTAAGCATATCTTGTCTGTTTATTAAGCAACTGTTTCCCTTGTTTCCCTTTTGATCTGATTAAGTAAATAAAAATAGATTAGAACATGCGCACGTGTGTGTGTGTGTGTGTGTGTGTGTGTGTGTGTGTGTGTGTGTGTGTGTGTGTGCGCAGTTGTTTTTCAGCTCAGATGATAAGGTATGTTTTGCTGTGTTGCTCTTTCTGTAACCCTCCACCCTTCCTTCTCTCAATAGAATCAGATCCGCTGGGACACTATTTCATTTCTGTCCGGGGTTTTTAGTCTTTAGGGGGGAAGTTGGATGTGGGTGGAGAGGAAGTAGTTTGTTTCCACGGTAGGTTATTGCAACATATTACACACTGGTATTTCTTGCTCTTCATGGCCTTTTCTTTTAGCACAAAGGACCACCCATCTCTCTCGTTTCATTATTTTCATTTCTAGAATTATTCAGATTTCTCTTCCTACAATATTGTATTTTACGTTGACTGAAACAGATGAAAGAATTCGTAAGATTATGAAAACCTACGAGTGTCGGCTCAAATGAAAGCTGGAGGTTGAGATGAACCACAGATGCCTTAACTGAGGTATTTGATTCATATTCCATCCATAATTATGTTTTTAGAATAAATTATAAATATTATGGCATCATTTCTGGTATTCAAACTTGTATGGAAATAAAAAACAAAACAATTGTTTGAGCATGTTTATGCTTTTAACAGATCTTCAAATACTTATTTTTACCATCACTGTCCATGATATCAGTATGATGTATATATATATATTTTTGCAATGAAAACAATGTGGCTAATAGACTGTATACATTCTTTCAAATTACAGAGGCTGTGTAATGTCTGCACGATGCCCAGAAGAAAAGCTCACATATTTAAAATCTAAACTATTTAGGTAAATTAGGTTTGATATCGAATGGTTCTAATAAGGAAAAGGGTCAAAGAAAGTTCTCTTGATGATGAGAGGGGTCTGAGTTTAATCTCCTTTTTACCTTTTCCTAATCTTTTTGTTGTAGTTGAATGTTCAGAATGTTAAAAACAACCTTCAAAGAATTCTAGGTCATGTAAAAAACGTTTGCTACAATTTTTAGTTGGTAATTGTTACTTTATTATGATTAAGGAAAACACTGACGTATTCCTATTACTCAATTGTGTACATTGTGTAAAAATAGTATATTGTCAAATAAACTACCATCTCCAAACTCCAAATGTTTGTACTTAGTTCATTACGCTTTTGCACCAGAGAACAATTAGTAAGTCATGCCTCCTCTTATCTTTCTTCTGCCCACAAAAAGAAAACACAGCATTTACCTGATGGCAGAAAACAACCAACCTTATTTGACCTCCTCTGCTTCCATATGACTCTATCTGATGCACTAAGAATTCCTTAACGGCAGCAACCACGGGCCCGAAGGAAATACCAATCCCCCTGTGAAACAATAAGCTAAGGACGTACAGTTCAGAGCCCGAGCAGACGCTCATATGGGACGGTAAGGGAGGGATCTCACGGGGCTTCCTGCTGCACGACACGTTGCCATACGATGCCCTCGATGAACTGCACACAACCTCATTTTGTAGCTGAAAAATTACAGAATCATCCGTGATGAAACCTGGATAATGAGTGTAAAAGGACCGTACCAAAGGTTTTGCATGTTTTACCCCGTTGACTATGAATCACATTATGCTTTAAATGGCAGTGTATTACAATTTTGGATGAACATTTCCATTGATTTCATTTCATTTCTAAACAATTTGAAAATCCTTTAAAACTTGCTTGAGTAAACTGACATTAAAAGTCTGCATTCATTTACTAGATGTTACGTTATACTCAAAGTATATCATTTGTTTTTAAAGCTAAAACTCACAAAAAACATGGGAAAGGTCCTTTAAAAAAGCTAATGAATGTTTCTTTGATCACCTTCCTCACCCATTTTACAGTCACAAATATGTGCTCATGCAACACCCTTCCAAAGAGGCATATGATCTACCTCATGGTGACAGCAATCATAAAGTTTCAACCAACGCAATCAAGCAAACATTTTCAAACACAGTCTTTGTCAAATTCAGTCTTACTTCCAACAGACATTTGTTCAGTGTTCCAGTATAATTGTCTGCGGAGGTGCGTTAATCCAAAACACCCAGGATGAAGTCGCTTCACTGTGCCTGTTTCTCCCCCCAAATGTTTATATCCAGGATGTCTGGTAGAAGAAGAACCGTCAGAAAGAAACCACGGTGAGTGTAAGCATGCAGTCAGAAGAACAGCTGAAGATCCTATGAACCTTTGGAGGCAAGACTGATATCTGAAGAAACAGCTCACAATACAATACGGTAGAAGACCTGCGAGTCGACCCTCTTATTAGACAAAACAAAGAGTCAAAAAAACTAAAAAGTACAATCATCTCCGTGAAAACAAATGCACAGCCTGCAACATTCACTTTCTTGGGCACTGGAATCAGATCATCCCACAGTTGTGGCTGGGCATTTTATACACCCTTTGTTTTCACATGACTGGCAAAATAAGTCACAGTTTAATGCTTCAGAGGACTGATGCCGGATTTGTTTGGGGTCTTCCAGCCATGAAGACACAAACACACAAACATAAGACAACAATTTGTAATGTGATACAAAGACCGAGCGCTTTTGCACAATTGGGACATCAACCGTCTCTTTCATATGAAGAGATTCTACTGGAACTACTTATTATTATCGCCGTTGTCATTGTAGTTCCAGAGTCTAACAATGTTAGTTTACCTCTCACAAGGAATTATTAGCCCGTGTAAACAGCTGTACGATGTCTTTCCAAAGCTTTCCAAAGTCTGAGGAAATAACCCTAATGATGTCATCAGGGTTATCTTTGATTTGGCCAGAAAGCCTTTACTACAAACAGGCGGGCGTGGACTTTGAAGGAAAGAAGGGCATTTATGAGGCACGGAAGGTATAACGAAGAGATGCTATTTTGTTGCATTATGGGAAATGTAGGATCCAGTGTTTTTGGAGTTTGACCCATACTAGGAACTAAAAGTATAGATATCTCAGCCTCTGCTGCTTTGATTATGATTATTTATTTTTTAAATTTTGTCTCTTTTGAGCTCCCTAATTTTATGGAAGTAATATATCGCTGAAGTAACTCTTTACAGCAGTTTTTTTATTTTTTTTTCAAAAGTTGGTGTTATGCAAAAGTTTTGAACTTCAGAGTAAGCCTTTGTTTTTACTGCCTGTTGCAAGAGAGACAGGTTGTATAATCTGAGGAGTTCTCCTTCCTGAGATCATGTTGCCCCTGAGCTCTCCGCTACTTCTCATCATGCCTCCCTTTCTATGTCTTCCAACGTTGCTGCTTCGCTTCATGTGGTGGATGGGGAGCTCTGCCTGGGACGCGACGCAGCACCTCGCGTGACTTCCCTCTCTGCGGGCCGCGGTCCATCGCGCATGACTGTCCGTCATCATTACTTTCTTGTAAAAACACGGAAGACAGGCCCGGGGAGGGGGTCGCAGAGGAGAGGCCTTGCCTCCCTATGGGCGCTGCTTCACCTTTGACCTCTCACAGGGGGAGAGAGATAAACACAAGGGGGAAGACAACTAAGCTCCAGTGACTTTTAATGACAGACCTGGTTTGGGTTAGAATAGCAACACTGTCCTCACGCAGAGACCAGATAAGATTAGGGCTCATCAGGCAGGGGAAGGAGAAGCAACGGGCTCTGCTGCTCTGCTTTCTGCTGCATTTGTCTGTATGCGAGGTGTAAATTTGCATTTTCATACGCAAAGTGTGCACTAACATCAGATGTGAACGCAGCTCGGTTCAAAGTTTCCATTCATAAGCACACCGCTGCAGCTTTTGCAAGATTTGCAGTTTGGGACTAAACTCACAAAGGGCAAAAATGTGTCTTCACCAATTTTTAAATGTGAGGTCCCGATCACACTTGTCATTGACATTCATTTCCACATAATCCTCGGTTCATTCCTTTAACACAGCAATCCGCAAAAACAAAACACGTCCGCCTTCATCAAAAGCTATTCACATTCTATTCACTGGTTATTTTCCATGGGCTTCCTGTCAGTCTCTGCAATTAGGCCAATAAAAACAAAGACCAATGACAACAGTTACAAGGAAAGAAGCAGGCAAGGCTTTTTTTAGTTGGCGTGGATCTGAAAAGCGCAGTCATGCGGCTGAACACGTAATAAGCCTCCCATTCTTTCCAAAGAAATGCAAACAGTTCAACTGGACTCTACAGACCCCTGAAAAGGTTTTTCTCCAGAAAGACAAAACAAAAATTCGACATGCACGCCGATTCAGAATTCAGGGGGAAAATGCCCTTTTAGTGTGAGAATGGAGGGGAGACGCCTTCACGGGCTGCTGACTACGCTTTGGCAAGGGCCTCCATAGCACTTGGCTGGACAAAAAAAAAAGACCCTACAGATAAAGATACCTCAATGTGCAAGGCCATTAGGATCCTCGAAACACTCATTAGCATCATTCTCATGAACTTAAATGGAGGGCTGGTTTTTTTTTTTCAGTGTCGGTAAAGAAAAGAAAAACACAGGATTTGTGGACTTCTGGGAAATATTGGGGCGATGGTCTGTGGGAGTTGTTATGGGACAGTTTGCCATTTGGAGTCACTGGGGTCATTCAGTCGTAATGAGGCGCTCGCGGTGGGACCAAAGTAAAATGGTTTGCCCCAGCGCTCAACTCTCCCTGATTCACCGCCAAGCCAGATGACAGTTCGTTTTGGTGGTAGTCAGACCAATCACACGGCGGCAGGTTGATTCATCTCTAATGGAAAGCAATTAACAAGACGGGGCCAAACGCACAATCCTGATGTGTGTGTCTGTGCGTGTCTCTCTGTGTTTCTCCGTGTGTGTGTGTGTGTGCACTTGTCTATTTATATATTTCCTGTCTGTTAAATGTTACAGATGGTAGAACAGACGAACTGTAGACAAAATGAATGTAAACACCTCGTGATAAAGGACTTTATCCTTGAAGCACAGACTGCTACAGTGACTGCCGAGCAGCACCATTTATCAACTCATTATGTACATATTGCGTTCATTTCACATCCCTGATCCTGAGTCTCTTTTTGTCTGTTTTTTGGCTACTTGCAGGCAGCAGAACAAAGAAGAACTTGTGCTGTTAGCTGTCTAGGATGGTGGAATGTTCCAGTTGGCAAAGTATGCTAACATATGCTATTTCAGGCAACTTTTGTGTACTTCAAAGCAGTATTATTGATTTTTTTAGCCACTTTATTATTAAAAAAAAGATAATAAAAAGCTAAATTGTCATCATAAGATAGCCGCTTGGTTCCGAGATTGCATTTCGGCCAATGCATTCAGTCTCTTTTGCTCTCCACATGGACTGTTTACCTACATGCAACCAAAGCCCGCTCATATGTGATTGGCCAATACTACTCAGATTACAAACGGAAAACCAGGAGGCATCCGATGCCAAAATCTTGTCCTGTTACCTACATATTATGTATCTTTTTTTAGAGATAAAATAGTTATATTTTTTTATAAAAACAGTTATATATAGATACATTATGAGCAGTGAGACTAAATCAAGACGTAGCGGGCTGTAAAACCAAAACAAACACAGATAAAAGATGGAAAGACCATTTGTATGGGGTTAATATTTGTTAATGTCAAATTATTGTGAAGCTTTAATAAATCATTTTGAATTTTTTTTGACCAATGCACCTGTTGTTTTATGCAAATAGTCCGTCACTCTTATCGCTCTGAAAACTCAAAACAAAGCGTTGACTGACAAACGTTATTAGCTGATAACTCTCCTCGCGTCTTTACCCGTGAGTTAGTTAGTTATAGTATTGTGTTCTGTATTGTATTTTTGTTATATCTACTCAAAATCCATAGCTTGTTTAAAGTTGTTTGTAAAATACATATTACTCATAAACTTTGTTTGCCTATCTTGAAGCAATGGGATATAAATCATTGTTCATTTTAAAACCTGTTACATGATTAGAAAAGGGTCATTGTTCCACTATATAATCATACACACCCTATAATTCATGTTCGTCTTGCATTGGACTTTAGTGCATCCATAAATGAAAATTTCATCCAAAATCTCAACCTATTAAGCTAATTGAGACTCATTTTTAGTGTTAGATTAAAGGGTATATTTAATTTAAATTAAGTGACATATCTGTATTTTTGTACCTTTTTTTATCAGTAGTAATTGTCGAATCCTAAACTTCTCCTAATGCCTTATCAATGCCTTAACTTGTGATAGCATATAAATATGACCACATTGTTTAGATGCATGCATATTTGAAAGAACCTCTCTGGCACGTCAGCATCTGCCTAGAAAGCTTAACCAAATCTAAGTGGGTTAGCAGCTCTATTCTGTGCCTAACCCTGACAAGCACACGGTGGTAGACCTGTATTTAGTCATGTTGTCAGTGGCTTTCCCTTGAGTTGTCACCCCTATGATGAAGCACATGTGCGTGACTGCTCGGCACCTTTAGAATAGCCTTGGGCTGTCCCCTCTGTTCCTCTGTTTTGCCCAGAAGTTCACAGCATTGATTCTAAGAATAAGATAAGCTCCATGAGTGCTGTAAAAGGCACGCAGCTCTTCCGAGGTCCTGTGCATGCTTCCACTAATTACAGGCATAAATCAAAGTAATGGCCCATTTCGTTTATCATTCCTGTTTGCATATGACACAACTTCCTGATATGGCTCACTCTGATTTCCTCTGTGTGAAACTATGCTCTGAATGTGAGAAATGCTGTTGGAATCAGACGTGACCGCTGCCCCGCCAGGCTGGAACTTTACAATGTAACTGTACCTTTACTGTCTGAGCAAATCATCACCTGCACACACCTTCCTGAGCTCCTCCCTGACTTCCAGGCTCTCTCACACGCGATGAGCAATTGAGCTGTCAGTCACGCAGAAACGGAAACGGGTGTCGAAATTGAACTTGCTAGCAGTGAGGAGCGTTGGGGGCCCGGTTGTTTTGCAGCTGAAGTCACATCACTGCACCTCTGAGGGGATTACCTACAAGGCTCAGCATCCAAACACAAACAAATGTGTGTTTAATGGGCTGTATTTAGAAGTCTTGCAGAGAAACTGAGCTTACTGGTGATTGAGTCTATGCATGAAGCGGCACTGATTTGTCATTAATATTTGCATTCTAACAAAAAGGAATTTGAAATGAAATCCTGGTGCACTACAGACATTTGTTCATCTCTTTCTATACAGCTCACAAATAGCAGGAAAAAAAGACAAAGAAGTGAAGAAAAAGAATATCTGAATTTCATTGGATAGAACTCTGTATGATGAGGGCTATAGAGCACGACAGGAATGAGTCATCTATCCATCCATTATCCGTAACATATTCAGGGTCATGGGAATGAGTCTTAAAATCATTTAAAGCATTTTTGCACTTCCGGTTATACCTCGTTTTTTTGGATGGCTTTTTGGTTAGATGCCTGAAATAAGGTCTGTGGTTAACACAAGCTGAAGAGATTTTAACATTTTGTTCTCAAATTTAAAATACGTCAGTAAGAATTTTGAAGCTTTTAAGTGTATTTAAAGAGCCGGTTGCTAACAAGTGGCTAAATGAGACTATAAAACGGCATCATGCCGACTAATCCAGTTTACAGCCTTGTTGTGTATACATACGCTGTATAAGAAACAGTTTTGAAGCCTTGTGTTCGGCATTTTGGCCATCGCCATCTTGGTTTTTGCAACCAGAAGTGACAACCGAATGCTGAACACTTTTAGGTGACCAGAAATGTTACAATTAACTTTCATGAACTGAAAACACACTGTGAAAAAGTTGAAATTGTAAGAAGAAAACAAGGACAACTCCCAGATAGCAATAGTCACCTGTCAATCACAATGTAGCCACGCCCTAAAGCATACCCTGCTTTATAGTCTTTTTGACTCTAAATGGACCATAATTTACTAAATGAACATCATGCTGTATTGAAGAAGACTAGCGATTGAGACCATAAACTCATGTTCACAATGTTTACTGAGGTAATAAATCAAGTGAGAATGAGAAGGAGTCATTTTCTCATACACTTCTATACAATCAGACTTTTTTGCAACCAGAGGAGTCGCCCCCTGCTGGCCATTAGAAAGAATTCAGGGTTAAGGCACTTCCACATTGGCTTGACATTTCAGACTCGGAGGTTGCCACCGGTTTTGTATATTCCTTTATAGCCTAACATCCCCCATGACGCTATCCCAGCAGCACACTTTTTTACAGTATCAAGTTTAAAACGGGAATGTAATGAAAGCTACAAATGGAGGAAGTTGTATTATTGTTCGAGTCAGTCTTTGAATTAGAAAGATGATATCGCTCTTTTCTGAGACAAAGCAGCATTTCCCCGTCTTCCTTTTAACAATGCAACAAATCTACCTGAGCAGTAGTAAAAAAATTAGGGTATTGTGAAATTAACTGACCTGCAGGAGGAATAAAAAAACAAAACAGATTTCCAGCTGTTGTGGATTAAACTGTGGAGTAATGAACGCCATTCAAGCACAGAGTATGTGGTCTTTGACAAAACGGAGTTAAACCATAGACTTACTGAGAGGCTAATGAAGGTCTTATGACCATGGGATGTTCAGGTTCATAGTTTGACCACTGACCTACTGACCACACACACACACACACACACACACACACACACACACACGCACACACACACACACACACACACACACACACACACACACACACACACACACACACACACACACACACACAGAGAGACAGTTTGTGTTTAAGATAAATGCAATAAATACAATTGTGTTCGCTGTTTCCCACCAGTCAATGAATTGTCAGTCAGAGATAATTGTTTCAGTACAGATTTACAAAAAAAAAAAAAAAGGTCATGGGGATTAAAAAGGCAGAGGGACCTGCTGGGCTTTGGTCTAATAACTGGAGCAAGGAGGCTGGGAGTAGTTTTTATTCTCTAGTTTTTCTCCACCCTCGTGGATCCAGTGATGACTGGAATAAAGCAAGAACACAGGTTCATTGAGGGGAGGACAACTGGAGTGTCAAGACTCAGTAAGTGTCTTTACATTCATTTTACCTTAATCTGATTTACAATTTAAAACAGGGTATAAATTCATCTTTAATTCTGTAATTAATAATTTATGCATGGCTATATTTGAATTAAAATGCAAATTAGTTATAATCCTCTACTGTCAATGTTCTTTAAAAGCCCAAATGCGACCGTTGGCATTTTGTAGAAGCAATAATGTATATTATTATTATTAAATGAGGTATATATAAAATTGCATAAATTGTAGCAGTGTAGTAACTATGGAAAATAATACGTTGTTTGAATTTATTACCGTGCCAAAACATAGCGCGCATTATTTCTATAGGTTAGGATGATATTATAGAACTTAATAAATAATATTATGTACAATAAGATCGTTATGTTCATGTTCATCATGCTGGTACTCAGAGAGATTTAAAAAAAAAAAACGTATTTATTTTAACCAAAACACACAATTATGAGCATCAACTGTGTCGATAGTTCGTGTTCAAACTTGAAGATGAGAAGGACATCACCGGGTTAATTTGAGCCGCTGTCCGCGGTGCTGAAGCAGGATCCCCGAATCACATCCCACCCACACCAGACCTGAGCAGGGAGGCCCGAGCAGAGGACAAATATCACCTGCAGAATGAGAGAAAAACGCATCCAAACAAACGGACAGAAAAGCAAATAAACAGGCGTCTGTTTGCTAAAATTATGAGGCAGGTCCGAACCCCGATAGCCGAGAGAGTAACAATCATTATTATCATCCAGCCTTGACCGGGGGCATCTACATTACATTACATTACAGTCATTTAGCAGACGCTTTTATCCAAAGCGACTTACAATAAGTGTATTCAACATCGGTTTTCAAGAGATATAGTCACCAGAAGACATAAATGCATCTCCTTTTTTCAAACAAGCATCTAAGAGCATAAACCAGAGCCAAAGTACAGTGCAGAAATAAACGAATGCAATAAGTGCCACAAACTAATACGAATACAATAAGTGCAACAAACTAGTATGAATACAATAAATGCCAGGTAAGTGCTAAGGGTAGGCCTTCTTGAAGAGGTGAGTCTTCAGCCTGATGAAAGATGGGCAGCGACTCTGCTGTCCTGACGTCAGTGGGGAGTTCATTCCACCACTGTGGGGCCAGGACGGAAAACAGCCGTGACCGGCTCGATCGGCCGCAGGGACCTCTGAGCGACGGGGCAACCAATCGCCCCGAGGCAGCAGAGCGAAGTGGTCGGGCGGGGGTGTAGGGCTTGACCATGGCCTGGAGATAGGAAGGAGCTGTTCCATTCACTGCCCTGTAGGCTAGCACCAGAGTCTTAAACTGGATGAGCTCTTACAGGTAGCCAAGTGTAGAGAACGGAGAAGGGAAGTCGTGTGGGAGAACTTGGGGCGATTGAACACCAGGCGAGCTGCAGCTTTCTGGACAAGCTCCAGAGGTCTGATGGCCGACGCCGGGGCTCCGGCAAGTAGAGAGTTGCAGTAGTCCAGGAGGGAGATGACAAGAGCCTGGATGAGCACCTGCTCCTCTCCTCAGTGAGGAAGGGGAGAATCCTCCTGATGTTGTAGAGCAGGAATCTACACTGGATAACTATTGATACAATGGATTATAATTATTTATATGATAATAATAATAATAATAATAACAAATAAGAAGAAGAAGAGACATTTAATTAAATATAATAATGTATGTAATGGAATAATGACTGTGTTCTGCAGGAACAGGTCTGACGATCAGTATGCTTGTTAATTGGGGGAATTAATGAGTTACAACACGGGGCTCGCCTCCTCCTGGTGGCTTGATAGGAAAGCGCACCCACAATTATAATTTAATTTGAAGACTGTCATCAGGGGAAATACAGCACACACTGCAAGTGTGTGATTAGGCTCGTATTCCAGCAAATACATGCTCTCTGAGGAGAAGACGTGTATAGAGACTTTTCTGTGTTTCTTAACCATTTATATATATATATATATAAATATATAAAGACAAAGAAAATATAGGCATATATAGGCTACTATATTTAAGCCTGTACAAAAAATAAGAAAAGAAAAACTGTATTCTGATTTTTTTTACTTTTAAAAATCTGATGAGGTTACATTGCGATATTTAAAAAAATAATAATTGCGTCGTCAAACGTACGTAAAAGCAGCCGCTATAAATGGATGTTTCCATTGGATCGGAGGTGATCGTTTATCTTGAATAGCTTGAACTCCGTTGACTTGCCGGGTGTGACCTTCCCTCAGGCAGAGACGCTCGTTGTTAAGCGCTTCGACTTCAAGCCTGGCTTTCT
The DNA here is from genome assembly GCA_032191485.1 of Leptoclinus maculatus. Classification (NCBI taxonomy): domain Eukaryota; kingdom Metazoa; phylum Chordata; class Actinopteri; order Perciformes; family Stichaeidae; genus Leptoclinus; species Leptoclinus maculatus. The sequence continues at coordinate 16,150,017 of JAVDOI010000016.1, forward strand.
AGCACTGCTGAAATCTGCATGTTGATATGGCGATATGAATTATATGAATATTAATAACAATACAAATAATAGCCTGAAAACGATTATTATAATGTCTGTTTTAAAATTGTTAAGACAAACAAGATGCACACGTAGTAAATACCGAAACATATCACCACCATCAATAATAAACCCCTCCAATAGTAATAATAATAATAAATCATCTTGATGAATACTAATAACAACACGTTGTTTATACTAACTATTAAAGCGTTTATTAATATTACATATTAACATATAACATTTTTAAAAGTTGAATTCTACCAGTATAAATGCAGTCGGAAAGTCCGATTGTTTTGTCCCATAAAACGTCTGTTGCCTGTAGGTAATAAACTAAGGGAGGGAGGGAGAGGTGGGTGGAGGAGGAGGAGATGATGGTGGGAGGGGTGGGTTGACACCCTTTGCAACAAACCTGCCCACTGCAACAAAGCAGGACACAACCAGACGCTGACGGTGTGACGTGATGCTGCGCTGTTTTTTGGGGATAAATAGCTTCACTTGTTGTAGTGGGGCTTCAAAGCATTGCCAGGCAGCGGACTGGGAGCAGGGGGTGCGCGCACGCACACTGCATTACGCACCAGGCTGCACTTGACTATTTGTATCAAGCTGGTTTTCTAGATCTGTTGAGTAAAGGAAACATATTTTAAGACCAAAATACCTCATATTTTTAAGGTTAAAAATGTAGTCCTTCCATTCAGTTCATGGATAAACACATTGAAGTTGGATCCGAAACAGAAACAGCAGTAAATATGTTGGATACGTTGTAAAGCCTGATATTTCTTCGATGCACAAAGGACATAAGCAAGTATTTAATCACCTTTTGATTCAACTGAATTTTTTTCTCTTCTTCACAAGCCTACATCCTATACCTACATATATTAAAACCTTAAATACTATGTGCGTTTAACATTACTGTCGTATCCTCCTGTAGGATCCCCATCATGGATGATACATTGGAGGGAATTAACCCGGCAAATGCAAGAGCTCTGTTACTGGCATGCGTGACTCTGCTGTTCTCCCTCCACCTGTGGCGCTGGCTGCAGCGGCAGCGCTCGAACCCCGGCCCTCCCGGTCCGCTCGCCTGGCCGTTCGTCGGCAACGCACCGCAACTTGGCAACGCGCCGCACCTGTATTTTGCGCGCATGGCGAAGAAATACGGCAACGTCTTCCAAATCAAACTGGGCTCTCGGGCCGTGGTGGTGCTGAACGGGGACTCCATCAAACAGGCGCTGGTCAAGCAGGGAACCGAGTTCGCCGGCAGACCGGACTTCACCTCGTTCCAGTACATCGGCGGCGGGGACAGCCTCGCGTTCGGCACCAACACGGACTGGTGGAAGATGCACCGCCGGGTGGCCCAGTCCACCGTCCGCATGTTTTCCACCGGGAACCCGCAGACCAAGAAGGCGTTTGAGCACCACGTCCTCTGCGAGGTCAGGGAGCTGCTGCAGCTGTTTGTGGAGAAAACCAAGGCGCACCAGTACTTCCAGCCCATGACGAACCTCGTGGTGTCCACGGCCAACATCATGAGCGCGGTCTGCTTCGGGAAAAGGTACTCCAACGAGGATGAGGAGTTCCTGCAGGTGGTGGGCAGGAACGAGCAGTTCACCAAAACGGTGGGGGCGGGGAGCATAGTGGACGTGATGCCCTGGCTCCAGTACTTCCCCAACCCCATCAAAACCATATTTGAGGACTTTAAGTTGCTCAACCTGGAGTTCAACACGTTCATTAGAGACAAAGTCATGGAGCACAGGAAGAACTTCCAGTCGAGTGTCATCAGAGACATGACGGACGCCTTCATAGTGGCGATTGACAAGCTGAGGGATAAATCGGGGCTCGCGCCAAGGAAGGACTACGTGACCCCCACGGTGGGGGACATATTTGGAGCGAGTCAGGACACCCTGTCGACTGCACTGCAGTGGATCATCCTCTTACTTGTCAAGTAAGCAACATTTTATCGCTCGTTTTTACAGAGCTTTTTAGAAACAGACACAAGCAGGCAACATCAGATAATAATAAATCATACCGCTGCTGAGGCTGCACAGACTTGAGGAAGTTCAGTAGCATGTGTGTTATGTAACAGCAGGTATCGGCAGCGTGACATCAGCAGCTGAAACTGCACACCAGTGAAAGTGCCCAGTCAGCACTTTACCGTGCAAGTAGCGAGATCTTTGGCAGTTTATTTTATTTTTTTACACAAGCTAATTTTTCTAATCTCACGTGATTGTTCGATCACATTATGATGCATTGATGTAGTCTTGAGCTATTGTTTTTGGTTGTTGATCGGACCTCTTTTGTGCTTTTTCTACAACACGCTGTGTGAAACGCTCAATAAATGTGCCCACGCATCACATCCTTACTGTGTTACTGAATGTCAGGCAGCTTTCTACACTTTCACTTATCGGGTCATGATGTAAAGTGAAACAGAAATGAGTGTAACCTCCATCAGCGAGGGTGTAGCCATTAAACGTAGCTCTCCACCTGTGAACGCAGGTTCCCTGAGATTCAGGTGCGTCTCCAGTGGGAGGTGGACAAGGTGGTGGACCGCAGCCGGCTGCCTTCCATCGAGGACCAGCCGCGGCTGCCGTACGTCATGGCCTTCATCTACGAGGTGATGCGCTACACCAGCTTCGTGCCGCTCACCATCCCCCACTCCACCACCGTGGACACCTCCATCATGGGCTACGCCGTCCCGAAGAACACGGTCGTCTTCGTCAACCAGTGGTCCATCAACCACGACCCGGCCCGGTGGGACCATCCGGAGACCTTTGACCCCCAGCGCTTCCTGAGCCCGGACGGAGCGCTGAACAAGGACCTGGCCGGCGGCGTGCTCATCTTCTCCCTGGGCAAGCGGCGGTGCATCGGCGAGGAGCTGTCCAAGCTGCAGCTGTTCCTCTTCACGTCGCTGATCGCCCACCAGTGCCACATCACCGTGGACCCGGCCCGGCCCGTCAAAATGGACTTCAACTACGGCCTGACTCTGAAACCGCACGCCTACTCCATAGCAGTGACTCTGCGGGAAGATATGAGGCTGCTGGATGCGGCTACCAGGCAGGCCGTGCCTGAGGAGGAGGTCAAGGCCCAGCCCTCATTAGACTCATGAACAGAAAGACACAAATAAACACTGTAATAAGCTAAACAAATGAAGGCTGAAACACAAAAGACTAATGAACTCGAGCTCATGTTTGTGGGCTGAAAAGTATATTTATAAGCTCAAATCTCAGGCAAAATTCTCATCACTGATTACTGACTCATTTTAGAGCATTATAGTGCCAGGTAGGAACAGGTGTGGCGTCTGTTTTAGAGGAGACACGGCGTAGCCACGCCCCCCACAACCAGCAGTTCACCGTTACCATTTAGCAATTAGCATCTTCTTTTGATCCATCAAGGTGGAATCGATTGAAAAGCAGAAACCATCAAGCAAACATCGACGTCATAGTGTTAGCAGAGCTTTTCTATTAACATTTTTGCTGCCAAATTAAAAGAGACATCACCAAAATGTCAGCTTTTCAGGAATCCTTTCAATTTGGCCGCCATTTTAATAATGTTCTTCTTAACAAGGGTCGCAATGTCAAACTTCACGAAATGTGTGTGATAGTTGGCAAAAGTAATGTGCCACTTAAGGTCAGACCGATGCAGTAATTCTGCGTTAACAGACGAATAAACTCATGGAGTGCATCAGCCCTTTAGCCTAATGTCTAACATAAAATGTCTTTCATATATATATATATATATATATATATATATAAAATGTAACAGCTTAGTTACTCAGGAATAAGGCCTATGAAATGTCGAACACTATTTTAACTGGAAGGCTTTTCATGGAACACATTCTGAATCTACTGTGCTGTTTGAAAAAGGCAAAGGAGCGTCGGGGTACGCCGAACAGACCTGCTGCAAGCAGGCCTTCTGCTTGCGTCTGTGAACTGTTGTCCAACGCAAGTATGAAAAGACTAATATTACGTCGGTGTTATTTAGTCATTTATTTCTCGCTTTGTGTTAGTGTTAAGGATTTTGTTTAAGTTTAAATGTTGTAGAATGCTGCTATATGGAAAACCTTTTTCAACTCCGTAATTGAATGTCCACGCTGAAGATGCCAGTAACCCCGTTCATTCCTCTTCTTTGTGTTGTTTTTATTCAACAGACATAGTCACACTGTCGGGTTGGGACACAGGGTAAATACTTTTATTTGTGTGTAGATTCATGTAATCGCTGCTTCAGCATGAGAGACTAATGCACTGACAGTGAAGACTTGGATTTGTTGGCTTCCTGCCAAAGCATTTTGTGAATATTGTAATTCAGATGATTATTTTAAATAACTTTAAGCAAATAACAGACCAGGTATATGTATCGGTGTATATCCATAGATGGCCCTCAGTGTGACAACAACCCTGACGCACTGCTTTCTAGAGACAATTAAAAAATGACAGTCTTGGATGATCGCGTGAAAACATAATCTTAGTGAAATTGCACCACTGATGGCAGAGTTCAGTCAGTACGATCAGCAATGAATTGCATCAGCCGTGTTTCCTTTTTCCTCAATAAACCAAAAATGATACAATGTTAACTTCCACATACTGGTTTTGTCAAAAGTTTTACTGTAAAATAACAGAGCGAGGCCACCGCTGAAATGACATCGTGGGTCAGCGTGGGTCAAAGAAAGTCCCGTCATGAAATACTCTACGTCATGTGTTGCACACCAGGGGCGGAGCCAGGCCTTGTAAACATTCGGGGCTCAGCCCAAACCGAGAGGGGGTCCAGGGGCATCCCCCCCTCCCTGGGGAGATTCCCTTTTCTTTTTTTTTGGTGCCATTTACGACAGCTATATGCACTATTTTACAAGTTATTTCATAATAGAATGCCTAAAAATAATTTCAGAAAATCATCAAATATAGTAGCATAGAATATATGAGCCCGTCATGACAATGTTAGGGCGATCATAGATGGCGATATTTCACCAGTAATAGACTATCACTTTGTTCATTTGAGGGACTGAGGGCGAAATGACACAAGTTTAAGCTATTTTAAAAGATTTTTTATTTTTTTTAGATAACATTCGGGGCTTCTTCAACCCGCCTGCACGTTGTTTTGAATGATATTGTACAGTTACATAATAAACAGACACGTGAACTATTCTTTTGTTTTTTCACTGATGTAGTTTTCTTTCAACAAGGTTAAAGGTGAAACGAGAGCACGTTTGAAAGTGAAATCGACACATTTACAATTTATTTGTTTCAACTCTGTCCAAAAGATTTGACGCTAATGTGACTCCGTGCTTGACGCTGATAAAAAAAGGTCTGAATGTGACCTTATAAAAAAAAAAAAAAATGGTACGTTGCCAGGTCAGGTGGGAACAAAAGGGAAGCATTTGTATCTCACCCTGCCAGAACATCTTGTACTCGACCAGCTTGCACCCAGCCGGCCAGACAACGTTTCGTGCGTGACAAATTCAGAAAAAACTACAGTAGATGATTACCTATACGTCTCTGCTCCATTTATTTCCCTCTTTTGACATGTACAAAATAGAACCTGACGACGAAGCAGAGACAGTGAAGTCATGCGTGGCAACGCTCCAAGAACAATATTTTTGAGTCGGAAGCAAAACACCTCTGCAAGTTTGCTTCTGCGCCTCTCTGCTGAAACACGGAGTGGAGCGGAGCCGACACATCATCAAAGACACACGAGCCTCAGAGACGCTGACAATTTCACGGGTAATATGCCCGTATCAGCGGGATAATGACTGGAGTTATGATAGCAGACAATATCAGCCTCCAGGGGTTATTGCTTTTGTTGTGTTTCCCTCCTTGCATTACAGGAAGCTGCAGGAGGAAGCAAATGTTCCTAATATACAGCACAGAGCTGCGATATTCTACACAACTTGGTACATAAACACAACAGAAAACATGAATATCTGAGGTATGTGCCGTTTACAAAAGTCACGTTTTACACGGCAAAGCAGGTGCTGCGGTCGGGAAAAAAAGCCAACTGAGAAAGACGAAATACCGCACAAAGTGGCGGTAAAACGCATCTTATGTCATTACAGCTTACACCTGTCAAATCTGCATTACAGCAAGATTAACGTGAATATTTCTATTTAAGCTTGAATCCTGCACTGGCCGAGGATAAAACGCACACAGGAAGAGCCGGCTGCGAGTTGTGTAATTTAAAACGAGCTTAGATTGGGAATGAGGGGATATACGGAGACCTGAATGAATGCGAGACTTTAGAGGTGTGGCGTTCAGAGAGGTCACAGGCTGTGGAGATCGACCGACAGGAGCTCAGGAATGGAGGAACAGTAGCGCAGAAATATCGGCGCAGGGCTCAAAGTCACGACTATCTCAGCTGACTCAGCAGAGCGGCTGTGGACAAGACGACCCTGCGCTACAGGGGTACTGGAGATCAAGACGTGAACAGAAGTAATCGATGCGTAGACTAGGCAGGCGTCCTGTGGCCCCACAGCCTCAGGGGCCCCAAAGGCTCCGGGTTCACTGTGTGGCAATTAGTTTGTGGTAATTTGATACTTGGTATTTTTTTTTCCTTTTGTGGTAATACTACATGCATGCAACGCTAAAGCACTATACAACGTGAAATGAAAGGGTCTAAAGAGGACACCTGCATTATTACATAATCTTGAGGCCTCTTCTTGTTGAGAAGCTCAGAATCCAATTTTCAGGCCTTTGTTATTTCAGTTCATCTTGTGTTTACATGGCACATGTACCCAGATACGTTTGTGGTTAATGAAGTTAGCACAAACTTATTACTAATGCTATTAAATACGCACAGCAAGAGGGAGACACTGGTGACCGGCCTCTGGCCTTAAGAGGGTTAAAGGAACACGTGGTAAGTTTTGGGAAATATGTCTATTTACTTGCTGCTGGAGAGTAAAAGACTGACACCACTCTGCTATCTTTATGTTAAATAATAAGGCTACAGCCAACATCTAGTTAGCTTATGTTAGCATAAAGGCGGGAAACAGCTAGCTTAGCATAGTGAATTTCAAATTTTCACAAAAGTGTGAGAATTACAATTAGCCAGATTTCCCAGAACTAGTGCGAAACATAAACCCCCCAATAAAACTAGAAAGCGTCTTAAAATGTTTTTTTTACATTTCTAACTGTTTTCGCACATATTGAACCAACGAGATATACTGTTTAAATTAGTGAGCTTTAGAGGTGCTGGATGTTGTTTACACTTGGACAAAGCCTGAATGAATGACAAAGCCACTTGTTTCAACGTTTCCGGTAATTGTGCTAAGCTAAGCTAACCCCTTAAAAGGAAAGCTATTAGAGTGGTATCCATCTTCTCCTCTAATTCTGCCAGAAAGCTAACAAGTGAATTTCCCAAAATATCAAACTCAAGTGTTTGCAGTGTTGAGGGCCACAAAAACAAAACACATTTGCGTGCCTGAGACAAAGTGACCTGCTCTTTGGACATCACCAACAAGAACATGTGAAAGCTGCAGCCTCTGAACAAAATCGGGTCCTTGTTTTTTTTAGGCCAGCATGTACAGACATCAAGATCAGATGCAATCACTTGCAAAGACATTTTACACGATGCCTGTGAATAAGTAGAAAACACGAATCCTGCAGCCGTTTCAACTGCGGCTTTTAAATGACGTGCACAGGAGGCTCATGAAATCAGTCAGGGAGAGGTGAAGTTTATATGACTGTATAAACAAACACCTGTGCTCAATTAGAGTGGATCCACCATGATTCAAAAAAATAAAAAAAGAAGGCTGCAACATGACTAGACTGGTGGCCTGAATCTGATCCAGTAGCAGATTCCAAATTGCCCTGGCACAAAATGTACAGTCTGGGGGAAAAGGGAAGGGATGCCAGAGAACTCCACAATCACTGGAAGTCATGCAGGAGCCTGCTTCTTACATTTTTACTTGTTTTTGGATTAAGATCAACGTAGTTTATGACCCCCCAGTAAAAATCACTGCGCATTTTAATTATAAGTTAGAGATTACAAAGTATAGAGCGAGAGAGCACTCAATGAACTGCAATAAAACTAACAATCACACAAACAAGCTCTTATGTAAGCAACACACGTGACAAACCTGACACCTCGTATTGCACAGATTTTATTACAGACTGTTGTACCATTAATCATTCAGCCTATGACATCGTACAGTATATTCTCTATGTAGTGTATGAGATTTGAGGAATAGTGTACATGTAATGGCAGTTGAAGAAAATCAAATACATTCGTAGTGCCGGTAGAAAAATCTGTAAAGTGACAAATTAACTTCTTTTTGGTTGCAATTTTCATTTAAATTCCCGTAACCTTAACATACATTAAAAATGAATCACACTCTAAATCCATCTCTAAATGCGACCCCAACTAAAAAGAATGACGCCTCATGCTTTCACACAATAACGCCCCTTTAAAATGCATCACGCTTATGACATTATCAATGGTAACATAATTAGGAATGCATGAGACGGTAATAAAGAGAAACATTTAAACATTACATCCGTCAGATCGGGTCATATTGTAGTTACCCGACCTGGAATGTAATCGTACAGTATGCACCATCACATCGTGCCTGCATCGTCTATTATAGTATTCCTAGAGAGCCATTGGTCCAACATTTCTGTTGCAGAGAGAAACGCAGACGACAAAACCCAAAACTTGCCCTCCACTTTCTCAGTCAGAAGTCCATTACCATGCTCACCAGTGAGGTCATTTATCAAACACCTTAATCTGATATGTGTTATGTGTTCTTCAGTGCGCTGATGAAGCATCTTTTGTCACTTTGTGGATGACAAATTGTGGCCTGTGTGGACTTAACCAGGGTGTGTTTTTTTTTTTTTTTAGATCAATTGAAACCTGAGTAAAAACCTTAATGGAACCTTCAGCGGGATAATTAGCTGCTGTATACTGCATATGTAGAGTAATCGCAGCCTTCTATACACATTAAACAATTTTTTGGGCGTTGCCACTTTGGATGGCCTCTCCACTTTCTCTGGCATTGGAAAAGTTCACAATGAAACAGATGGCTCGAGGTTACACCGATTTAAAAAACAATATAAGACCTATAATGTACCTATAATGTGGAAAATCAAAAGGATTCAGGAAGGCGAGAGGTCGTCCCGTGGTCACCGCATTCCAAGACCGTTGTTTGGGGCGCGCCATTGTCTGGTGTGCTTTTGTTATTGGCACTCGAATGTGTGATGGGAGACACAATAAAAAACAGGATGGAGCAGCGAGTCCTGTGGGTCAATTCACAAAAAAGCGACAGGTCTTTGTTGTCAAGGAAACTTGGTATCCTTGAGACCCACTGGAGAGACTTTCGCTATCAGAGCAATAGATCACATCGATAAAAACACACTAACAATCACACTGAATTCAACTTCAACACACCATTTCAACAAAAATCCCCTTCATAGACTTGTGTAGTAGAAGAAGTGAAAACAAATCATTGAATCATTTGTTTTTCACTATAAAAGAAAAAACATAATTAGAATACAAATCAGATTTTAAATTAGCTAGGACAGTTCTGATTGATGATTTAGTGTCACAGTACACCTCCCTCCACTCACAGAGTGAATTAACACACACACACACACACACACACACACACACACACACACACACACACACACACACACACACACACACACACACACACACACACACACACACACACACACACACACACACACACACACACACACACACACACACACACACACACACAAAATACAGTTCCGAAAGAATATGCTATGTGCATACTGTCGTCACACTCCAAGCGCTGGGCAGAGTAAGTCCAGCTCCTTTTGTGCCTCTTCATCCTGAGGAGAAAAACATTATTCAAAATAAAATAGAACTAGAAAGGTGCCCTCAGTAGAGTGCAAAATCTCCACCAGGTGTGTCTGCAACGACCACCGCCGCAACTGAACGAATACAACCCGCCACTGACCCTTCGCCACCCGCCCCACGCTGCCAAGCTGTCAGAGCTACAATGGACTGCATGAATATGATGTGGATTTCAGAGAGAAGCACACAGAAGGGTCTACAATATGCATTTGAAGGATATATCCAGGATGTGAAACGGATACAGCAGTAAAAACAGGTTAGAAAGATGAAGATAGAAGTCTACAGATCACCTGGTGATGGAGACAGAAGACAACAACGCTGTTCCTGTAAAGCCGCGTTTGTCTTTATTCACGGTTACAATCATTAAAGTGGCGTGTGTACATTCAGTAGCTAGCGTAGCGTAGATGTGCTAACGCTAGTTAATAAAAACAATAGCTGGCTACGCTATGATTGGCCGGTCTACGATGGAAGGGCGTGGCTTAGTTAAGGGTCAATTGACTACACCCCCCCCCCCCCCCTGTCTAGACTGCAAGTGCATCAGACAAACGAGTTTTTCACTCGCACATCTCACACAACTAATCTCATTTTAATCTAGGATCTGCTCCGTCCCACGGGCGTAACCGGGACTTGACGTGTTTATTTAGGCTTAAAGTCTACTGAGCAAACTGTTTAAGCTGTTAATATGCTTTTATTAAGTTTTAATATGTTTTCATGAGAGAAAGTCTCCATTTTGATTCCCAATATGTGGTCAGTTTATCCAAATAACGGCCGCTTGGAAATGCGCTGCAACGTTTTCTGAGATGTGACAAAGCCGCTTAGCAGTTAATCAATGGCCGTATATCAAACAGGCAATAAAAAGGTGTTTTGAGAAAGACCGCAACAACGAGAGGTCCTTGACTGAGCATGCGGCCATAAATAAGCCCCCAAAATATTATGCAGTTTGGCGCAGCAGTACGCGGGATTAGCCGTGGACGGACACAGAGATGCGCACGCGCACACTCACACACACACACACACACACACACACACACACACACACACACACACACACACACACGATCTCATTATCTACTGGCGGAGATGATAATAAACTTGTATTCAACAGTGTATTATCTTGCAGATGGAATAACCGTGTGAGATGGCTATGAATAAATTATTGCAATAGTAACAGCGATGAGGTCTACCTCTTTGGTCACAGTGTTCATTGAAGAAGCAGCTTCACACATCTTCCTCGCCTTGTCCCTCTGCCCCAGGTCTTTGTAGCACTGCCAGAGAACAGAAACACAAACTGTCAATGCATTGTTGAGTCCCAGCAGGATCCCCACAGAACAGGGCCCTGTTCCTCGTACGTCGCTAACTGATTAGCGAGATAAGTTTGAGGATGAGATCACATACATCAGGCTTTTCCGGTTCCTCGAAGCAAGTTTAGCTCAATCACCATGGCAACACATCAATAAGCGTGAACCTGCTCCAGAGCAGGCTCAAGCTGAAGGAAGTTGGATAAGTTTGCCACTCCCCCGGCAAAAATGTCATCTCCCTTCCTCATCCCATTGATGAAGGAGCGATATTAGTTAGATTAACGTTTTATAGGAGAGAGTTCTTCGAGATCGGTCCGTGTACGTTTTGATCGTCTGTTTTACCGTTCATTCGATGAAACGAAAATACGGAAATGTCCGTATTTTAACGGTAAAACAGATGACTAAAACGTACACGGACCGAGATCGCCAAGATCCGTTATCCCATCACGATGACTTCCTGTACGAGCGCTATCGATTCTGAAGACAAGGAATCATTTATTAACAAGACCTTCTCGAGTCATACATTGTGAACACCACACGAGCATTGACCGTCTCACAGACTGGATCAGAGCCGTGAGCTGTGAGCGAGTGGTACATTATTGTACAGTGTGGGCGATGCCGCTGCATGCCGTGCTGTTCGTAAAGTTTATTTGGTGCTTAAGAAACTTATGGATGTGTTCAATACATTACCATGGCACATATTGTATGGACTCACCATTCTGAATCATGTTTGTGTGCTTAGGTTTGACTTGCTCCCATGTCCTCTTGATGGTTAAACTACATGGGGCTTGAAAGCACTCATAATTATATGACAGTGTTATTAGTACACCATAGCATATCATTATTGTACTCATGATAAGAATAGAGAGAATCACACAATTTCTTTTCACTGCTTCAATTGATTGAATTTCTGATTATAAATAATATACATACTGATCCGCCCATACACAGATTCACACACACATATTCAAACTCCTAGTTCTATATGGTGATCTACACATACATGTATATACACATATATAGTATGATACATAAGCGCATACAGTACATATATCCTCATAAGTATCTATTGATTCGTATCAATTAGATACTCTTCGGACTTGTTTTATCTACTTATTCTGAAAGAGTTGAGATGATTATTTTCGCTATAAGATCTCATTCGATGATGCATTCCATTAACCTTTTGGGCCCGAACAGTACCGATCACTACCGCACCATGCAGCATACCGTTTGAACAAAGAATTTCTCATGAACAGAAGCATGTGTAACACTTTACACACTTTCTCAAATGACGACCTCTCGTGACCTCTCGTACGTTTATGTCTCTTGCTCTGGCCTACTTCACTCTATTCACTCCAATTCTTTTGTGTGTGACTACTGCCATCGTTTGCTATGATTGTGGGTGTTTCTTTACTGAGCCTCATTTAATATAGTATTATGAATAATAGTGGTTTATCACCATACGAATTTGACATTTTTCAAAGTGGAGCTGTGTTCCATCTTCATCAGCTATTAACCAGTAAAATATACATAATATTTACTCAATTCATATGAGCAAACCCTTCTTAGTGTCATTAATCCTTTGAAATTATTAAGAAAGACCTTGTAGTTAGAGAGTAAGGCCCCTTTGAGTATGTGTATAATATTTTCGAGAATAAGCCAAAAAAAAGTCCTATAGGATGGGGGCCAAAGGGTTAAGCCTACTGCCAGCAGGCACCTCTTCCACCCCCCCCCCCTAATTTGGAGCAAAAATGCCTAAAATGACATACCCAAATTAAAATGTCTGTAGCGTCTGAACCAGTCTGACTATATGCATCAATGAGGTCTTGCCAGTAAGAAAAAACCCTAAAGCTCCTTGTGAAAGTGTCAGAAAACCTGTAGGTCATACAGAAACAGAGCAGTGGGCCTTTGAAGTCAGTAAAAATGTAAGAGTTTTGTCCGTCAAAAAAGTATAAATAAAAAAGTATCTTTCAGTATAAATAACTGCCTGTGGCTGTATCTGTACAGGTAAAGGACAGTATAGGGCTGTAACTACACTATCAGTGAACACCTGCCTCAAATGTATTTGAAGAAGATAGGACAAAGTATGACCATTATACAGTGTTCTGTCCATGAAAAGATTCATCAGAAAAAAACCGCACGTGAAAAGTGAAAACTATGAACACGTTGATTGACAGCTTATGAGAAGGCTGTATTAGGTTTCTACTATAACTACTAGCCTTTTCTGAAGCCGCTAGCTCCATGGTAACATCCGCTAGTACATTCACTTGTACATTCACTAGTATATTCGGGTCTGTAATGTATATAAGACCTGACTTGCAGTGGTCATGGCGACTTTGGACAGTGTGTGTTTGGGCTCCTTTTGTGAAAAATCCATAAAAAATAAAAGAAAATGTATGTTTTCTTTGCAAAGATGAGGATTTTGTGCATGCTGGGATACCAAAAACGGCCATGTTTTGTGACGTAATTTTCGTAAGCAAGCCGTACGAACGGAAGGGATGGCGGTGTTAGATTTAGCCATGATTATGGTCTTGACTTCCTCATATGCGTTCATGATCATCTCCTGCTCACCAGCGGAGAAAAAAGACGCTCTTTCTTTGACTTTATTCGCTATTGTACTGTTAGAAAATCATGGTTTCGATGCTTACCCCCTTTGACGTAAAACGGGCACGCCCAATTATCCTGATGACTGAGGTCTTGTTCGATTTAACGAGACTGTTTGAGCGCTGATCAGCCTTTGAGGAACCGAGATATCCTGCCTTCAACCATCTCGGTAATTCAAGCTGGATAATTGGACATTTGATCGACTTAGTTGAGCGACGTACGAGGAATAGGGCCCAGTGCACAGACTAGTCCCAAAACAAACAACGGCGATGGAAGTTTCTGGTACTGACCTTAGCTAGAAACACATAGTTGTTTTTGGAATATCCTGGCTGGATCTCCTCAACCTGAATTAAGAAAAAAGGGTTTTATTCAGCTTTTAAAAGACAGTTAATTTTTCTTGTTAACTGTATTAATATACCTGGCAATGGAAGCATTCCTAAAAGGCACAAGTTAGCTTGAAATAAAGTGCCCATCGGATCGTCAAACAGCTTCTGAAAGCCCCACCCCCAAAACTTTATGAAAACATCGGAATTGAGCAAGTACATCTGACAATTATTGAAACCAAAAGTCACGCCCAGTGTTTTTTCAGGTGTGTGGAGGTGAGAAAAGAGGCAGGTTTTAAAGTACCTGCATTAAAGACACCATGATTACCTTTGAATGCGTGCCTTTTGTACTCGTTGCGTTTCACCCTCTCTATGACGGCGGGCTTTCCACACCACGTTTTTAATGTGAGGTGAAACAGCTATACACTTTTCACAATGTGAATGACACCTTGCAAAGACAGCGTGTGTATTTAAGCAGACTCACACCTTAAGGAGTCACACATATGTTAAATAAAAAGGAGAATGATTGCAGAATGAATTTTCTAATGTACCTTTAGAAAATTCTTCAGTGCATCTTCGACTGTTGCACTCGGAGGCTCTCCAAATAACGTTGCAGCGACTTTCCTCTCAAACCACGACAACTGAGCCACCTGCAAAATAGTGAGAACACCTCAAAGTCAAAAGGCAACTCTGCACATTAGCTTATCGGTAACCCAACGGCAGGCTAAAAAGCAGTGCATCACCACCCTCTCTGGTTCCAATGCTGGGTGCGGTAAGTAGTGCGCTTTGCGTTGCGTTTGTAACGACACCCAACGGGGATGTCACAGTCATCCTGCAGAGCACTCGTACATCACTGAAGCAAGGCGGTCAGGAAAAACAAGATATTCAGAGGATGTTAAATGACTCTTAAAAGACATCACTAATGAGCTGTTGTCAATATGTGTGGCCATCGACTTAAAACACGTTTTAACTGATGCAATTACAAAAAAACTCCAAAAAGGAATTCCCTCAGGTTTACTAAATAAAATCAACTACTTTTCAATTACATTCAAAATTCTACAATAAAATTTTTTTGACATCTACGTTTAACTTTTCAAAACTTAAAGAGAGTTTCTCATTAGATCTTCTTTGGGCATATTACTGCTATCTATTGGGATATACATATATTCATACCTGCAAACTCGTAAGGGGTGAAAAAGGTGACAAGCCCGAAACCATGTCGGTGTGCTGGTGGCATGAATTTTCATTTCAAATATGTTCTTTAAAATGTAGCATTCTGGTGTACTCTGAGAGTAACATTAAGTGATAAGACCATATTTACTTTAAGCAAAAGAATAATTTATTATTCAGTTATTTATCACTATTTCAGCTCCAGTTGAACAGCTAGTTAGCTTCTTCTTTTTTTTTTTTTAAATCAATATTATTATTATTAACAACCTTTATTTAGACAAAATCCATTTAGAACGAGGTCTCATTTTCAAAAGTTTTAGTCAAATAAAAACAAAGATAGCAGAGTAACGAGAACCATCGCCTGCAAATAAAGTGATTAGTCTTCATTGAACCCTGTTACTGTATGTCTTCATATTAACTTCTACTGTTACTGTACGTCTTCATATTAACTTCCACTGTTACTGTATGTCTTCATGTTAACTTCTACTGTTACTGTACGTCTTCATATTAACTTCTACTGTTACTGTATGTCTTCATATTAACTTCTACTGTTACTGTATGTCTTCATATTAACTTCCACTGTTACTGTACGTCTTCATGTTAACTTCTACTGTTACTGTACGTCTTCATATTAACTTCTACTGTTACTGTATGTCTTCATATTAACTTCTACTGTTACTGTATGTCTTCATATTAACTTCCACTGTTACTGTACGTCTTCATATTAACTTCCACTGTTACTGTATGTCTTCATATTAACTTCCACTGTTACTGTACGTCTTCATATTAACTTCTACTGTTACTGTATGTCTTCATATTAACTTATAGTGTTACTGTATGTCTTCATATTAACTTCTACTGTTACTGTATGTCTTCATATTAACTTATAGTGTTACTGTATGTCTTCATATTAACTTATAGTGTTACTGTATGTCTACAACACCTTCCTTCCTTCAAAGGAACTTCAAATTCACATTTTCACAATGGTGAATGATGGACGAGACGCGATCGTCATAGAAACAGCTACCCGCGTCGAAAAAACACGAGCTGAACAGAAACAGGATGAAAACATCGCCCTGGTACAATCTGATTTAAAGCTAACAATGGCTGGTGTTAACCTCCCCGTCACACTTTCTGCGAATATTGCAGGGGAAAAAAACCAAACCTCGGGGAAACCTAAACGGGGAATGAATGAGGGGAAACTGTGGGAGGGTTAGCAAAAAGGGAGGGGGGGAGGGAGGCCACGCAGACATGTCAGCCTCCATCAATTCACAGTTTGTGTATGTGCAGAGAGATGGGAGAGATACATGTGTTGCGCAGCGTGTCGGGAGGGGTCACATACAGCGTAGCACCAGCGGCCCAGCAGGTAGTAGGACATGGGGTCCTGTGGCTTCAGCTCGATGGCTTTATCCAGATGATCCTGGGAGGGGAAGGCACACAGACACAGAGACAGGGGTGAAGATCTGCACTGTTGGTTCATGACACGGCTGCTATTTCCACCGCCTTCTGTTCTGACCTCATCTGTCCTGCTTCACCAACCCACAAGTATTTCACAAACACGCGATCTGGCAGAGCGACCACACACTCCTGGCTGTCACACACCCTCCCTCTTCCTCTTTCCATTCTCCCTCCCTCTCTCATTCTTTTTTTTTTTTTAGTTGTCATATCTTCCCTCTCCGGCGCTCCACGGCTCTCTATTTCACCTGTCAAGAGTTTACAGGTACACAGTGTTTTGGGGGAAGCCGCTGACAGAAGATAAAATGCTACGTGCCGTTGTTCCACACTCGGTCATGTCTTATGCAACCGAATGGCTGTGGGAGTGGCTTACTGGCTTAAGTGATATGAGAGGCCATTCCCCTCTCCTCGGAGTACATTGGGAGAAGCAATGTTCAACACAGAAATGAGAAATGTACGCACAGAACAGTGCAAGAGTTTCACTAAGTAGTCACAACACGCTTCAGATTGTGCACAGGGCCAGACACAACACACGACTGGAGTACAGGCTGTTTCAAGACTTACCTTAAAGATGTATCCGTTCTTTATCTTGTTCTGCACTGTGTCGTATTCTGCCATAATTCCACACATGATGGCATACCTGAGGAGGGACAACAAGTATGTTGATCAGCTGTGTGTCGGGTGTGTACAGGTTATACTGCTCATTGTTTCCGGTTTTAACACATTTATTAAAAGAGAAAAATTCAGTTTGAACAGATTTTATGTCCCCAGAACCCAAAATGTGTCCTCCTGCAAGATGGCAATGACCACCATAATTGGCCGTAAAATAGATCCTCTTTTTAAGAGCACAACTGACAAAATTGATACATTCACAAGTGTGAGACACAAAGACAAGAAGGCGTTGGTAAACTTCAACCAAAGTGCTTGTTGGATGTTTGAACAGTGTCTGAAACCCCCACTTCTTTGCGACGTGAGAATCGGATCCGACAATTGTTTACAAGCTTCCAATAACGGACAATCTGCGAGTATACTCACTTCATGCAGTGATTGGCCAGGTGTGTGAAGTAGGCGGGGCATCAACACAGTTGCTCTGAACAATACGACAGTAGCTCTTTTCTACTTTTGAGTAAAGACGGTCTAAAAGTGTGTGTCATTACCCGCACGCGTTTTTGAGTGTGGCCATCTTTTGACCATAGTTGGGTGTCTTACACAAAGACACCTCAACACAATCACCTAATCCACCAACCATTAACAAGATCACCTCTGTGCTCACTTTGCCTCATTGTTATAACACAAAATTAACTGGAACGAAGGCAGAATAACGGCCGTGTCAACCAAAGCGCTTTTGTATTTTTCAAATGATTTGCAATGGGAGAGTCATGTATTTACGCTGCGCTACCATCGGCAGCAGGGTGACAAGGTGCTTAGCATCTATTCTGCATTGAGTGCTGAATGTTTGCTGTTTTTTTTCTGCACCCAGCCGCCCAATCATATTGGAGGAGGGGCGGGACAAATAGCCTTCCACAACGACGTGATCAAATTTGTTTTGTTATGAGTATGTTGTGGTACTATTTGTGTACGTTAACCTGTTGTTTATCTAATTTTTACTGTGGACTTAATAGTGGACATATTTCTGGACCTCTGGACTAAACTAATGTCCTCGTGTGGGATAAAAGTTGATCTGAATCTGAACAAAACGATGGCAGACGTATCAAAATTAAAAACTCAAATACTCCCAGCTGGGTGTTTTTAGAAGGCGTTTTGGGGAAAAATGCTTTGGTGGACACATTAGTTCAAAGAACTTTATTACTCTCAGTCGATACTGTGCCTGTACGTTAATGGAAAACCTGAGATCCGACTGGAGGAATATAACATGAATTCAAAGAATTACAATGATCGCAACCGGCACAGTTTTGGGTTGCCCAGTCCGGACCGACTACAGTACAGAAGTCAAGTAGTGAAGTTTTTGCATTTAGCGAGGAGGGCTTTTCAGTCACGCCACCTTTTCTCTGGGTCACTAACAATGAGGAACCAGAAGGACTGGAAAAAACCACCAACATTCAACCCTCTTTAGCGAGACTCCTCATTAGGGCAACATCAGCAGAGATAAGCCGCTTCACCTTACTCCTTTACACACTAATTAATACGCTGATTTGGACCAGTGGGCAGGTGGAGGGCAAACAAAGAGCGATCTCAGCTTCGGGATCTGTAAGTCAGCATGACGCTGTGGGTTTGGAGAGGAGAGGAGAGAGCTGATCAAAGTCTTTTCACCGCGAGGCTGCTTTAATCCTGCTGGTACTCTGTCAAACACCACCGAGCGACATGAATACCTTTTCATATGAAGGATCGGCGTGTACAAAGGTCATCCGACAGTGTCGTCTGACATGGCGGTGCTGATGGTAGTTGGAATCTGCAACTGTGCGTGCGTGCACAGAGGTGTCTGACATCTGTGAATGGATTCTTTTTTTTTAACAGGGCATGATTTGGCGGCGGGCTACTGTTCTCCGCTGTAGCTCTCACTCTTTCTGTCTCGGTCTCTGGACTGTGATCAGCTCACAACAGCAGGAAAAAATTAAAATGAAAATTGTTCTACAGGATTAGTTGGTAATTACTAAATTAAGATAACGTTGGTACAATGATTTTTCTCATTCGCAAGTAAGAAAAACTAGGGATTTGACTTGGTTGACAAAAGTTCCAACCACGGACTTATAAAAATGTACAAAAAGAAAAAAGAACACAACTCAGGTATTTGTAATTGGGGGAAAACATCATGCAAACATTAATCTTTGTGCTAACCATCATCACTCTTATTTAATGTGGGTGGTATGGAAAATGAACAGTGATAAGACAAGTACTAACCACATCACGTCTGAGTGCCCAGAATACTATTTGCAAAAGAAAACACAAGCAGATGAATTAACCAAAAAAAGATTGGTTAATTTTCTTACGGCAGCGCAGGGCGCGGCCAGGCTGCCACCGGTTGGCGCTGCATGAGTGGAGAGCTCCGCAACATCACAGGAGCACAGATGCTATCTGTCTGCAGTTGTGCTGCCGAGCCTTCCAATGAAAACAGACTGCTGGATGTGAAGGCTTTGAGCAAATCCATCAACCGGTGACTCAATATCTGCCGCGAGGAAACGGAGCCAGGACGGCAGCTGGTTTGCGCCTGGCCTCCACATTTTAATATGACTTTTCAGAGATAGTGGTTCCACGAGCCACGGCTGGATATCATTTTAAAAAGGTGAGAAAACTAAAGAAACAGCGGCTCAAAATTTGTTCGGGAGAAGTGTGAACAATTGGAGCTGGAGTATTGGATGAACACTTATCAAAAATACACTCAACAGGTAGGGGACCGTTTGCTTGATTAAACACGTTTTAGCCACGCTAGCTGTTAATAACTATTGGATGGATTGGCATTTCATCTGGCACCGTCATCCGGACAAACTTTCACTTTGACCAATACTTTGGTTTAGTGCCAAATACTCGCAATGTTTACAGCTTTTAGTGTTTGTTTAACGGTGACTAACAAAGGTTAGCGTGCTAACATGCTAAACTAAGATGCTGAACATGGTAAACAAAACCCACACATAAGCCTTACATAAACTTATTGTCTTGTTAATACTTGTAGTAATCCAGTAAATATAGATGAAACAATTGGACGAATAAATTATTCGTCAATCAACAGAAAATCAATTTCAGAATTTTGGGCTGGAAACATGCACATTGCACACGTCACTTAGGAATGTAGGACATTCTTTGTACACTGATGATTAAGCTGCAAATGAAAAAGCTAATGAAAAAGAATCATTACTGACAGCCTTATGCAATATGCTGCTTTAATTATACGTAGATGAACAATACTTATCCTAACATATCCTTCCTGACTAGTGAAAAAAGAAGCAGTCCTTGCTTCTCTTACTGTAACAACACCCACCATGTTCTGTGAATCCAACTAGCCGATAATACAAGTCAATAATACACTATGGCGCTACGCTGATGTGATTAAATGCAATAAATCTTGCATCGTGCTATGAGTTATGGAGAGCGACCAGAGCAGCATACCAGAGGGGAACGGTAATCAGAACTGAGATCCAGCATCGCCCAGGTGAGGGCTGTGGGAGAGATTGCTCAACATCCAGGCTACCACAAGACATATTTCTGCTTCCCTTCGATTGGCTAGCTCTCACAGTATTCAGCATTCAGCATGTAACACCTATTGTCATTGTGTGAAACAGCACCAGGCCTTCAGGGCGAGAGGCGGAGAGAAGTGAGCATATAAGAAGTGTGGAGGTGTAGAGGGGTGTGCCTAGCCTCAGGGCCAACCTGCTGTTGTTTATACTTTCCTGTCTTCACCGAGGTGAAATACTATATCTCTACCCATCCAGAAAAGGGAAATATCAAGAGAACGAGGAAAGGTGGGCGGCAGCAAAACATGACGCCTAATTGCGCAAGGTTAGTCCACGTTTGTACCGCGGCTCATTGAAGTCCCCGTCTCTACCGGGCGAAAACAAAAGGGCCTAAGTGTCAGCTGCTCGGGCAGATTGATTTCAGCCTTCAAATCCAAACATAGAGACCTCATTCTAAAACTCGTACAGAAACAGGAGCAGGAACTCCAGGAAGTCAAGGACAGCCTGTGTGAAGATGCACCGGGCCCACGACATGATGAGCCGATAGTGTTTTTCTTTGCATGGGAGGTGGGATTTGTAGATTCGGTCAAGTGTTCTCACGGCGATGAACCGGAGCACAGCGAGGTCTAAAAGTTTACAGGTTTACGCAGGGTTTCCACGGCTACTGGGAGCGCAACGCTGCCACAGAGACACTAACGGTGGCCGCGGCAAACAGAGGCACGTGTTTGAAATTAAAGTTGTCTTTGTGGAGGTCAAAACAGCCCGCCCCCCCCTCCCTTCTCCCCCGGACTGGCACTGCCACAAGCTCCCTGCTTAATCCGCGGGCCTTTGTACCCTCAGAGAGGCCCTCTAGCCAGGGATTTACATGGGCTGAATTCACACGGTGGGATCATTGGAAACGCACCTATAAACAAAGCCGGCGATACAAGAATGCAATCACATCGTCAGCCCGCCGAGATTATACAAATAGGCTTCACACTCACTGTCACGAAAGCACCCAATGTAACCCCACGCAAGCACACCGTACGCTCTCTTTTATAAAGTGGTTTGTTAGGAAGCTCTACGGCCGACACGATAGCTACAGTTTACTGGATTTTGCCTTTTGAAGCATGAAAAATGAGGAGGTGACAAGTTGAGGAGAGCCGTGGAGATGCTGATAGCGTGTCGCTCGTTGACCGCCTCGATACACGTCCAACTTCAAAAGAGTCCTCGTCCACCTCTCCTGGGAAAGAGGCGCAGCGATTTGGTGCATGACAGATTGGCAAAGTATGCGTAATCTCTCGTGAAGTGATGACCGCCATACGGACATCACGCTCATTCATCACTTCAGCTCTTCAAACGGCCGGTGCACAGGCTGTTTTAGACTGCGTGAGGTTCGCAAATGTGCCGTGCTTGTGGCTGCACATCAGCATTGAGTTATTTAGTGTAATCCCTGGTTCTATGATAACAGTCAGAGATCTTTCACCATCGACTTGGTGCTATACAAATAAAAACAAACTCACAGAATGAGCTTCGCAGTTGTTGTTTTTTGTAGTTCAATATATAACATTTTGTGAATGTGGACGGGGCACTGGATTTTTTTTTCTTCAAAATTCTGATAATATATCAGTTGATATTGATATTGTTGTTTTCACATTGGTCTATTGTAGAACAGTGTGTAACATTTAAGGGATTTAATTGGCAGAAATTTTATATAATATGCATAACTATGTTTTCATTGGTGTATAGTGACCTGAAACTAACAATCATTAAGTTTTTGTCCACTTAGAAAAAGTGAGGTGAAGTGAGGATTATTACCGCCACTCGATGCCACTAAATCTCACACACTGTTCCTTTAACACTGCGTTTGAGGAGACGGTGCTAGCAAAGTAAGAAGGTACAGTGAGCCAGTATTTAGCCGGTGTATGACCTAGTTTGACCCCAATCATTACTATCCAACTCTCTCAACAATGCCCATCACACATTTGGAACCATTGCTCCTAGCCACAGTTGAATCACAAACCTTAAACCTTTGTTAGCAAAACAAGCTAGCAAGCGCATCAACTGCAACTGTGAACAAGTGAACGTTATCCAACCGTTTAAAACAAGTTGGGAAGAAGTCAATGTTATGCAATGGCATCCGGCCTGCATGTGCTACCATGTGACCTGACTTGGGGGTGTGTTCGCAGCGTTTCCACAACATAACAGAGAGCAGCCGACTCAAAAGACTCTCATCCATAAACTACCGTTTGAAACTTAACATTATCCTGAACATAACACACAGGTTGTACCAGCATATTTACTAATCTCTGTGACTTGCCCTGCAAGCTACAAATACAACAGGTTTGTTGAGACTGTTCTCCTAACCCTGCCTGCTAAGCCGTCACTCAAAGACCTCTGAGTGACTATGCATTAAGTCAATTTCTGGATACGGTATCGCCAAGAAAAAAAAAAGGCTCATTTACACAAATCAAATACAGATTATTTAAAAACTCAATCGGTGGGAATTGTTATTTTATAATTTGTTCTAAACTCGCACAAAGTCATAGATCATACACAGTAATTAAGCACTAATTGTAGATGTGTAAACTGGTTTAACACCACAGAGTTTGTGTGTCACCAAACTTGAAGTTTCAGAATAAAGGTTTTGGTAAGCGTCCAATTAAAACCGCCTACAGATTTGCAATGGCACACGGGAAAGCCTAAGAACGAGTCCTTGTTTTGGTAATCGTAATGACATAATTAACACTATTATACTGGGTGAAATTAATATATTAGTACTATAATCGTGTTCGTTACAGTGCATCCACAACCGAAAACGCTGCCCTTCTCTGTGACTTACAGTACACAGCATGCTGTTCTACCTCTTCATCACTATGTACATTCATTTCAGCATTATCATAATAATATATATTTTTTTGCACCAATTATTTGCTAGTACTACATATTTTATCAGTGTGTTGCCTGCATATTTCAGTTGTGCCTGCATTGTTTTCTGTGTGTGCGTGTAGTTTCACAGATTTAAAGAAGGCTGTTACAAAGATAAACCTTAAAAATCATTTGTAGATTTTTCACATCCCAAAAAACACATTTGCAACACTTTAATAAAAATGTAATTGGGGTAGATGGCAATGGACAGGTTTCAAAAAGCCGTCCATTCACGTGTGCTTTGTGAAGACTATGTAAGTAGTTTCGGTGGCAGAGCGGGAACTGACTGGCAGAGCATCTAAACATCACCTGCCAAATTGTGACAAGCTGGGCGGCATTCAGGAAAACAGGTGACAAGTTTTCTCACGGCATCGGCGCACCAAGTAAACAGTTACCTCAGACGTAAACTTCCTTGCAACACTGCCTGGCACCGTCCCCAGTCCTCTGCCTCCTCCCCTTCCCGGAGCGCGGCTTTACCTACTTTGCCCTGTCCGTTCAATTTAGACCGCGTTTCTGCTCGGTTTAAGAACCTTACAAATTCCATTAGTGAATATATAGGATTAAGCATTAAGCTTTTTCAAAGCTGTTGCTCGTAATTAACTAAACAAACTGCTATTCCCCTTGACGTCTCGAGCGCTGCGGTATGTGCATGAGCTAATGCTAAGTATTCCCTAACGAACAGAGCAAGCAGGGCGGCTGGCTCGAGCGGGCGGTCTGGGCCGGTTTTCCACGGGAGAACTTCACACGCATGTCTGCAGAAAGTAACTGCATGATCTCCATTACACAGGGAATGTAATTAATGGTAACAAATACACACACTGGGGAAGCTATTACTGTTATATAAGCAAATCAAACGCAGCACACTGCTTGCTGTATGGACTTCCTGAATGCTCAGGGCTCGATGTTGAACACGAGTAAAGCAAAGCCGAGTAAAAAGGGCTTCGTATCGGTTTCGTTGCAGCTGCATTAGAAGTCTACTTTTGCAGTTGTTTTGAAGCCTCTGCAGTTGCAAACTGATCTCGGAGCTGCATCTGGTGCAATCTTCATCTCTCTAATCCAGCCGTGGACTCCGTGTCTAATCAGCAGTCAAGTTTTGACATGAGCGGTGTTTCAGATGAGGAATGCACCACTGGGGCCTGCACAAATACAGACGGGATTCATGCCACCAGGCCCACTCTTCACAACTAATTAAAAAGCAGGGGGATTTTCTCCCGCTGCAATCACAGAGCAGCTGCGGAGGTACACAAAGGGTTCTCCCGATTTCTTTTGTCTGAGAATCACCTACGGCGGCGAAAATCCCCTTGACTTAATATCCACTCAAAGAGAGAGATTTCGCCATTTTTTAAATGTCCACTAGCATCAGCCAGATGCAGAAAATATATATTTTTTTATTTCTGTGGGACAAGTCAGACATTGAACCACAGAAACAAGAAGACAGAACATGAAATGCAGACAAATGTAATGAGCTGGACACAAATACACAATGCCTCGGCGCCAAACGATCAACAGCAAGACCCCCGGCACTAAATATGCACCGCTGTAGATACGTACAGAAGACCATTCATGGCATCGTTCCAGTGTAACCGGCAGTCTATGTGAGCGAAGTAAAACCTAGGCCGTGTTTACATTCATCAAAATGATTATGGATGAAGGGGTGATCTGCAGGGAGGGTAAACTGCTTTTATCTCACAAACATGCATGACTGCAAAGCGTGCAGCGATGCTCTGCCACGATTTCATTCTTTCCTTTGACCACATATGCACTTTTCTTTGCATATTCCTGTCCGTGTTGGTTTGGTCCAAAAGTTAAACGGACACAATTCACACTTGATTTTCTTACCCCCTGTGTGTTTTCTGCGACGTTCCTCTGGATTCATTCAGGTCAAATTTGCTCGAATTGCTAAAAGAAATGCCTGAATGAACATCCACTCAAATACTGAGGAACGGCTGCTCGAGGCCCGACACGTCACTCAAAAGCACAGCGCCTCTCGTCTGGGGAAAGTACCTGTGTCTACGCTTTCATTCTGTCTCATGGCGTTTTACTGAAACAGTTTAACTGGATTAGAACGCAACCATGGGCGATTCACAAAATGGGGCTCAATGACGGCGAGTCACATGCCATCAAAGTGTATCTTCAAGCAACCGTGACTGATTTGCTTTTGACGTTTTGCAGCTCCGGCTTTTGAATGTGGAAAGGAAGGAAACGAGGCAAACCTACCACTGATGGCTTTCAGCACACGTAGGGTTCAGGCTCACCGCCTCCTCGCCAACCTTCTTCCCTAAGAGCAAAAGGAAAGACGGACAATAGATAATGATGCTCCACTGGAACACAAACTCAACACACTCGATCCCACCAAGGACGTTCTCACACAACACAACGAGAGAGCGTGGATTAGTAAAGACGAACAACAGGATATTCATAGGTAATGGAACATCACAGGGCACTGCGTTAAAGAATACAAACACGAGTGACATGAAATGCAATCAAAGGAGAGCGCTAAGTTGTAAATCCTTCATCACTCAGTGGAAAGCGTCTCATTCCAGCTGCACCAATAATATCAGAATGAATGTCAAATATGATGCCCTGTTGCTTTAAATAGCCCCGTCAAGAAACAATGTCAAATTAATTGACACTGTGGTCTTTTCGGCAAGCACCTGGCCAGCTCTGATTAGAGGCACATTGATGAGGAAGGATTACAGAGAAACAGGTCAGTCCAGTCTGAAGTTCAGTAGAATCACAAAACAGCCTCTGTTTGAGAGAATAGGAGAAAAAGCATTATGGAGTACGTTACAAAGCACGGGAAGTCCTTGTAAACTGCTTCAAAAGAGCCTGTGGGAGATCAGCGAGAAAAATGTTTTGTCCTCAGGAAGATGACTTTAAGACTGTAAGGTGTCCTCTTTGTCGAGTGCATGGCCTATTTACAGTGTGTGGAATACACACTTTGTAAAGCAATTTCCTGCTGATGGGTCTGGGTGGATTGGATGTCACATTGTTTGAGATGGCTCTTAAAAAAAACTTCAGTCCATGCAGGACTTTACGAGATCCATCTTTAACCATGTAAGATGAATGTATTGTAGTGGTAAAATCTGAAGAGAGAATTAAAAAATAAACAAAATTTAAAAAAATAGTACTTCAATACATTGACAAAGAGTAGGATAGGAAGTGGTTGCCACCAGGGCAAAGATGGCATCATGAAATTTTGCAAAGTTGGTTTTGAGAGAATGTATGAAGTATCAAGTCCTTGTTGACTTGTGTGTGTGTGTGTGTGCGTAAGTATGTATGCATGCATGCATTGTATAAGTGTATGGATTTAGATCTTGCGTACGTAGGTGCACGTCTGTATCTCCGGTTCTGACGAGTGAAGCCAATGCAAAAGTGTCTTAAAACTTTTTGACAGGTCGCTGCCACCACCAGGTAAAAAAGGCAAGATGGCGACGGCAAAATTGCCAAACTTGAGGCTTCAAAACTGCAGCCCACAAACCAATGGGTGACACCACGATGACTACGTCCACTTCTTATAAACAGCCTATAGTTATTATTATTATTATTATTTTAAAACTGTATGTGTGTACATGTTCTTTTCTGTCAACATGAACTGACATTGAGATTTTGGTCCTAAACTTTTTGATGCGGCCTGCTGAAGCTCTACAGTAATTCTGCCGTCAGTGGAACATTGTTTTTGATCGACAACGATTTCACTGTGTTTCTCTATTAATCTGGAACAGTCCAAAATCACACAGTGTAAAGAGGCCTTTAAATGCCCAATCTTCAATTAATGCACAGTGCTCTTTCCACCACAGCCAGAGATTCCACTTAATTAAAAGGACATAAATTGGATAAATAACCATGACGTGGTTTTTGTATGTAGTATGACATATTATGAGTGCTTTCCTACTAACATGGATGTTAATCCTATCTGGTCCATGTTCATTGTAAGTTGCCAAACATCGTTTTTCTGATGAGTCATTGTGGGTCAACAACTCAAACTAAAGTAACTGAGGCCACTGCAGTAATACAGACTTGCATGATACTGACATTTGGGGTTTGGTCAGAATAACAGCTGCGGTCATGACGCTATAGCATCTCACATCCAGAGTGGGGTGCGTGGCAAATGAGGTACAACACAACGAAGGTTTAGTAGATTACCAGTTTCCGCATGGGTCTTCTTCTCCTCCAGAGTGCAGCTGACGTCGTGAACATCACAGTAAGCCCGGATTAGCCGCCAAAGAAAGGTTGAGTTCTGTCCGAACTACAGAAGTGTATCGAAGTGTTAGGTCACAATGTTCCGTATTGGCTGAGCTACAGGATCACATGTGTCAATCAAATGTACGCAGGAGTCGGCATACCTCCTCTCTCTGCTCCAGAAGGAGGGCGAGAATTTCCCTTTTGTCCGATTCGGTGGCCTGACGCATGCCGTCGATCCTCTCGAGGAGGACACACAGCCTGTCTGCAGGTTGTTCTTCCTCCCCCTGCTCCGCATCGCTTAGCTCTTCTTCCTCGGAGTCCGTCAGCGCGGTCATATACCTGAAAGCACAAACAATCACAGACACGTGTACCTTCAGTTTGCTGTCAGCATGTGCAACTCAACTTTACTGAGGTGGAATTGAAAGGCGAACTGAACAGTGGTTCCAGACACCAGGCCAGACCGTCTCCGTCCTGCAAGATCAGCAAGACGTGCCTCAGGAAGCGTCAATAAAAAGTCGAAATGTTAGACGATGGCCTGTGTCCCGGTAGCTCAATCTAAAGCCATGTTCAACTTGTGAGGTGGAATGAAAACACCTCGGCTGAAGAGCTTTTTCATATCAATCAAAAATCTTAACGAGCATTTTTTACAAGCCGTTTTCTGCATCAGGTGCTGATTTATAAAAGGATCAATCTTCGCTGCCTGTATACACACAACCGGCGGGCGGGTTTGTTGTTTACATAAGTGGGTCACCTAATTGTTTATAAGTTCTAGCTGTTAAGAAACTCTTGACGTCTTAACGTGGATACCTCAAGGCTTTTTCACAAAAACAAAACACAGGGAGACTTGTTTGTCGGGGTGAGGCACGCAACACTTGCGTTAGATGTTTTATGGGGCCTTTTCAACTCCTGTAAGCGTGTACAAACACCCTGAGCTAACACTTAAGAAGCAGCAGTATAAAGAGCTATATTAAAAAAGGTACAGGGAAAAATGAAAGACAAAATATGAAAAGCCTCTATTAAGTGTTGGCAGCGGCCGCATGTGCGTCATTGGTGGTTAAGGGAAGTATTTTGGGCTGCGAGCCATGGTTCTTGAGGGATGTGTCAGAGCGGGCCACAGACAGAACCAACAGGTGCCCCGAGGCCGCTTCCTGGCTCCGCCCCCACAACTCACACCTTCAAACCCGAGTGCCGCGATTACAGTAGCAACGTGAGGGCATCTGAGCTGAAGAGATTCTTTTCTTCTCAGTCGAGAAAGGAGCTGTCAAGAACAACGCGCCACGTCCGACAAAGTCAACAACACAGACGAGGCCGCAACGGTACGCTGAGACCAAAGAATCCCGTCCTGTTTTACAGTGATAATATGTCAGGGTTGTGTTGTTTGAATAGAAATAAATCGGTTTTAAAGCTTATATGTTAAATAGTCTTATATAAACAATGGATCAAATTACTTGTTCCCTCTGAGAGGCCAAAACATTAGTTAATGCCATGGACTGTATATAAGAAGTGGGCGTAGTCATCGTGCCGTTTTGAGTATATCTTTGAATACATGCGGCGCCATCTTGGCTTTTTTTGCAACCGATGAACAGACGTTACCGTATTTGGAATGCGTAGAGACATAATTTTTAGTAAATGAACATCATGCTGTATTGAAGAAGATGGAAGGAGTCGCCACCTGCTGGCCAGTAGAGAGAACGCACGATTTAAGACACTTCCCTCGGCAGAAACCGGAGGTTGCCGCCTGGTTTAACGTGAGCCTATTTAACTTTCGCTGAACAGCACTGTGGTCACAAGTGATCACTACAAGACGATGGCTAAAGATACAACGTAGCGTAACAGCAGCACAAGTTGCCTCACGGTTGTGTACCTCCGGCCAACCAGTCACGTTGCAGTTTACATCCACGTCTGTCCAAAATGTCATCACTTCCTCACTAGACATTTGTGTAAAACTGTCATATTTAGCATACGACTTCTTGAGTTATGGCCAAATTGTACAACGATTGTACTTCACGTCCAGAAACTAGACTTTACAGTGTCTTCACTTTAATCTCTATTTGTGTTTATACCGTCATTTTGAAATAGTGTGCCAAAGCCTTTCTACAATCCCCATCTCTGCACTAACCCCTGAGTAAACCATAAAAACCTGCAGGCAAGGCTCAAACCATTTATTGGCCAACACACCCAAGCTTAAAAAAAGAAAAAAATCTGAATGTGTGTGCTTACGTGTTGTTACTCTGACTGTTGCGGTCTTCCTTTTTCGTCTGCCTGCACCGTATCATAGAGCACTGCCTTGCAACAGACAGGCCTGGTGTTTGTCTGCAGCGAGGTAAGTCACATTATTGGACTTGTGTCATTCATTCATTCATTTCCGAATTCATTCATCCTTTTGTCCTTGTATTCATTCAGCAGTTCGGTTTGCCTGCCTCCCTGCAGTTATTTACTCAGTGGAGCTGGAGAGACAGGCAGCTGAGTGTTCAGCACATTCCTGTCACGCCATTCCACGGCTCATGAATCACTTGAGTTGAAAGAAAAAGAAGCTATGGATCTATTTGCATTGCTGTGCGTGTGCTGATGTAGTGTGTATATGTTTGTGCAGGAAACATTATTGCCTTTGCAATGTTACTAGCAGTCTAAATATTGTCATTAGCGTTTCAACACCGACTAAGTACATAATATCCCAGCAGGCCTTTCTGTGACTCACACGTGAAAAGAAATATAATTTTATACCTATTGACAATATGATATATTGACGATAGAAAGAACTGCAACATTTGGTTTTGTATTCAGCTATCCGTGCTGTGTAACACTCTTGGTAAAGTGAAAGCCTGGAAAGCTTTAACCTTCATTTTATCAACAGGCTGGGTGCTCACTTGGGGAGGTCGGCCACTCAGCATACAGACCCAAAGGGGCACTGACGGGATCTCTCACTGGAGCTTAGCAAAGGCGGTCTCCGCGGCTACGCAGTTCAAAACAAACCCGAGTTACCATCCCAACGTCGCCGGGCCTCGGAACACGCAGCCCAGCTTATTGAGCCTGTGTAGCACTGGTGACAGGACCAATGAAAGCCTGCTCTGCAAAGTGGGCTGACTGACTGGAGAGAGCCCCCCCCAACAGACTTATGCCCTCCTCTGTTGTGGTAAGTGGGGGAAAAAACAGACACATGATGACAATGCAAAAATGTAATGTAGTAATGATTCTCGCGTGTTCATGCCATGACGTTGGTTGAATTCTAATGGGCGACCTTAAATAGCACTTCTGTTTGGATGTTGCAACACAAGGTTCCTAAAATAGCAAGAGGAAGAAACAAATGTTTTTTTTAAAGTACACAACCGTATACATATGACAATTGGCTCGTCACTTCGTCAGAAGACAAACGGGCAAGAAATAGATCTGAACTGGAGGCGGGATGACACCTAGTCCTGAATGAACCTCAGGAAATAAGTAAGAAACAAAAACGGAAAATTAAAGAAAAAGAGACTTGCTTGATGAGGGTGACCTAAAGAAAAGTCCTCTAATAATGGCAATAATATATATTATAATAATAGATGATAATAATAATGAAGTTGAGGGCAAGAAAACCAAAATGACTAGAAAGGTCCACGCACTGCAGTATCTGCAACGACCACTGCTCTAATGTTTGATTAAATGAATACAAACCACAAATGTCAGCCATGTTTTTCATTTATCTCTTGCTCATCTCACGCAATAGATACTCTCTCATTCAAATCTATGCAGCTGCCTGCTGCGGCTTCTACCAGCTGGTTAGGAGGAGTGCAGAGTCAGCAGTCTGATGCTACGAAACAAGTCAATAAAATTAGATTTTTCAAAAAGTGTGAATCACCGCAACCACGAGAGGTCCTTGAGCATTCAGCCATAAATGATCCCAAAAATAAATAAATAAATAAGCTGATGGGTCCAGTAGTATGCGAGATTAGCCGTGGACAGACAGATGCACACACACACACGACCGAACACATCTCCACGCAGGCTCACAGCTGGAGATAATGAGCTAACAGATGCTAACAGATGCTAAAACCCTCTGAAAGGAACTGCAGAGTCGGACGATAATTCTCTGTGGGTCCATCACTTAGACTGATGGATATTCAGAGAGCAACATTTAATCGTTCCCAAAAATGTACAATAAGGAGCCTTTTGCAGTCGAGGTTGTGGGATCACAGAAAAGCCAGCGTTGGCCATTAAAGTGCGGTATCTTCATCACACTTTCTAACTATTTGTACACAAATCACACACTGTGTGGGTGGTCAGAGTGAGACTCGACAGACAGGTCAGAGACAGGTCAGAGACAGGTCAGAGACAGGTCAGAGACAGGTCAGAGACAGGTCAGAGACAGGTCAGAGACAGGTCAGAGACAGCGGGACCGGTGACACGTCAGACAGCTTAACGTGTGCACGGCATATACATTGTGTGCAACTCAAAATAAGTGTTTGTTTGGCTAAAAGCCTTTTATTGAAGCATGAACCTGAGGATCTAGACGTGAATGTCTCGGATGCGGACAGCTGCGGAGCGGCACGTACCATCGCGTTCACAGGGAAGTTCGACTAAAGCTTTTAATCACAAAGCAGACAATGAGCTCCCTTTCCTCTTTCTGAACATTTCTGCGCGAGTTGATCAGGCTTGCCCGTCACTAAACAAAACTCCTGCTCAGATCTGCTTAAATCAACAACCATCCAACGTCATAAATGCTATTTTTTTTGGGGGGGGGAAAGTAAAAAAAAGAAGTGGTAATGTCCTTGAGCTACAGTGACATGATGTGAATAACCTCAGTGGGAACTGTTCAAGAAATTACAAGTTCCTACAAGACGCTTTTCGACGAGGCCTCTGACAGCTTGGCACACCGACGGGGTGATTGATGAGTCTCCTCTCTGAGGAAGCCGCCGTGACACACGAGGAGCGAACCGAATAAACAGCTGGAACTTTTCAACCCCTTCGTTCTGCGTGTTTCCCCGTTTTGCTCTATAATTTGGACATTATGTCACACTAATTGTTCCGAGCGTTACGCAGACAAAGGCCGGAGCTGCGCCGCATTATCGGACGATTTGGTAACGCTGGTCACACTTTAAACACATCTCTGCAAACACACAGGACAGCTGATTTATAAAAAAAATATATATTTCAACACAAATGTCGGAAAACCATTAAGCTTATAAAAGCAATCATCTCCAGGAGAGAATAAACACAAGCCTTCGCCAATTCATGACTTGCTGAAGGCCCTGTTCATACTTGCACTAATGCCCCCTGTTGGAAATCTGCTGCCCCTAAAGGCATCATTTACAGTTGAGAAAATTGAGTAAACTCTGCCGTTTAAGACACGTTTTACTCCAATTATTATTAGAGACAATAATATTTATAATTATTAGAACTGACCGGCATACAGCTCAAGTTTTTGAGGCGGCAATGTGTTCAACCGAGATGTTTGCAGACTCAACATTTTGCACCGAGCGATTAATGCGCTAATCTTGAACGTATTCTTCAGGCTTTAGAGTTCAACAAAAATTGAATACCTATGACACAACTAGGGCTGCAACAACGAATCGATAAAATCGATTAAATTCGATTATTAAAAGAGTTGGCAACGAATTTCATTATCGATTCGTTGTGTCGCGCGACTATTACGCCACTCAATAAGTCGCGGAGATGTTTGCTGTCTGATTGTGAGGTCAGGCTGATCTGGGATCAGCTCTTTGGCCTGAAGTTTCTCCTCAAAGTTCTCCTCTCACACGGGTCTCGTATTTGTCATTTCCAACTTCTGGTTTCAACCGGAAGTTGAAACCGGAACTTCCGGTTCGCTTGAACCTTTAACTTCCGGTTAGCCGGTTCAACCGGAATCGAGGGAATGACAACTAAGAGACTTAAGAACTTCTCAAGTCTCTTAGTTGTCATTTCCTCGCTCCTCGAACCGGTGTTTTGCGCCGGTGTTCTGCGCCGCCATATTGACGGCCGTCCCTAAGCTCTAATGTAGCTCTGAGGAGCGAGGACCCACGAGAACAGACTTCCGGGAAGTGTTTTAACGGCCGACACGCCCCCTCATTGTTCATCTGTGATGTGATTGGACGCTGCAGCCGATCGGACTGATGAGATTGTTTTCAACATGTAAACAGTGAAGACAGATCACAGAATGAACTCTAGTTTATATTTCATTAGTTTTCTGATTCAACATCTGGTTTAAATATATGTTCATTGAACAACAAAAGGACCACAAACAACTTTCTTCATTTATTAGAAAGATTTGTGTTTTCACGATCTGATATTTCCCTCAATAACTTTATTATGAAACAATTAAAATCAGAGCGAGCTGGAGAGACTAAACCCTTTATATATAGATATCTATATATATATATATATATATATATATATATATATATATATATATAGATATAGATATAGATATAGAGAGAGAGAACTGAGAGACAAAATACTTTTGACATCATTCATCATAATTTCATTCAGTCACGTGAGGCTGTTCATTCCTGATTGTCGGGTTTGATGAGTTTTGATGACTTGGGAAATTAATGTTTTTTTGTTTTTTTATCCGATTCATCTAAAAAATTATCGACAGATTAATCGATTATTAAAATAATCGTTAGGTGCAGCCCTAGACACAACCCTTAGCATCACTGCTCTTATGGGGATATCGTGTGGAGATGCTGTTCTCCAAAGACTTCCAAGCCGGTGGGGGGGGGGGGGGGGGGGGGAGGCTACACATTCCCTAAGGGGCTGGAATTTCTTTGCCGCATCATACCCAGTAACCACCCGCACGCTCTGCTCGTACAAATAACAGAGCGGCAGGACAGGCTCTTCAATTACGGGAGCAGTGTGCGTGATGTGATTTCTTTTAAGGTGGAATAACCCCGGCTGTAATTAAAGAGCATTTGATGTGGCCGACGGCTGTCACTCAAAACCTGCGAACCACATCTGCTGGAGGGCAGTCTTTACACTTCCACCTGCTCCCCCAGCCAATGAGGAGGGCGATGGTAACACAAGTAGAGGTAGGCTGACCTGAAATGTTTATCCTTCATGAAAGGAGACTCATACGATACGGTGTTATTAGCCGCGTATGAGCCGCCTCACTTCCTATGTCTACAAACGTACGGACCAGCAATGCTTTTAGGGCGTTATTAGTCCTTTTAATGCCGTTTTTTGGGCCCTATGTCACACATTTTGCCGAGAAAATAGTGCCAAAAAAAACGATATACGTTTATGGACGTGTGTTTCTGTTTTTTTCTTCTTTTTACAAGCACTGTAGAGACACTCTTAGATGACACAGACGGTAAAACACAACACTCATTAATGATCCCGGGTGCACCGGATGTTCGGTTGGCCTGACTTTATGTTGTTATGTAAAGGTAATTGATCAATCATTGCGAGGACAGTAATGGTGATGGGGAGGAGCCGCACAGGTCTGATCTGAGGCTCACTGTGCACAACTAAAATCTGTGTGGTTAGGGTGTAAAAGCAGCTGAGTGTGACAACGTCTTCTTGGCACTTCACATGCCTTACTTCCTACACCCACGCAGCAAAGGTCAAATCAAGTTGAGTACTCGAGTGACGGCCGCGATGTCCAACCAAATCCTGGTCCCGCCACATCCAACAACCCGGTGTATTCAGTCGTGTCCAATAAAAAGTCTGCCTGACTGTCCGAAAACGTTAAAGCACAGGCGTAATCACCGTCATTTAACTGTTGGCGTTTTTACGAGGTCATGAGATTCAAAAGGAACACATCTGTTGTTTATGTTATCTGTGGATGGCACAAGTTCAAGGCATTTGGGCGTGGATGGAGGTGGATGACTGGGCATGTAGTGAATGATTAGTCTGCTGTTCTCTGCATGCACCTGAGGCGAATGTACATACTGCCAGGACTATAATTTAGCACATAGAGTTAGCCTGGTGAACTCGGAGGACCACGAGATTGTGGATTCACACACTGATCGCCGGATGAGGCTGTTAAAGTAAAAAAAAACGACCTGAAATCACTTCACACTTTCCTACCTGTTGAGATAGTTATCTGCTGCTTATCTATCTTGTGTTTATCTACTGGAATCATTTACATTAAGAAATGACAAGAAGGCTGAAGTCGATGCTGGTAATTCGCAGAAAAAAAAAGGATTATTGATAGAGATGCATACAGTTTTTGTGATCATAACAAAGACAGTTATTGACAGCTTTTCTGAAACCCCTGACACCAACATCTGCTCAGCTGTTACACTGTGCCCACTCATGAGCAGCAGCTAAGAACTGTAAACAGTGGAGTCTGCTGGACAAACTATGTATTGATGACACTGATTCGGAGTTATTACGTGGACAGTTTCTTCTAGGCGGCATTACGATTGAAATAAATACATCGACATAAATGTACTGAATTGTTATTATTAAAGTCATTAATGGAACACCAAATTGATCAAAACGTAATGTCAACGATTCTCTTTATTTATATATATATATATATATATGTATATATATATTTATTCTATATACGGATGTTCTTTTTCATTTTCATTTATGTAAAGCACACTGAATTGCCTCCGTGTATGAAACGTGCTATAGAAATAAACATGCTTGTCTTTTCCTCGTCTGGGTGATGCGATCAAATGTCACTCAATGAGTTTCCATTCGTAAACTCTACAACAGGTGGAGCAACACGGACACACCATCCTCGTCTTACGAGGCCTCGGATCGCGTGTCAAGTAATCCAGGAAGTTTTCCGTGAAGCTCGTATCGAGGTTTGTATCGTTTTAGACCAACGACGTGATGGATGACGTCTGAAACCGAAACGCGTTGAGAAATTATTGTTCCTGAATAAAACCAAATGAAGCCTCCCCTCTACACAAAGCACATTCACTGCCCTCTGCCCGGTTAAACCACCGCCACTTTACAGTTTTAGAACACTGACATTACCTCTCCTGCCATTATAATATATCATGATTCAATTATTGACCAAAGGATTATTGTACACGCATTTGATGCATTACTCACAAGACAATTAGCCTATTGGCCCGAAAATACATCGGCCTATACCACAGATCACAAGTTTGAGATCATGAAGGAGTGTTGCCTTAATATATACAATATGTACCGTAATTTATCTGCCTGTTTTATACGCCATTAATCCTTTTGCTTTCAAATTTGTTGTAAAGCTTTAATGCTTCATGAAGCTTCATCCTGCCAACACAGCTCTCTCTCCGTTGCTGTTGTAGCTGACCAGGAACCCGCAGGAGGGTCTTTATGCCCCGCCTTTTTTATTGCCAATCCGCACGTTGTGCTAACCTCAGCACCTGTTGCTAACGCCGTACGGCTTAATGTTTCTGAACTTTGGTTCCACATTACCTGTACCAGCTCCGACACACAGAAAGACTTCAATGCAGATGCGTTATGGAGTCCCTAACAGCCGTAGAGGGTGCATGTAAAATCAGGGGGGAAAATGTATATTCATCTACAACAGTGTGTGATTTGTGTACAAATAGAGAGAAAGTGTGATGAAGATACCGGATTTTGAGCACAGGGTGCTCTGGCAAATTAATGATTGTCATGGGGGCAACGATCCAAAGTACTGGCTGTGATCAAAGGTCCAAGTCTGCCATGTGATATTAATATTTGGTTTACAAGTTAGCCAGGGACTGTGCGTGTGTGTGTGTTCGGTTAAAAAACATTTTGTGTTATTACTTTGTGCGAGTGTGTCTGAATCCTGTAAACCTGAAGGTAGACTTTAAAGTCTTATGTCT
Organism: Leptoclinus maculatus; assembly: GCA_032191485.1. Taxonomy (NCBI): domain Eukaryota; kingdom Metazoa; phylum Chordata; class Actinopteri; order Perciformes; family Stichaeidae; genus Leptoclinus; species Leptoclinus maculatus. The sequence goes on from JAVDOI010000016.1 coordinate 16,187,681, forward strand.
GTGTCATTGTGAGGGGGTTGCAGTTATGACTTTTGGGCGTTGCTCAGAGGGAGGCAACTTAATGAAACACATCACTGACGTAGAATATGTTGCAGCAAAGGCGAGTTTGGACAATTTGAAAGAATCTGATGGGAGCGTGGTGAGTTACGCGAGGACACATTTTTGAGAAAATGTACTCACCCGCCCTCACTCTCCGCTTCCTCTGAGCTCCGCCCACCAGCTCTGGCCCCAGCGATGGTGCCTGCAGCCCTTTTCCTCCGCGTCGGCGTGCTCCTGTGGAGAGGGCCGGCTCGGCCCGCCTCGTCGCGTCCCCTCAGCTCCTCCCTGACCTGGTCCTGCAGCGTCGGCAGAGCACTCATCAACGACTTCATCTCCTCCTTTAGCTCGGACACGCACTGGATCAGGGCCTCGAGGCGCTCCAGCACCTCAGCCTGACCCCCCCCGGGCAGACCTGGGCCGTCCACCACCATGATGCCGGAGCCCGGTGCATTAGTGTGGTTGAGGTTGCACCGCGGCCACGAGCCTCTTCGCCTCGACCTGAAGCCCTGGTAGAACACCACAGCCAAACCGATGCCAGCCGCTCCAGCCAACGCTCCCAGAACCAGCACCTTGCCGGCTTCCTGGGCCATCCTGCAGGCCTGCGGAGAACGGACAGAAATAACAAGGATGGAAAATGTGGGACTCATATAATGAATCGGTTTAAAGATTACTTTGGCAATTGACAAAAAAATAATTTTGTCTATAAAATGCCAGAAAATAGTGAAAAATGCCCATCACAATTTTCCCAAAATGATGCCTTTAAATTACTTTTTTTTTTTTTTGACCAACAGTACAACACCCAAAAATATACCAATGAACAGTGACAGAACAATGAAAAGCTGCAAGTCCTCACATTTGAGAAGTCATATTAAGTAAATATTTGGCATTTTTGCTTGGGAAATTACTTAAACAATGTATTCATTAAAATTGAGTGTAAATAAAGAGTCGACTGGTTTCAGATTTTTTTATTTGTTTTCATCATCTAATGTGAATACTTAACTCTGTATCAACTGATAATCAGTTCTATAAAGATAATATTTGATTTATAAGCTAGCCAGTCTGATATGCATGTGTTCAGTTTGACATTTTGCATTAGGTATTATGGTGCTGTTGTAATGGTTGCTAAGTAGCCATAACTGTTGAATTATAATCAGATGAGAAATGACAACAGTAAAAAATGAACACTGAAACTATTTTAAAATGTAACTTGTAGTAAACTGACACCACCACCAACGGATACATTTGTAGTAATTAAAATGAGCAGATAGTGACCTTCCACTTTTAACCCAGTAACACAATGTACTCTCGGTGGCTGACAAAGTTAAAGACTTCCCTGTTTTCAGACACTTAGGTTACAAACAGGTTATTACATAAAGAAGAGTCTGTCGACTCAGTGGGCAGCACAAGGACACAACAACGTGTGGCTTCTAGAAAAATGAAAACATTCTGTCTTTATCTAAGTTAGGACATCATTCTCTCTGTGTGTCCTCGAAGTGTGCCTCCTGTCATTTGAATACCCTGCCTCGAAGCAAAAACATAAAGTACTTGTAGTTTAATCTAAACTATGATCTTTTACTAAACCTCACCAACTAGTTTGGTTGCCTAAACCTGCCAGGAGATTCCTGGCAGAAAGCCCTGAAGGCTAACTTCATGCCAACCCTAAGGTGAAGGAAGGCTAAAGTAAGTTCATAAACGAGAGATACGAGAACGACTAACTGTCTGAAAACAGACAACAACAAAAACTAAAGTTAGCTTATATAATTGGATCAACATACTAATCACACAGCGAGGGTGTTAGCCAAAAGTCAGATAGTGACAGCAGCTCTATAAAGCCAGACCACAGTTGAGAGGTTCTGACTGTCAGGGGTCTCAGGCATGCGTCAACCTTATTAACTTCATAATGTCATTATTACGCGTTAATATGTTAATTAGCTGTCATTGACGAAAGTCTTGCTGCTAGCTAAAAGTCGCCAAACGTTGTGCTAACACTCGGAAAAAAAAGTTACTCGCGGAGGTTAAACGGTTTAAACGCATTATATGCTGAGTTTCAGCAATACAGTATCACAAGAAGACGTTACGTAAACATGTTCTTTCTAAAATACCACAAAATTGACCATTTTAGAGCCCTTACTGCACAGGTAAGAGTGGAGGCACCTCTGTTGGCTTGAAAGCGTACTGGTGTAACCGTCAAAACATTCCGTGTGTGCTCAGGCGCCACAATGAAGCGTTCCGGGCTTCGTGGGTATCCTCACAATAAAAATGACGTACGTCTTATTGTAAGTGTAGTGACTTTAACAAATATCCATTTTATATCTTAAAGCCACTTGGGGGCGAACGGGAGAACTTCCACAAACATTTCACTGTCCAATGCGCTGTCTTTCTTTCGATCCGTTGATCCATTTATTCCGTTTGCACATTGACACCATAACAGAACACCATAGGATACTTGACAGGTTAATATATCACCTTGGAATTCTGCTTTGACATGCCACATTGACACGACACCTTGACACGGTCAAAAACTGTTAGCTTCCAATCCACACACCTGATTCTCATTACCAGGCACTTACATAAAAACAACAAAACAACATTATGGCTCCAACAGTAAGTTTAACGCAAATAAATCGTCAGCAAAAATCAAGTTGTCCTAAATGTATCCTGTTATGACCTCCGATCTTTTAAATGGCATGTAAATGTCACTTCACTTCATCACTGCTTCCTCACATGTGCGTGCTCTCTGTGTGGAGTCTGCATATTTCTACCAGGTGCCTCCTCCCTCAATCTAAACTGATATGTCACCTAAAAACGACTCAAAATGTCCATTAGTGTGGTCTGCCTGGGCGTGTTACTGTAGATCTTGGACCCTATATACACCACACCCATCAAATTAATTGCATTTTTAGGGGCTAAAAGTGATCATAAACTCACGAAACTTTGCAAAAGTGGCAAAAATATAGATATCGGTCTGGTGTTCCGGGGGGGGGGGGGGAAATGTCTCGATAGCGCCCCCTACAAAGTTGCTGGAATTAAACTGCTTCTTTATGTTGCAGTGTTGGCAAAAAAGCGCATTTTGCCATTAAAGTTGTAATTTGAGCATACATTTTCCAATCTGCTATACATTTCTCACACTTGATAACAGTCAATTTCAAGGACCCCACTCTGTATTTGTTTAAGAAGAGTTCGTGGATTCTATTGCACAAGGAAGTTATATTGTTTTTAATGCCACATTGCTTTCTTTTGTCTACCATTGGGGAATTGTGGACATTACTTCTTCCTCATGAACATAGCGACTGCAATAGCTTTTGCAAATCTCCGGTAGGCTAAAGATTCTTCACTGTAATCCAACACATCTTGAAATATGAAAGCCAATTTTTGAGCTTGTGCTTCCTGTACGGATTGAACTTTTTAGTCACTGATTCTGCATTCACAGTTCAACTTTTACTTGTATATGTCCCACAGGACGTTTGCCCTATGTATACTGGCAGCATAAGTAGTCCTATCCTTTATACGAACTAAAGAGAAATCCTGTCTTATTACCTTGATGAAACTACAACATCTTGTCTTTCTGGACCACAGTCTATCTCATCTCAGAAAACATCATTGGCTCTAAACTGAAACGATAAACAGGCATGTTCCTCAGATCGTTAAAGCACCCTTTGTAATGAAATGTATGCATGATATAATAAGCTGTGATGAAGCATTTGATTACTGCGCACATAAAGGTTTGTATTGCACTGGTTGTTAACAACTTGTTATGTTGCTATTTTGACATTTTACCAACAGAGATGTGGATCTAGTGTTTTTTGTGCCAGAATTGTATTCCTAGAGAAGAGTTCTCATCAACCATATCATCACAACACGTGAGGGAATAATCAGTGAGCAAAGTTGAATACCAGAGCTGCAACAGTGTAAGGAAGCGTGTTGCATAATACTATTTGTAAGAACGGGTGATAATGACTGCACTTAAAGGCACTCATTGATCATTATAAGTTAATTGAGTTGAATGAGTTTAATTTCAGATAGAATGTTTACAGTGTACGTGTTGCACCTTTACTTCTGTCTTTACTTTATCAATACATCAGGATTTTACATATTTTAAAATACAAATTATTGCCATGCTGCTCTAAATCATTATTCTAGTTAAAAACAAAGACCTACCTCTACGATTCACTCGTCTCACCAGTGTGTCCCTGCAGGGAGCTTGGACGGATTTAAAAGAGTTACTAAGTACACGTGTTATCACATCAACAGTGGACCTTTAGTCAGTGGACATGGAGCTGTCCCTTCCTGGGTTTCTATTCAAGTGTTACAAATGGCTTGTCTTTTGGAGGACAGTTAGAATGATAAACTCATGTTTGACCTTACGTAAATACTTCACTTGTTTTATTAGATATTTTGTATTTATTTTAACATTTTTGTCAGATGCTTGTGTTTTTTCGTTTTATCTTGTTCGTCCGCACAAGTTCATGATTAACGATTTGGGAAACTTTCCCTCTGAAAACAACCGAGCAACAACGATGACCTCGCTGACCTTTAGAGTTAGTCCATTGAGTCATATGAATGGGGCGATCAACGTTTAATCGACTTGGCGGAGGTATACGTGCGCTCTCTAAAAGGTTATTTCTCTTCGCCTGCAGAGAGGTAGACAGCCAGTCTTGCTTGGAGACAGAGGTGGCAGGGAGTTCCCTTTCATAATATGATGTCAGGATTGCTACGTGCAGTTTCTTCCCTGCTCTCTGAACACGGTATTGTTCCTCAGCCCACAGCCTGCATTCTGCCTGCACGGGGAACAAAAAGCCCAGCTGAAACCTGGAGGCATGGCGGTGCAAAAGAAAAAAACAACAAAAAAACAACATTGGTTCTGGGTTGGCCCCGCAGACGTAGATATGCCGATAAGGCAGGCGCATCCAGCCATGGCCTTGCTCCCATCGGGTCAAAGCCAGAAGATAAGCAGATATTGTCAACACTGTCGTTTTATCCACCCACCACACATCTGCCCGAGCTCTGACACGGGGTGGGGGAGAAATCAAAGCAGCCTCAGATTTGCCTTTGTCCGCAAGAAACAAGCCCAATGCAGTTGTCAAACAAAACGTGGGAGAAGAATCAGGGTGAAATAAGGCATCACTATCAGGACCCTACTGCCAGACCACAGAGTGTGAAGCCCAATTGTCCCCTGTCAGTTTTCTACTCATGTGCATGAGACAGCTACCTGTCTGCAACAGCTGCGTGACGCGTTCACAGATATAGTTTAAAGGCTCATTCAGACGTGAATATGTGTTGTGCAACAGAAGTCACAATAGCATTCCGCTGTGAGGAATCGGGGAAGTCCAACTCATAGGCCTGCCCTTGCTTTCCTGTGTATCTCAGCTACGAGCACTTGGTGTTCTTATCCTTAGACCTAGCAAGAGACACTCAGCGACACTACTGTAGTCAGGGCGTGTTGCCAAGGAAACGGAAACTGTTACAAAAAGCAATATAAAATGGTGAAAAGCTCTTGACAGCAACAGTTATTATTAAACGGTCTCAACCGGTGAGGCTGAGGCATTTCAGCTCTGCCTTTAAGCAACTTCCATCACAACTCTGATCCGTGCATTCACCTCAGAAACAGGACATTGCAGCTGATTTTCTGTCACTGCATTGGTGATGGACTGCTTTGTCCCTTCAACTAATAACTGAGGATGGTTTGGTTAGAGGTACAGGTCTGGCCAAGAAGACGGATGCTAATTCTCCTGAGGGTAAACCAGGGGGGAGAAAGTTAAATGCATCCATTAAACCGAAATTCAGGAAATGCTGGTTTTAAAACACCGGGCTCTCACAAATTCTTCTGGAAACTTGTTTTTCTGAATGTGTGGATCTGTTGCTGGAATGACAACCAATACTACTCCTGATCCCAAGCTAATGTTTCAGGCTTCAACTCTCAAACCTTGGCATTCAACAGGTGACTAAACTGAAACCTATCAGTGTGCAGTGTTCCAGGCAGAAGAGCAGTTCTCATCAGGCAGTTTGTTCGTTCACATGTGACCAGAGCTCACTTGACGTGTGTTGTACCTCTGATTAAAACCAGTACAGTATATATATCCATATCCATATACAAGAACTGGAATCGTGAGAATACAGCTGATTCGCATGTAGACAATGTGCTTTCTCTCTGTCTGTAAAACACAAGGACACGCATCCACCTCACCTCCCTTATTAAAATCCTGTTTCCCCTGTCTGACAGTCACTGCACCCTGGTGTGGCACACAAAAACAGCGATGCTGAATATCCTGAAACAAGAATGGTGACAATGATGCTAATGTTTGCAGCTCAGACTTTATACAAAGGCGGAGTTATAACAATAGCGCAATGATTTTCTTTGTTGTTGGTGAAAACATTGATAAAATGCATGCAGTATCAGCACCATAAATCGCTAGGTGTCCTTACATCAATTACAGTAGCAGTCACTCACCCATGTGTCCGACTCATTATGTTTGTCTGGTTGTTGTTTTATTGATTTTACCTTTGACAGCACTCACAGATCTCAAAACTCGCACTGTACAGATATGAGCTTATATTAATGAGATTTCCTGACATTGACTTTTGACATTACAGCAATTATATAAAATAATAAAATAACAATTATAATTTCCAAAATAAACAATCAGCATTAACTTTACAACTTATGTCATGTTTGTGAAGTTTTTACCAGTGGTGGGCCGTCAGGGCCAGCTAAGCCTTCTCTGCTGGCCTAAACAGAAAAAAAAGTTATAGCTATTTTATAATTTAATAATTTTTAACAAATACACTACATGTATTATCATTTGTTTCCCATTAGTTTATTTTCTCATTGCTCCTGTCTTCCTCTGTTGCTCTGCTTCTAGCCTGCAGCGCTGCTTCCAGCACAGCTTGTTTTAAGGAGAGCTTTTATCCAATCAGATTTCACCTCTATGCTGTCTCTATAGAAGAGAGGCCCGAGGTCAGGTAGACTTTGCAGATTAAAGTAAATGGGGACGCTATTGTTGATTGTCATAGTCTTCAACCAATCAGATCTTTAGTTTGACATGTTGGGCGTATTCTTTGACGTGCCACTGCTACCCAGGTAACCTGCTAAGTACGTCTGCATTAACGTGCGCCGTGATTGGTCAGTGGACCAGCGTGACTTTTGTCAAACAGAAAGCTAGCTAGCAGATCTTAGTATTTTAGTAAGAGTTCAGGTTGAAACATACAGTATGTAAGAAAAGTTATGACATTTTTAGAGTTTTGCTTGGTGTAGATTTTTTTTAACCTAGCTTTGTTTTTTAACACTCAATGGCTGAAGGAGGAGGAGAAACGGATTTCTCAAGACCATAAAAACTGGACATCGTATCAAAGGGTCGGTCAACCCCACAGTACTAACGGTATTTCTGGCTGACAGAGGCGGAGAAGCGTTGCACATTTTATGGCTAAATGAAACTTTTGCTGAGACCCGAGTGGATCTACAACTCAACGAACACGTTCGCAGGAGGTCCTCTGACTGGAACTGAACTGAACCGATGTTCTGAACAACCGCGGTATTAAACTCTTCATTAACAAAGAAAGGAGGATGGACTTTGTCTTTAAGTGAACAGCAGTTTTGGTAAGTGAAGTGCTTTTGTGTTTTTACATCTGCAGTAACGTTACTACTGTTAGATTTTCTATCGTGTCGTTTTTATGATATGGTGAATATTGTTCCCTCTGATGTGAATAATAGTTGAATGGCTCATGCTCTTCAGTGTGCGGCGGAATACGCGTGTTAGCGCTGCAGTGTTGCTGGATTGATTTGTTGCTTTGTTGTCATATAAATATATGTGACTGGTTCTTGTGAGTTTGTTCTTGTCATTGTGTTAATTACATTGATTCGAACGGTTTAATACGAATATGTGTATTATTACACCCCTAGAAACAAATAATAACCGTAGCTGTGGCTCATAATTAGGTTATTCAACTGTAGGACAGCACAGATGGCCCAGGTATAAAATGCACGGCCCGCCACTGTTTTTTACATATACGATTTCATCAAACTATAAGAAATAAAAGCTAAAGAATGGTGCAACAGTTTGTAGTGTATGGACCTTAGCCTTAACGTTGAACATTTAGGCTTACAGAGCACATGCTAGTATTTGATGGACATTTGAGTTTCTTAGGTTTTATGTCAACTGCATCCTAAAATATCTATCTTGCAGTTATGACAAAATGTTATTACTCCCTGACAAATGATGAATGCTGGGAAAATCTAAGGCAAGCAGATTGCATCAGAGACCTCTCTGTGACCTTTGACATTGTGGTCTAACGATTTTTTCTTTCCTCTCTGCAGTGACTCGGGGACACAATCATGTCATGTCATCAGACATCCTTCATTCCGTTCGAGAGCAGATACACATCACTTAAAGAACAAATGTGACGGATCCTTAGAGAGATGCTTGCCCCTCACAAATACAACATTTTGTTTTTCCCAAAGTCTGAAAAGCTGGTAAGAACACATAGTTCCTTAAAAAAACGTTCATAATAACATCAACACATTCCAGGCCCTGAACTTTGATCGGCCCTCCCTGTCCTCTCCCTCTACTAAGTAAACAAACAAGCTTATTACACTTATCTCTTCTACGAGATGTATGAACTTTATCGTCAACATTTAGTTTGAACAACAATTGTTTTTTTGAAAAGGTGCTGAAAACTAAAGTGGATAAATGTGATCTTAATGACCATTCAAATTCTTCAGCATGAATGTAATAAAAGTCTGATTGGAGCGTGTGAGGAAAAATCCTTTTAATAGTTGCAGGCAGCTTGTGGCCAGCAGGTGGTGCCTAAAGAATACGTATTGGGATCCTCCTGAGAGGATGAAGTGAGGGTGATGAGCAGGATATAGGAGACATGATAAGCAGAGATGGTGCTCATTGTCATCCCCGTGCGAGTTTCATCACTAGTCTGAATTGACCGAGACACAACAGCTCTTTGTGGTTCAGGGTGGAATAAGCCCAAAATCGAGATAATCTGCTCTTAAACACAGTCTGGGCTTAACTTTGACAGCTCCAGACATATTACCCAGCCTGCATCTGTGTATGAGAAGGTGAGGAAAGCCTGAGTCATGTCTATTTGGGTAGTTACATTATGTCTCCTCTCCTCAGGTACACCAGAACATGATAATTAGATATTACCAAATGCCACGTTCAGGTAACACTTTAAAAAAAAGCTTTTTATCTATTTTGAAACAAGCAGAACTCAGAAGGTGGAGACCTATGTAGAGCCTAAACATTTTAAATAAAACTGTCTCAGGTGTCGATAAAGCAAGAGCCACAGTCGTGCCAGCAGCTCTACGAAGCTGTCCTTTGAAACAGCAGTGGATTGAGCTAAAAGCTAACGTCATCATGCTAACATCCTCACAATAGCAATGTTTAGATGCCAATGTGTAGCAGGTATAATGCTTACCATTTTAGCCAGTTGTGGGTTGTATACTTTCAATCACTCAATACAGCTGTGGTTTTTGCAGACACAACTGGTGGAGGTCTGAACTCTACTGAGTGCACCTTTAGTTAGTTTTGAAAGTGTTGAATTTTTTTTATGTTTTTGACATTTTTACATTATGATAGATGAAAAGTCAGAGGATTGCCGAAGGCATCAGGATTCAGCGTCTATGAACTATGAATATCTGTATAAGGTTTTATGGCAATCCAATAGTTTATTAGATATTTAGTCTGGAACAGAATGGTGGACCGGTAGGCCGGCTGCCCGACACACCAACATTGCCTTCCACAGAGCCATGTGTGTGACTGATAAAAGCCTTTGTTTGGGTGCTCTCAAAAACTGTTACGAGACACCTTATAACCAAGACCAAAAAAACAGCGAGAGAGTAAATAACTCCACGTCTGTTGTAGCCCCAGGAGACGCTGTTGTAGAACATCCATCAGCTTCAAAGAGCAACAGAATTTTCTGCATCTTTCTTCATATTCTTTTGATCAATGTTTGATGATTTCTCAAAGCGGGGAATGGCGAGTGCACGGCAAATAAAAGTGAATAAGGGAGGAATACCAATAAGAGTGTGTATGGCCATCCCTTCTTTCACAGGTGCCACAGGATGTTACAGAGTTCATGGCTATTAATGCTGTCTGTCACCCGTCGGTTGTTAAATATATTTTCCATCCTGATGGGAAATGCAGGTGCAGTTCAGAAGGTGATTCATTGCTGAATTGGCTGTAGGCAGAGCTGATTAGCCTCTACAGAGCAGACAAAGGTGAAGTTATTATCATGAGGCGCACCGCAGAGGGGCTGTGTCACCAAGTTACAGACAGTTCAGTGGGAGGTTGAGAAGATGGTTTATTATCCATGACAAGATGGACGGCATCCAGCACAGGCTTGTATTGTCTGAGGCCAGTGAGGCCTTACAGGGGAAGTGAGGAAGTCTTTGTGTTATTTCTAAAACGGGAGATAGTTGAAGTCACTAGAAGAACACGTGGGGGTTGGTTTGTAGTTGAGAGTTACATTCGGGTTCAGAAATGACAATATTTTTAAAAAACTTTGATTGTTCTGTGGAACATCTCAACTGTTACTGCAACGTGACTATGAATTTAAACTTCAATCATGTAACGGTAAACCAGTAAAGCTGTTGTGTGATGCTTTATAACAAAAATAACAAACGGGAGGAGAGGGAAGGCGCAGCTAGGTGCCTCATTTTTACAGAGGGGTTTGTTCATATATCATTCATAGCCTGATTCATTCAACATTTTAGTCCTAAAACATGGTGAGAATTAAAAACATTTTTTTGAAGGTTGACAGTATTTTATAATTTATGGAATGATACAGAGATATCCAAAATCCCCTCTGTAAAAACCTTTGACTCTAATGTTTCAAGAAAATGAAACAAGAAAATGAAACAAGAATTCTGAACCTTGTTTTATCAAATGTTCAGATTTAGTTTTTTTTGGGATATGTATGCAAATTTGCACATATTTAATAAGTGAATGCCTAATTTGCATATTTAAACATAACATTTGAGAAAACTTGTAATATAAATAATAATTGCCTTAATGTAAGTAATCAACTGTGGAAGATTCATGGTGACATGTATTAGTTCAACATTTGACCCTTTTCACCTTTACTGTTTCCCCTTAAGTAATAACAACATTGTTCACCACATCATTTAGTGAAATCACTAAAAAGAAATCCGGGGTTCAATAATCTGGCTAAACCTTTGATTTGATTACAACCTGTCTGGTCGCCTGACTGCTCGTGTTGCATGCCCCATTGGACTTTGCAGCAGCAATGTCACCCTCTTCTCATATCTCAACACTTAGTTTGGTGAGTATATTGTCATCATAACTGACTCAAGCTATAGTTAACCAGATTCATCCTTTAAACATAGTGCTGGTGATGCTACGGCCGACTTATTGTAAACTGCAGCGGAGTGTCTTTGTTTCGGTGACGCCGCGGCCCCATAAATCGTCCCAGATGCCGCATTATGGCGAGAGATGATGAAAAAACAAGACAAACAGTAAACAATGCATCTCCTCCCCTCTTCGCCTGAAGCTTCAATTTCTCATGTTTTTCTCTCCCAGGCTTTTACTCTTTACTCGTGTGGTCGCTGAGGGAAAGCCACCACAGTGGCAGAGAGGCCCAGAATAGCCGTGGGTGGGGAAGGCCAGCGGACTTGCATGTGGGCTGCTGAGCTGCGCGCTCTGTAGTGTCTCTAAACTATCCGTGGGCCTGTGGAATGGAGGCTGCTTCCTCGTGCATGCCAGTGGTCGGAGCCCGGCCTACACACCCTCAACTATTTCTGTCCTCTTCACTCACTCTTTTTTCGTTTTCCCTCCCTCTGTCGCTCCCACTTTCTCTCTCTCTCTCTCTTTTGCCATACAGCTGCCTTTCAGAGTTATAACAGATTTGGAAATGCAGTGGAAGCATACGGGAAGATGACAAGTAGGAGGGAAATTGAGTGTGAGAGGGAAATAGCTAGATTAGATGCTGCACCAAAAATGTAAATATATATCTTATTCTACGTTTCCATTCCCATTATTCCTATTCAATGATTTGTTATGAGAAAAACTACTTTTTTAATAAAAAAAACAAACTTTATTCCACATATTCTTGACCACGCACGTCTTATTTTTTTTAAAGAAATATTTATCTGTTTTTTCCCTTGTCGTTAATTGCTCTGTTGGAAGGAAAAGCTTAAAAGTAACAGGAAGAAATTACACATGTGAGTTAAATGCATGATGCTATTTCTGGTAGTAAGCAGTACGGTTAAAAAGGATAAACACACCCAGTGGAGTTGTTAATCACAGCATCAGTCATCAGTGTGAAAGTAAATGCACTTTTAACGATAACACCGACATTCCTGGGGCGTTACTGCCGCTGATCACACAATTATGTGGAGCCGATTGAGCCTAATTCAGTGACTAATGAATGTTTAGCTACCTCCGGGCAGGGCAGTGTAATCTGAAAGAAACGTGAAACATTCCATTTGTTCGGTATCTGAATGTGTCGGCGAACTGCACCGCTGGGACATATAAATCCAAAACAATGTAATGACAGGCTATTGGGGGAATTTTTCCGCCGCGCTGAGACCGGTATTGTTTCAGAGAGGCCTTAAGTTAACATTTGTTATCCTCCGGCTTTCTTTGCTGACTTAAATGTGTGCTATTCAGCAACACAAAGGACCATATGAGTGAAATATTGCCTGTTTGTCCGGAGGCATTCCAGGCACCTGGTGAAGCACAAACACACGGACGCTCACTGTAGAAGAATGCGTTCACTGAAGACTACCGCTGCTGCATCTCCCACTCAAACACTCCCTCTGTCTCTCCCACACTCACACTTACTGTACTTTCGTGGCCTGGGAACATGCCAGCTAAGCCTACTGTATTTCTCTACCGTGCATTACATACATGACATACTGGAGGCCCACTCTTTATGGTTCACTGACCTATATTACCTACGTTGTCACACGCAGTAAAGAAAAGCCCTCGCTATCCACCCCCCATAATGCATCCCAGTCTTTTCTTCACAGTACGTATCAGCGTCCTAATGCTCTGATTGACGGCTAGCCTTGGCTCCAGAAAGTGAGAGATAAGCAGGCCCAGATGGGGCAGGTCGGATGTGTCTGCCCTTATGATTTAGCTCCTAGTTTGGGACAGCGGAGGGGACCAGCGCCGAGCTCACTCCCCCACCCCCCCGGCCTCGGCCCCATGTCAAATACATACCACATGGGAGAGGTGTATATCACCGTTTGATCTGCCCTGTGGGGGAACCGGCATATCCAGACTGGTGTGTTGCTGGCGTGTTTCTCTCCTCATCCTCTGTGTGAACCGCGGGCAGTGAGGTTGAGATAGGCAGTAAACTGTGACGGATAAAATATATGGCTGCTCGTTATGCCACAGAAGATATCCGAGGGGTTGATCTTGGACATCAGTCTCATCGTTTCACAGTTGCGAGCTCCCTGTGTGACCCCGCTGACTGGTGAGGTTGGGAGGTTGCATTGCATTGTGCTGCCGAAAAACAGAGCGGGTTGAGAAATGGCTTCTAATCACGGCACACAAGATGAATGATGGGCCAGTAATTGTAGCAGATGTTATCATGTAAGACCAAGTGCTTCTGTCTGACCTGGGAGAATGGAGGGTTAGTCTCAATAATAATTACCCGTCATTTTGTCGTAAACTACAATGGATAACAACTCACTGTCAAAATTTAGAAGAGACACAATGACAACGCTAACAGGCTGATGATTAGTAGGTAAAATGTTAGGTAAAATACTGTGTTCGCCATGTCAGTTTAGCGTGTTAGCATGCTAACATTCGCAAATTAGCATCAAACACAAAATAAGAAAGTGTTGGACAGATTGCTAGCGTGGCTAAAAAGGAAACGCATATGGCAGTTTAACGTAGATTGTTTTGAATTGACAAATACAGCTTATAAATAAAACAGTATTTACAGATTACATTATAGCTTTTTAGTGCAATGTATAGGCTACTTTGTAACTGGTAAACTGGTAAAAAAAAAATCAAATACAAAAGCACGCTATTTAATGCTGTATAATTACAACAACATAGGAGCTTTTATTTCATTACTAGCTTTGACCTCATATTAAGCTATTATTTTGGATCTAAGGGCTCAGAACCTCCCAGGGCTTTCATTACCTAAACCTTTAATCCAGAACATTGAACGCTTACAGGCAACATTAGATAATAACCACAGTTCAATGATTCAGAAACAACCAATTTGTTAACTGGAAAGATCCAGGAAAGATGCATTCGTCAGTTAATTATCAGCTCGGCTTCCAATCAGCCTCCTCTTTGATGGTCTCTGTGTTGACGCCATACACCACTTGTGTCCAAGCTATCAAATGGCCTTCCTTTCACATGATCAGCTCTTTTGTGGCCTCTCCTTTAGCTTTGCCTTTTGCACACACTCAGTTCCACCGCACACGCTCGCTGGCTCTGAATACAACAAAGCCTGAGGCATCCCTGGTATTTGTCTAGCCCCCGCAGCAGCTCCCTCTGAGGAACAGGCCGTTATTACAGGCCTCCGCACGATTCTTTCTGAGCAAATTTCTATGTTGGAGTTGAGAAATGCAGAGTGTGATTCTGTGTGTGTGGCATGTATTGATGTTACGTAACGTGGAGGGTCATTTTGTGAAGTTGAACAGACGCTGAGAGGAATGGCAGGGTCAGCGGGCTTCAGTTAGACTAGACTAGTAGACTGGTGTCAAGTTAAAATACCTGGAGTGTTCTTGCCTTCTGTCGACAGGTTTGGACAGGACCCCACTGTGTCAGCTTTTAAGCTACAATGTCAGCTCTAATTAACAGTCACGGCAGATAGTAGTTGGGAAGTTGCTTTGCGCAATTTTGCTCTGGGTGAAAACAATTTAGAAATATGCTCATCACACCTTGTTCTTTTCCCAGTAGACTTGATTTACCTGCTATTCTTTGAATTCATACTGTTTGTATTTTCCTCAATTTCGACTTTTCTCCAACTCTCACAGCTTTAACCGATTCCAGCTCAATATCTGTGTGGCTGTGGGATCAGTAGCAGCTCAGCTGCTAATCATACAGATTTGAGACCGATAGCTGGTCCCGCTTGGTTTTGTGTCATTACTCGCAGTTTCCAGCCGCAGCAGGCAGCTGTTTTTAGCTAAAAATATCTGATAATTCTCACTGTACACAAGTAAGCAACTAGCTGGTGAACACAGTGGAGCATTAAGCAGCTAAATAGCCAGATATTTCCTTCAGGAGTTGGTTGAGACCAAAACAGAGCTAAAAGAGGAGTGAATATTGAATATTACACTCATGCTCTGTATCTGCTAGATGCGTGGATAGACGGTTGTTAGCTGATACGATAGCATAATAACTTTATCAGGTTAAAAAACAATTCACACAGCTTTAAAATATCCACTTCCTGTTTATTTTTATTTATTATTTTTTATTTATTTATTTATTTTGCAGGGACAATGCACACCAACCAACAGTTGAACTGTAAGTGAGCCAGAGTTAGCCAGAGATGCTAATTTCCATCTGCTGTCCCCAGCCAGATGTTTCAAGGCAGCCTAAAATAACAAAATCTAAAATGGAAACGGAATTAAAATTCATAGACAAACGGACAGCAACGTATAGACAAAACCAATTCACAGCAAAAGAGAAGTGTACGACATTAAAGCAGAACAGACATAACAGGCTGCAGCATGCGTCAGGCAGAACAAACCCACCTACAGTACAAGCACATATACAGTATAACACTGAAGCACATAACATACACATCAAAGAATGGAAAATAGCCGCACTGAACAAGACAAATGCACATATAGGCGAAACAAGCAGGCAGGACAGAAAGCACATCAATGCTTGCACACCTGATTGGCAACAAGCCATTCCTTAAGGTTATGCTTGAATGTTTTGTACGTGTTTTGTACGTGTTTTGTGCGCGTATGTGTGGTGGCAGAGCATTCCACGAGTGAGCTGCCTTCACAGAGAATGTAGATTTGCTAAACGAGTTTAATAAATAAAAGTCACTATATAACTTTATATGTAGTTTCTAAAGTTATGTCATCAAGTATAACGTTTGGAGCTCCTCCATGAACAATGCAATGGAGTTGTTCATGTTTACTTAAATGTTTGGACTGTCTTAGACCATAGGAAGAACATGTAGGAATTTTGAAAATGGGTGTAGCTCCTCGTCAAGCAAAGCTAATTATTCTACAACTTTAATCTGAATGCAGTAGGGATCCATGAGGCTATCTCACTCTCGTCAAAAAGTTAAAATTGTCCAGTTTCTCAAAAATCTCAACGTCAAATAAAGACTATGTATGTTTTTAAAATTGCTGGCACTCGAGTTAGATTACAGAAAGCTTACAGTACGTGGCCATCATGTACATCGTCATCTGACACAAGGCGTTATCCAATATAATTCTTGTTAAAAAATGAATTAATTGGATTAATTTGGGAGAGAAGGGAGTTCACGCTGAGTTATGGCCCTGTCACACTATTGCGTATCGTACTAGCGTATGCGAGCGTATGAAAAATATCAGTCATACGCTGGTATACGGTGACAGACGCTAGGGGTACGTTAGGCATAGGTTGTATACGTTTCAAGCACGGTCGCATACGCTGGCATACGGCGAGGCAGAAAAGTTTTTTTAAGCATGCTTAAAAATGTTGTGCGTGTGCGGACGTATGGTTTATACGCTAAGCATACGATCGGCATACGCTGAATACGCGAGAGTTACGTCAGAGGTACGTTACTCATAGGTGAAGTACGCTGGTCATACGCTGACATACGCTGGCATGAAGGTGTACCGTACAGCTAGCGTATTGATAGGGCATGAGTCACGTACTTCTAACGTATGCCTGACGAATGAGTAACGTATTTAACTTAAAACTAGCATTTGATTGACGTATGGCCAGCGTATGGCCAGCGTACTGCCAGCGTTTTGGGAAAGTGTATATATAGGCTCCCATTTCGAGCACTTCTTCAGTTCTTCGTGGACCTACAACGAGAGAGGATGGAGGTAGCTCTTCTACAACATGCATGCGCAGTTCATACGCTGCCCATACGCTGGTCTTACGCTGGTCTTACGCTGGTCTTACGCTGGTCTTACGCTGGCCATTCGCTGTCCATACGCTGGCGATATGCTACTCATATGCTTCTCATAGGTTCAATACGGTAAGTATACGAAACATTCTGTATTTTCAAGGGTTTTTTGTGCGTTTGAAAGTTTTTTGGGGAATTTGCATACGCAACTCATACGTTTTTATCATACGCAATAGTGTGACAAACATACACTGTTTGAAAGAATGAAACTCTCAAATTAAAACGGTTGAAATCCAAAGTAGAGCAGATGGTGTCTGGGTATCTTTAAAAGCCCTGGCTCAAATCTTCTCGTGCCTCTCTGCCATTGCGTGCTCAGCGCTGTTTTGGAACCAATCATATGCTTTACTGTGGGATGCGTGCCATATACATGGAGCTGCCACCAAAATGAGCAGTAATGCCCGAGAAATCCTCAAGAATGCGTTTCTTATTTCAAATTACACAATTAGGCAATTTTATAAGAAGTATGCAATCAACTCAATCAAAGTGTTTCTAAGTCGGCAGCTGGAAACCTACAACACTTCTAATGAACTGAGCCTTTGGAGATAATCTCACCAGATGTTACGAAGCACATTGCTGTTGCTGGAAATGAAACCACACATACTTCTATCAAAAGCTGGGGGAAAGTAGCCAACACACACTCATTCTGATAATGTACAGTGGTGCAAAACACTCCCAGAGATCATAAATACTCATGATTACTATTGACATTATCTGTTCAGTTAAATGAAATCAAAGGCATAACTTTCTGGAAGTGATTTGGGACTCTTCGCTTCTGCAGATTTTTTGGATTTTTTTTAAAGGACACAACAAAATTTAAAGCGTCAGCAACAAACTGAATTTTTTCCTTGGAATGTTATTTACTGACCAAACAGATAAGACCTTCATAAACCAAACTGGAGCGACACATGTATTCCCAGAGGACACAGACATAGAGGAAAACAGGAAGCAATCATTCGATCAGATTGGAGGTAAGCGGACAACGATGGGTTTCAGTTCAGGGGTCATTCCCCTCCCAAAGTTGTCATGTAACGACCATGTAATGTACTCCAGGCTCAAAACTAGAACTGAGCAGCCATTCACCCAGTATCGCACTCGTATCTCACATGGAATGCTGAATAGTTTTCCTCGTGTGAGCCATGAGATCCGCAGCAGAAAACCTAACTGTCTGGGTTGTCGCTCGATAATTGCATCCAAACATCAGTTTACTCACATTATCGCCTCATATGAAAAATAATCATATAACCACTGCTGTGTACATTCTCCAAATTCCAACATGGTGGAGCATGTTCTCTGAGACTGGAAAGCATTTATGATGAGGAACAGACTACGCCAGGGGCCGAATAATAAATCAGTGATCTGCTAAGGACACCGTTTGTACAGTACAGAGTGTCCCTCAAGCTATCTAAAGATCTCCAGCAGCACAACGTGTGACATCCATGACCGATGTTAGCTCTGGTAGCCTCCTTCCAGCAAATGATGGGAAAACAGCTCAGGTTCAGGCCACCAGCTGGCCTCAGCTTGACTCTACTAGCCGGTGTTTTGCTCCTCTCACCCTTCAAGATATGGGCGAGGGCAGCCTGCCAATTCTCATGGACATAATAGCTCTTTTGGTTGTGGATGAGGCAGGATATAAGCTGGTGGAAATGGACAACCGCGAGCTGATTGCAAGAGGGTGGCCTGTGGCACAGCTACTGGAATTCCAGTGGGAAGACTCACTCCTGACCAAGGGATGTATCACACTCACTCTCTTGTATCTGAGCCAGACACCGGCACACTAGCGAGGATGTGGTCAAATAGGAGGGAGAGTAAGTCTTTACAAGGTTAAGGAGAAATCCCCCACGGATACTCTTACGCTATCATCAATCTGAGATGTGTAATGCATCCCAGGAGTTGTTTTGTGATGAGGTGTTACATTAAGTTACATATACTCATTCATTTTTCCCTCAAAGTCTGTCCTGTTTCCATTTCTGTGAGAACATGCCTCGGTTTGCTGCAATCAGTTGTGGTTTTTTGAGAGGCACAGCGGCAATGATAGCAACAGACAATAGTAATGAGTGAGTTTTCCCCATTTACAAAATCACTCCAAATGCAGCATGACTGTGGCTGCATTGCATTCTGGTATTTTGAGGCCATCAGTATCTGTGCCTTGTTTGTGATTGTTTATCCCAGTTTGACTGTTTAAAGCAGTGAAACAAGCTGTGAACACAACATTGACCTTTTAAAGATTTGATGGCGAATGTGTTGGCAAACGGTTACCTAATTACACACGGAGCAACATTAGCATCAGTTTAGGGCTGCAACAACGAATCGATAAAATCGATAAAATTCGATTATTAAAAGAGTTGGCAACGAATTTCATTATCGATTCGTTGTGTCGCGCGACTATTACGCCACTCAATAAGTCGCGGAGATGTTTGCTGTCTGATTGTGAGGTCAGGCTGATCTGGGATCAGCTCTTTGGCCTGAAGTTTCTCCTCAAAGTTCTCCTCTCACACGGGTCTCGTATTTGTCATTTCCAACTTCTGGTTTCAACCGGAAGTTGAAACCGGAACTTCCGGTTCGCTTGAACCTTTAACTTCCGGTTAGCCGGTTCAACCGGAATCGAGGGAATGACAACTAAGAGACTTGAGACTTGAGAAGTACTGGTACCAGGACTGAGTACTTCTCAAGTCTCTTAATTGTCATTTCCTCGCTCCTCGAACCGGTGTTTTGCGCCGGTGTTTTGCGCCGCCATATTGACGGCCGTCCCTAAGCTCTAATGTAGCTCTGAGGAGCGAGGACCCACGAGAACAGACTTCCGGGAAGTGTTTTAACGGCCGACACGCCCCCTCATTGTTCATCTGTGATGTGATTGGACGCTGCAGCCGATCGGACTGATGAGATTGTTTTCAACATGTAAACAGTGAAGACAGATCACAGAATGAACTCTAGTTTATATTTGATTAGTTTTCTGATTCAACATCTGGTTTAAATATTGTTCATTGAACAACAAAAGGACCACAAACAACTTTCTTCATTTATTAGAAAGATTTGTGTTTTCACGATCTGATATTTCCCTCAATAACTTTATTATGAAACAATTAAAATCAGAGCGAGCTGGAGAGACTAAACCCTTTATATATAGATATCTATATATATATATATATATATATATAGATATATATATATAGATATATATATAGATATAGAGAGAGAGAACTGAGAGACAAAATACTTTTTACATCATTCATCATAATTTCATTCAGTCACGTGAGGCTGTTCATTCCTGATTGTCGGGTTTGATGAGTTTTGATGACTTGGGAAATTAATGTTTTTTTGTTTTTTTATCCGATTCATCGATTCATCTAAAAAATTATCGACAGATTAATCGATTATTAAAATAATCGTTAGGTGCAGCCCTACATCAGTTCGGAGTCATGTTTCATTTGCCATATATCACTCTCCTTTTAGCTCTGTTTTGGTCTCCACCAACTCCTGAGGGAAATAGCTGGCTCTTTATCCTCTTTACTGACGATCTGTGTTCACCAGCTGGTTGCTATTTAGGTATGCCTTTAAGTGCTGGGCAGGAAATACACAGGGGTTTATCAGGGCTTGTTTGTTAAAAACAGCTACCTGCCTGCTGCACTTAAATTTGGGGTTGATGAGAGCGTTGGGACTAAACAAAACCGAAACACGCTAAAAAGCTTTGATGAGCTGGGATGGACTGCAAAGCCCAGTAATAAATCTCCAACCGTTTGTCACAATGAGTGATCTCTTTCACGTAAAATAGTCATTTGATTCAACGGTAATACAAAAATGTTGATGAGTGGGGCATTACATTTGCTTTAACTGTTGTAAAGAGAGATGCTCTTGCTCTTTGATATCAAAGTAATGATATAAGTTTAAGAGAGCAAAATATACGTGTTGTGACTGGAAATACACGTCTTAATGTACCGTCATGTCATCTACATTTGGCCATTTACATGTCAAACGCAGCCGTTCGTTATCATCGATGAAATGTTTTAGTGACAACCTTTCCTTTAATGGTTGCCACCATGGATGCGTCAAGTTGCTTACCAAGCACAATATCTGCCCTGTAAGTTGCATTGCTACCAGAATTGGAAATCTTGACCTCTTGCAGTCCTTGCTCTTGAACTCCACCTTTCACCTCATGCTAAGTTTGTTCAGTTACTAAAATAGGCACAGAAGCCGAGGTGCTACCTCTGGTGTGTGTGGTCTGCTGTAATTCACTATTGAGCATCGGCCGCACACACACACACACACACACACACACACAAAAAGACATTTTGGTATACAGCCACAGAGCAAGACGGTGTTTAGACTACCCACAATCCCCTCCTCCCCTCCGCTTGGCTGCACATCTCCTGTACTCAGAACACTGGCCAGTGCCCTCAGGATCGGGTCCCTCCCTGTGTGCTGCCTGGAGGGCTGAGAACATTGTGAAATGTTTTCTGTCAGGATGAAAATAGATGTGAGGACCGTACAGTGAATTAGTGCAACCCTGAGAGAAAAGCTCTGATAAGAATGTAAATGGTGAAATTATGGAACATGTGGCTCCAACTGTTATTGAACATTGAAATCCCCTCCAGAGTCGAAGGAGGAATGTTGTTGCGACATATATCTTTATTATTTTAGAATTGTTCCCTTTGGAATCAGTTACACTATCATATTGTATAATATTACTGTACTATATCTTATATTCAAACCAATATTTCTACCATATGATGGATTCCAGTACGTAAAGACTGGGCAAACTTCCATCCCACTATCACTTGTTTCAAATAACCGCACTGAAAAGCCAATCTGTGTGTTATGTATTCCAATCCTCACTCACTCATCCTCCCTCAGACAGCAAGTGATAATGATGCAGCTTGCTTCATAATGGGTGTGAACACAAGCGTCGCAGCAGCTTGAGGTGAAAAGGGTGGAGGCTGCCGATGTGTCAACTTAGTGACGTGTTCAAAACTAAATCCGTAAAATAGGAGAAAGCCATCGTCCACACTTACTGCTTGATACAATCTGCTGAGAAGGAGCTGAGCGCGCTTCTTTGAATACTGTTTTCCCCCAGTTGACTTACTTTAGCAGACAAGGACAGACTTGTTTACCTGACCTGAGATCAGTGCACGGCGTGTCGGATGGAGGAAAGTAACCTCAGTGGAACGGTTTAGACAGGACACCTCAGACTGTACAGCAACCTCCCTTTAGAAAGCTCTCCTTGTGTAAACGGCCACCACACGGGCCAAAGCAGGCCGAGGCAAATTAGTCGTGAACTGGAAATATAAAAC
Organism: Leptoclinus maculatus; assembly: GCA_032191485.1. NCBI lineage: Eukaryota > Metazoa > Chordata > Actinopteri > Perciformes > Stichaeidae > Leptoclinus > Leptoclinus maculatus. Next base: position 16,210,075 of record JAVDOI010000016.1, read on the forward strand.
GAGTCTTATTCCTCCACTAACACAAGTTGTGATGGCAAAACAGAAACAAGATGACAAGCATATTCCTGGCAAACACGCAGCATTCAACAGAATACACCACACTGTGTGAGTTAATGCTGCAGTCTTGAGTTTGGTGAAAGAATATTTGAGAATATTTGAGGGGAAAAACATTCTAAAACACTGTAGTGGGCTCATCAAGGAAAGTGACAAAAACAAGGGGCAATTATTAAAACTTATGTCAGTTGTGGCTTTATAAATGTTATAAATTGACTTAAGATGTAATAGATCAATAATAACCCATTAATAATGGTGACCTTTGGTTAGCGTGTATGTGTGTATATTCTCCTCCAGTATAACCTGCAAGAACTTTAATAAGTCCTAATAAGTTCAGAAGTGCAGACTTATTACAAAGTGAAATGTGTTGGACCATGACTTCCAAAATGTAACTACAGACATTAGCATATTAGAGCCATATTCACAATATCGGAAAGAAAAGTATGCTGCTGCACTATGTGTGTGTTGTAATTGCACAATAATCATAATAGTTTTTCTCAAAGGGTTCTTCCTCTAATCCATTAGGTCTGGAGTTGTAAATGGTAAAAAGTTGCTCCTCAATGGCTTTTGTTCCCGACAAAACGATTTTTCACAATTTGGCCACCCATATTTTAATTTTTTTAATGACTTAACGGATCTATAACGCAAACGTTTTACTATTTTATTTGCCTTATTGTGTCCTATGCTTGTATTTCTGAACTTACTCTTCAATATACCTTTTTAATGCAGGACATTTTGACATAACAGTAAGAAAAGTATAAGCGATAAATAATCATATTAACGATGGCTGAATTCCATTTAGCTGCTACAGTTTTGGGGTCCTGGCATTGTGCATGCTGGCTCACACCTCTTCCTTAAACACAAGCAAGAGCAAAAAAATAATTGTCCTCGTAATAGAGAGTAATATTGATTAACTGTCAGTTACTGTCAGAGTCGATTTTGGAGGTTGGAGGTGGAGCAAGTACGCAAACCTTTGCAAAAAATAGAACAAGGGCGAGTGTTTTTTCAAACAGCCTGTTCGCAGACGCACGGAGCAGGTTAGGACGTCTTCATTGGGTAAAAAATGAAACAATCGGATGCTCATTCACGTTGCGTCCAGTTAGGAAGAGGTGTTACACTGTCATGGCTTACGGGGACAGTTGAATGAAATAGAGGCATTGTATGTTATTAGTGACTGTACTTTTCATCCTATAACAAGTCGAAATGCCTCCTGTGAAAAAGAGCTGTTGGTTTTAGAACATCTTGCCAAAGGACCTAACGTGGGCATATTTACAGATTAGATGATTAATGTGCATTTTCCTTGTAAAAAGTCAATTAAATGATTTACAAACCATTTTTTAAAGTTATTATCTACAACTTATGAACCCGTTTGACCCATTATTGCCTTATTAGGAAGTTACCACTGACCCCGAGCTCTGGAGTTTCCAAGGTTTGATGGCCTTCCTAAATGAGAAGACAGTGTTGTGTGTTCTACTAACGGATCATGTGCCGGCCACATGAACGCCGCGATGACATCACCCCGAGGCGACTCCACAACACCATGCTAAAAGAGCTTCACTCACAACTGCTGTTTAACAGCTAAATAACGCCTTTGTAAGTTAAATAGAGGGCGCCTCAGCAAGGCAAGCCGTCCACAAACAACCACGTATTCATTTCAGCACAAGCCTTTGCAAAGCATTATGTACGGCTAGTTATTACAGTGGTTCATCCGTCACATGAAATACAACCAGCCAGATTCATCAGGAAGGAGAGGTGGGAATTTGCGGTGTTTGCAGAAGGATGTGCTGCTTCATAATGCTGGACAAGGCAGGATTATTGTTAAAGTGCTGCTACTGCTTGTGAGGACATGCAGTCACCACATTTCTTAACCGCAGACACACACAACACACACACACACACACACACACACACACACACACACACACACACACACACACACACACACACACACACACACAGTGATTGAGACACAAGCACCCCTCCCCCACATTTATCTTCTTTGCCCTTTTGTAATACACTGTACAAGCAGAAACCCCCACCTCTACTCTTTGACATCACCTCTGAGCTGCACCGGTTACCAAGGTGATAGATTTTTTTTTTAAGATACCTTAATGGAACCAAAAAACTATACAAAATTGGGATGCACAGGAAACGATTGCCATGCCCTTGACTTGAGGGCATCGGGTTAGAAACCTTCACACAGAGAGAAACAGATTCCAACTGAGGAAGTCTATTTTTGCCGCAGCACTACTCATGTGCTGTCCATTAACCTTATCTGTAAACGTCCCCTGCATTTGCTGCAGTGCTGCAGTATTCTGCAGCGATTAGTCTGTTCGCTCAGTGTACCGCCTCAGCCTGCTGCAGCTTTGCAAAAATATGCGCAACATGAATAGAATTGTTGATTATGCAGAGTCTTATAGTTTGAGAAAACAATGTGAGGGTATGGCTGTACATGTGTGATAGATAAGGATAGAGAGGCGAGGCTCAAAAAGAGAGACAGGGAGAGTCCAGTCAAGTGTCTGCCGGCTGCCACAGAACAGCTCTTATCAGATTCAGGCAGTCGCAAAGTCAGACAGGGTGAGGCAGAATAGCAGGAGAGGGAATGAGCGAACATATTCTCAGTGTGCATATCATGAAGGACCGTTTTAGAGAGGGGAGACAGCCAGACATCCCATGAGGCCAGCGCCTTTCTCCACGAGACCGGAGCTTGTGATCACTCATCACCGCAGCTCCACCAAGGAGCAGGAAGCAAGGAGGATCCTCAAACACCACAGAGTTGCTAAAAAAAAGACAGACATGCACAGGTGCTGCTAGAGAGGAGGGAGCGAGAAAGCAGAGAGAGAGAGAGAGAGAGAGGAAGAAGGGGGGGAGTGAGGGGAGGCGTAGGAGGAGACTCGCTTCAGAAGGGAATAGGAGCCGGAGAGCAATTCCAAAACAGCTGTCCGGCAGACGTCCCAGTCGACAGAAGTGCAGCCCCGAGGCAGAGACAGGAGGCAGGGCAGTGTCAACAAGCCACAGGAGCAGAACAGCAGCACTGAACACACACACATACATCAACCACAGAAGTTGCAGTGTTCAGGAGAACACCAGCGTTACCTGGGAAGGATCAAGATCTCCCTTTACCGGAATATCTGAGGTGAGTGAGAGCGGGAGCATGTTTTATTTCACACTCTGCCAGTACAGTGATCTGAATCGGTAGATGGGACAGTGTCGCCGCAGTGTAGCTGCTGTCATGTTGAGTGTCTTGGTTTGTCTGGAGCAGAACGGGATATTTGCTTGGTGGCAGTGAAACGTGCGAAAAGCATGCGTGGCGAGTTCAGCTTGCACGGGAGCACTTGTCCGGCAGACGCTCTCATACATGTAACACAAGAGCTGAACTGTTAGGTGCAACGTGATATCCTGTCGGCTTTCCAAGAGTCTTTTTTAGTCGGGCTACACAATTTAAGGCATGTTCCTCTGAAAAGCAGAGCTGGCTTTGCCTTTATCTCCGAGGGGAGTATTTTTGACTTCTTCTGTTTTGTATGTTGACATTCCCTTCATGTTTCATATGCTTTGATTCGGCATCCTGCTCATCACTGCCAAGGATAACTTTGGCATGTGCCGGCCATGCTTGCGGGTGGCACAAGGGGAGCGAAAAAGAAAGACAGAACAAATTCTCCACCCTGCCATTCACCCTCGCACCGCCACCAGGCCCCCGAATGTAAGGCCTTTGCCTATAATTGAGTTTTTTTTTTTTTTTATGTAACAAACAGCCCTGTCTATTCTGTAAGGCTACTATTACCCTCTGTGGTATGTGCATTTGCTTTTTATAACAGCCCCAAAGTGAGGGTCTTTCTGCTATTTAAAGGCGTGACAGAAGTCGAGGCCACGCTTAGATGTCAGAAGAGTATTTGCAGACCTCAAACTTCCACAAAGTTGCCTTGTAGACACAGTGGGAGGACGAGAACTTTGTCTCCCATACGCTGATGGTGTTACACTCACCGCAACCACTACACAAGACCAAGAAAGCGAGGCTATTTTTCAACAGCGCCAATGTGAAATGTCAGCAGAGTAATCCCATCATGGGAGGAATATTTCAGGCTATTTTAAAGAATGAGGAAGTCATATACAGGTCATATTTTGAACAGCTGCTCTCCTGACCTCTCCCCTCTCTGTGTATGTCCCTCATCGCCGGCTTTGGAGCAGTTCGTAAAACTGTAACGCATCATCAAACTGTAGGCTACAGTAGAGTTACACTGCCTCTCAGAATACACCGACCCATTAATATCGCACACGTGACTTTGAGGTGTCCAGAAATACCCAGACAAATCACGAGCCATTAGTTTAATTGCCAGATACCAACCCCACATTTATCTTCCCCCACGCTCAAACTTTCATCACCCTCTGCTGCCCCGCTCTCTAATAACCAAACCCACCAAGCACGAGCTGATGAGGCTAAGCTCCATTTTTAAAGAGGCTGGAGTGGCTCCAGATCACTTCATGCCCAGACAGATAGCTTTTGCTGACCCAATGACACAGTGGCTTTATCCTGCAGCTCCCCATGATGACAGGATGGCTGCACAGGCAAGTCATTTTAGAGAGGAAGGTGCCATCAGATCCCCACTTCCCCCCGAGGTGTAAATGAAACCCGCGACTGCATTCTGTGGCGGCGCCGGACTTGAAACGGTCAACACGTGCCACGCCGCCTCTTTTTGGATCGGTTCCAAAAGAAGGGTGCAAATCTGGCCTTGGCTTAGAGATACACCAGAATACACCTGCTCAGCTATGAACATCCTGCAGGGGCACAAATGGATTTATTGGGTCAGGCCATAAGGGTCCATCCTAGCATATCCTGAGCTGGTAATTAATTAATTTCCTCTTGGGCCAACACAAGCTTAGCTAACACTGCTATGACTCCTGAGATTCTCTACATACACTTGAATCAATACTAATGCTCTCATTAAAATTGACTCGTACTTGCTCTTCAGCCGATTCCTAAAAGACCCGAAATGAGGATATTGTTTTTCTTCATACTTTGGTCTTTGGCCTCTGGAATTCCAGTCATTTTTGCCATATAAGCCAAACTGGACCACCAGCAGGATGGCTGACGTGAAGGTCAGACCTCCAGGCTTTCATCGTATACCAGCTGACTTCTCACGGGCCACAAGTGTTGACCTTGGGCAGGATGCACAGCAGATGTCCCCCTGCGAGCTGCAAGAGTTGGATTGCTCTTCTGCGAGAGGATTTCCTATAAGTACCATCCATAGTATTGATTCCAACCAACATTATCATCTGTTATAATGCATGAGATGTGTGTTTTCTCATGCCACTGGAGGGAGGGTCCACACAGAGCAGACGGGCAGATGTTATAATTTCATCAGGGCAGACCAATAATCAATCGGTACGTTTGATAGGAAGTCTTTCAGCCAACAGCGCAGCAGCAACCTTCAGGTCTTGGGAAGAGCATTGTAAAAGTTAATACAGACATAGATATGTGCTCTATGAGCCCACAGGAAGCAGCTTTTGGCTTGGTGGTGCATTTGTTTCACTTCCTATCCAAGCCCAATTTCCCACTGCAGTGAGCTGCAGCTGTCAAGGTCAGAAAGGACTGAGGAGCAGCAGCGAAAGGGAGAGAGATTACAAAAAAGAGGAAGAGAAATGGAAGAAAACTAATTTGAGAAAAGCTTGACAAGTGAGGGATTTCGCTGCACCCCGCCTCCCTTCATCAAACACCGCAGCGCTCCTCCTCGCCCTCCTCCTCGCCCTCCTCCTTCCCTTTCCCTTTCTCTCCCTCACTGTTAGCAAACAAACACGCTCTCCTTCGCATAAACATGGCGTGCGTTCAAAACCGATATCTCTCACGAGCGCAGTCAGGCACCTCGCGCAAACACTCGCACCAGCACTCGAAAGCACAAGGACCCTCGGAGAGAGCGGCGTCGCCATTCTGCACACTCATAGATGTTCCGCATCCCTCAGTGTTTGTCACAGCTATATATAGCCCCACAGTGCTTGTTGCAACGGCGTCCCCTGAAGTGCGAAGACTTCACCTTGCACTTCACATCCCATACGGTTTGCTGAAGCGGCAGATACTGGCTCTTCTGCGCCTCGTCAAACAGGTTGGAAACACAAGAATCCATGTTGAAAGTGCATGTCAGCGCAATGGTTTCCAGCCCGCTATTTGGATTCAAATGGGCAGCAAGTGTCCGCCTCTCTGGCTCCACACTAATGTGGCTGCTGAATAAACATAGCCATACTTAAAGTGTCTCTGATAAGGCTGATGCAGTGCGTCTCTATGGGGTCGGTTGCTCCAGGAATGTGGATGTTTTCTCGGTGAAACCTTTTTTTGGGGGGGTGGACCTGACCGCCCAGGCACTTTTGTGCAGCGGTGCACTGTGTCAGACGGTCACTGCTGACAGACCTCTCATAAGTAAATATGTCTATAAATGGGCAAGCTCTCTCCTCACTGGTGCTCACCCCCCGTCACACAACCCATCTCTCTCACACACACACAGACACACTGTCAACTCCCTTCCTCCACGGAGTGTTTTTCCCTTTCTCCTCAGTTGCTATGTCATTTCAAACGGTCAAACCGATTCTCTCCTCTCTTTTTTTACATCCTACACTAAGCCGACTGCCTACATAGTGGTTCTCAGTTTCGTTCTGAGAAGGCAGCATGCAACCAGACGCCTTTTATCAAATCCAATACCCCCTTAATAATGTTTGCCCATCCTGATGTATTGTGCAACCTGGCTGGTATCTCAGCCCTTATTAAACTCTCTGCACATCACAATCTGCATCAATCTTTCTTTAGATCCACTTGCTCTATAATCCCTCACTCTATCGCTCTCCCGCAATCCCCCGAAACCCCCTAAACCTCGTCCCTCCCCTCTTTGCTCCCCTCTGGTGCATCTCTTTCTATCTCTGTGCGTGTCTGAGCAGTAGTTTGTTCGTACAACAGGCTGCCCCGCTCTGATCCTTTTAAAGTCCCGCTTTGCTTCTCCTCTCCCAATCTGCGGTCCAGCTGTTCCACATTAGCACATCCAGAAGTTGTGGAGGCCAAAGGAGGCTCATGTGTGGAAATGTGAATAGAGCCTTAGACCCAGACCTCAACCTCCTCTGCTCTGGCTTCTAAGCTCGCCAGATGCACGATGAATATCAGATTGTTTTTTCTTGCAGCATCCAGAGTTTGTTTGTGGGACTTGTGTTGCAGTCCAGATTTCGTTTTTTCTGTAAGGCAGGACAGGAACCTTGAGGAAAAGTATTAGTGCTGAGTTCATGATTTAAACAAAATGCTGACACATTCTCTGTTTGTCTCTGATTTCAGGAAAGTGGCCATTTGACCTTTCTACACCGGACACCAGGCATCACCAGTCCTGCTTGGAATCCCATTACCTAATCGATGCCACAGTTGCTGAGATCGTTTTTGGAGTCCTGTCTGACCGGTGTGTTACTGAGAATGTAACTGGAGCTTCTCCCTCGGGGAACTGTAACATCCAGAACTCATAGAGCATTTCCGAATTTTCTATCCCTGCATATCTGAGATCTCTTCCGCAGTTACAGCAATGCCAGCGAAAGCACCCATATACCTGAAACCCAACAATAGTAAGAAGGGAAAGAAATGTCGCCTCAGAGATATTTTGTCCCCGGACATGATCAGTCCACCACTTGGGGACTTCCGACACACCATCCACATTGGCAGGGGTGGCGAGAGAGACGCCTTTGGAGACATGTCTTTCCTCCAGGGGAAGTATGAACTCCTACCCGGGAAGGGAGACGTCAACCCTCAGTACGGCATCCAAAGTGAATTTCTGAGAGCTAACAGCACCGGTGATGCTTCCTTTGCGGAGACCCCCTCTCCAGTGCTCAAGAACGCCATCTCCCTCCCAACTATTGGTGGCTGCCAGGCACTTACCCTTCCCCTGATCTCCTCCATTGTGTTCCCAATGCCTCCGGAACCGTTGGAGGACATCTTGGGGTCTCCCATGAAACCTAACAGCACAGAACAGGAGGAGATCCTGCAGATGGACGCCCTGTTGCGCTCCATGGACGTCTTCAGCAGCGAACCTTCGTCTCCCACCGCAGCTATCCAGTCGAAGCCGGACGTCCTCCTGGATCTGCTGGAAAGCACACATAAGTCCACCTCAAAGGCGGTAGCCAAGGCTAACAAAATAAACAAGAGCGAACCCAGGTTTGACAAGCCATCATCCTATTATATCAACGGTCACAGCAACAGCACCTTCAAAGCTAACGGAAGCCTGAACAGTAACATGAGCAGAGACAGCTTTGACAGCTTGAGCGGAAAAAAAGGGGACTTCCAGAACAAGATCTGCAATGGCAGCAGGCGTCTCAATGGCAATGGCAACTGCAATGGTTATGGACACTTTAACAAAGACATTCATTTGGGCTTTAAGCAGGAGCTCTCAAAGTGCAATGGAGAGTGGGTGGACAGGGACAGTGGGGTGGAGGAGGGCCGCATCTGTGATTTTGAGTTTGAGTTTTCCAAGGAGAAGAGCATGTCGCAGGATTCCCTCGCCCAGATCACAGGGTCATTTCTCTCCCTTGAACTCGATCTGGGCCCGTCCATCCTGGACGACGTGCTCAACATAATGGATAGACCCGCAGCAAAGAGCAGGCCTTGAGCTGCGTTGAGGCCCCAGCAGGAGAAAGGGAATTTCTAAACTATAGCCATGAGGAGAGAAAGACTCAAAAAGCAATCAAAATGGTGTCTGGATATATCATTGAGATGAAAATGAGCTCAATAGACGGAGCTGCTAATGTTTTTATTGTCAAAACACATAACTATTCCGGCTTCTATGGAGTGTTAATTCTTCTTCTTTGTGTTTGCCATGTCAGCCGCATGTTTAAGATGCATGTGCTATTGAGTTACAGCTAAACCACAGCCATAGTGCCTTTTGATTTTACATAACTGTAAAAATGCTACATGATAGATTTGTGTTCTTATGTTGATTTCCACCTTATGTATGCACAATAACTTTGAGGCCCTTCGCTTTTTTTTCACAGTCTGGAACATATTGCATTTAGTGACTTTAAGTGTGTTTAACAAAGCATTATTTTGTCTGTCACATAATACATTTGCCACGATTCAAAAAAACAGAACACTATGCATATTTGTGTTTTTAAAATTGTAACACAAATAAATTAATTTTGTCCTATTAAGTTTTGGCAGGTGATGTGTGCATACACCCGAACTGAGAGTTCATTCCATAAACTGACTATACAAGATAACGCAAGAGAGGCTGACAATTCGAATAATGCTGGAGACAGAAGTAGCACAAAAGCAAAAAGGCAATCAGGGCCGATAGCAAGTAAAGAAAGAGCTACAGATTGACAGAAAGACAGATAGAATGGATTTATTTTCTCGCCTCTGACATTCCTTACATTCTGCGTCCCTGCCCTGCAGTGGGAGCACCGGTGGGCTTTCATCTGCTCAACCTGGCGCCTGCTCCATTTGTTTGCGTGTGGACGGGACAGGCAGAGGAGGAGGTCATTGAAATTCCCTGCATTCCAGCCACAGAGCACAAGTGTCCAGGACCAGACATAAATCAGCTGTTTCAAGTGAGGGGGTGGGCTCCAGCCTCTGAGCCACGCTATCGTAGACCAGAATGTATAGCGAGATGAGGTTGTAAAGCAGGAGCTTACAACCCGCAGGCAAACTTTGTTCAGTGCTGAACGATGGATGAGTCCTCTCTCTCGGTCTAGTTACAATAAAGAGGTGTTGACCCAGCAGTGCTGGAGCAACAGTCTAAAAGAGCATGACAGCAGTGATCACCCACACAGGCTGCTTCTTGAACTCAACCACCCACAACTTAATGATTCATCCACACACTATTGTCACAGCGTAGAATATCCCATTGCAATTGCCAGATGAGCTTATTTTCTGTAACCAGTGTAGCATTAAAGTATGGTGGAATTAACATGCTAGTTAGCTAACTAGTGGACAGCTGGCTAGTAAGCTAGCTTGCTAAACAGTGGTGGCCGCCTCACTCCCTGCTGCTCCAGAGAATGTCAAACTAGTTACCTAGCTAACTTGCCAGCCATACGCCTTCGGAGCTCCCAGCGAGCTGCTACCGCACACCACGGACTTATATGGTCACCATAACAATTACAACAATCGCCATTTTCTTTTGTACCAGTCAAATGACCATGAAAACAGTTCAATGTCCGTTCTTCTCCTATTCTATTTCTATGGTGTAGGCACATGAAGGTTAAGTCATAGCAAGACCTTATTGAGGCTTATGGCAGGCTTTCCTCAAACACCCACATACCACTGTGTCATGCTTGTCAGGAGAAAACCCCTCTCTCCTCACACATTCAGAGTTATATGTACTTGGGCTAGCAAGCTAATTTCATATGCAAATAATTATCTGGGTTTGATTTCACTTCTCACATTAAGTGGGCCAATGTGGCGGACCTCCCCGACTCCCTCAAAGGCCTCAGAATGTCCGTAAACAACCGCCACTGGCCCAGCCGAGGCATCTGAAGCCGCCGTGAAACCAGATGTTAGAGGAGAAGAAAAGCCCGGTCATGGCAGATGCCATTGGAAAATCCCAGGATTAGTGCTAGAGTTTGCATGTATGCTGAGCTGAAGCATCCAACCCGGAGTATGTGTAATGAAAACCTTTGCCGTCAAGGTAATTGCTATGCTTATACCTGCAATGGTACATCATTGACATGATGACAGCCTTTATTTTGACGGGCATGGACCCCAAGCGAACACCTTTTGGTTTACAAAAGAGCTTGCGACCACTGCACTGTAGTGTGTTGTGTAACATATTAGAAGTATTTCTGTGGAGATGCCAAGGCTCTCGGACAGAAAATACCAGGAAATACCAGTGTTTTATGAAATCCAACACAAATACCCGACATATGTTACACCCTGAACTCTGAGTTCAGCGCTCTACTTATAATACAGAGTGAAGCTTTTGGTCGGTTGGCTCTGTGCCCTCATTTCATAGAGGTTTGTCCAATGCAAGTCACTGCATCTGTATATGAATTGCGCAACTTGAACAGTGTGGTTGCTACTGCTAGACGCAGGGTGTCTTGTCTCGTTTCTGGTTTTAGACTTCTCTGGAGGCCTGAGGGCAGATGAGAGATACCAGAGTCGGAACGTAGATATGTTCCTGTTGGGCCTTTTCTCATTACGATAGGGCCGAGTTTGAAGTTTGACCTGAAGAGACCTTAAACTCTAACTGCCTCTGCCATTCCATGTTACTGTAACACCACCAATATGCCGTTCAGCAACACAATCAGCCAACTCATTGTGACACCCACCGACTCACAAGCAGAACAATATTCCACTTGTCTTACTTAGCTTAGCTTTGTGTTTTTCAGTTTGCTTGTATCTCTCTTAGGATGAATTCACCCAAAAATGAATGTTCCTTTGTATCTTTGGTGAAGCCAAACTGGTGTTACTGAAAACAGTGACGTGAGCCAAGAGAGGGAGGTAACATGGGTGTTGCCACTACCTGCTGCCTTGTAATTTCCCAACCAGTTGCTCTCTTGAAAAAAACAGAAAATAGCCTAATTACTAAATTCTTTCTCTCTGACTTTGATGCCTTGGTTTAGGAGGATGGTGAAAAACATGGGGTGGGAGATACACAACAAACACAAAAATCTAACATATAAAATATAAATTAACAAGACAAAAAGGCACACAAAGGCAGTTTTCTCTCAACATCAGCCCTTACATTACAAGTTAATTATTGAAGACCATTATAAATGTTCCCCCAGCAGATCGGTGATCCGGGGGATCATGCTCCTCCGTTTCCTGGGCTAAGGTGAAGCTGTCAGTTCACAGATGAATAAGCTTCGGCCCAGAGGCCACCGGTGCCAAAGAAAGCACAGCTCAGACCCAGCAAAACTTTCCACCCAACCTCCACAACAGGGCTGCATAATGTGCACACTGTCTTTCGCATAGAGGTGTCAGTGAAGGAGCCCCTCATAGCCAGACTTGTAGCTGTGTCATTGCGGATGAGAGGGGAAACTTTAATAAGATGTTTCCCCGTATGCAGCAGGATAAAGCTCCACTTGTCTTCACCTGTAAATGTCCTACAGCACAAAATTACCCAAACACAGATACTTTCCATCGAGCCAACAGACCGAGCAGAAGGAAATATCTGAGGTATGAGAGCAGCTTCTCTTAGAAATATTATTGGAAAATATTTCTCTAGCTTGCTGGAGAGATCTTATTCATCGTCGATACACTTTGTACGTGCTCCAAAATTAAATGCCATGACTCTGATGACCGGGGGCCTAAGAAGTAGAAAGTTTCTTGGGAACATTTACTTTGGGATGCTGAGCATGAAGCTTGGAATCAAGTGTTCTGCGGATCTGCTGATTTAGCAGCGCAGGGCTGCAGCTCCCTTTTCAAAGGACAACAGGAGAGAGCAGAGAGAACTAATTCCCAGGGGTGAATAAAATGAGCCTGAGCAGGGGTTGATGCAGTGCAGATATGAGCGAGCTCACATGTAGTTTGGTCTGGCAGGCAGGATACTTAAGGTTCACTGCACTGTTGACTGTTGTTTGGCTGACAGTAACCATGGCGAGTTGGAGTTTGTATCTACGGCACGGGAGGGCTGAGCTGAAAAGGAGGGCAGAGAGAGGATGAGAGTTAGCAGCGTCACCTCAGAGGCACCAAAATACCTCTGTGACAAAACCCAGGCCCAGTTAATCGCGGGGCCACGCTATGTAGATCAAAACAAGAGCTACTGTACGCTTAATCCCACACTTCATTTATCTCTAATTGGCATCATCATGTTGGGGTTTGCACCGGGCAGTAATCAGTACAATACCTGGTCTAGTGAGAATAATTTAAAAAGTGTGCAGTTATTAACTGTAATTTTAAAAGTTAATTACAATATTTAATGCTGATATTTTTAATTTGTATACTTTAGAAATTGGTCAATTTTGGAATCAAGCATCACGGACCAGATCTTTAGGGTACATGAGACCCGATTAGTGCTAAAGGTAATAAAAAGAAAGACCATTTAAAGTGATACTATAAAATTTTGAAAGAAACAATAACCTTCCTTTTACAAATATAACTTTAAATTCATAAACAATAAAGCACACTCTTGCACAATTCAATACACTCCAGGATTTTAGTGCTGCAGACTTACGTGGTCTGGAATGACCAGTAATTTATGGTGACAAGTGTTAGCTTACTTCGTTAGCTAATTTGTTCGCAAATTTAAGATGCATTAGAGCTAACTTAGATATTGCTGTGTAATAATATCACATTCACCATTATTCTTTCTTACTTTTGTGGCCACAGTAGCAACTGTGCTACTCTTAAATCAAGTATTTCTTCTTGCCTTTATCTAGTACTAATTAGGAAAATATTTTGTATCAAACGTAATATGTGTTACACTGCTTAACTAAAGACTAAAGACTAAAACCAACGGAATAAATGAAAATCGAAATGAAACACGAGAATTTTATAAAAATCTATATTTTCCCACGAACTCAAACACACCGGTGACGTTGTGTCATAACTGTGTGTTATTATGTTGAGTGATGGTCAGATCTTACAGTATGGGGCATGTTTCCAGATAGACAACAGATAATGCACGTTGCTGTATTCATGTCAGTGACATTCACTGTCCTCCTCTCAGCTTTATTATAAATACTGCAAGGGTGCTCTGAGACATCGGGATTAGCCAAAAGTCTGTGCTTGCCATTTTAATCGGCTTAATTTATGACAACCCCCACGCTGCAAACAATTCCTGAATTATTCATATTTATTCCAGCCTGGGAAGAATGTGACTGTGACTGAGCCCAGTAGGATGGTAGTAATGTATACTCTCTGCATCTGAACTCTCCTTCTAAGGCAGCATGAGGGAATGAAACCAAAGGCAGTGATCATGTGAGTCTTTCTAAGATCACCCTTGTCTATATTTTGTCTCTTTTTAAAATGTCATGCCCCCCAGCAGCAACTGCCCATTTGGTTCCTCTCCTTTGGCCAGCAACCTATAGTCACCCAGAGGAGGTATTTATATATTTGCTCTTTGCTGCATTTCCTCCTGACAACCCTCTGAGAATTCCTCCGATGCCATGCAGAGGGAAGGGTGTGAGAGGGGAATGGGCTTAGGGGGGGATCTCCCCTTATAGATTTGGGTGACATCACTTACCATCTTTTCCTCTAGCAGGTCAACAACATCTATGTCACCGTAATGAGATGACTGGACTCAGTCACCTTCTGGGATCAGTTAATGAGGCCAGGTCATCGAGTTGTCCTGGGAGTGGCGTTTATTGGCGGATACATGCCACTCCTAGGAATAGTTTAGAGATTATTTATTAGATTTAAAATTAAAATGAACAATGTTTTTATCGCACATGTCATTTTTAGTGTTACTATCTATTATATAAATGTTTTGATATATTGTATTTGTACTCGAAAAGGCCCTTGTTTTATTGTACCATGAACCGTTATGTATAGTTTATATAATCATCATTGTGAAGGAATACTTCAATATTTCTGCACATACAGTAGCAGTAGCCTACGTCCAACCCATTGCAGCCCAGTATCATGGCAGGCCGTGAAAACGTCACAAAATGCAATGTATTGGTTTTGTGACCATGGATTTAAATTTTTAATTTTTTTTTTAATTTGCATTTTGTTACAATTTTACAACTCCCAACTCGTCAAATACTGGCACTTGGTCAGTGACCCTTGGCATCGGAAATCAACGCACAAGGTGCCCCTCTAGCCTTAGTTTTCAGTGTGTTGGGACGGTGTGTCAAAATATGCTCATTACATGCATACTGTCCTGTCACAATAAACTTCCATCTTCACAGTAAATAGCTTTAGGCAACAAAAACAGTAAGCTTTAGGAAAAATATGTGTTTGACTGACAGTCTCATGACACTACCGAGTGAGTAACATGACTCACAAGACTTATGTGATTAACGACACTACCAACTCATGTGACTAACGACTCAGGTGACAAAACGTCAATGTTAACTTTTAGTTTTGCACGTGACACGGAAGCCAGTCTCCTGAATGAAAGTCTTGTGTTTGTTTGACCCATCCACCAAACATCCCGCCAGACCCGAGCAGACTCTCACCCACTTGGTACTACGTCACACGCTGTTACTGCCACTAATGCCGTGGGGGGGTTTTCATTGGAGTTAGTTGAAGGCCGGTGCGTCGCATACAGTAGATAAAGGGGGCTACCGTGTGTCAATCTTCGATGCCGAGGGGCACTGACCAAGCGACGGTAAACAAGTTGGGAGTGAAAAACAGATTGGTACGTCCATTTGCCTTCTTTTAAAGAGTCAGATGAGAAGTTTGATAGTCTCATGTGCAAAAGTTAATACTGCATTTAAACAATGTCCACAGAATGGGGGGAAAAACGGATAACCTTCCCATTATTTGACTTTGGTGTGTTCACATATGGTTAACTAGACTTGTAGTCACACCATTTAAATAGTGTAAATTAGTTGCTTTTGGAGTGTTGGTTATTTATAGCAGCTTGTAAACAAGGGAGAACGAAAACCAAAAAACTGTGTAAAGTTCTTTTCACAAAGGGAGAAATTCTTGATATCTCTGGCTCAGAGGGACTAGCTAGGAGGCTGACATGAAAGTTTTTTCTGACTCGTAGCTAGACTAATAATAATACGGTCTAAATAATATGACGTGAACGCGGCATAAGTATGGAGCTGGAGCCGTGACATGGTTAGCTTAGCCGAGTATAAAAGTAGCTAGTTCTCTAGAAAGTAAAAAAAAAAGCATATGTAAAAACTACAATTTGTGGTTTAAGGAGCACTCCTTAAACCAGAGTACTATTACTTGACAAAAAACGTACTTCTGTGAAACGTCCCCAGCTATAATGCATGCAGGTTGCTACATGCAGCTGGTAAGCGCAGGTAGGCTACAGGTCTCTGTACAGGCATGATCGTACCAAACCCCAGGGTGGGACCTTGCTAATTGTTTGCCAAGATACAGTAACACATAACTCCTCCTAAAACCCCAAATTGTCAGTGTGATCTGGCTAAACTAATGAAATACAATGTGTGTGTGAGATTGAGAGATGGACGCCACTCTCATGTTTGTACGCTAAATATGTAGCCACTGCCAGCAGTCGGTTAGCTTAATTTAGCATAAGGAAACTGAAAAGGCTAGCCTGGCTAACCGACTCCTTGCTACAGCTTCATATCTGGCGTACAGACATTACAGTGGTATCAATCTTCTCATTGAACTCTCGGAAAGAAACAGAACAAGCTTTCCAAAATGTTGAATAATTGTTTCAAAAGCTACATCCTTTAGCTGCTCCACTGACAATGAACAGGACACTGAGTTGATTTATGGCTTGTTACACCCGATGAGAATTATTTAGTACTTTTTACTCACAGAAGGCCTTTGTAAAGCTTTAAGCTCTCACAAAACTAAATCTTCCCACATCGCTGGAAAATTACCTTGGCTCTAGAAAGTTAGCCTCCTGTTTATTTTCAGTGGAATTGCCTCTGGTCTCTTGATAACATGCAGAATTCCAGACTGTCTTGTATCTACAAGAAGGGGATGACTCATGACTGAACTGTCCAAGACCATCCAGCAGTGCCGGCCATTTACTCATATGTGTATTTGTCAAGGATATAATGTGAGAACTACCTGCATGGAATTACACAGCAATAGAAAGTAGAGTGTTTGAAAGCACTGATCAGGTCAGAGGACTACATTCCTGCTGTTATGGCCTACAGCCTTCAGGATTCTGCCTTTTAAGGTAAGCCCCCACTCTGTTTCTCCATGTCCCCCACGCAATCCTCCGGGGCTCACTGGATGCCCCAGAGTCTCCTTTTGTAAGTTGTCACCAGCCAGTCATGCGATCACATCTGCAGGAAATTTCCGAGCAGGTTCCTTTCCTCCGTAAAAAGAAACAGCAGCTGGTGGCCATTCACTTTACACTTTGTTTGGAGGGACTTTTACACTTCAGGTTTGCACAGCTGAATTATGGCCAGGCAGTAAAGTGGGACAACATACAACAGAGAGAGAGAGGGAGAGAGAGAGAGAGAGAGAGAGAGAGAGAGAGAGAGGGATCTCCGAACTTCCAATTTTAGTCGAGGAAGAGTTATGAATCGTTGGCGACGATTCTCTCATAGTGCTGTGACCTCTGTCCCGCTCTCAAGAGCTGCATTGTGCTTCCACCTGAAACACACCGAGCCACGTCTGCGAAATTCATCTCATTTCCATTTGACACCATGGGGAGTAAAGCAATATAACAGCTTATGCCTCAGCCTCTTTCACTGGGTTGTCAATCATCTGTGAGGACGGAGGAGCCATGGCTCTCTTCATAACCTGCATCAGTATTAAGAATTTCTTGGACAAAGTCCCGGTATGCATCAGAATCAGCATTAAATGACTACCTAGAGTTTTAACATTTAATAATACAATAGGTTCCAATGTCTGGATTTGGACATCATAGAGGATGACTCAATAACTCAAAGCAGAATGTCATATTGTCTCAACATATTTCCCTGTGAAAAGGCCTGTGGTCCATGTGATCAATGCTTCACTGAGCGGACAGACGGATAACAGTAAAGCAAGTTGAGCCATAACACTATGTAGAATATTTGTTTTTTATTGTTCACTTTCCCAGTTTCCTTTGCTGATGGCATGACTCCAACCTTGTTGCCCCAACAAACTCATCAATCGCACCCTCTTAAAGAACTCTTACATAACTGACCTCTCCCAGGATTCACAGGTCACAGGGTCGTCTTGTTGCGGGAGGGAACAAATACCAGCAACCAAGTCTCCCACACGCAAAGTTATTTTCTTTTTTTTCCAGTGAGTTTGAACAACGTGGCATCTCGTGAGTAATATCCCAAACCAAAGACAAATCGCAGAGGTCAGAGTGGACGTCCTCTGAGGACCGGAGTGCTCGCAGCCTCCGGGAGCTGTTCTGCTGCAAACTTTATGAAATATGTCATATTGATTATAATGGTCAGATAAGGAGCCCACACGCAGAAGCAGGGATAAAATACTGCCAATACCAGACACTATAGTTACTCCCACTGTTAGTATGTCTCAGTGATTGCAAAGTTGGACACGCACGGATACAAGAAACTATCAGGATACTGTAAACACAGAGAAGCTGGTCAGGCTTCTGTCTAAATGTGGTGCAAAATTTGACCAGATAAATATTGTTGGGGAAGTGTATCTTCTTTTCCCTCCATCTTCTTGGTGAGACTGATCCCCGTATCTCACACAGTGCTACTTCTCAATTACGCTTTAGCACTGGAGTTAATTGTGAGCATTTGGAGCCTGATTCATTGTGGGAATGAGTAATATCTGTTACTCTGTGTAACACAGGGTTAGCATTAAAAGCCATTGAAAGGCGCTCAACGCCTTCTTTTTTTCCAATCAGCTACTTATTATGAGTAATGTGATCTTACATGAACATATCATTTTCTGACAAAGTTGGAATAGTTTTGTCCATTTCACTCCTGTTATTTCGATATATTGTCAATACAAGCTGATCAAACTACACCCGAACCGCCTTGATGAAGCAGATACAAGATTTTTTGTTAGACTCTATTAAAATATAACCTAAGAATGTCTTTTGTTTTATTTTCAAGTTTAATTGTAACTTCTTTAGTCATAAATATTTCCTGTTGTAGGTAAATACAGAAAAAAAAGATAATAATAAATCTGTGGCTTTAGGAAGACTTTGTGAGACAGATTTTTGTCCAAAGCTGAGTAGAGCTATTACACTTTTTTTTTTTTAATTAATATATGAAACCTTGTTTTTTCACACATTTATGACACTGGTTTAGAACGCAACTTCCAAAGTTCAATTACGATTGGGACCTTTGTTGCTCATACGTCAGTCTCTGCTGACATCAGCATACACTTGAATTACTAATGTATGAAACACACCCATTTACCACCACATCACATGAGTACATTCATTAAGACAGATGAATAGCAGCATTACTTTGAAATACTGTCACATAGGCTATTAAATAGAAGTAATGATGACTATTTTAAATGTCCAAAATGGGAAAAATCCAAATAAAATCACCCTTCAATAAATTGTTCAACATTCTTTTGTTTCTACTGTAAAACATTTACGTCACTTATTTATTTCATGAACAGTTTTTTTCCCCCATATGTGTTTATCTCGTTTCTCCTTTTCTGTGTCATTGGATTGTTGGATACACACTTTTGTGGAAAGTTACATTTAATTATAATTTAATTGCAATAAAATACAAATTTAAATATTTACCCTGCTCTTGTAAGAATCTGCCAGCTACAGAATGTTTAGGCTAATTCTGAAACAAATATCCCAAAGCATCACAGTGGTCACAATAACAGCAGAGTCAGACAACGGTGAGCAGCACCCTCTGCTGTTATAATAGCTAGTGACTCTCAAGTCCATGATCATTAAAGGACAGCCACATTTAGCCAGAGCTTTAACAATCATAGCTTTAACTTGATTGTTTTCATTGTTGGCACAAAGTCGATCGGGAGACCACCCATGTTTGTCTCAGCACTTGACGAGAACATTCCTCGCTTATGAATGTCAAACATGATTAGGGCCGAATGTGCCCTCAGTTGTCCTGCAATCTCCTTAGTATAGAGAGATGAGGTTAACAAACTATTGTGACTGCTAAAGGACGTATTTCAGCCATCAAAGGGTGTGGATGACAAAACAGATCAACATTTTTTTGTGCTTTAACCTCGTAAATCAGAGGATCTTAAGATGATCACGGCACCTCCGGGGTCGTCCGACTTCCATCCCTCATAGCGGGGTCGGGGGCGGTCAAAGGGTCAACACCAGAGAGCCAAGCACGGCCCGAACTGTTTGGGTGGTGAGGTGGCAAATGAAACGGGAAGATTAAACTGAACCGCATCACATGGTGTAAAGACGATCACATGAGGATGATATCATTCTAACTTTTAGATCGCTCGGGGAAGTGTGAGATATGTCAGCGTAGGACGAAAAATGTTCAATCAAGGGTTACTCCGAGGCTCTTTTACAAAAGTTATGTTTTACTAATGAGATTATCTGCGTTTGTACTTCCCGGGGAGGGGAGGAATGGAAATGACTCAACTATTTTGTGGTCTGGCCTGATCCCAAGTCCTTTGCATGCAACCTGCTAATTCGGCCGGCTGGCTAACGACCTGCTTGCGTGCCAGTCGATCATTAGCGCCCCGTCAGAAACGGTCACCAAACATGTCACATGCCCCCCCCCCCCCCCCCCTCCGGTCACTCTATTCAAGGCCGACCGCCATGAGTGGAGACGGCCATGACCCGCTCAGCCGAGATGCTTGGAAAAGAATAAGACAATTAGCAGTGAGAAGGCTATTAAAAGCAGTCAGGGCTATAGTGTTTGTATGATTTCTGCCACTAGAATTATTCCTGTCTTAAACATATTAGACCACTTAAATGCGATTCTAGATTCAAAGCACCTGGTGGATCCAGATTTACAAAATACAGAAGGTTGGGCAGATTGAAGCCTGTAAGAGAGCAAATAGATTCTTAAAATATGGAGCTTGAATAAATTGAATAAAGTATAAATATGTTATTTTTATTTCCTAATGCAGGGAAGCTACTACTTAGTAATTGTATTCATCATTATTGTATTACACTTCATATTGCTTGTATGTATTAGATTCTGTTCTTTTTATTGATATTTATTATCTTTTATCTCATTTGTGCCTTATTTATTCCTTGTAAAGTATTTTAATGCAATTTGAGGTTGATGCAACTGCAATTGCGATGTGCGTGCACATAAAGACAATAACCTTTTTGATTGATGTATTGCGTGATTGTGAAAGTAAATGCTCTTTTATATAATTACGATAAGACAGACTATATTTTTTGTGGCTAAATATTAAAAGAAAATGAGTTGCTCCCCTTGGTATGAAGGTTTCAAGGTGGTGAAGCACTTCTTATTTTCTGTGGTGCAATTACCATCAGAGTCAACAAGTCATCAAGTTCCAAGGGGAACTCCTGCCAGAAAAAAAAGAGGTAATTGTAGCAAGAAAAAGACAACAATTTCAGACTGTGCCATATAGCTTAAAGGCAGATGTAGATTTTTTTTAAAACAACAGAAGAAGAGGGAGGGTTGTGGTTTGATGATTGCTGCTCTATGTGCAATTCCCTACTGCCTCTCTGACGCACTCTGAAGCTTATAAAGTGTCAATCATTCTCCTTCCTGAGAGTCTCTCATAGCAAAGCGCAGCGTATAAATCCAATTTCAGATTTTCAGGAAAGAGTGAAAACATTTAATAATTACTATTTGAGTAATTCATATTTTACATATTTGGTCCTTGTCATGAGTGAAAAAAAACATGATTGTGGTTAGAAATCATATTACTTTGTGGCACTGAGCTTCTTCTTCTTCTTCTTTACCCTCTGCGTTGTGTTTTATTGTCATGTGTGGAACCACTGGGTGGCACCCTGCCATTATGAAATCCTCTGTCAAACTGACAGCAGATGATCATTTCTCTCTGCTGTCATGAAATCACAGAGAGCTGTGAACTTTGTGTCCACATGGAGCACAGGAGGACTAGATTGACTCTTAGTGGGCTTGTGGTTTTGTCAGTGTCCCCAGGTTTAGGACACTGGGGACGCAGCTTTTGGACTTCCCTGTCCTATGAGGTCTTTCAAGAACTTGGTTAAAGACAGATGTGAATGAATTTAATACAATTTATTCATCAGCAAATGAGCGTCATTCGCTCTTAAGGGTTCTCCACAACAACATAAAGTTACACTTTAGGACGGTGGTTCCCAACCTACGGCTTATGACCCCCTTAAAGGGGCCCTGTGGAGGTTTCTTGTGAACAAACAAAAGTTCTGATTACATCAAGTGTTTCTCACCAAAATGTATTAAGTTGGGCGCCATTTTATTGTGACCAGTGTTGTATTAAGAAGGGCCTCTTGCTGGCACTGATACCCAAAATGACTGGGAATATTCCAGCAGCTTAATCCTTGCATGCTAACTGATCCATTAAAGCCCTGAAATGATCGGATCCAAGGAGGCTTTTCTAAATTACATAAATCTTATTAGAGGAGTTTAACAACTCAGAAAGTGGAGTGGTCATAATACAGCCACCATATGACTGAAATCTCACCGGCGAACGGCACAAAATGATGTTGTTTTTTAAATCTGCTCTGTAATCTCTCATGAAAACCTTTTTTGTGTCAAGTTTAAACCAATTGCGTTGACTTAGCAAGCCATGCGGAAAGTTTTTGTTTGGTCTTATGTGGTCACAGTTCAGTTTGCGGCCTTGACATTGCTGCGACTTTACGTGCGTTTGTGCATTTCTGTGCGCGTGTGTGCTCACACTGCACAATATTTACACGTGAACAGCAAACATGGTAAAAAGTGATGTGAGGTGACGCATCAGAGAAGCCCAGCAGACATTTGACACATTGACTGACGGCTCCATCTATAACTGTGGTGGCACCACGATGTGTTTGGAGACAATTTGTCTCCAAAGAACATACAGCACGTAAATCCGCTGAAGTCGAGCGGCTTGTTTCCAGATGAAGAGAGGTGAGGAAAAGCTCTTCAAAGCACACTGAACTGTCAAACTAGAAGGGTTCGTTGCCTCCGGCATATAAAGTTGGGGGGGGGTTCTTATACTTCAAAAAATGGTCGAAAACCAAAGGTGTTTAATGCATCACTGTGAGAAAACCTTCCTTCTTGTATATCATTGTTTTTACTGCAACATAGTGTTGATTATTTAACCTCATGTGCCATCTGGTGTTCAAACCAACACGGTGCAACACCAACCATGAACATTACAAGACATCAATCAATGAAAGAGAGAAACTGTATTAATTCCAAATACTTTTAAATGATTGACGTATATGCAAATTGAGTTTTGGAAACTAAGGTTTGGAAAAAAAGAAAGAAGTTTGTACGTTTCATAATAAAGTATTTTTTTTAAATCATTAACCAGTTGACACAATCTCCATTCTCTTTGCTGTGTGCTGTAAATCCTTTATTAAACACCCGATCAACATCGTCACATTTTGACAACTTAGGTGGCAGAGTGGTTTAATCTAATATTTGTGAGTCAGCCATTAATATCGACACTAAGTAACTCGTTTTACGGGCGAGGCTGCTGGAGGTGTGGTCGTGCTGTAGTTTGTTGACCGTGCTTGAAGTCAGGTGTCTGCTGGTGCCTTTCTTTGCATACAGATCAATCGTTCGATCAATAGTGACACAGCGAAGGTCGCGTGTGCAGGAGAAGTTAGAGACAACGCATCATTAGATGAAGTAATGGGACTTTAGTTTGATCGGACGTGTGTGTGTGTGTGTGTTCATTAGGGTGTATGCATTAGGATGAATACAGGTATGTGTTTGTGCATCACTGCGGTGTGCAGCGTCGTGTTTAAAATCATTGATGTCCAGTTTGGATGCTTTGTGTGTGAACGTACAATATTAGTTTCATGTACCAGAGTACAATATGCAAGTACAAGATTACCTCATCCTGATCAAATAAAAAACCCACAGTACAACATTGTCAAGGGTATTTGAACCTATTATTATTTCCACATCCATGATCTTATCATTGTTACTGTAGAACTAATTCATCATATTCTGATTGTAATCAGTTTATAGCATCATTTATAACTATAAACCCAGAGTGGGTCAGGGATGGATATAGAGCGATACAACTACGTGAACAAAAGACATACAGCAGTGTTGTTCAGTGGATTACAGGGAGGAGAAAACAGGGAGCAATTTCAAAACTAGTCAGAACAGAAAACCTTCGCCGGTTGTGTTTTCCTTTTCTTTAATCAAACTTTTACTTTCTTTCTCTGGATTCTCTTTTGAGCGTTTTCAAGTTATCCTGCCAAGATATTATTATGAACTTTGAGTCTACAACCATCATAGATAGATTTTTTTTACACTGTAAAACTTTCGTATCTTGGACCAAAAGAGAACAATGTACATGATCCGTAAACGTCATTTTGTAATATTCCAAAAATACATTTCTGTGAGCGATAGGTATATATAAATACAGTTATAAGATTAAAGGTTTCCCTTTATGGATCCTCTGCTATCTCAGGCAGATGTGACGGGATCTATGAGGTCATCACATATTCCCTCAGCACCGCCTCATAAAAGGTCATTAGGCGTATTAACCACACGGCTACATTCTAATAAATGCTTTTAAAAAAAGGCTTGCAGGAGGAGTGAGAAAGCACGCTGACACCTCATCACTCCGAGGTCGTCCCATCAACCTGGGTAACCTAAGCAACGATGAGACTTCGGTAAGATGTTACACCCACCAGTTCAGTTAGGTTTCCCAGTCCCCACCTACCCTGCTTTCCCATAATGACTCTAGCATCATTAATCACCTTAATCACCTTCATACAGGGTGATGATGGATGATTTCATCAGCGAGCATGATGGCCCTTTAAACGTCACATATCATCCTCATTTTCAGGTTCATCCTTGTATTTTGTGTTTTAACTAGAACATATTTAAGTGATTTAATATTTTTTAAAAAGCACTTTATTTTTCTCATACTGTCTGTCTGAATATACCTGTACTCACCCTCTGTCTGAAACGATCCATTTTAGCGCCTGACTTTACGCAAACTTTCACACTGGATTAGCAATTTCAGCTAACAAACCTGCATTGGGTTCCAGGGGGAACCAAACAGCTGCCTGTCCATTTGTACGCGGACGTTTGTTTAACATGTATAAAAGAGCAAGTACACTCCGTCAGAACGGCTTGTGAGATGGTCGAAAAGATTCGAAACCCACTCCTCCCACACCTGTCCGACGCTGGATTAGGTGGGGTTTTGTCCCACCACTCAGCAGATATCTTGCTTCTCAATCTGTGCTATTTCTGTCACTTTTGAAATAGCACACACTGTGAATGTCTTCATAGTGAAGAGAAACTCCCTGACACTCTGGTGTGGTTAGCAACAGAAATAACTCCCTTATAAATAATAAATGGTCGTTAGGAGCTGTTTTCCTCTTGAAGTAGGTCCTTTTGCAGTTGGCAAAAATAGCTAAACCAAGGGCCTACTTATTGCTATCGCATTGCTCGCCCTGGCGTTTATGTTTCCAAAATCTCTGCAACAGAGATGACGAGCTACCGTGGCAAAAACTATGGGAATAAAACCCAGGTTTTATGCCTCTGGATTATCTGCCAATGCTGTAAACTTCTCTCTGAACACAGCCAGTAAAGACAGCACAGCATGTCGAACATTTCCCCATTCTTTCATCTAGCTTTTCCCCGCAGGCTGAGATTTGTATCTTTTTTTTCTTCTTTTTAAAAAAAAACACTACCAGGTCGGAGTGGGAATGTGGGTGAAATTACAGATATTTTTGTCTGCACCGGTGAATTGCTCCTGTCACATAGTGGCCAGCTGCCTCAGAGGGGAAAAAACAATCAAAGGGACTCCCGCCAGGACGGTGGGCGGCTGAGAGCCTCTGCAGCAATGACGGGCTGAGACAAAGACAGAAAGGCCAGCGTGAGTCTATGACAAGCATTGATCTGGTGATGATAAAACCCTCATCCAGTCTACCATTTGCAGTTAATTAACACATGCATTATTCCAACATACCCCAATATTCTGATGCACTGTGTGACCTGTAAGGAAGAAGACGAGCAGTTGATTAATTCAGTGTTTAACCCCCTTAATCTTCAAACACGTAAACAGAGAGGCAGAAGCTTTAATACGTTACAGTTTTAGGCACCTCTGCTGAATCCTAATCCTTTTAAGTAAATGCCTTGAATGTTAATGTAGATGCTCAATTGCCTGTGAAACAGCTGCAGAGTTCTTAAAATACGATGCACTTATTGAATGCTAAGTAAACCCCATGAGCACCAGCCCCCGGTGAGCAAGATTTGTTTGTTTTACCAGCCAATTAGGACTCAGAACTCAAGACTCTTTTCATTTGTCGAATTATGTACGCTCACAGCTTATTTTAGAGGACAACAGAACGGTGCAGTCTGTGTCTGGGAGGGTTTCATCCTCTCTTCTGTGGTATAATACGCTTTGTGTGCTCTTTTAGAAGCGGAGTGGCATGGTAATGACAACAAGCATTTTTAAAGTGCTCTGGGATTTGAGAGAGAGGCTGCGACCTCAGGGGCGCGATGACATAAACACAGACAATCAATTACCTAACACCGCTTTTCAACCACAACAAATCCCCGCCTCTCCACCGGAGATTCAGCTTCTACGTCAACTCCAAAGAATGAGAGGAGACAGACGCCTCGAACCCTCTGGGATAGTGTGCACAAGGTGAGGCAGTGAGATACATCTACAGCGACTCTCCTCTCTGCTGAGGGTACATCGCTGCTCTGTAGCGCTATGACGCATTTCAGAGCTGACCCCCTGAGCCATTTGTAGGCCTGGGCTGCACATTCGAATGGGTTGTGCACATTTAGGATCTACACACCTTCAAATAAATCAAGGAACAGAGACATGCCAGCGGCGCCATCATCGGCCTGTCAGTTGAGCTCTAAATCCAGCACAGCGGGCAGGAGCTTACCAGGAAATACATTTAATTATTAAGCGAGGAACCTCTGTCTGTCTGTGTGTCCTTTGCATACCTCCAGAACAATTCACCAGGTTTACTTCACACTTGGCGGGCATATTGCAGGGGACCCAAGGGAGTGCTTTTGTGCAATTTAGACACGTGACATGTTGAGTATTAATAAACGTTGAATAAACAAAAGAACAGCGCTCTGTGTAGCAGCATGTCGTCTGCAGCGGGGGGACCGCGGCTTATTGACTGCAGTTCACTTTGCAAGTGAGACTGATACTAACTTACAACGCTAATGCCGGTATCACCAGTAAAGTAGGCTACCCCCACTAATTAAATACATGCTTTATTTCAAATCCGTGTGCTTATGTCAAGGCAAGAGACTAATACACATTTTTGGAAATGACCTCCGACCGGGAGTGTTTTTCATGGGCTGATTTACCGATTTGAGGGGACCTAGCCAAATGGAGTCTTGCTGTACTTTTAACCCTTTCTACAAATGGGAATGTTGGTGTTGGCAGTAAAATATTAACTATTGATACTAAAACTATATTAATACCGCATTCAAATTTTTTGTTTATGTAAATAGTGAAAGAGGTATTATCACCACAATATACTTAAATTAATTTAACTCTTTCAATTCTATATGGTGCTGGATAGTTTAATGAACAATGATTGTTAGAGACATTTTTTTTGGTTTTGATTACAAATCATAGGACAGTCTTTGACATCACGTTAGACTTATTATATGTTTGTTAAGTTTGTTGGATGCAATGGAATCAGCGTCTGCAGAGTTCGAGAAACGGAACCCTGCAACATGGTCCAGTATAGAAGAAGAACAAAGAACAGGCCACCACAACGATGGATCACATTTTAATTGTTATATTTTGTAAATCAAATCCCTAAGTGATGGGGGATTTTGTATGTTATTTTGGGGTGCAATGAGTCAGAATAGAAACATAATTCAATACTTTTTATATCTCAACATCATAATAACTCTGGTTACTAGCTGGTTAGAGCACTTTTAGTAGGGGTCCCCAGGCCCAGGTTTTTCTCCTGAACCAGCCCACAGGCCGGTGTGTCGGACCGTAAGTAGCTGCAAGGTAAAGCAATTGGTCCGTAACAAAACGTTCACTACATCGCCCGGCTTTGCTCTCATCATGGGACCGCCTTAAAAGCCCCCAACTCTGAAGGTCCAACACTTATAAAATGACATTTTTTTCAAAACCTCAGAAAAGGTAAGAGTGCTGAATCACACTGTCATCATAAATCCATGCCTAGTGTGAACTCGGGCACGCAACCTCCTCGGCGGATTTGAAAGCCGGAGAGGAAGACGGACCTCAGATGTGACAGAAATAAGAGGAGGTCTGGTCTGCATCGGTCCCTGCTTCTAATCACATGCTGTCATTCTGAAAAGGCTGTGCTGGAGATAGCAATCTTTGTTCTTCTTCCATCACAGCAGGAAGGGCTAAAGATGAGGCTGAAAAGTAGGACTCAAACAAATTAAACTTGTGGCTCCCATGGTGACCACCACTCTAACTGTTCTGACTATTCTTTGTACTTTTCTTAAGATACTCAAATGTCACCCAGTAGCTGAAATGATTCCTATGTTATAATTGTTTGAGTGAATATATTTTTGTCAAGGTTTCTAGGACTAGGACAACCTGTCGTAACTTTTAGAGCTGTGTTGCGAAATATAATATTTCATAAGCCAGTGGATATGTGACAGTGACAAACACACTCCTTTGTCTTTTCACTGTCATTAAGTGTGATTTTTAACTGCCACTCTCACTCCCCCGCACATCCTACACAGAAGTTGATATGCATTATTCCTATGCATTATCAGTTTTCTGATGCCAAACCTCCATATGATTATTGCAAAAGGATGGAAAATGCAACAGACTTTAACCCTTTCAGTCCCATGCCAAGGATTGTGTCTTGTTATATCCTACTTATGTTTGTTTTCCCCTCAAAGTCTCTTATTAACAGGGAAGATGGAGACGTATTTGATGTGAAGTATTGCATTCCAGATTTATGATGGATTACATACATGTAGACTTTGGGTTTGAATAGTTCTTGTAAAACATGCAGTTTATTTAAAATTCTAAAGGTGTCAAACATGTTGACTTATTGCAGAACAGTAATCCAACTACTGCAATCAGTTAAATATGTGAGGTCACCAACAAGAGAGAGTGGTGTTAATCTTCTCATCTCACTTTTGTCAAAAAGGCAAATAAGTGCATTTCCCAAAATGTCCCACTATTCCATTTAAAAGACGTCCAAGTCTTGGGCAATCGGATCACAAGTGAACAGTGTTAAATAGTGTAAACGACCGCCAAGACGTTTGAGTGATCCAATCACTCAAGCCACTTGCTGAGGTGGTCTGGGACGCATTTGACCGCGTATGTTTTGTAGTGTAAACGCTAATGCGTCCGTCTCCAGTTGGTTCTCAAATCGCGCTTGCTGGCTTTGTCAACAACATCTGAATGAGCCCATAGAGATGTATTACAAGTGCCTAGAACATCTTGGGCAATTTGGTTTGCCCTAGAACACGCCAAGGAATAGATCCTGTCTGTATTGTTTTGACTTCTTCTTCTTCTTCTAATTTCCCACAAACTAGGCACAGGTATGTACTGCTGCCTTTTGCCAGTTAAAAAACAACCACGCAATTGGTCTTTGCAAATATATCACAAGTGGTCATTTAAGACGCTTGTGGAAACGCGTTCTGATGCCAGGTGTGAACCAGGCGGCAGCCTTCGGGTCTAAAAGGTGAAGTCAATGCGGAACTCCCTTAAACCTGCATTATGTCTAATGGACAGCAGGGGGCGACTCCTCTGGTTGCAAAAAGAAGTCAGATTGTATAGAAGTCTATGAGAAAATGACTCTACTTCTCACTTTATTTATTACCTCAGTAAACATTGTAAACATGAGTTTATGGTCCCAATAGTTTCAATTCTTCAATACAGCATGATGTTCATTTAATAAATTACGGTCCCATTTAGAGTAAAATAGATGATAAAGGAGAGTATGCTTTAGGGCGGGGCTACCTTGTGATTGACATGTCGCTACCACAGCATTTTCATGTCTGGGAGTTGTCCGTGTTTTTGTCTTATAACTTCAACCCTTTAACAGTGTTTCACAGTGTTCACTTCATGAAAGTTCATTGTAACCTTTAAGGTCACCTAAAAATGTAGGAACTTGTGTTTGCCAAAAACCAAGATGTCGGCGGTCAAAATATCAGAACAAAGCCACAAACCAATGGCTTCCACTTCTTATATACAGTCTATGGTGGGAACTGAAGTACTTAGAGCTGTCCACTTGGGATCTGATTACCCAAGATGCATGTCAATACCAGGTCTGACCTGTCTCTATAGGTGCAAGCAAAGTGAGGTTACAACAAGGATGATGCGTTTGATAGATTGACTAATAGCGAGATACATTCACAATGACGATGAGTACGTATCGCTAATCAAAAGATACCCCTCAGAAATTCCATTTAAAAAATCCTTTGGTTAAAACAACGGCCTTCTACAGAGGCATGAAAAACACTTTTGATGGATTGTTTCCAAAGCAATTTAATGAAAGTGTGTTCACGGCTCGGAAGGAAAAATGTTACACCCAAAACAAAGAGCGTGAAAATTAGGGTCAAATTAAATTGCTTCCTTTTCTTCTGTGTCAACACTGTTGGCAATCATTCACTGGTATTCATACCGAAAATGTATTCTCAACAATTAGAGGCTTTGGTACATCAAAGGCAAAAAAGGAATAATAAATGACAAAGCGCTCTGAAAGGAAATGCTGTGTTTTTCCACTGGAGCAGGAAAGTGATCATAGCATTTATACTGCCGGGTATCTTATGTATGCTTACCACTCCGTCCATAATCATATGTTACATCTTGTACCAGAGGACTTTATTTCTGCTGGGTTAAATGATGAAGAGGCGAGCAGGAAAAGTGGGTAAAGGTGCTTAAAACAAGAGGGCAATGCCCCGGTCTACTTCACAGACTGAAACAACCCCTTTAATGGCCTGTCACTGGGTTGCGAATGGGAACTGCAGAGGAGAAGATAAGATCATTTAATCATAGCTGGGCTGATTCCTCTCTGCCGGGGATTCAGCAGAACAGAGGTTGATCCAGGAGTGATGGGTTCAACGACAGGGGTGAAAGGTTCACACGGAGGTGTGGGACAGTAAGTGGGACCCGTTGACAGTTCAAGGGGAAAAGATATAGCCGCTCAGCTGCAGAGAAAGTGTGAGACACTCAAAAAAGGGTAAAACAACAATAACTTTAAAATTGGCCTTCAAGAATAATACACAAAATGGTAAATTTAAAGCTATTCCTTGATCCTAAAATGTGTACTTGGAGGCTATATCCTGTCACCAGAGTCATACCAAGGAACAATCGAATTCTTCTGAATATGTGTTTACTCCAAGCAAAGCATTGAAACAGCTTATCATGGAAGAATATTCAGAGGCCACAGGTGGGCCCCTGGCTTTGGGAAATGAGTAATTGCTGTGCTATGGAGAAGATAACTTATATTCTGAAAATAAAAAGTAAACCCTTTGATAGGGTTTTGGGCCCTTTCACCCAACTGTTAGGGGATGTTAATATGTCGGATATGCTACGAAGTGATGATTAACAGATATGGTTCCACACTTTTGCTCTTTGCGTTTCGCCAGATACGGCACAGTGTTTTTGTTTGTTTTCATGTGCTTGTGGCCCCATCTGTTTTAAAATTTAAAATTTAAAATCTATTCTGTCTAGTCTTGGCTTTGCTTCTGTTATATACTTTTGATAAAATATTATGTGAGGTATGTTTTGTCTTATAACTGCTGTTTAAAGAGAATAAACATACTGTATTAAAAAAAAAACCAAAGTCTTGTTGTTGTTACCCCTTCAGAGTTTATATTCAAACAGCATCATTCATCTTGTTAAACTTTGTTTGACATCGCATCTCGCCTGCGGCTGTGGTGCTTCGAGCAAGTGCTCACGGATGTTGCAGCAGCAGGTGGCAAACATAGCCAATCCCCTTTAACAATGCTGTGACAATGTTGTATTGCTGATTTCTGCTTCTGTCGTTCTGTTGTTCTGTTGTTGTGGCTGATTGTGCCCAAAGTATATGGCTTAATTATTATATAAAAGACACATTTTGTAAAATATGAAGGGATTTACAGAGAGGTATAATATATGGTGGACAGAAAGTCATTTATTTTCACTTTACCAATAAGTAATAATAATTTAAAAAAACACTGAAGCATTTTATAACTTGAGATCAAAAACGTAACAGTGTCCTACACAGGCTCCCTGCAAGTGTGTTGCACAATAATAATTCCTGCTAAATTCCCTTTTAAAAGAAGAAAACTTGCAAAACTGCATATTACAGCTTCAAAAGGTGAATGTATAGCAGCGTGACAAATACTGAGAGCATAACAGCTGTGTCAGCATGAAGAAGAAGAAGAAGAAGAAGAAGAAGAAAAAACAGCCCTCCTGCGCAGAGGGCGCTTGCATTTGTCACAGTTCAAGGAGTCCTTTCCGCCTGTGAGCATTCCTGTATCGTCACCATTCTCCTGAGCCAAAGGGTGGTTGGAGAAGTCATTCAGCCATTGCGGCAGAATTAGATATGCATTGTGCAGCCAGGCTCATCCCATAATAAAATCTGGTGCATACACAGTTCATATATCAGCAGGTCCTCCGTCCCAAAGCAGGCTGAGGTCACTCAGAGCATTTGGTTACAGTCAGAGTGAGTCTGTGGGGGTAACATGGATCATAGATATCCCACCATATGTTTTTAATGAGTATCTTGCTGCCCTAAGCACATCGGTGTACTACCATTGGGTTGATGGGTTTATTGGAAGATTGACCTGCCTATGACAAAGTGATGGAGGAGTGCAACCATTATGTGTATTACGTGTCTTTAAAGCTGCACTAATCAATACTTTTATAAGAGGAGCGGGACACATGACCATGTGTAATGTAAAAGGTTTCACAGAGATTTATCATCCAACTCTGAAGTTTCCCTTATGAAGCATTTTAGAGACTTGTGGCTGATTGTTTTGGTGCCGCACCCTTACCGTTGTGGTTCACTCTTACCGTTGTGGTTCACTCTTACCGTTGTGGTTCACTCTTACCGTTGTGGTTCACTCTTACCGTTGTGGTTCACTCTTACCGTTGTGGTTCACTCTTACCGTTCTCATCAACCTCGCAACGAAAAAGCTCTATAAGCACTCTGTACTCTTTTTGGCCCTCCCTAGAGCCCTGTTAGCTTATTGCAGATATATTTGTAACACCGCATGTGCTTTTCCTTACTCATAGGTTTTCTACTCTTATTAGGTTTTAAGTCCCTGCAACTCCGGACAGAACACCACGGTTGAATTTCAGCCTGCGTTTAATTTTTTTCAGCCTAACTTGAACTTGACGAAGCTCTGTCCTCAGTGAAACACAGAAGAGGAAAAGAGAGAAACTAGCGTGACAGTAAAGACTGAAATAAAACAAGTGCACGTAAATTATGTAAATAAAATATTTTGTTTCTTTCTTTAAGGCAATGGTAGGGGAAAAACTGAAGTTTATTGTTAAACTATAAAATATCCTGCCTCTACTACATATTTTAAGTGTTTGATAACCACATTTAACATGTGCACGCGTGTGTGTACAGCAGATCTATATAGCAGATGACACTCAAGCTGCTGAAGTTAGCGGCTAGCTGGTGAACATAGTGGAGCATTTAGCTGCCGATATTTCTATCAGAACTCGATTGAGACCAAAACAGAGCTAAAAGGAGTAGGAATATGTGCTAACGTTAGTTAGAAAAATCAGTTACTGCCTGTGTAATTTCTATTCAAAGAGATTGAAATATGAAAAAAACAGCCTAGCATGAAATCTTACACTTGAGTTGTAGCCAGTTAGCAACACAAAAGCTAGCAGGAAAACTTCAGATGAGGATGAAATGGGATGACATTGTTTCTCATTTCGTATTTTGAAATTTAACAGGAGCAGTCACAATTAGGACGAGTAGCATGAATACAATTTATGTAACACATTTTCTGGAACAAAATAACCTCAAATGGCCGACTATAAATTAATTGAATTGAATAAAGCCAGACACTATGAGTCAATGATGTAACTATGGATGTTTCAGATTGGGATGCAGCAGAGCAACACTACATCCTCAGGGTAAGCAGAGCTGTGCCTTGTCAGTTCACCACTTCTCAAGTTACTGGTCTGTATTGATCTGCAGGCACCGCGGGAATCAGCTCCCAGGGGCCCCGCGGTGCGAACACAGGCTGGCACCTTCAGCATCGTCTCCCTCTGTTTACCGTCCATCTCCTGCCTTCATCTCTGCCTCTCGCTCATGTCCATAAAGTCAGACGATGACAGCATTGTGGCTTTTTAATTTCAGTGATGTTGATAAAAAACTGGAATTTTATTGACGACTCGGGTACATGGTCTCAAAACTGTGGTTTAGATGGCAAAAACAACTTTCCCTTAACTCAGCAGGGCTTTGACATCTTGTCTGTGCAAAAACATTGGGAAGCAATGGGAAAAGACACCATAAGCAATGCACTTCAGGCAGGTACTGTGTGTGTGTGTGTGTGTGTGTGTGTGTGTGTGTGTGTGTGTGTGTGTGTGTGTGTGTGTGTGTGTGTGTGTGTGTGTGTGTGTGTGTGTGTGTGTGTGTGTGTGTGTGTCTGCTTGTGCCAATTCACCACCTCCACTTGAATGTGATGAAGGAGGAGGATCACAGGTGGAGAAAGTTGGGAAAGAAATGAAAAGCCAAATGAGACAGAGAGCTAGACTAAACTCAAAGACCAAAGAAAAAGGGGGAAGTAATGAAAAAAGGAAATGGCATATGAGACTGAGCTATCTCCTGCTTTGCTGGAGGCTGTCTTATTAACTTTCATCAATGTAGGGAAGTTCTGACATTGTATCTACCAGCATGGCATCTTCGCTCTTAGCATGAGGCCGATGGGCTACATAACAAATACGTGTTTACATGCACGTTTGTTCCTCTGACTGTGTTCTCCCTCCCCCTCTTCCTCTTCCTGCTGTGTCTTCCTCACTGACCTTGAGATACTGTACTCCCATCCACACACCCAAACCCATCCTATCCAACACTTTCACACACATACACACACACACACACACACACACACACACACACACACACACATGCACAAGTCTCCTTCCAACCTATAGGCAATCTGCTGAGAAGGCTGTTGGACACACACTGAAGAGCGACATTGGCAGATAATCTGTCGGCCTTTCTCTCAGTTTAACCCCCCATTTTTTATTTTAACATCAAGCGTGTCTAAATTCGACTCAAATCTCTGCAGAGGGATGAATAAGTCAACAAAACAGTTCCTTAATGGTATTATTCGGTGTCCCGGGAGATTTACGACCATCCACTCTCATAGCTGTAATCTCACACTGCACTGTAGTTCCTCCTACTTATAGTTGCCGCGTGCATTGTAGGGCTTTAATGTAGCAGCAGTTGTAGCAGCGCTATTGTTTTCTCCTCAGATTACAATAGCCAGTAAATGTTTTGCCGCCATGCATCAGGATAATAAATGGGGTGCAATCAAAAGAAGAAAAAAGAAGAAGAAAAAAAATGTCAGGGAGATGAAGCAAGCAGACTAAAGTAAAAGCAGTGTCTCTTATTGATTACGCATAAACAAAGGTATAAGTGTTTAAAGGTATTGTTTTCTCAAATGCCAAAGCATTGATTATCCAGGATAAATGAAATGATTGATCAGGGCCCCGTTCCTCGTACCTGGCTAACTGAGTTAGCCGGATAATTTTCAGGATAAGATTACATAAATCAGGCTTTTCGGTTCCACGAAGCAAGTTTGGCAAAATCACCATAGCAACACATCCATAAACTTGAACCTGCTCCAGCGCAGGCTAACTTAAGGTAGCTGGATAAGCTTGCCACTCCCCCGGAAAAAAATGGCAGCTCCCTTCCTCAGAGATCCCATTGAGCGATATTAGTTAGATTAGCATTTTATAGAGAGAGAGTTCTTCGAGATCGCCAAGATCCGTTTTCACATCATGATGACTTCCTATACGAGCGCTATCGATTCTGCCGACAAGGAATCATTTATTCCTCGAGCCATACATTGCGAACACCACACGCCGCAGCCGAGCATTGACTGTCTCACAGACTGTATGCATAGCCTTGCGAGTGGTACATTTTTGTACAGTGTCGGCGATGCGGAGAACATCGGGAAAGGCGCTGCATGCCGTGCTGTTCGTAAAGTTTATTTGGCGCTTAAGAAACTTATGGCTGTGTTCATTACATTACCATGGCACATATTGTATTGACTCACCATTCTGAATAATGTTTTTGTGCTTAGTTCTTACTTGCTCCCATGTCCTCTTGATGGCTGGGTTGCAACTACATGGGGGTTGAAAGCACTCATAATTATATGACAGTGTTATTAGTACACCATAGCATATACATTATTGTACTCATGATAAGAATAGAGAGAATCAATTTCTTTTCACTGCTTCAATTGATTGAATTTCTGATTATGAATAATATACATATAATAATATAGATACTCTTTGGGCTTGTTTTTATCTACTTATTCTGAAAGAGTTGAGATAATTATTTTCGCTAGCAAGATCTCATTCGATGATGCATTCCATTAAGCCTACTGCCAGCAGGCACATCTAAAGAAATATAATCTGATTGATTGGGGTGATGAGGCACTTAATATTAGCCTATACATTTTCCCAACACTTATGCATTTAACTTTGCCATGCTTCTTGTCTAGCCCTCGCAGCGGTGGCGGTATTGATTATGGTCTTGAATTCCTCATATGCGTTCACGATCATCTCCTGCTCGTCAGCGGAGAAAAAAGAGGCTCTTTCTTTGAGCTTATTTGCCATTGTACTATTAGAAAATCATGGTTTCGGTGATCGACGCTTCCCCCTTTTGAAGTAGGACGGGCACGCGCAATTATCCTGATGACTGAAGTCTGGTTCGAATTAACGAGATTGTTTGAGCGCTGATCAGCCCTTGAGAAACTGAGATAGCCTGACTTCAATCATCGGGTTAATTTAAGCTGGCTAATAGGACATTTGATCGACTTAGTTGAACCACGTACGAGGAACGGGGCCCAGATGTTATTGTGAACTCTGCCACGTATCGTCTCGGTTAAATATTGCCACTGACGTCAAACTACAAGTAGGTATTATCTTTTTCTAATGTTGTGCTTCTGTACATACATACAAATTAAAGGGACATACAAATTAAAGGAAAACACAAGCAGGAATTCCTGTAGCTGTC
The DNA here is from genome assembly GCA_032191485.1 of Leptoclinus maculatus. Classification (NCBI taxonomy): domain Eukaryota; kingdom Metazoa; phylum Chordata; class Actinopteri; order Perciformes; family Stichaeidae; genus Leptoclinus; species Leptoclinus maculatus. Next base: position 16,246,881 of record JAVDOI010000016.1, read on the forward strand.
ACACAGTTTTATAAACTAAACTGATAAGCTAAGTATGTATGTGGCCTTGCTAATGAGCTTCATGCAATACTAAGACAAAATTGTGTGTGTATTCATTGGCTGAAAAGAAAAAATCACATCAACCATATGAGTGGCGAGGATTTGAAGAGCTATTAAGCATCATGCGGTTAATGTTTAAGAATAACACAAAGAAAGACACTTGGAAATATTGTAACAGCTGAATTAAACGTATGCCAATTCAATCACAGCGCCATAACGACTCATAAAGCAGCTGGAAGTTTGCCTATGAAGTCAGTATGTTTGCCTCAGTCTCAGCAAAGGGTGGATACGTTTACTAAGCTAAGCAATGTCAGACATCAAAGAGTGGAAAAGTAAGTAATCAACCGAGCAGCTCTGATGGCAATTACTCTCAGTCAATACAGCAGTGGCGGGCCGTGCATTTTATACCTGGGCCTGCACTCGTAAAAATGAAGCTCAACACTTACAAATACACTATGAGTGCAGATACATGAATACCCGCATGACAGGATGCGGCGGCATTAACAAACAATGCATATAGTCAAAATCAATTCAGCTAAAACACTCATTCCGCCACACACTCAAGAGCACGGGCCATTCAAATATTATTCATATCAGAGGGAACAATATTACCCATATCATGAAAACGACACGATAGACAAATTAACAGAGTAACTCTCCTATCACTCCCTCCAGGAAATACACGACTCCATAGTTCTTGTTACTGACGGATTTATTCGTCTGTCAACACCGAGAGGGAAAATGAGTCCGCGCGTCTTCTTGTTGCTGTGCACCGGCTAAATGTGTCCCCAGCGCAACATAGGACGTAACAATAGTTCCTATCACATATAAAACCAGTTGTACAAATAATAATATATAATATAAACAAGCATATTAAATAATGACATAAATTATATTTATGGCAGTTAAAGCTACTGCAGTTAACTTACCAGAGCTGCTGTTCACTATTTAAAGACAAAGTCCATCCTCCTTTCTTTGTTAACAAAGAGTTTAATCTCACGGTTGTTCAGTACATCCGTGCGTTTTAGTTCCAGTAAGAAGTCCTTCTCGATTCATGGACGCCAGTGAAGACAGTCGAGCCTCCCCAGTTGTATTTCCTGAATACGTTTTAATACGTTTGAGGCTGAAAATGTCCGCTCGGCAGAGGCAGCAGATATTGGGATTGTCACCGCCCAACATGTCACGCTAGCCCACTGACCAATCACGTATGGCTAGGCCAGCTAGCAGGCTCTGGCATGTCAAAGAATACGCCCAACAAGTCAAACTAAAGATCTGATTGGTTGAAGACTATGACAATCAACAATATCGTCCCCATTCACTTAACCCTCCTGTCGTGTTCGGGTCAAATCTGACCGATTTATAACTTTAATCAATCATAAATATTGTGTTTTACATCTGATTACCTCAAGGCCTCATGATATCCTCCACACTAGGCATTTGAACATATCAAATTGCTGATCACCACTTTCATTGCATTTTTAGTGGTTTAGTCAACTTTGTAACACCCATGGTGTTCCCGGTCAAAAGTCACTGCCATAGGAAATGAATGGGAAACACTAGATCATGTCCATTCATCAGATGGAAAACAGCCCCATACACACCCTCTCTGTCAGAGAGGCTCTGGACCTAATTTTTTAACCAGATGAAGAGGAGATTGAACCGGAGATAGAGGAAGATGTCTCAGAAATTTAAGGCAACATTGATCCTGATTTCGATCCGGACTATTATGAGACTGACCAGTCAACAGATGGCGAGGAAGTAGCACCAGAGAAAGAGGCACCTCAGGTGACATTCCAGTCCAAGGGTGGCAACTTGCTCTGGTATTCATCCTCCCAGGACAGAGGAGGCAGAGAGAGAGTTGAAAACATAATAAGGATGACGCCAGGGTCAACACGATATGCAACATCTTGTGTGGATGACTTCAAGTCCAGCTTCCAACTCTTTTTACCAGAGTCCATTGAGGGTGTTATACTGGACATGACAAACCTGGAGGGGGGGCGTGTGTTTGGGGACACGTGGAGAGCATTGGACCAGGTAGACCTCCAAGCCTACATGGGTCTGTTGATTCTAGCAGGAGTATATCGGTCAAACAATGAGGCTACAAAAAGTATGTAGGATGCGGAGTCCGGGAGGTCTATATTCCTGTCAACAATGTCCTTATAACAGTTTTATTTCATTTAGCGATACATTTTCAGTGTCTATTCTTTGTATATTCACAGCAGTTATTCATGTAAACCACTAGTCTGAGACATTGTTTACAGCTTAAAAAGATGTTAAATAAAATTTGGTGATGATTAATGTTTTTTGTGTTAATGTAAGAACAGTTAAACCAGACCGGTCAAATTTGACCGGGAACACTAAAGTAAGGGGGGAGAAACGAACACAACAGGAGGGTTAAACTGCAAAGGGATTCACTTGTGAGTCTGCAGGCCTCGGGCCTCTCTTCTTACCTAGAGACACAGAGGTGAAATCTGATTGGATAAAAGCTCTACTTAAAACAAGCTGCACTGGAAGCAGAGCAACTGAGGAAGACAGTAGCTGTGAAATGAGGAAATAAGATAATGGGACTTTTTTTTTTTTTTTTATTATAATACATGTAGTGTATTTAAGAAAAATTATTAAATTATAAAATATGTATAACTTTGTGATTCCGCAGCTAACAGCGGTAACAGTATAAACTACAGCAAAAGTGCCGACAGAGCTAATAGTGTTTACTTGAAGGAGAACCCGTAAGGTAGCCGGTGGGGCAAGCTCACATGTATGTCAACAAAGAAGGGAGAAACTCGAATAACAACACACACAGAAGGAGAGCGACTTCATTCTCTGCCCAGGTAGCCATTTCTCCACCGTATCTGTACATAGCTGATAGTTGTTTGCCATCATATTAATACTTTGAATGTTGTATATTGCTCCTTTAACAGACGTGTTTCCATTGCTTCGCATCATGCAATTTCTTCATTAAAAGAAACTGAATAAATAGGTCACTATATTCTCCCAAATAGTTCACATCCCAAACTCGCTGCAAAGAACACAGGTTAGCAGCTTAGTGTCAGAGCAGCTTTAATTCTAATTTCAACCCATACTGTGTGCATTGGGCATTAGCATGTTTTTAAGAGGGAAAAATGTAATGTCTTAAAGCCCTCCCACAGAATCGTCTTACTTTCACCCACTTCCTTTTTTAATATCCCTTCTAATTCCAGAGATTTGTAATCTCTTCACTATGTGGCTCCTCTGATCTACTTCCAGGCAGAATTGCAGCACAGCAGCTGGACTCAACGCTTCAGTGGTGCCAGTTCACCGTTGATAGCATTTCCCTGTAAAACACCACCTGGGGAACAGATTGTGCTGCATCACTTGGCCCATGGTGGTTGTTACTGCCTGTTTGGTGTAAACCAGTTGTGTGTTTGGCGAAGTGGGGCTTTGTAGCATCACTTTGCAGAACAAAAAGTATGTTTTCTGCCCAGGAAGCTGTGAGGAGGTGTTTAGTTGCATAGAACCTCATTTAATAAAATTGTTGTGTGTATTTGTTGTGCGTCATCATGAAAGTGAGCAGAGACAGCATTGATCTCGTCTCATTTTCTGTGTCAGTTGTTTAGAATAATCGGCTGACGCAGACCGGCTGTCAGCCTTCACCGTGTTTGAAGCCGAGTCAAGCTAAACTGCTCGTGGCTCTTTAAGTAAAGCTGAAATCATTTGAGCACAAGCTGGGTGGAATGATGCTCCCAATTTCCAATCAAAGTAAATCAGTTCTTTTTCCAGCTGTGACAGACTGCATGAGACTGTTATGACAAGTTAAATGGTGGTAGTGTTGTACCATGTGGATACAGATGTAGGTGGGACATTGCATCATAAATATGCATAAATTCACATCTATAATACATACCATTATCACATATTCTGCATTCTACAAACACATGTCTGCTCATCATCAGACAGAGATGCATGTGTTCTCCCACACATCAGACATGATTAGAATGACAAAGAGGCGTTCACATCTGGGAGGTCAAACACAGCTTTTGCAAAAGTAATTCATGATAATTAGTTTCACGAACAATGACCCTTAGCTGCCACAGCGGTGAATACAAATCATCCTTGTGGTATTTCACAATTGTATCTCAAGGTAATGACCTCCACAACAGAGATGGGTACATTGAAATACTGTGTAGTCTATAATGCATGAAAGCAACCAATATTATACTGTTGTGTCACCTTAAATAATATCGTTCCTGTATGTGCACAGGTATTCACACATTGTGCAGGCAGGTAGGCAAAAAAATAAATAAAAAAATTCATTAAAATTGTAATGATAAGAGGGTGAATGTTTCATAGAGATGAATAGTCATTATAAAACAATATTTCTGAGTGTAACGATATGGCAATTTATATGGTCAGAAAGGGCCATATATTAGAACACAAATAAACAATTTAAAACAAATAAATCATGACTGTATTAAAAGGCACTTTAAAGGAACAGCCTGCATTTTGGGAAATATTACCCAGAGTCAAATGAGAAGATCAATAGAAAAGTTATCTTTTTGATTCATTGAGAATGTATTTAGCACCAAAACTGGAATCAGAGGGAAACTGTTACACCAGCTTAACCAAAGAAAAATACTTTACAGTCACAACAGGCACTGTGAGCTGCACATGAGATCAATGCTGATGTTAGCATGCTAAAACGTTGATGTTTAGCAGATATATTGTAATGCTGCGTTCCATTTGAACTGGGAAGTTGGAATTTCCGAGTGGTAACGTTCAACTGGAACACCGCCTGAAGTTAGAATTCCCACCAACCCCAGCCTCGAAATCCAAGATGGCTGCTCTTCGCGCATCTAGAAAAGGAATTTCATAGCAATCATTGCAATAGTTGTTGAAATAGTTCAGTCTGGAGCAAAGTGGTCGACTGACTACAGCCAACACTAGCAAAAAGCTAGTTAGCTTAGTTTAAAGACTAGGAATGGGGAAACAGCTAGCCTAGCTCTGTCCAACTTGTCGTGTTTATACTTTAGTTACAGATGAAACAAACGAGATGTAGCATATTGATAAGTTAGCTTTAGAGGTATAAACGGAACCAGACTAGTTGTTTTTTCCCCGTTTCTTTCAGCTAAGATAGCTGATCGCAGAGTGGTATCAATCTTCTCGTCTAACGTTTGTCAAGAAAGAAAATAATAATAACTTTATTTATCTAGCACCTTTTAAAACAAAGTTAGAAAGTGCTTCACAATAAAAACACAGAAGCAAATAAGATTCACAATCAAAGAGGTAAAATAGGATGGAGCAAGATTGTGCATGTGCAACAAATAAAATCGGTTGTATGTAAAAAAAAATAAGCCTTCTGTAAAAGTGAGTCTTCAGAAGAGATTTAAAAGAGGATAGTGAATTTGCCTGCCTTAGATCTTAGGGAGTTAGCAGATCGCAGATAAAGGAAGGAGGCAGGCCGCTCAAGGCTTTAAAAATGAGCAATGAATCTTAAAATGCATTATGTTGTCAGTCAACATTTTGCAGCTAGGCTTCATCCAGAACAAACATTTTGTGTCAGATACGATATTTAAAAACTGAATTTTTCTGTTGTCTACAGAGAAGAAAGGGTGACTGGCTCTCTTTGAATTGCGATCTTAGTAGGCCTTGTTTTTCCATACACATAAACTATATGCAATATGATGAACGTTGGATGCTGATATATTAAAGTTTATTACCTATATTGACTCCTTAAAAAAGTCCCACATTTCCATACAAAAGACATGACAGACTTTGAACAAAATCAAAAGCACAAATAAAGAATGACCTCCCTACAGGCACTGCAGTCACCTTAAAGATGGATGTATGTTCTTAAAATTAATATATCATTCATTTAAACACTAGCAAATACATTGCCTGCCATTGAGAAATGCTGAAACCTGCTTGTCAGGGTGCACCTGGTTGATGACGCCAATAAAGTCTTCAAAGCCTTTGGCAAACTGGAACTGACGAGTTTCACACTGTGTTTGTATTTTCACACATCAAAATCCACAGCGAGCCCACTAATATCACACTTCCCTGGCTAGCAGGTCTTTCCATTTTTGCTGGTTTTAAGTGAGGCTTCCACACAACCTTCCAGGACAAATGTGCGATCCTCTCACTGCCGCAGAGGGAAACAACCACGGGGAAAGTTACACATTTCAGCTCGAGAAAATGCCACTTTGTTCATGTAACTGTAGTGAATAAATAGAGGGTGGATGGATGCATGATAGAATGTCAGCCGCAGAGGGGATCGTTAAAGGCGTTGCTCGCATCCCTTCAGGTAGCTTGTCGCCTGCTGACAGAACATGGCAGATTGATGCGGCGCCGAGATTATCTTGATTAATGCTGAAATTGATTTTGAATAGCAATCAACCTCTGTGACGTTTGCCTTGGTAATTACAGCAGAAAAAAAAGTAATCCTTCCTACAGAAGCTAAGGCTCAGTGAGAAATAACACGCATACAGTCAGAGAACCGTGAGGTGGATCTCTAAGTAGGTTAGAAAAAAAAGAACTTGGAGGGATTATTGTCAATGATAACATAATATGAACAGCTACCACTCATTTAGTGACACCAAAACAAAGCACAAAACATAGCAGGGTAAAATTAAAGGCAACACCATGCACTATAATATTCTATATTGTCTTTAATAACTAATAGATCTCCAAGGTCAAAGAAAACATTCATTGCTTCATGATTACTGCCACCTCCACCATCATCCGCATTTAACATACAACTGCACTGCATGAAAAAGGCAATTTCCTGCACACATTTTTTTGTCTGAGCATGAAGAGAATGTATTATCCTTTGCAGAGCTGTGGCCTTGACAGTAAGCAGGGTATAAATTATATCCTACACACACTCCAAGGCTGTGCTCACAGCAAGATGCAAACACCTACTGTCAGAGCGTATTACAACAGCCATTACCACAGTATACCTTCTAGGGAACACAAAATCACACTGACACAGAAGCGTGTGCCACCTAATTAAGAGACTGTATTAAAGTTATTGGGGGCTGTTATTATGTCCGCTAAGAGAATCATGCGATCGGTCGCTTGTGTGTGTGCGTATGTCCGTAGTTGTGTGGGTGCCTCATTATGGCTGCATGCTCAAGGACCACTTGTGGTTGCGTTAACTCACACGTTCTCAAAACATATTTTTTTATCCTGTTTTAAACTGCCCGCTGACTCCTCAACTCACTATTTTTAACCGGCCCCCAGCGCGTAGGGGTGATAACACAGCTGAGTACATCGCCGACCCCCAGCCGCCACTCTGTGCCCACAGTGGGGGAATAATAAGTGTGCGCTGTGTTTGGCTAAAAGCTAACAGAATGGACGGTGTGTTTTGCCAGCAGCTAAGAGCTAACAGCTAATGGAACTACCATACACTGTCTACTGCGTACCTCTCAGCCGCTGAACTGCTGCTCACTTTCATTGTTTTGGACTAACAGCTAACGGAACTATCAGTACACTGCTGTGAGTCGCCGCAGCTCTGCCGCTGTTAAACGGGCAGGAACCTCGCTGAGTTTAATTTTGATTTGGCAAGATTGTATGAAGTGTATTATACGACTACTTTGAGCCAATCGCTTGCATGCATCGCCGCTTGTTTTAGAGTTTGATGATGTCTGTTTTGCGTCACCTTTAAGCCCATTGGTGTCTAGCAGTGGGTGTTGCAGATTCACCTGGCGGAGTTCTGCACTCTACTGAGTGCAACTTTCTAGTTAATACTTGGCCCTTGCCTTGAATCTGTTTCTCAAAACTTACGTTCTACTTTAGAAGATGGAAAACAATGCCCATGCAAAGAGCTGTGATGACCCTCCCACTCTGCTGGCTGTGTTCCTGCTCTGTGATGGTTTCCTGGTGGGAGGAGCTGGGACATTCACCTGCTCATACCAGCCCATCTGATTGGAGCCTCCAAGAAGGAATAAAAGACAGCACTTCTGGGAGTGTCTCTCTCAGCAGGGCAAGCTGCACCAGCCTCATCCTTGTTTCAACTATGCTGAAGTTGTGGAGCTTAAGAATGGCTTTGGGTTAGATATCGTGTGGCCTTCCTTTTTGTTGCCAGCCTTGAGCCAGGTGGTAACAGAGCATATTTTTGATTTAACTGTTTGATCTTTAGTTGACTTTACAATGAATTTCAAAAGGAATGAATGAAATGAAATATAAATTTGGGATGATGCCTAATGAGTAAATAGTTTGTTGTTCTTTGTTGTCTTTCTTGCTGCATCTATAAAGTTTTGCCATTTCAGTAACCTGATTTTGTCAGGGTGATCAATGATTGAAATGTTGTCGGTGTGTTTTGATGATTTTATGGTTTGTCAATTATTAAAAATCAATCTCTTCCGTGTGGCCATGTCAGGTTTTTTGTGAGTGATTGCTAATTGCAAGAAGTTGGCTGTCACCTGGTTGAAATGTCAGACAGCCAGCAGCAGGCGTTCTGCAATCACATGGATAAAAGAGCCCCCACCTGGAAAGTGCAGGGGGGGGGGGGCAGTCACAGACAATAAAGCTGTCTCTGATATTTGTTGACTCTCATGAAAGAGGTCTGGCTTGGAGATATCAAACGTCACACGTGTGTGTTTGTGTGAATGAGTTCAGAGGAAATGGATTTGCAGCTACAATGGACCTTTCTGCTGGCAAGAAACATGCAATTCCACTATGCCAACATCAAAGAAGCATCCAAACCTCCTCCTCAAGGGTCTTATTCCTCACAGACGTGCAGGAGAACTCATCCTGCATCAGCAAACGGATTCCTAATGACGTTAGAAGACTTCAAACACGGCTCTGACTCGCACAAAAACGAGGGGTAATGTATTAAAGATGAGACGAACCGATCGCCTCATACCTGCCTACGTCTTCCTCTCTGCATTTCCAGACACACTCAAGGCTTCACATTCACAATTTGACCCAGCACTTTGTTTCATTGATAAGATTCCTGAGAGCAGATTTTTCTCAATGTGTCCACCAGGAGGGTTATGAGCAACATACATCAGACAGAGACGCAGACGGCTGCTGAATTGATTTAGGTTACCTCACTGCTCATTACGTGATGTTGAACTTTACCCATAAATCAAGGGATGTATTTCCCTGCTGGCTAACTTAAATAAACACCAGGATTCGCAGAGACGCTCTGCAACTCCAACGGTTCACTTTTGGGGAGAATACTTCTTTAACCATTATCGAAGGAAATAATCCATGACACTTATATAATTAGAAATGTCACACTGTTTGGTCAGTTGGTATAATACATTAATGATTCAACCCAAATCCAGTTAATTGAAGCTTTTACATTGGCTGTTCAAAATATCTGGTGTAGTCTAATAAACAAGCTATGATTGTTAAGGCAAAAGTCACACCGCCATTAGTGAATCAATGACTTTATGAGACAGGCTACTGGCTGACCCTGCTGATTCACAATCTACAAAGCCAGTCAAAGTTTATTGGAAATGCTTTTATTGCTTAAAACATTGGCTGCTAATATGACCAATACTTCAGTTCAACAGACGATACAGTATAAAAAATCCGGGCACGAGTATACCATGGTAATGTAGTACGATGGATTTAAAAATAAATACAATTCAAAAAAAGAGGCAAGCATCTGTAAGGCTGGACCTAAGCACAAAGGTGCTTCGGGCTGAATGCTCACAATGACAATGTGCATTAGTATGCTAACATGTGCAGATTAGCATTACACATTAAGAGCAGCTGATACTTAGAGTGTTTTGCAGGTATTTGCTAATGAACCAAAGTATTTAAGAAACTTAAATTTTGACCCGATGATTGTGCCGGAGGAAAGGTCAGAGGATCCGTTGGTGTGGTTGAAACTGAAGGTGTAAGGATCATGGCATTGTTAAATAAAGGGAGTACAGTTGGCAGGGATGTTTGGTTCTCTCACGGAGTCCAATGAGGACAAGTAGCACAATACAAGCTCTCTTCGGAAAGTTGTTGAGACTCATACAGGCCATGACATAACTGTGAAGGTGTACAGTCTAGCTGCGTAACCAATACCCCCTCCTAGCTGTGAGTAAAGCACTGGAATACGGCTTGTTCAGTAACCTCTGACCTACGTAACGAACGCACCCCCCAAAACATACACGCGAGACTATCTTAGCCTGCTTGAGGAGGCGAAAACCAGGATAACTTAATAACACTAGCCACCGTCGTATCACTTATTTCAGGCTAAAAACGTTTTTATTTATCAACGGATTTAGGTGTGTGTGTGTGCAATAGGTGTGGGAGGACTGGATGTACTCCAGGATGGACCCGCTCTAAAGGGCCACCGCTGGAGGAGGAACCCCGTGTGCTTGAGAACCTCGCTCGGTTATTAAGGGCAGCTTCAGGACCCTGGCCCTAACACCCCTAATTTAGATGTCAATCTGACCCCCATTGCATTCAAATACACAACAGCTAACGTCTAAACATTATAATCACACAAAACACAAAACACAAAACACTTTTATTTGTTTTTTATAAAAAGTAAGGTAAAAGATTACAAAAATGAATATCAAAAAATGTTGTTAAAGTTAATACAAAATGTAAAATGTCAAAAGCATGAACCCTCCAGGAGTCATGAAGCTTATTTCATTGGCTTTAACATACAGTCAACACTATAAGCACGTATGATTATATTTTGATAAATGATAGAAAGTCACACATTAAGGCAAAATCATCATTGAACCATCCCTCAGCAATATGGGATTACATGTAACGAGTATATCGATTTCTGAAAATATAACACTCTTAGCTCGATAATAAACAATAGATCGTAACTCGTCATAGATAAAAAAGAGGATAAACAACTTGCATAAAATACAAATAACACCTTAAAATAGGACCTCCTGTCTGGCTAGAGGTCACAGGGCCCATGTTTCATATATGCCAGTTCGGTGTGAATCTACAACATGCCTAGAAGACTTCATTGTGTAAGTGTCAGCCAGATGCTCAAACCACAGAATGTTGCCTTAATGCTTTTTGAGGTCTCGCCCCTCGCTCCTCAGGCAGAGCGGTGTTAGATAGCATCAAAGTTCATCTGCAGTATGCAGCAAAACTACAGCTTCCACCTTGTTGCACATATTTGTTTAATCCATAATTTCAATAAGTCGATCAATCAATTGGTGTATCAATTATTTTAATAGCAAAATAGAGAGATAGGTTTCTATGGTGCCGTGTGTCTCGGACATTCTTGGTGGATACCTCAACATAACAAAAGGGCGGAAGAAAGTCAAACGTTCCAAAAAACTTCCAGGAACAATAATACAGTTTTTGCGCTCTGATCTTTAAGTAGCACAGAGCAAAACCAAAATATCAGTACAAGACTAGTGATTGCTAAAATACAATGTTATTTGACTCATAAGTCTTGCTTTGGAATGGAAAGGTTTAACCCGATCACACCGTCAAGTTTGGCATCTGCTCTGCCACCAATTGTCTCATTCAAGGACATTCTGAGAGCGCACATTTAAAATGGTAAATGGTAAATGGACTGTACTTGTATAGCGCATTTCTAGTCTTCCAACCACTCAAAGCGCTTTAACACCACATGTCATCATTCACCCATTCATACACTGATGACAGGGGCTACCATGCAAGGTGCCACCTGCCCATCAGGATTATCTAACATTCATACAACACAATTTAAACACAATTTACATCAAGCACCAAGTATTAAAGTTATAGTCTTGCCAAACGACTCAGTTAGGAGGTCCATTATAATATATCGAAGAGTTTTTGTTTTAAATGAGTTTCATTTGCATAGAGGGCTTCAACCTTCAAATCATTCCCATACTCAAATTTAGCTGCACATTATTGCATGAGATATCTTTTTTGACTTTTATTCACTAGAGTTGACCACTTTCACCTCTCTGAACCAATTATTAAAGCCTGTCTGGAAGTCTGCAGTGTGTCCTTACCGTCTCCCTCATGTTGTATGGCTGTATCATACAAAACCAACTGCCATACTGCCTGTAGGCATCTGGGTCACTACGCTGACATATTAAGGTCTTACTTGAAAGAGCTCTAATCAGCTTTTTGAAAATATCGTTTCATGTGTGTCCCTCACGTCTCTCCGGCTGATAAAGCACTGAGTAATAATTCCCCGGCTGCTGGATCTATGGAGTGGCGGTGGGAAATATTATTTCCTCAGGCCAATAGTCGTCGAGAGACAAAAAGATCGATTCGAGGAAAAACAAGATTTCTACCCACAATATAGATATTAATTAAGACTGATTTCAGCAATCTGACCAGTAGCCCACACGGTGCACAGATACAGCACGGTTACTAGGTGTTCATGTTTCCCGGTGAGAAATAAAGCAGTATTTCAATCAGCGTTTAGGCCTTCAATAACACAGATGGCACTGAAACAATTTTCCTGCCTGGCATGATAAAAATTCACTCAGGCTGCAAAGTTGGTGTGACTGGCATCGAACCTCAACACGATGTACTCATTCATCACCACAGCAGCACCTAATTCATTTGTCTCTTTGAAGTTTGATTACGAGGGAGCCGAGCAGGGAACATGAAAAAAAAGATTTGTCTTTTTAACATCATATCACCAATAGCCAGGGAAATGGTGTAAAGAATTCTTTATAGTTTGAAGCACTGCTCTGGTTTTAAAAAAAAAAAATGTTTTTGAACCCCTACATCTGGCCAAGAAAACATTCCAGCACATTTCCTGTAAAACCTCATGTTTTTGTTTTTAAGTTTCAGTTTGTGTAGGGATTAAACAAACAAGATACAATGTGTTGATTACTCTTTTATGAAGAGAATGAAACACAAAAAAGACACCAGGATTATTAAGTAAAGTGTTTTTTTGTCTTTACTGTGAGGTTCTGCCCTGTGCACCCACCTGGGTCACATGGCAGGTAAGGGATATCACTGCTGGAAGTAATTCATCTCACTCAACACTGGTGTGTAGTTTATTCTCAAATGGTTGAATGAGTGTAAAATGAGAGTATGGTGCTACGTTGTCATCGAACCAGAGTCATTGAAGATAGGCTGTATTTTCTTATATTCAAATGTTTTGGTCAATGTGAAGGAACGTATACGCTCTCAATTAGATGTTGACAGAAGAGTAATTTGACTGATATTCTAAGCCATTAAATCTCAAGCTAGTTGGTTGATGTATAACTTGTAAGATCTCCAACATGTGACTTTTGGTAACAATTTACTATTAAGACACATGACCATCCGTCTGACCTCAGTTCACCTTAAACCTGACCAGGACATAGCTGCAGGTCTGTTGTCACTATGAGGAGATTAGCTGGACAGAGACGGCGGCTCAGAGAGGATCAGATGGCCTCCGAACTGTCACCATGCTCTGACTATGTTACCTGCTTTCACCCCACACATCACTATACGTTTTCGGGCCCTGCTGGGGGGTCTGCTGAGTGGATCATCATCACTAATTAACCTCACAACAGGGGCAACACCGTCATATCGAATGGCAGACCACTAAGCTGCTGCCTCAGTGTATCCCCATTGTTCAAGTCATCTCTGTTGTAGGTCTACTGGAGATTGGAGTTTCACTCTCTGCATAAAAGCTAACAAGGAAAACAATTGTGCATTCAAAGCTCAATGTCTTTCATTAAAGTTACAATTGCAAATCTTTGTTTTCGTTTCTCTATAGCAATAACTGGTAATTACAGGTGTGTTTTTGGATTTTACATTACCAATAATCATTCAGCGATAGACTTAACAGACATTTACTGAAATGAAAATCTTTGAGATTATTACTTTAAGTAACTTCATGACACCAGTCACCACTCAGTCCGCACACTGTCGGCATAATCAACCTTAGGTACCACACATCAAAGGTGCTACATGCTCATATTCAATATAGAGTGTATGTTTACACCGAAGCATCGATTAAAGTAATGAGATATTCTATGAGCAGCGTCTGTCAATACCTGTCCTGCTCCAGTCGCTGTGTGACATTTACCTGACTTTTAGAGCTCCAGTGCATCACTTCCACTATGATTTCCAAGTCGTCTGCTTCCTTCTTCCCCCTAGAGTCCTGCTTTAAAATAAAATACAGTTACTGTATTGTCTAACACTCACAGCTGTACACTAATCCTGGATTTTGCAGTCCCAGTGCTCTGCCGTTTCTCATCGATGACCTTTTGTCTTTCGATTCCACTGACAATAGGATATGAAGGTAAGAATAATGGCAACTTTAAAATATGCAGTAAAACACCATCTGCTTATGCCTGCTGGGGTTTCTGTCACTTTCCACTACAGCAAAACATTAAAACATTGGGTTTTTTTGTTGGACAAACGTTGGTTAACTGGCAAACCGTGTTAGGCAGTGTGACAAAATGGGTGAGAACACGCCATTTGTCCCCATGTTTCACTGCCACAGTTGTCAATAATTTAGACATGTTTGTTAATTGTTTGTTTAGCCATAGTTCCATTATTGAGCTGTAACTAAAGACACATAGTATCTAGGGTTTGTTTGTATTAGCATTTTGTCTGATTTTCTAGTTACTGTTACGCAGTATGGATAGTTAATATAACTTATGTTATAATGTTTATAATGAGTTTTATTCAGTAAAGCCCAGTTATCTGTTTGTTTGATTTTTGTTAACATATTTTTGGTTACACGTGTAGCATGGTGCCACTTTTGTGAATTATACACCTTTTGTTATTCCTTGGGCATAGTCTCTCGTGTCTGCTTCCTACCACCTTTCTAGTCACTCTGGTCAGGTTGCCTCACAGGCAGGGACGCACTACTCAGAAAGGTGTTACTGTAATGTGATTATTTTTAATATGGGGGTCAACTGTGATACCAGGAAGATGATGGAGGATTCATATCAGTTTGGTCTGGGACCGTTAGCTTAGCGCAGGAGCTGGAGGTATGGGAAGTTAGCACCTACCAAAAGAAGAGAAATCTCCGGTAACGAGAAATGCACTCCAATCACCATGTAAATAATACATGTTGTGTGTTAGCTGACTTGCTAACGTTAGCTACGGATAAGCCTACATTCAGGAATCACCTGGTTCGACTCAGAGTTGGAGGATGTCTTAATCCCAGTAGCTTCACTGCTAGAGCGAATGTTAAGATAGCTGTCAATGGTCAGTAAATACTTAACATAGGCTGGCTGTTTGTTAAAAGGTAATGTTCTCCATTTCTACATGTGCAGAAGATAGGACTTGTTTAAAGGCACCTTTGTCGAAACGTATTTTCAAGTAAACTGCCCAACACTGCCAGCAAACCAGATGATAGTTATTGCACTCCAGCGTTCAGCTCCAAGGCACCGCTGTCTCAGACACCATCATTTCAGATGCTTTAAAAAGCAGGGGCTTTAACGCTCATTAAACAATGGAGAGCCCTTTAAATAAATCGAACTTGGCAACAGCGCTTGGTAATTAAGAGTAAACATGATTAGCAAACGCCCACTCACGGGAAGTGAGTGAATGAAACTACTTGGTATTTACTGCAGCATATAAACACAGGGTTCTCGCTGCAGTCAAATATATGCAAAAGCAATCGGACAGTAATAACTATACATTTCATTATGATCTCATTTACTTCAGCTAGCGAATATGCTAAAGACCGGTACTCGTCTCTTCCCTGTCACAGGCTGTTGTTTCCACTGCACCACTGTTCAGCTAATCGCATTACTTGTATTATTCAAAATAAGCTGTTATTTATTTTCACTGAAGCAATCCCGCTATTTTGTGTCAGTATATAGAGACGTATGTGTGTAATAAGCCGGATATCATATGGTGAGCGGGACAGTGGTGGGAGATCTTTTCTGTTTGATAATGCACAGTCGAGACTTGTCAGCATCTGCACACAGACTCACAACACAGTCAAGTTGAGCTGAGTGAATGAGCACAGGAGGTGTCAGTATTTATACACACTGACAAACAATGACATCAGAGAAGAGGTGAGTGTCACATTTATCTAGAACTGGGACAAATCAGCATCGTCAGAAGACGACAGAGCGTTTCAGGCCCTTTTGTCCTGTCCAGTCCTTGAACGTTGAGTTAAGACACTCAACGTCTCTGCAGAAGCATAACATGTAATTGCAAATAAGCAGGGTCGTTTCTAGGATTCAAAGAAAGGGGGGGCTTAGCCCCAAGGGGAGAGGCATGTTTGCGCGCACTTTTTTTTGGGGCCCATTTGGGGCCGCGGATATCCATTGTTTCAGACAGTTCATAGATTGGTTCAATCAGAAAGAGTGTGATTTTTCTCTGTAGTTTTGCTTCAGCCCGCCTAAAATAGGCCTAACGACGCCCCTGCAAATAAGTAACAACTCGAGTTTCTTTGTCACAGCGGCGTAGCTTCACTTTGCTGGGTAAAGTAAAAATCCTGACAATTCTTGTCCCTGTGCACAAAACCAATAGATTGCATTTCATGACTATTTCAAGTACTGCCGTAAGACTGTGTTGTCATTTGTGTTCGCTGCCTGAAGATTTAGCTTTTTCACTATTTGTTCTCTAGGTCATAAATAAGGGGGTGCAGGCGGTCAGCAGCATAGGTCACAAGTTCCCATTACACCCCTTCCACAGAAAAGGGGGGTTAGCAGGGAAGTTGTTTAACTTTAAAATAGGTCTGTCAGAAGTGATAATGACTATTTCATTACCGTTCATTTTATGAATAGTGTTAATTCATAAAATGAGTCGAGGTGTTGGTGGGTAGATTCTTTTCAACAGCTTAGCATCATGCTAGCTATTTCAGCAGGGAAGTGATTCATTGTCTTTCCTGAAATGTCAAACCACATTCCTTTAACCTTTCTGTTGATTCATTTTGTATTTCAATAACATTTTAATCCAGTAGATCCTACCGAGAGGTTTTTGCAAGAATCTGGTTTCTTCCTTAGTTCCAGAATGTGATGAGTGTATATTCAGGAGCTGCTGATATTTAACAGGCTAAACCTCCCTGAAGTCTCCGTGTTATTGGAGTAGAGCAACATTAAACCAGCAGTTTAAACTTAAGGCGTGTACCAAAGCAATTATAAGCTAATGGAGCAATAGCTTCATTGGCATGTTCATACTTTTTGTAAAGTTTCCTATGAATTCCTTTTGATGTATATGTTGCTGTGTCTGTAAATAGAGTCAAGCTCTGTATGTTGCCTTGAGCAGAATACTTCAGTTGCAAATTAGCACATCTAAAGTAATGACTGTGTTGTGATTGCCTGACCTGCAGGACGGGAAGCAATTCAGAATGACATTAATTATGTAAATCGATTGTGAAATGGCAATAAATATATTTTAAATAGCCACTACCATTTCTCAGGGGAGCCTCCTCCAGACTCCCCGTACACAGTTTACATTTCTGGCCTCTGCTAACACCACCCGCCCACCACAACTCCAGCTTTTGAATTTGCAAATTACATTTTTGAGTCTTTAAGAGATGCTTATGATAACAGCGTGCACATGCCCCTTGTGTGTTGCGGACATCGATCCAATTAATGCGATGGGGAGGACCACCGGTCGTTTATGAATCAGCCCTTCTCACTCTGACAGCAAAGGACATTCAAGATGACACTGACGGTTGCTTGCAGTGCATGTTTCAGACTGAGGTCATTGTGAGGACACCGGCTGCAAAGCTGGTAGTTATATAATGATGACCGCTGCAGGAAAGTTAGCCAGAGTTAAATACAAACACTCTGATTCTGATGGCGGATTTAGAAAGCAGCACTTGACTGGCATGAGATCACCCAGGGGGGAGGTGAGGAGACAGAAAATAGACAGCTAAGTGTGTGATGGATGCTTTTAAAGCCCTAAAGCTACGTATGAAGAGTGTATCTGCAAATGCCACGGATAGCAAAGATGACTCTTTCTCTACGTCAGTTTTGGCATGCGTGTGTGTTGTGTTTTTGTATTGACTTCGAACCCGTTTGCGGTGTTGCACTGTGTACGGTCAGTGCTCAAAAGAGCGATCGGTGAAAGACCACAGCAAAAGCAAGTGCTGCTGCACAGACATTACAGCTGCAACCTGTCTGTGAAGGGAGAGGAGTCTGACAAATGTGTGTGTGGCGGGGGGTAAAAAACAAGTAAAATCTATTCCATCTCTTTGAAGCTGTATCTCAAGGCCAGTGAAAACACATAATACAAGGCTAGGGAAATAGAGCTGGGGATGTATTCACAGATACTGTTGACTACATAAACGTTTGTGAACAAACCTCTCGCATGCAGTACTGCATAGGGAAATGGTACACTTTCTAATTATTGATTCTTAATAATTGTTTGTTTTATTCTAAATGTGGAGATAAAGTAGTCTGATTGTGCCAAATTTGATGGAAGATTTTTATTTTACAGTAGGTGGTAGGAGCCTTATTAGTCTTATTTTCTCCATAAATGGTGGTAGACAAATAATTTACACTTTACACAGATGAACTTCTGAATATTGCTTTTTTGTTTTACAAACTAAAGCTGCATTCATTGGTTTTCTGGCCACTTGGGGGCAGCAGAAGAAACAAACACAGCATTGATATATTTTCACCTTATTCATTTGTTATGGCTGATGTATTATTAGACAATTGCCTACTTATACATGGAGGAACATTAGCATTCATTTGGATTTCATTTTTTGGCCAACAGACGAACGTAGGTCCAACATGCATTCTCAT
Organism: Leptoclinus maculatus; assembly: GCA_032191485.1. Classification (NCBI taxonomy): domain Eukaryota; kingdom Metazoa; phylum Chordata; class Actinopteri; order Perciformes; family Stichaeidae; genus Leptoclinus; species Leptoclinus maculatus. Next base: position 16,265,489 of record JAVDOI010000016.1, read on the forward strand.
TTTAGCTCCTTTTTTGGTCTCCAGTCACTCCTGAAGGAAATATCTATGTCTTTAACTGCAAAAACTCGAGAACCAATCATACAAAAAACGTCACGCTCCACACTGCGCTTCCTTAGGTCCTGAGCAAAACACCTGCCATGACATAGTTGCATTCCCCACCAACGCTAGAGCTCTAGGCGTCACTTGGGTGCAAAAGCTCCCGCGAACATCGAGTGCGAGCGAGCTGTACCCAACATGCCGTTCGGCGATGTAAGGGGTCCTCTCTCAATACACTAGTGGGTACATAACGCACTACTAATAAATAAGTCCCTTAGATCTCAAGAGCTCACACTTACAAGTGTGAAGTCGATCGGATGAACATGCCGAGAAAATTGACAGACTGACCCACAAACAGAGTCTCCTTGCATTTAAGAATTAAATTGAATTACATTTTAATTTATTAGAGCTTTTCTGCACTGCTGTGATAGGAAACAATGTTGAAGAGAGCGGAGTTTTGGGGGGCTGGAAAACCAAAACCATAAGCTAAAGAAGTCCAAAACTGTGAGCTTCAGAGTCAGGTAACAATTCTCCGTGGGTTTCATTTTTACAAGCCTCGAAAAACACCGGGTACAATAGCAGACAGCAGCCTGGCAACCAAACCTTTTTGACTCCGTGCCAATAGATCTGAAGCATCCAGGAATACCTCTGCTCCTCTTTGGCTCACTGTCAGTGATGACCTTTTAATGTCTCTCTATGGCATGTTAATACATGTTCTATTTTATATGAATTCACTGTGATGTGATTCACACACACACACACGTCTATCTTATCCAATTACTGCCGGAGCAAGATATGGTTTACTGTGATTAATTATTCATAACTCAATGAAGATGCAGCACATCTGTGTTAATCTGGAGTCTGCCCCTCTGAATCCCTTTAAAAGATTATTTCTTGAGTTCAGGTGACATCATTGCGTGCCGTAATTAAGTTGCTTCAGGGCAGAATTAGGGCACCAGTCTGTGACTCGCTGTGCTTAGAGTTTAATTCTGTCTGCCCTAGTAGCTGCACACGGAATTTGACTTGTGAGACATTAGAACAGCGTGATTGAGCTCGTTTTGAGGGAAGCTCCTGACATTTTCTCACCACGGCCTAACCATCCACGTGCACACCTCGTTTGCATGTGCCAATATTTATCTCTATTCCCCATTATAGGACATTTTAAAATTAGAGATTGCTTTCCCTGTTGAGCTTTTAGCTGATTTAGTTTTGATCTATATTTCATCTCACCCTGGAATAACCTTAAATGTGTCTTTCCGATGTCAAAGACAAAAAACGCTGCGTGACTCACACATTTTTGTTCCTCAGACAGACAGCGGAGCTCCTTTGGCGAATTCTCAATATCACTCTGTAATGTCAGTGAGGAGGAAGGATGATATGTAATGATAGATTTCTCCATCACTGAATGCCAAGTGTGATAATGTCAGTGGCAATCACTGTCCTGAGAGAGAAACGTTACATGAAGTACTGAGCTCCATTAATAAAGTAAACAGCTTATACCCAAAAGAGAGACTGGGCATGCATAAATAATAATCCTGCAATAAAAGGATGAAAGCAGATGTGCAGAGCTAAAAGCACACTTTCTGTCTGCACCCTCCCCTGTCCTCAACTTCCAAGTTCATCTTCTCCTCTCTGATAATCCCTCAGTGGGAGCAGGGGGATGATAAGGCACACAGCCGTTTGAGAGACCCATTGGGCTGCTACAGCTATGAATGTGGTCTAAATGTAAGTCAGGAGGCTCCTACGGTGCCACTTCAGGTGCGACAGGGCACTGAAATTAGTCAGGATCTGTCATGGACTTTTATATATCGCTCATCAGGGTCATCACTGCCAGCAAGTCTTGTCTGAGTCATTATTTGGGATATTTGATGAGTCAAGCCAGATCCAGTTGATGCAATTAGCACAGAGATTTCAAAACTCTATAAATGACAGGCAGTTTTGAAGCATCAAGCGCTTTAAAGACAACAGTTTGATATTTTAGGTCAAATATATTTTATGCAGAGCTCTCTCATGTCTGAAGCGCGGATGTTTGTGAAAGTGAAAAGCCACTTAAGAATTAATTATAGACCCCATTCACAGTACAGCGATAGTACAGTAATTACATCTTGGGTATGGGGGGCCACCGCGGCGGTTGCTTGTGTGCATGCGAGCAGAAGAGCGCTGTGATTGAAGGCTCATATGCTCAGAGGTTACCTTTACTCAATAGAAGCTGTTATGTTCATTGCCTCTTTTCAAATTGAGAGTCAGTGCTTTAATTGAGAGGTTGACCTCTAGTTGCAGAAACTCTGATCGGAGGTAGAACGCAAAAGAGGAAAGTACTTCTGGAGATTATGTCAGCAGTCAGCACCAAAGGCTATAGAAAGAGAGATGCCTCCAGAGAACATCCAGTACCAGGCCTATAGGATCTCTTGTCAATGAAGCCCTTCAATTTCAGTCATTCACAACACATTTTTCAATTGGTTATTCCCAATGATGCCTGAGCGCCGTTGACCAATTTCGCTGCTTATTTTGTGTTGCTGGCCCGAGCGATACACCCATGGACCACAGCTGACGCAACTGTTTTGCAATGTAGCAGCATTATTACGCCGCTGCTCTCCTGCAGCGGTATTTACACTGAAAGGTCAAAGCAATGTGACAACATGTTCCAGGCGCTTACAGCGGCCGGCACTTGGTACAAAGGCCGGTATAAGAGGACACATTTTATTGGGCTACAAGTCCCAGTCTGCCACATACAGTAAATCCTTGCAGCTGTGATTACATCACGTTAACCTTCAGACTGGGAATGAACACCAGTGGATGGGCACAATTACCTGCAGCACAGTTCAAACTTTCCCAGAGCGTGTGTGTGTCGTGCGCATTGTGTTATTTGAGAGAGTTCGGCTGATTCGAATCAACGTGTAGGCACTGAGAAATGAGGTCAGACAAACAGTGTCGCCGCGGGTGACCCACATCTTAACAGGGTGACATTTTCTGTGTGGACACAAGACGAGACGACTGGAGGAAGAGGAGCACCTCCAAATGTCACCGGAGGTGCAGACGCACAGAAAAAAATTAAAAAGTCAGCAGAGTTGCTGTCATTTTGATGACTAGTGCATGCGATACTGTGGGTCGTTGGGAAGTGACTTAACCACTGTTAGGCCTTCCCATAATGATGTAAGTTTACTTTTGTGGTACTTCGGATCCTGAAAATGCACTTTTTCCTTTTGGAACCTCCTTTTTCTGTTAACCACACACTCGATCTCCTATCATTCTTCCAGCTCCCATAAACGGTTTGACACGGTTATGAAAATATTCACACACCAGAAATGTATCCTTTCATACTGCAGGAGCACAATTAGATTCACCTGTGGGGCTCCAGTGAGCAGCTGTGGTGTGCCATGCTATGTCACCTGCATGCTGCAGGTGAGAGGAATCTGTGAATAAAAACACTTGCTTAGTGTTTAGTTCAGTCTTTTCTGCAGAGTTGATGATTTTTTTGTGTGGTAATACATGTGCTGATAGTGATTGGAAATCATATTCAACCTCTAAGTGTCCTCAATATATTTGAAAATTACGAATCATCACTGTCTGTCAAATTCAATCAATCAGACTTCAAAATAAAAGTGTGAATTACCAATAATGTGTGTACAGTATGAAATGCAATTGAAGCCCTTCTATGTATTTATTTTCAACGCAGTTTTATAATTTGGCCCGTGCTCGTCGCCAACCACGCAGGTCAAAAACGAGTTTACATTGAAAGCATTGCCGGAAATGCAACGTCTGCGATCCGTCCGGTGTGACAGTTGTACACTGACCCAGTTTCTAGCAAACAGCAGGCTCGGGCTGGTTTGAATTGGCGGCGCGGGGAGCGCGTGGATGAGCGGCGTGGACACCCGACGGTGTCTCGTGTACAAGGCGCGCGCTCAACACACCGCACGCACAGCAAAATGCTGGGCACCAAGTTTGTATCCGCGCAATGAATCCTGCCAACGAAACCAGAGCGGAGAGAACTACGGAACATTACATTTTTGCAGCTGGCACCTACAAACTTCTCGCTTTCGCCATCGGGACCATCGGAGTGTTTGGCTTTTGCAACAACGTTGTTGTCATCGTACTCTACTGCAAATTCAAGAGACTGAGGACGCCCACCAATTTGTTACTGGTCAACATAAGTTTGAGTGATCTGCTGGTTTCTGTCATCGGAATAAACTTCACGTTTGCTTCATGCATCAAAGGCGGTTGGATTTGGAGCCAGGCGACATGCATCTGGGACGGCTTCAGCAACACCTTATTTGGTGAGAGAGATGACACGAGGGCATGTGTTTATTATACTAGCATGTATTTCACATTTATCAATATTGTCACACAAACTTTTTACTAAAATAGTTTTTGTATTGAATGTATTTAACTGCGTGTCCCTATTTCATTTCTCACTATGGGTAGAATAATATTCTGACACAATCCAGAAAATGAGCGAACGCAGTTTGATATCATGTAATTAGTTGGGAGGCAGTAGGCTACAGATCACTATATAGCGCATGAAAGAAGCATATTCCACGTAGAAATTATTTCTATAAAACACATGTTAATACAAACACAATATTTTAAATATGGACACTTTTTTTTCTCTCAGCTTTTGGATGGCTAAAATACAATTTACTGACCTTTTTATTCAGTGATGTGCTGCAATAAAACCAAACGACCCTGAATACATTCCAATTAAATACTATTTCCTCTGACTGTATGTGTTTTTTGTTTTTTAATGTAAAATGAGCACATTGTGCAGGTCATTGCTTTATGCAGAGGAATGATTTTGTCACCAGCGTTACGCTTTCCAGCTTCATACTTCACTGTAACGCGATTGTCCAATTATTAGCAGCACAGTCAGCAACTGTGTCCAGCAGCGAAGTGTGAATGAATGCTCAGGGTCATCGTCCAGGTCCCCCCCCCCCCCCCCCCAGGTATCCAGGGGAGGACTGATGTGAGATTATGAGCTCATTAGAGCAGCAAACCCTCAAGCTTTTGCCGTTTATCAGCAAACCGAGACGCGGTGGACGGTTTGCCCTCTCCTTCCATCGTCCTGTTGTCCTCTCGTTGACATTGGCTTCTTTTTTGCACGTGTCCAGATTAAAAGGTCTGTGTTCAGGATTTAGGGATGTCTCCCCTCATCACTGAAATGACATTGAGCAGAAAGGATGTGGCGTCCTGCTGCTTTTGGCACCAGAAGATGATGGAGATTTAAATGATGTTGACACCGCATCGTCAGATCTCCCCAGCTCCTCCCCTGCTCATTCACATTACAGAAGTTGTCTACTTTTACCGAGTGACATTTTTACTTGTGAAACCCCAAGGTCGTCCAGAACATCATAAATGTCGAAAGAGCCAAATTTCCCAGCACCGGCACCTGATAAACAAATCACATTGATTTATCTGCGCAGGAGACGGACATGCCGTCATCTTTCTGCCTCATCATATGTGTTACTCAGAGGAGGTTGGTGTCAGTGTGCCAGACACACACACACACACGCACACACACACACGCACACACACAGGGGCCACAGCAATGAACCCTGGCAGCTCTGTCAATGCACGTCCGTCTGAAACTCTAGCTGGGTTAATGTGGCTCAAGCTGAGTGCACAACCTGAAAGAAGTCACCAAATACAGTGTGTGTTTGTAATTTGCGCGTCTGCCCATTGACACTTTCCCCCGTGTTGCTCCCATTAAATCAAGAGATGACATTACAGACGGACACTAAAAGGACGTGTGTGTGTGTGTGGGGGGGGGTGAACTCTGTGAGTTTTTAAGGATTCATAACGGAGTGCTTGAATGTGCCATTCAACACCAAGATGCTCGGACTTGTGTTTGTACATAGAGCGATGAAACTCATTCAGTCCAAAGACACGCTGAGTAGCCACTGACCCAGATCCTGCAGCGAGTGCTCTGCATTACTTAGCGCGGCCGTCTCTCCCTCTCCCCCTTCTTCTCCTGCCAGGCATCGTCTCCATCATGACGCTGGCGGCCCTGGCTTACGAGCGCTACATCCGGGTGGTCCATGCCCAGGTGGTGGACTTCCCCTGGGCGTGGCGGGCCATCGGCCACATTTGGCTGTACTCCCTGGTCTGGACGGGCGCCCCTCTGCTCGGGTGGAACCGCTACACGCTGGAGATCCACCAGCTGGGCTGCTCCCTGGACTGGGCCTCTAAGGACCCCAACGATGCCTCCTTCATCCTCCTCTTCCTCCTGGCCTGTTTCTTTGTGCCTGTGGGTATCATGATCTACTGCTACGGGAACATCCTCTACGCAGTTCAAATGGTAGGTCATGCTTTTCAGATGTTTGCATATTTGATAAATCATTTATTAGTTAGACTAATAGACAAAGACTTGTAAACATGCTTGCTACATGTCAACAGACATTTTACATGCTTTCATCTTTTACCGACAATTCAACTGCTTTCAGTGGACCACATCAACTGGCCTCTTAGGCCCTGATCACACGAGACGCTATCTAGTTAGCTGTTTGACTGTTAGAGAGCCACACTGAGTATGTGAGAGGAGAGGGGGAATTCATATCACATGTTATTATATAATTGTGTGTAGAGGTAGAGAGAGAGAGGGAGGGAGGGAGGGAGGGAGAGAGAGAGAGAGAGACTCCCTCCCTCTCAGGTCTTCACCAGATAATACTGGCTTGACCTCCTACAACACTTCCACTGTTCATACACAATGTGCTCCAACTGCTTTCAGCACTGTGGCCGACACTTAAGATGCCATTGGCTTTCAGTTCATACAAATGAACTACCACTCATTTATTCCAGGACGTCCACTTCAATTGACTGACTGATATTTCAACTACTTTCAGCCTCCTTTAGCTTTTTGCAGACGTAGGTTTTCTTCAGAAAATGTAGTCTTTTCTAGTTACAGAGTTGAAAAAGTAATTTCGGGATGTTAAAACGTTCAGTCTGCACAGAATCAAACTATAAAGACTCCTCTGGGTTTTCATTTTAATGAAAAGAAACTCCTTGACCTTCACTGATCAGGTGCTGCCTTTCACTCCTCTTTCATTACAGGCTTTTTTTAATTTTTTATAATGATATAGGCTTGTCCTGTACAGTGGGAATCATTTGAAAGCGCTCTGATCCTTGGGCCTGTAGTGATACTTAGAAGTGATGCCTTTAGGTGTCCCTGAAGACAGCCTGGTAATACGTATATGAATTGTGAGCAGGCTGGGAGGATGACAGTTAAGTATTTGCGTTCATGTTAATGATTCCTGCAAAAAGAAAAAACTGTAGAAAGTGTGTCTCATAGAAATTGAGGAGCCCCAAGATTCTCTAATTTGTTTGTGCCTGTAAATTCTTCAAATGTCAGTACCTTTGAGCAGATTGCCTCTAAAGTGTTTGAACAGGATAGTAAGTTGAATAGGAAGCAAATATGCAATTTGAATCAAATGACCCAGATGTCCTACTGCATCAACAGTCGCTATCTTTGCTTCCTTTCGTATTCACAACCTTGTAGGAAGTGTGACTCCCTGGACACCTCGAGGCCCGGGAGGACTCGTCACACTGAAAATCTTCAAAGAGAAGTGCTCTGAACTCTACAGAGTATTTTTAACTTCATATGAAGCAAATATAAATGCAGACCTTTTTAAATTCATGAATAGAAATAGACGCTTGCCGTGATTCCATCAGAAGTCTTGAGGGAGTCTAGAAGATGCTCCATAGTAAACAGCACATGCAAAGAGGAGACTCCATTGTAGTTAGACAATGTTCAAATTACAAAGATAACGAGGACATTTTTCCTGAGTTCCTGTTCAGCAGTATTGTTTGTTTAGGGTGTGTCCTCCCCTACTACCACTTCTGTAGTTTGCTGAGAATTGAAGCCAACACAGAAGTGCCAAAAACTGCAGTTCCTAAAATTCAGGCCGCCTGAGGCCGCCTCCAAAAGTGAGTCAATCCCCATAGAGCTCCATGGCCAACTTTACAGCAGAAATACATGTGTTTATAGCCTGGTATGTGCCTTGTTCCAAATCACAGTGCAAAATTCAAAATTTTTGTTGCAGAATTTGACTGCAGTAATAAAAAAACAATATGCATTAAAGGTCATCTAAATCAGTTGTTCTCAACCTGGGGGTCAAAAACAGCTTCTATCATGCTGACATCTATCCTACCAAAATGATGTTAGAACTGTAGGGCTGGCTGGTCTCCCACCCATCATCACATGCACGTTCAAATCAACAAGACTTTTGGACATTTGATCCAAACCAGCAACAATCTGGTCCCAAAACAGCCTGTTTAGACCCTCATGATAGCATCTTCATCTCCCCCGTTTCTTGTAGCTGCGCTCCATCCAGGACCTCCAGACGGTTCAGATCATCAAGATCTTGCGGTACGAGAAGAAGGTGGCCGTTATGTTTTTGCTGATGATCTCCTGCTTCTTGTTGTGTTGGACGCCCTACGCCGTGGTGTCCATGCTGGAGGCCTTCGGCAGGAAGAACATGGTCTCTCCCACGGTGGCCATCATCCCCTCGTTCTTTGCCAAGTCCAGCACGGCCTACAACCCCCTCATCTACGTGTTCATGAGCAGAAAGGTTGGTTGTCCTAAAGCTCTTTTGAAAGGAACTTTTTCTTTCTATTCGTGGTCAACTTAAAGACCTGCAAAACAATGAGGACATCAGTAAACAGTGCTCCTCTTCTTGCTGGTGGGGGTGAGGTCAGTGACGAGGTTCAACCGTCATAGCAGACCCATGTTTCGCCGGCGTCTGGAATACAATCTGTTTGTTGGAGCGCTCTGATTGGCCACTTCCTCTGTGTTCAATCGATTGTTTTTCCCCACCAGTGACCACAGCTGAACTCAGTATTATCGGGTAAATCAATGGCGTGGGAGGTTGTTCTACTGTTGCGCTGCTCCAGTTTGTGGTTTGGTTTATTTTTAGGAGCATTTTTGTTGGAATTTTAAACAAAATAATGCAGAATTCAACAACCCAGAAGTCGTTTTTTAGACAAATTCTTCAAAAATGAAATCTGCATCATAGTATCATAGTGTCCCAATATTTAATATGTGTTGTCGTGTGCGTAGGAATGAAATGATCTTTTACACTAGTCTTAGTTTGCCGGCGTACTGATATTGTGTGTTTTTGACAGGGTGCTATTTCATCCTCTTACTCCCTCCCACAGTTCCGGCGCTGTTTGCTGCGGCTGCTCTGCTCGCGGTTCTCCGGGCTGCAGTGCGGCCTCAAAGAGCGCCCCCTGCCTCCGGTCCAGCGCCCCATCCGACCGATCGTGGTGTCCGCGGGGGCGTGCGGCGGCAGGAACCGGCCCAAGAAGAGGGTGACTTTCAGCTCCTCGTCCATCGTCTTCATCATCACCAGCAATGACTTCCACCACCTGGACGTGACCTCCAAGACTCAAGAGTCCTCGGAGGTCAACGTCTTTCAAGTGAGGCCGTTGTGATCCGCAAGGGACCGGGACTTCTCAGCCCCACCACTCAGTATGCCTTAGGACCCAACATGCCAAACCGAACCAAAAATAATCCTGTCTGAACCTCCCGGGACATTTCTGCGTCCACACACAGTTACATGTTACAACTAGTTGTAAATATCCGACTGTCAGCCCGAGAATCTCAGCGCAACCTTTTTCCTGACAGTGTTTTGTCTCAGCAGGTTGTATGAAAGCCTGACATCAGCTGTGGTGATATAAGCACATAAAGATGTAGTTAAGAACTAGTTGTATGTTTCTCTTTAGATAAAGAATCACACTTATTTGTCAAACTGAGTTTTTTTTAGAGGCCGGCGCTTTTGGGGACCCGAGTGGATGGACTTGTGATAGCGGATGTCTTTTTGGTTGGTACCCAACTGCAGGAGTGTAGCATGGAAAACAAGCCTTAGCTCCTTAGCCATGAACAATAAGACATTGTTGTGTATGGATTCAATAAAGAGATCTTATTTTAAGCTACCTAGCTTGTGTACCTTATCTCATTTCAATCGAAAATCTCCAGTGTGACGGGAGCGGCCACTGTCAAATGACATTTGGTGGATTTATATGTATGAGGACCACAGGAGTGTAGATAAGAGATGAGACCTCGGTGTGCTGCAGTGAGACGCTCCTTTTATAACCTCCTGGGCTGTCGGCTATGAATAGACGTGATGAATGGATGTCCATAGCTGATAAAACCCAGGACGTGTGACTGAGTGATGGAGTGGTTTTTGTTTTTACACTGTTTAGATAAAAGAAGAGTTAGACAATATGCGGAAGAAAAGTCTTGTTTGGTTTCTTGCTATTTTAACTAAAAATAAAAAACCAACTCACTCAAAATAAGTATCCCCAATCTATGAATCTATTCTGTAAAGCAAAAATGTAATATATAATATATAAACAGAATAATGTGTTATTAAAGAGGTACTGCACAATTAAACATGTTTTTAGAGCTGTAAACCAAATGATGTGACTGTGATGAAACATCAATGCTGTCAAAAATTTACAAAAATCTGTATTTCGCAGGTTCAAAATGGCTCAACGTGATGTGCATTGTTGAAACTCAGCCTTGAACCTTGACTCTCCACAGAGCCACAGTCGCAGGGGACCTGGTGGGATTTATCTATGAAGTGTATCTAGAAATAGAACGTTAACGCCCACTGAGCAGCTCCTGCTTCACACATTTCACACCAAAATTGAATTATTTTCAAAATGAATGCTCTGAAACCACGGCCAAGCTTTCAGTGTGGGTTGATTACATATGTACAGTTACAGTATATACGACGAGTTGGCCATCTCACTGCTGGACTCTACGTTGCTCTATGGGCAGAGCATGCGCACCAGAGACTTCCGCCTGCCGAGCTCGGCTACCTTCTGGGTTAGCCCTATGCTAACTTGAATGGTGATAAAATAATTCAATCGCGCGGCTCTTCCAGACTTTCCGATGATCAAATTCTGAAATTGAAACGAGTCATTTTCGGTGATGATGTGTCACCGTAGTATTCCAAGGCTTGTTTACGCTGTCCCCAACTGTCCTAACTCAGTCATTCCCAAAAGACCCACGGGGGGGGTAAATAAATTAGCAGAATTTCTTCCATCATCTTTTATTCAACATTTATCTTTGCAGTACACAGTTGAGCCACATGAGGGAGTCTGAATGTTTGTATTGTTTTGTTAATTGTAGCCAATTTAACTGATTTCCTTACTGATGACAGGAAATAAAAATAACTCAAAGTGAACTCTAAACTAAATGCATTTAGGCGGAGTACATGTGCATCAAATGCATGTATTTAACGTGTATATGTTCTCATTAACACCTGCACAAAACAAAGTTGTGATTTATCAAGTGCATATCTCTTGAAATGGCTAATTTACCTATAAAAGATAATATAAGGTGATGGCAGTAACACAGGAATGTTCATTTTACACACAAATTCACGTTTTAAAGATATGGCTTATTGTTAACTGGGTTGCGATGGTTGGTACTTTTTAAAAAGTAAAAACTGCAGGTGTAAGAATTTGTTGACAGAGTGGATATTGGCCCCCAAAAATAATCACTGCATAAACAGGATGATGTTGAGAGAGATGGAGCCAAAGGCAAAATACAAATCTGACAGTAACTATAAGCTGAGGGAACATGTATTTGCAATTCATGTGTAAGCATGTAAACTCGTACAGCACGTACCCCGGCCAGTGGGTTTAATACTGACATGTTTGTTCTCACAATGCAAATTGTGCAAATGGTGAGGATGGCATGCAAATAATCCAATCTGTTGGGCTCCTTCGGTCAAATCATTGTCAGTCAAATAGCGATAAAATGTCAAGAAATCCTACAATCAATCAACGTGTCTAGCATAAGTTCGGACAATCATTATTTCACTACATTCATTTGCCAGGCAGAGCCTCTCATTGTGTTCATTAGAGGATTCAATCAAACTCTAATTAAAATGTGGATCTCCTCAGTTCTAGTGTTGCTTTGCACTTGTCTGTCACGAGCCTGCCACGAGCCTGTCCCACATTTTCTCAGCCGGGATGATGAGTTTGCTGATATCAGGAGGGTTTTTAATGAGCAGGTAGGAGCCTCCCAAAACAGCTCCTGTGGCACTGAACAGCAAGCCACGGTTTATCACCTGTGAAAATACAAAACAAAACATACATTTAAAAAAAGAAAGAAATCTACAATTCAGCGGTATGCATGCAATTTTTTTTTAATTCCTTAAACCTTCACATTGTGAATTAATTTACAGGAACAACACTCACATCACAACTGCAAAGAAAACGCCCCATCATGCTTTGCTTTAGGTTGTTTGTTTCATTTTATAGGTCCCATAGTTTAAGATCATTTCGGTGAAAGGAACTGACATGTTACTGTATAATCATGAGAGGGTTCCTGAAAGGACTAATTGTAGGGAAACTGAGGTGTTATATTTGTACACTTCCAGTAAATTAATCTCAAATAGATGCTGGTGTAACCTATGCAATGTTTTATGCAGTGCGTGAGCTGAACATGTAAAAATCTGTCTACGAATCCTATAGTCACACAATACAATGCATACAAAGCATTGGCTCAATAGGTAGAGAGGGTTGTCCTTGGCTGCTACATGTCCTATGCCGAAGTGTCCCTAACTTTTCAGCAGCCCACTGCTCCCAATAAGCAAGGGATGGGTTAAATGCAGAAGTCAAATTTCGTATATGTGTAGATGACAATAAAAAAACTTTAAAAACTTAAAAAAAATAAAAAAAAAAGATGAGAATAACGTTTCCAACAATACACAAATATTTACTTGGGTTTAATGGATCTTTATTTATTTATTAGTTAAAGATTTTAGCAGTTCTTTCAAAGGAATTCCTCTGGAAATCAACAACTATTCTCAAATAACTCACTTAACATGAAGTCTATTTTCCCCAGTTTGTTTTTTTAAGTTAAATTGACAACGTGTGGACAATTCCCTCACAATTGACTTTAACTGGCCAGATAGATGAAAAGTGATTACAATTCATCCCAACATGGACGTCTGATCCAAATTTCTTGGCAATGCGTCCAGTCGGCTAGTTGTTGAGACATTTCAATCAAAACAACAGAAGTCAACCTCATGGTGGCACTCGGGGGAGAGTCAGGGGATCGCCACAGTCTCTAGGCGTCATCCTCTGGGGACCATGACGGTCCGTAGAAGATGTCAATGCTATCTGTCCTGAGGTTGTTGAATGTGACCATCCATGGACCCACACCAGTAGCGTGGCTACAAAATCTGGTTTAAGAAGTTAAATCACAAACATCTGACTTGTTTAACATAATTAATATAGGATAATGTGGAGTGATGTAACATTTTTACATCTTCTCTTACTTTGCTTATAAATAAGTAAAATAAGCCTTGTACTTTGTCCTACAATACATACAGCTGCTGTTTGGGGATCTGTTTTTTCACCCTATAACTACATCCTCCTAACGCTCAGCTAGGACACAGACCATCCTGCAGCAGACTCAATATCGCACTAATTATTTTGTTATCAATTATAACCGTTTTCTTCACGCCACACAGAGGTCATTTTGTCCTTTTGCCCGGACATCCCGACGGGTTTTAACAATTTACAAAGGAGGCTGTGAAATTCCCGCTGTGCTTCTGACCATTAGTGCAGAATCCATCCAGACAGTTCAACACAGCGCCGGAGGAGAGACAGCGAGATCCTCCTTGTGGCACTGGCACCTCAGTGACTAGTCTGTGGCAGGCGTCAGGACTGTGGCACCTTAGTGACTAGTCTGTGGCAGGCGTCAGGACTGTGGCACCTCAGTGACTAGTCTGTGGCAGGCGTCAGGACTGTGGCACCTTAGTGACTAGTCTGTGGCAGGCGTCAGGACTGTGGCACCTCAGTGACTAGTCTGTGGCAGGCGTCAGGACTGTGGCACCTTAGTGACTAGTCTGTGGCAGGCGTCAGGACTGTGGCACCTCAGTGACTAGTCTGTGGCAGGCGTCAGGACTGTGGCACCTTAGTGACTAGTCTGTGGCAGGCGTCAGGACTGTGGCACCTTAGTGACTAGTCTGTGGCAGGCGTCAGGACTGTGGCACCTCAGTGACTAGTCTGTGGCAGGCGTCAGGACTGTGGCACCTCAGTGACTAGTCTGTGGCAGGCGTCAGGACTGTGGCACCTTAGTGACTAGTCTGTGGCAGGCGTCAGGACTGTGGCACCTCAGTGACTAGTCTGTGGCAGGCGTCAGGACTGTGGCACCTCAGTGACTAGTCTGTGGCAGGCGTCAGGACTGTGGCACCTCAGTGACTAGTCTGTGGCACTTCAGCGGCAAGCGTCAGTCAGGCGTCAGTCAGGTGCCACAACTGTGGCAAGCGAGCGGCACTCGTTCGGCACCCGTCAAGAAGCTGCCGAGCTGAGCGGGCGGAGCCACATTTCCTGAGAACACCCATTGTTGTTACGATTGGTCAGCTGCCATAAATCAGTTTTATCATCATAGTGTGGATTTCATTTGAGTCAGATGAGCTGCGTTTGTTTCTTTTGTCATTTGTAGACTTAATAATTACAATATGCAATGCTGCTGTACTATACTGAATATTGTTTTGCTACTACTACATTTCACTTCATAATATATTACACTTATACCATAACATATATAATATACCAGCCTTTTTTTTTTATTTAATTAAATTTATATTTTTTATATATCATGTTATACTGTTATACCACCACTATGTTACTTTACTTTGAGGAAACTGCACTGTTAGTCTAAGCACAACACTGGTATTATTTATATCTAGGTGTCATTAGGTGCCACAAGCTGCCAGTGCCAACAGTTGTCACAGGAGTGCCACCACTAGTCAGAGGGGTGTCGCCAGTAGTCGGGAGTAGTGCCACTAGGCGTCAGACGATTGCCACTACTAGTCAGGGGAGTGCCAGCAGGCGTCAGCCGGGTGCCACTAGGCGTCAGCCGGGTGCCACCAGGCGTCAGCGGATTGCCACCATTAGGACCAGAGTGTGCCCCCCTGGTCCGTGTACGTTTTGATAATCTGTTTTATGGATTATTTGTTTTTGAAGAGCGACGCAAAGCAAGACAGGTAGTCAAATGTCAAAATAAAAGTCAGGGCAATAGACTGACCGTATGCAAGAAAACTGTTACATACCAGGGTAACATTAGAAGAAAAATAAATAAATAAACGTGGGCTGATGGGAGTATGTTAGCAACAATAGTTGACTACATGCGATTTAATATTAATGTATCCATGTACACAGCAAGAATCAACTTTTCGATTAATCTGTGGATTGTTTGATGAAATACAGTTCGTAATATAGTTTAATCAAAATCCTATCGTGACAACAATGGGTGTTCTCAGGAAATGTGGCTCCGCCCGCTCAGCTCGGCAGCTTCTTGACGGGTGCCGAACGAGTGCCGCTCGCTTGCCACAGTCCTGACGCCTGACTGACGCCTGACTGACGCTTGCCGCTGAAGTGCCACAGACTAGTCACTGAGGTGCCACAGTCCTGACGCCTGACTGACGCCTGACTGACGCTTGCCACAGACTAGTCACTGAGGTGCCAGTGCCACAAGGAGGATCTCGGCCTTGCACCGCCGGAGGGCTAAGCGACTCATTACAGCCAAATGTGAGAAATAAGAAACAGCTCTTTGTGCAGCAAAGGTATGCGTTTGTGTTAGAGGACATGATTCTAAAAAAAGGAAGTAGTTACCAACACCTCTCACGCTCGGTGCTGATCAAAATGCGACTTCAAAAGAGGCTCGAATTACAATACTAAACTGTACAAAGGTTTGAAATATCTCTGAAAATCCTCAATTGTATGCAGAGAAAATGAAATGAGTTTAAAATAAGATAAATTTTCCTGAAAGTGTCTTACTTTGTCTTGCCAATGCCAGCGGTCCACAGCCTCATGGTACCTTGTCCTGGTGAAAGTGACCTGGAGACAGTGACGGGCAGCAGATGATATAGACTTTGCGGTAAAACCCAGCAGTGTGACAGTGCTCATTTACGGTAATTGGTCAGGACTCTTACCATTGTGTAAAGGGGAACTATTGTCTTTGGCATGAGGAAGTGGAGGAGGTTATCAACATGTTTTCGGAAAATGAACCATTTGGAGTTGACGTGGGCTCGCATCTACAAAACAGGGAACAAAAAGTACACACGTTAGTGAAGTAAACCACCTGTCCTCCATACTGTAAAGTCCTACAATAAATGTTGCATCAGAATCTCCAGACGGTCTCCTCCACTCTGCCGTAATGAGGAGGTTAAGCTAAAACAAAGTGCGGCAATTTTAAGATCTGTCAGAATAACGATGAGTGCATAAATTTTAATGGACAGATGGTTAGGGAGCTGTCCACCAGTCAGATGTGATGGAGAGCGTGATTTCTACAGATATTTAGAGGAAGCACACCCAGAACCGGAGCGGACTTTCTTCCGATTGTGAATGGCCTTTCCATGCATCGCATATACATACTTTAAAGGTTACTTATCATACATTATCATCACTCTACTAACTAGTGTTAAAAGCACAACATGTCACTTTCAGACAGAGGTTGGTGACGTTGTGAAGTAGCGTGGGATCATGGGAGTTGTTGTCTTCACCTCCATCGCCGTCACTGCAGTTTTACGAGTAGCCAAATTACCCGCAGAGGTCTCCTCCTCTCCAAAACAAACTAACCCGGTGATAAAAACCAGCTCTTCTTCGACACTGTTCGTTTGCTTAACTTGTTTTTCAGATAACTTAAGATCCGAACATCCGATGACTAAACTCCTTCATCCGGCTAAAATACATAGTTAAGACCGACCAAGATTAAAAAGTCAATTAATGGCAACTTCTGACAGATAACCACAACGCTGAAACGGACCATCACCTTGATTATAATTACGTATTTCTCTTAAAAGATATTTGAATTTATCCCATCGTATGCTCACTATGCATTGACCTTACAATTTAAAACAATAGATCTTAATATTTCTTTTACTGCTGTCATGTTTTGTGTTGAAGTCACTACCTCTCCAACAGTAGGATCAATCAATTTCCAAAAGATACCTGAACCCCACTACGATGTTGTACGAAGCTATGCATTTTAAAGTACAAGGTTAAATTACTTCAATGTAGTTGTACATGGCCAGGTCTGCAATCGCGTGGTCGTCTGGAACTCGCACTCTGCTATACTCTGGCAGCACAGCACCTGGGCGGACACACAAGGCGAAAAACAGCTTTCTTATTCATTCTCTGTCTTATTTAATCTTGTTTCCTTAAAAAGTACTCACTGAAATCCTCATTGAGCTGATCCAGTATTTCTCCAAAGACAATGCAGTCCTCGAAGCCCTGTGAAGCATGAATGGACGAATGAGTCTCCCTTTAATTCCAATGTGTTTTTATTCTTCCCCTCCTTTGCGTGTTACTTACAGCGTTCATCCCCTGCCCGTAGAAAGGCACCACTGCGTGGGCTGCGTCGCCCATAAGGACGCATTTGTCTCCAATGTGATACGGGGAGCACTTGATGGACACCATGGCCTGCCCAGGCAATCGGAAGTAATCCACCTTGAGAGCATCGCTGCGAAGCACAAACAGTCAGAAGTAAAACAACCGCAAACTTGTGTCGGGTTATTCATTTTTACAACAACCGACTCTGGGTTTTTTGCCTGCTACAAAAGCATCCGTCACGTCTAAATAAACTAAAAACACCCCCGCTCCGTCTGCCAGGGTAAAGTTAAAACAGCCAAACAGATGTTTGTGCCTGAGCGCTGCAGATAAAGTCACCCCAGAGAAGAGGTGAGGGGGTGACGGCCTCGGGCGTCTCCGCAGCTCATGCCTCCCGTGTCGCACCGACAACCCGCAACATACGGTTCACCTCAAATTAAAACAAACCCATGTAACTGTGAGGCTGCAATTTCACACTTCACAGCGCGCGGCTGTGGACATTGCTGATGATGGGGAATGAGAGTGGTTTTTTTTTTTAGGTCGGCTTGGCAGAGAGGGCGGAGGTGAGGAAGTCACTCACACTCCTATCAGTGGTATGGCGTCGGGGAAGTATTTCTGGAAAAAGTCGATGACTTCGTCGCCCGTGGTGATCTTCTCGAACTCATCAAAGGGCATGAAGAGGGTACAGGTAAATGTCTTGTCCTGAAATTAGAAAACACAAACAGTGCACAGTGTTGGTACCTCAAGAATCTATTGTGACACAGAAATGGAATTTAATATTATTAAGTATGTTTTCCTTTAGTGTATAATGCCCTAAAGAATAAGATTACTTTGGAATGAGCCGTTTACATCTACAGCGTGTCCTCTTCAAGGAGCCGGCTGCCATGTTTCGACATTAGCCCAGACTGGACAAACCAAACTGGCTCTAGATGGGGACATTCGCGTGTTCGCATCGGCCACCGCAGTTAGTTCCACATGCTGCCATGTGCGACTTCACCACTAGCTGCCGGCAAATCCTACACACTGCTCCTTTAAATCGAGTCGTCTTTATTTACATAGAGGCAGACTAGCTGCCAGACAGTCAGTAAGTCCCTACTCATTGTAAGCTGACTGCTGGTTTAACCATCATGTCTCTTTTTCTATTTCTAAAAATGTTAAAAAGGTGTGGATGCAGAGTTGTTCAAAGGCACCTTTAACGCAGCATGCCGAGTAATGAAAGTAAAGCAACGAGTAATGCAACACTTTGCTTTTTCTGCATAATTACGTTTGCCATGAGTAATGATTAAGCAATTGATTACAGCTTTCAAGTAACATGCCCAACACTGTTCCAACGTCAGCATGCCGAAATTCCTAAAGCTTTCAGGCGTATCTACTGAGGAAGGCCATGAGACGTGGGCAAAAGTTTTGCGAATAGTTAAGTAAGTGAGCTATTTATCGCAGATGTGTTCCCAAAGTCAAGAATGAACCCTTGCACTCATAGATGCTGCGTTATGTGGTGTATATTCTGTGGTATATTGCAGACATTTCACATGTCTTTCATTCCTTCCAAGGGTCTTAAAACTCATCATAGAATCTCCCACCCTCAAAGCAAATGCAACAGCCAAACTCCACCCATGCAACTGATGGATGAAAGTGCAGCGGGGTCGTGGGCGTGCCATTATCTGCCCAACTTAGCAGGGGCTATCTATCAACATCGTAAAGTCCTCCATGAGGACCTTTTATCACGGTCTCTGTTACCATGGTATCCACAGGAGCAAGGATGTGTTAGTCGTTTTTTCTTCTTCTCCTTCTTTTCAA
Organism: Leptoclinus maculatus; assembly: GCA_032191485.1. Taxonomy (NCBI): domain Eukaryota; kingdom Metazoa; phylum Chordata; class Actinopteri; order Perciformes; family Stichaeidae; genus Leptoclinus; species Leptoclinus maculatus. Next base: position 16,284,671 of record JAVDOI010000016.1, read on the forward strand.
CCCTAATGCGCTCCTGGGAACTAGGGCAGTGGCAGTGTGAATGCACTCCAAAGTCTGCTGCCTGCCTGCACCTGGTCTCACTGAATAGAGTGAAACTGTTGTGCTGAGTCAAAGAGAGAAGTCTGACAATAACAGACGGAGAAGACACGACTGCGGTGTGAAAAGTAGGTCCAGCAGACGTTTTGCAGTCTCCGATTTGCGCTGAGTAAGTCCCTGCTGGTTATGAAGATCTGTAAATGAGGCTAATCAACTCTAATTAATGAGGACATCCCAGAGGTCAATCACGCCCTGACATTGACTGAAGTGATCATGCTTTTGTCTTTCTGGTTGCCAAGAAATGTGAGGTAATACCCTCAGAAACGTACAGCTCACATTGCTCATTTTACAACCGTAGTTTGAGAATCGGTGCAGCTTTAAACACAGGAGGAAAATAAAATGCACACTCACCAAGTTGGGCAGGGCGATCATCATGAAGGTGTTTCGGGGCCAGATGTGCAGATAATTAGGCTTCATGGCGAACTGAGGACAAATGAACAAGAGGACATCTACGATGGTGCCCAACAGTTGTGAGGCTAACATTGGCAGCATCTCACCCACTTCACAATAAAAGGACGGTGCTGCGCAGGGGACTGACCTCTCCGTTGATGGGTGGCATGGTGAGCTCCATGTAGCCGTGGGGAATGTAGGTCTGGCTGTAGTTGAAGCGGCTGCGGCGGAGGAATTGCTTGCGGATGGCAGAGAAAGCTCCGTCGCAGCCCACAATCAGGTCCGCATTGATCTGCTCTTCGGATCCATCTGACCTGAGAAACATACCAGTAACATGAGAAAATGGCTCCAATGTACGGCATACTAACGCCCATATGTATATAAGCTATATATTATTGACATCATTTTTTTTGCTTCATATTTAATGACTTTTCCTAATTTAATGGGGACAACTGGGTAAACATTACAATGATAATATGTTTTCAATGTCCTGTACACATGCTGTACGCATCGGTGTTCTTTGGGGTCAATTTGACCCCAGGCTGTTTTAGCTGTATAAAACATATAAGAAATATCAACATTTTACACACATTTGTTTTGGTTGTTTTGGATGATATTGAGGTCACTATAACATGCACTTTTATAATCTTCCAAAAGCTTTATGGCCCTAACCTAACATAACCATAACTGTAGTAGTGCGAGAACCACTGATAGTTCACACGACATGGGGGGGGGGAGCAAACACTTGCACAGCAGCCTTCTAAACCATTTCTCTTGGTGCTCTGTGTGCTTTCTCTTTCTGCTCTCTCTCAACTGAAAATGAATTGTAAGGAAAGGTTTTCTGTCAATGAGGTGTTGTCTCATCTCTTTGACCATGAACGTCACATAGAGGAGAATGTGTCTGAGACAGAGCATGATGTTGAGGAGGACCCTGACTATGAGGCATCCTCCTCTGATGACAATGAGACCCTCAGTGTTGACCCTCCTGTTGTCTCTCAACCACCAGCAAACACACTACCTTCCAAAAATGGAAAGTTATTACGGTGCGTCTCCCCACTTGAACAACAGGGTAGACTTAGTGCTGCTAATGTCATCAAAATGGTTCCAGGCCCCACCAGATACGCTGTCAGCCATGTCCAAGACATACAATCAGCATTTGAGCTCTTCATAACACCATCAATCGAAAAGGATATACTTGAGATGACAAATTTAGAGGGGAGGCTCGTGTATGGGGACAGTTGGAAAGACTTGGATGTGACCCACTTGCAAGCCTACATTGGGTTGCTCATTTTGGCAGGATTGTACAAGTCAAAAGGTGAAGCAACAGCGAGCCTTTGGGCTGCTGACACTGGAAGGGCAATATTTCCAGCCACCATGTCTCTAAACACATTCCATGTTTTCTCCCGTGTAATACGCTTTGATGACAGAGAAACAAGGCAGGGCCGACGAGAGCGTGACAAACTCGTAGCAATACGGGATGTAAGGGACAAGTGAGTTCAGCGATTACCCTTTCTTTACAATCCAGGCCCTCACGTGACTGTGGATGAATGTCTGGTTGCATTTCGTGGGCGCTGTCCATTCAGACAGTTTGTTTTTCCCGGGGTCAAATTGACCCCGAACATAATACATGTTACTATTCTTGATAACAGAAATTGTTTTTCATTCCAAATGTTATAGATAACAAAAATATGTACTTAGAAATAATATGAAGCCATTAAAACACCAAAAATATATCTCTTTCCAATTTTAGGTCAATCAGTGAGATTTGATGGTGATCTGCATATTTCTCCATAGTCGCGTAACAGGTATTCTGGATGTATAAGGGGGGTGGGTGGGGGGGGGGGGTTGTTTTATTTAAAGGGCTATTTAGGTAGTCAACAAACAAACATAAAGTACCTGACACATAAACTTGGGTAACAATTTGAATTATAATAATTTTCTGGAGGTTTAAATTGCTGGGGTCAAATTGACCCCAAGGATAAAAGATGTTAGTACATTTGAAGGTAACAGGAGGGTTAAAGCCATGGTGGTCACAGATGATGGCATCTCAAGGCCACTTTAAACACACCCAGCATACTGTTTGGTCCATCTGCTCGTTGACTCTAAAAGCTGCTCCAAACAGCAGGAGTCAGTATTCCACACATCCCTGAACAAAGTTCACTATGCCACATGGAGGGGGCTTCCTGCCATAGATCCGGGAGTTACATGGGAGTGAAATGTTGGCTCTGAGATCTGACTCTCACTGATGACCCAAGAGAAAGATGCAGGGGCATCTGTTACTGACATGTGAATATCATTTTGGCACTCTATCATCCCATTTTATGATCCTTTGCAGAGGACATAATGATGTTTTAATGTGCAATTCATTTAATTATTCTTGACCCCATAGACATTAGTGTAAATATTTATCGTCCGTTTCAGGTCACATCTTGTATGAGGCTGTGCATCACGATGCAAAAAAAGGGGTGGAGCACGTGAAGCGTTGCAAAATCAAATTGCAATCTATCAAATAGCGTGGCTAATAACAGGTGACTAGAAGATTAATTTGGAAGTCTGTTCATGTACAAACCTAAAAAATTAAAGTCTAATAAAAGCTTGAATTCAAGACTGACGCGCAGCTCCTTATTGCGACACAGCAGTCACACTATTCACAACATTCCACTCCAGAACACGCAGACTCAGCAATGATGAGATAGTTTAGGCAATACGTACTTTACACTGAATTCAAATGGGAGCTTCAATGCCATTTTGACAATTGTAGCAAAGCAGATTTATTATTAGGTCAATTACCTGCTATATTTTCACATAGAAATTACAATTGTGTGAAAATACAAAAATGCGACCAATAAATGTGTAAATTGCCGAGTATATTTGAAAATATGTGCTTTCCTAAATTGCAGTGTTGTGAGGCTTGGTGACTTGTATGCATGTGCCTCCACCTTAAGATCTCAAAAGAATTATCAGATTGTTGATTAGTGTTCAGCGACCATGTGTAACCTCATTAACATGTTATTAGATTTACAGCAATAAGGTAGATTATTGTTTGATTATAGACCAGACTATTAGCTGGAGACAGCAAATATGGACTTTCACAGTTCAAACAAGGTAGAGGAAAGGATGTGTCCCGTGTTAAGTGCACGCCAGGGGGACTTTTGGATTAACTTTATGTAAAACTTGATCAAATTGAAGTGCATAAAGTGTTTAATCACTGTGACAATAACTGCACAGTGAGTCATTCTGATCCACAGTTTCAACAGGGTACACGTCGCACCGCCAGGCATAAAAATAAAATAAAATAACAGCAATGACAATGTACACCTTTTAGATAAGGCTGAAGTCAATTTATAAACTCATCGATCAAATTAAAACCCTGCCCCTGCATACTGTGTTAATAATTCACTGCATGGTTATACGCTAATTCCCACAACTAAAAAGACCTGGAGGTGTTTTGGTGTTAATTGGGTTGTAAAGTGTGAGTCTCGTTTAGCTCGAGGACAACCAATTACAAAAAGCCAATAAAAAGTCAAGCACAGAGTCTTCAAAGTCAACATGTTTATCGCCATCCCAGACCTCTGGCAGATAACATGTACAAGGCCACGTGTGTCAACATGTTCAGAGTTATGACAAAGAATCAAAATGAGCACATCCTCTTCCTAGATCTTACATTTAAAGAAATCGCGAACGTCCCTTATTAAAACCATTATGGATGGATAAAATCCTATATAAAAGTATTTAAGATTTAAAAGATCCCAGACACCGCTGCAGGTGGGGCAGAAGGGGTCAGTTAAATGAATAAGGTGAGTGAGGTATGTTAAAATTATTAGTAATGTCTATGACTTAAATAACCCTAATAAAATAATACCGTGAGATTTTAAAAATAAAATATGAATTAATAAAATAATTGTTCATCAGGCTAATTGGAATAAGTAGCACAAAAATATATACATATAAGGTTAGGTTAAGGGTTAGGGTAGGGTAAGGTTAGGTTAGGTTAAGGTTAGGTTAGGTTAAGGTTAGGTTAAGGTTAGGTTAAGGTTAGGTTAAGGGTTAGGGTAGGGTAAGGTTAGGTTAGGTTAGGTTAGGTAAGGTTAGGTTAGGTTAGGTTAGGTTAGGGTAAGGTTAGGTTAAGGTTAGGTTAGGTTAAGGTTAGGTTAAGGTTAGGTTAAGGTTAGGTTAAGGGTTAGGGTAGGGTAAGGTTAGGTTAGGTTAGGTTAGGTAAGGTTAGGTTAGGTTAGGTTAGGGTAAGGTTATGTTAGGTTAGGGTTTTGGAAAAGTTAGGTTTAGGTTAAGGTTTACATTTAAGCAAGTAGCTGTTGCGGTAACGATTGGGGTAAGTCTCCAGGAAATGAATGTATGAATGTGTGTGAGAGAGAAAGAGCGCGTGCTGTGAATACAGAGGTGCACGTGTGTAACACTGGTAACTATTTACCTGGCAAAGGTCATTAGCCCCGTTTCAGCACTCCAGTCCTGCAGTTTGTGGTCAAAGTTCAACTTTGTGTTTGGATACTTCTCTGCCTCTGTGGGAGTAACATGTTACAAAAGGAGCTTATATCACAGATGCAAGCATAATGTCAACACCAGCAGGTTCATGTGACAGGTAATATCTTGTTAAAATGCACACCGAGCCTTTCACGATTCCAATAAAATGCCGCAAGGACACAGGCTGCCAGCAAACAGTTAGATCAATCCCCCCGCTGAAGGGGAAGGACATGTTCTGCTGATTAGCACGACTCTCGTGAACAGCAGTCAGTCTTTCTGGTTTTTGGGGAAAGCGATGTTTAGGTTGTCACACTCCCCAAAATCTCTTCATCTCAATGTTCACCTCAGGAGTCTGATGAGAGCGACGGCCTTACAATTGGCCCCTTTTTCAGCACACATGATTAAAGACAGACCCATGCTGTCACACATTATCTCCGATCGTGCACTGAGGCACTTCATTAAATATTAGGCAAAATCCTTTTAGCCTGAAAAGACCAACACATCCCCCAGACGTGCCCTGGTGTAATCAAACGGTTCAAAGAAGCTAACGCACAGGGAGCGTCTGTCAATCTGGCTGGGCTCGCTAGCAAACCACCTAATTTAGGACAATTGTTGGGAGGAAATAGTTCTTCTTTGAACTTGGAGCGCCACGCATGGTGCTTGAATGAAGAATGTATCGAGGGTAACTTGATTGGCTTTTCATAGAATTCAACACAACGTAATACAATACTGTATTATATGCTGTTTGTAAAAGTGGATCAGTGATCCTTTAAAGTGATACTATACAGTCTGAAATCTATGACAGAAAAATGAACACCTTCGTGCTCTTAGAAATAAAAAGTTGAATTCACTATAATAAAAGGCACGGTTGCTCAAGTCAGCACACTAAGGCGTTGAGCTACGACATCCTGACTTGGTCTTTGATAGGCAGCTAATGATAGCTAACATTAGCAAACTAGTACCTAATTCACTACTCTATCGTAAGATTTCGTGACACATTTTGCGTCATCACTTCAAGGCGTGGTTTTCGTGCCGTGGACACTACTATTTTAGGGTTTAATGTATAAAGTACACACTCAGTATTTGGACCCTCGTATAAAATGGAGGACAGTGACAGGAGAAGGTGGACTAAATGGGGAGTGATGTCGGACGCAGGCCGTGACTCTTCTCGTGCGCTACTGCTACATTTTAGCATTCAGCTACATTCACCCCGTGGCTGTTACTTGTGGCTGCAGCAGCAAAGTTCAGCAAAAGTTATCTGACCTCCCTTTTAAAAGTCAGCGATGGAGGTTCTGCATCAATTTCATCAATCTAATGCTAATAGAGAGCAAATTCTGCCGCCTCTTCTATAATACCAGAGAGGCCGGGACTCCTGATAGCTTGCTATATATAAATAAATATAAAAAGTGTTTTGATAGACATTAATTGATTTGTCCACACATGAATCAACATCATAAATATATGGAGAGACTGTCGGTTAAATTATAACTGTGGGTGTATGAGTTTTTTTCTTTAACCTCTTTCGTCATGCGCACACATGAAGGGGAAAATGTCTTTTACAACCGGATCTAAAATGAGAAGAATCTGCTCAATATTACAGAGTTGTTAGAAGAATCATTACAAGACGCATTTCATTTCTTCCTTTTCTGTCTCTTTCTCTCCTTCTTTGTAGGCTGAGCGTTTCACTTTGTGCTGCTGCCTTTATGTAAAACTGATGGGATTCAATTCAGAAACGGCCTTCGCAAGATTGCTTAAAGACTGACATCTTAAATAGCCGCCAGATTTATGTAATGGGCTGCGTGTCTGAAAAGGACTAAAACTAGAACACATTTCACAGCGTTTTCTTGTAGAAAATGTGCACCATTTGATTGTTAAATCATCACTTCAAATTGGCTATAATGTGGTTAATCCAGCGCACATCCTGTGACGTTGTGTTGAGGAGTAATGTTCTTACCTGTTAGCAGCTCTTTGTTCAGATTGGCTCGGTCCACAGACAGGATGAACTGAAAGGAAAATAATCTGTATTAAAGTGCAGTTGTACAAGCAGCTAACGCTTTAGTTTTATTTAACCGAGCAAGTCCCTGTGGGATTGAGCACCAAACTGCCAGCGGTGTAATTAAAAGCCATTTTCAGACTCACTTACCATGCTCTATTGCTTTGTGACATTATTTCAGTCAGACTGCACCAGTTGTCACTTGTACTGTTTAACATTTGGCGCATCCTCGAGTCATTACAGTAAATGTACCTCTGCCTGTGCACGCATGTTGTTTGAATGTCTTATTGTATGGAAATAATTTGCATAGTTCTTGCATCAAAGAAATAAAAAAATAAATAAAAAAGTGCAGTTATTTTTGTGAATGACTGTAGTCCTACGATTGGCAATGATGGGATCATATTTCGGTTTAGTAATGATAAAATATATGTTCACATTATAACAACGGTCAGCTCACCTGGCCTTTCTTGCCATAAGGGATCGCGGACTGTTTCCCATTCGGGGAATGGATCATTCTTGAATTCATGGGGATCCCTTGAGAGACAATCTGTGGCAAAATTATTAATACAGGAAAAAAAAGACATTTATTCACTTTAGGATGAACAATTCTGCAAAGTGTTACACTTTGCATTGGCAAAATCTATGTTTTCAGTCTCAGTGGTCAAAGTGGAGACAGGATGTTGTGCCATGGTCTGTCCAACATGTGGTCGCCCAGCATCTGACCTTGAGAGTTCATGTGAAAGCCTTGTAAAGCAGGACTCGTTTTGTCATGCCGAAAAGTCTAAAAGGGTCTGATGCAGGTGTCTCATGCATGAATAACATGCTCGGTGCAGCAAATGTGGACCAACAAAGACGACCGCTGACGTCAGATGCCAGAATGAGACATCTTGAGGGGACTGCGAGCAAAGAAAGCAGGGTGGACAGGTAGCCGGGGGCCCGGCCACATATGTATTATTTCATTATTAGAAATCTGGCTAAACTAAAAAAAGAAAAAGGGGGAGTTTCCACCAGCTTGCCTCCACCTCGTAGGGGTGGGAATAGTGGATGAGCCACACATTTGTATGCAACTAATGTGATATCTTTTAGATCAATAAACAAGCAGGCGAGGGTCAAACCTGTCCTCATTTCCAATTTATAGTCAAACATTGAATCTATTTGATCAGCGTACCTTGTCCTCCAACCCAACCTGCTTCAGTGCTTGCCGGCCCCTGTGAGACAAAGCCAGGTTGATGCTTCTTCCCTTCACTTCTTTGGCTTGCCGGATATCTGGCCAAAATCAGACACAAAGTGTGAAAAAGTTATGCGTTTTTTAACCTGTGTTTGTACACTGTTCAGGATTATTGTACATTTTATGCAAGGGGTCTGTTCCTCAGAGAGGGGCATGATGTAACAATGTTCATTTCTTAAAAATAGAGCTTTCAATACTACCTTCCCGGGTTTCAAAGACTTCCACATCGAAGCCTCTTTTGGCAAAGAAGCAGGCATTCAGTGCCCCAACCTAAATGGTGAAGGGAAGTAAAGACATTTATTTGAACATCAGTGCTTTACACTTTCATACAAAACAAATTATCTCTTAATAAACAATATTAAAGGCTAAACTAAATGCTGCATAGCCATAGCTAAACACACAGCTTTTGTAACCTTATTTCCACACTGCTAAATTCAAATACACGTTTGACTGCAATGTGCAGTAAAACAGAAAGTCTTCTTTCCCCCCCACCACAAAAAAAGAGCCTACAGTCCCACTTTAGAAGAAGACAGTCGCCTTGGTACGGGTCAATACAACAGATGTAAAAAGGCAAGACATACAATTAATTTCATAATTAATTTTCTTTTCTTACCAAACCACCGCCCACCACCACTACTTTTTTCTTGGTTGGCCTGCCTGTTGATTCCTCCATTGTGCTTCAGGTTCTCTGGTGATCTGAACCCTCTCACTGTCCAGTTTAGAGTGATTGACAAAGGTGGTGGGTAATGATTAAAAAGAGGCGGAGCAGAGAGAGTCCCATGTAATGTCACTCTCCAAACAACCTGCTGAGGTGGAAATTCATTGGGATTTTGCAAACCAGGCTGAACCGTCCTGCTGTATAGGCCCACACTGGGTTTTCTTAAAAGCTCATATAATGATAACCTGTGTGTAGTCATAAGGCCCATTAATAAAAAGAGGGACGAGACCATTACAGCAGTGAGGTAAGTGGTGTGATTAGGGTCTAGTAGTGAATTTTGTTGAACAAGTGAAGGTCGCCATCTAGTGGCTGTTTGATGTCAGCAATTTCAGTGGGAATAACTACAACCCACAGCACACGCACGTAAATTCAAAGAGTACATGTGCAGAACATTTTCAGTTTATGTTATCAGTGTTAATATTAAAGGGAAAGTAAGCTACATATTGCGTACATAAAATGAAGAATATAGTATTTAGAAATAAATCAAAATAGCCTGCAGTTATTTTATTTGTCAAAAATATAGTAAAAGTAGCCGATTTATTTTTTTCATGTCTAATTGTGGTGCGATGTACAAATGGTCTTGGTTTGAATGTCCAAAGTTAATCAATTTAATTGTATTGCATGTGTAATTTACCCATTCCCACAGTACAGAGAAAGCTAAATATTTGTCGATCTCAATGCCTTTAAAACAAAGAAAAAAATGTATTGTGTAATGTAGTTGTATTATTGGCTCACTATTCATTTACATTTTGACATTTGTAGTGGAGTAATTTGCAAAGGTTTGTGGATGTTACAGTCTCTGCAGATTTCAAGTTAAATTTCATCTCTGACTTTACTATTGATACAATTTCTGCATCACCAGTTAACTACATCTTATGCCCATTTAGTTTTCCACAAGGAGAGGCGATGAATTGCGTGCAGTATTTTAATCTATTTATTTGACAATTTTGCATCAGTTGTGTTCATTTCTCAATGATGTGTAACTACAGTTGAAATGCGTATGACGGGGCTCTTAAACCAATACGATACGATGAACAAAAACGCGCAGGGCTCCTAATCGATATCAGAACCAATGACACAACACAATTTCAGAAATGTGCTAGATATTTTGCCGCATCCCAGTAATTTTACCTTTGACTGCCTAATCAATATCTATTGTCGTTATCACATGGACCAGCCGCTGATATCATCGCAGAATTGATAACATGCCATGTTGAATTACGCTCTGTTCGGTGTGTGATTGCTTTTGTCTATTTAAATATGGCGCTGTAAAAGCCAAGGTTTGTTTTTTATGGGTGCAAAGTATGTTTAAGTGCATTAACCGAACGGCCCAGTTTACGAGATACCTCCAGTCGGCAGGCAACGGTTTCTGTATTAACCAAGAGTTTAGGTAAGTGTTGTCAAGTCAAATGTCTTAACTTTTTGTGAGAAACAATTGAGTTATTTTCACACCAAAGGTAGGTTAGCTAGCTGCCGAAGTAAAGCCGGTTTGCTGAGCTAAGTTAAGACCCAAGCTAACGTAAGACTGAAGCCGTTAGCTATGATGCTACGTAGGGTGGCACTGTTAGCTAGCTAAAACGGATTTGTGTGCGGAGCTACCGCATAATGCACAATTATAATACATTTTATAACAGCAGGAAATACACGCTAACCACATAATTAGACAAACTAACAACACTTGTATCCTTGCTCATATTCCTGGAGCTCGTGTTGCTAATTTAGCAAGCTAACGTTAACGCTAGTTTGCCTTCTGTGAGGGGGATTGTTTTATGTCCTCTAGCGAGTAATGCTGGCTAATCTTTGCTGTACTTTGGGCGAAACAGTTGTATTCGTGTTTTCATACAACCACCTAATAGTACATTGCGAATAATTCTGGTATATTTCCTCTTTGTCTAGCTAATAGCTAACGTTAACCGTAACGTTACTTTGCTAAATACAGTCCCGAACAGATTTGTTGGTTGTTTCATAGCTGATAACAACTATACGCCGTGTGAGTTAAATAGTTAAATAATGAATTGTCATATTCTTACAAATGTGCTCTACATCAACAATGAGTTTGCTAATAGCAGCTGCTTTCACAGTGATGTTACCAGGTGCATGTTGTTGCTGTACGTTAGTCTGAGTGAATGTCCAATTGACCCAACTATGGCATCTGTTAAAACCCTGAAAAGGTTACCTCAGTGAGTGTTGTGGCTTATATTTAGTGTGAGTGTACATTATGTATTTATTTATACGTCTTATATACAAGTCAGTCTTGTCATACACAGAATGTCACTTGTGATTTTTGTCCCCAAAGCACTCTGTGCCTTACCAAAAAAAGAGATAATGGAGTCACCCTCGGTAGAACTAAATGTGTGTTGTATCAGAATAGGACAGAGTCCTTGGCTAACTGCACCAAACGTTGAGCGTACATTTGATTCCCTCCACTGCAGGCCGGTGTCATCCTTGCCTCTCAGAATGACCGACCCGGCAGTAAACAGGGTGGTCGGTGAAATAATTCGCTCTCCTGAGGACAAACGGGTTTACCAGGGTTTGGAGTTCACCAATGGCCTGAAGGCAATGCTCATCAGTGACCCGACAACAGACAAATCCTCAGCTGCTTTGGACGTCCAAATAGGTAAAGGTCTTTCATTGCTATTGTCCTGCAAGGTAGTCTTGTTTTTTCATGTGGCTTTAAGCCTTACAGGGGGCTTTTTGAAAGCGCTAGGGAAATATATGCACAATATCTAAACATTTTCTTTGCCCTGTAGGCTATGAGTATTTTGGTAAAATGCATGGAAAAAATGGTGTACTGCTCAGATTACCATAGTTGCATACATAGTTAGGTTTTAGGAAAAGACATTCTTAATACTCCACACTACCTATGTTAACCTCATTTTTAAAATCATATTATTAAGATACTGTTTCTATGTGTTAATTAAAATCATTGCTTGAATAACAAGTTCACAATGTAATATATAGTTGCTGTGCAATTACACATCTAGGGTTATTTCCACTCTTTCCTCTCCAGTGTAGCAGACAATGAAAAGTCAAGATGCTGTATTTTGTAACTGATTTTCTGTGGCCATTCTTCTTCAATTCCCAGGTTCATTATCGGACCCAGGGAACATCTCGGGCCTGGCGCACTTCTGTGAGCACATGCTGTTCCTGGGGACAAAGAAGTACCCCAAGGAGAATGAGTACAGCCAGTTCCTCAGTGAGCACGCAGGCAGCTCCAACGCCTTTACCAGCGGGGAGCACACCAACTACTACTTTGACGTGTCCCATGAGCACTTGGAAGGCGCTCTAGACAGGTACTTTCCTGTTAATTTGATGAGATTCATTTTGACATGTATGAAAAGTAATTTGTACTTTTTATTGGCTCCGCTGTAATCATGTGTAGACTTTGGCACCCTGGTACGACTTGGTCTCTCAATGTTAGTCACGATTGGGAAACCTGACACTTTACAGCCAGTCCAATCAAATTAATCTAACTAGTCTCAAATATTTGAGACTTGAGTTAGAAGTCTTGTTTATTTTTTTAAGGCTCGATATACCATAACCCAATTAAGACAGATCTCTGCCTAAGTGCTTGTTTATTCATCCCATTACAGTGTTTCCCTTGGGAGTCCAGGTGTTAACTCAGTTGAGCTGTCAGGTTGTTGTCTGATCATCTCTGGTTACCAGACCTGGCTTTGTTGTGCTATTTTCTTTTTTTCTGTATAACCATCAGCATAGTTCCTACCCCCCACTCTGGCTAGGAAACCTCAGGCACAGGGTGTAACCGATGTCCGCAGCCTTGCAGAGGTCTCTGCTCACGTGTCGGCCGTGGGGGGGTTTGCAGAGGGCAGTCGGGCGGTGTCAGACTTGAACCTATCGGGATAAGCTTACCTACTTATAAATGAATGATAGCATAGCAGGCACCTGTTTATGTGTGGTGGGCTAATTGTTCCCCTGTGCCGGTGAATTGTGAAGGCCATCTGCACTGTAGTGGTAGTAAAGGACAGTGCAGAGTATGTTTAAATATTAATGATGTTGCCTCTTTGAAAATAGAAGAGCGCTGAGTCTGAAAGGAGCATATGCATCATTAACTGGCCCTGTTATTTTAACCGTGCCCTTGTATTTATATACTTTCTAGGGAGATGGCACATTTGGTCATTTGTAATCAAAGAGCAAGATTCCTTTTTTGGGGGATTAAAGACTGAGTTTGAATCTTCTACTACAAACATGTCAGTACTCGGGGTTATGGTGTGAATAATTGATCTAAACAACTAGCTGCTTTTTGTCGGATGACATGACTTTGTACAATATTCCATCTGTTGCATAAATCTTTAAATCTATAGCAAAATCTCACCTTGGACGGTGCTTTGAAAACATTCAAATGTTGTGTGTGTGCTCTTTACTCATTTGTTTGGCAGTTTGCCCTTATTTTGCACTCATGCAAATAAATTTTCATCACGTCTGCTTCATGTTCTTTTCTGTGTCTACAAGTGGTCCAACACATTTAACCCAGAACAGCATTAGGCTACTGCTGAAAGAGCAAATCTTTTAATGTTCCAGCTCTAAGAAACCTCATTACGCACCTTAAAGTGAATTGCTGCTATACCGACATTAGTTTTGAACCATGCAGTTTAATGTTCCCCTTACTGTCATTTTGCCATCTGTGTAGGTTTGCCCAGTTCTTCCTGTGCCCTCTGTTTGATGAGAGCTGTAAGGACCGGGAGGTGAATGCTGTGGACTCGGAGCACGAGAAGAACCTGATGAATGATTCCTGGAGGCTGTTCCAGTTAGAGAAGGCCACCGGCAACCCTAACCACCCCTTCAGCAAATTTGGAACAGGTAGTTATCATTATTTTACACACACGCTACAGCTTTGATCTGTGACATTAATACCCCTTTTTATGCCTCATAACCATAACCATTAAGATTCACGCCGTCGTGAGGGAAAGCATCTCAACGCGTGAAGGGTTTTACTCTCTGGGCGAAGGGAAGTCAGAGTGACGCGAGCTCAAAATAACCAACTGATGGCAGCCTTGAATTATATCTTCATCCAGTTAAGAATAGAATAGAAGAGGATCAGACAGGCCTGAAAATCACGCCCTGTTAGCAGACCAGCATAATCCTCTCAGGAGTGTTGCTTTGATTTTCTGTCTCAAAAGATTTGAAAAGTGGTTCATTCACAGATGGCAGGCGAGCAGCTTGTTCATGTGCTTTACAAGCTGTCACTGGGTCCTCATAAACTGATTGGTTCTCAGACTAAATGACTCAAAGTATTATATTTTAGTGCTCTGAATATTCATACGGTCCTCAATAAGACCACGCTGACGTTTTTCTGTCTGCGTCCTTTGTATTCTTAAAAAAAGGAACAGTCATTGCTCTCTGTGCAGTGATCATTATCTAATGTCAATACACTGCTCATGTTTCTGAAGTAGGACAATGAAACGGAAGGATTTTATGTTTTTATTTTTTATGAACTAGTCTCATTGCATTTGTACTCCTTGTCATTGAGAAGCTGTGACATTGATTTTGAAAACCCAATATTCTCTCTTTGTGTATTATTTCTCTCTTTAGGGAACAAGTTGACCCTTGAGACCCGCCCGTCTAAAGATGGGATTGACATTCGTCAGGAGCTCCTGAAATTTCATTCTACGTATTACTCCTCCAACCTCATGGGACTGTGTGTGTTGGGAAGAGGTAAGAGCTAACCTCTCACCAACGTCACGTCGCAATGTCGCTAAATACCTCAATCGGCCTCATGTGACTTATCAGTCAAGACAACAAAGAGGAACAAACAATGCAAGTCATGCATGACGTTGTGTACATGGGCAAGACCATAATATTTCAAGTTTGTTTTTCAAGTTTTTATACAAATATATATCGATGGCGAATCAATTGTGTTACTGTACCTCAGTAAAAGTGCCAAAACAAATGAGCCATTGTCAAGACTGAACCAAGAATGCTGGTTGTAATATTTCTTAAAGGTCAGTCCGTACACCATCTGCCCTACATCGCCTCTTTTTTATTTTGCATGTTTGTATTCTTAGGATTTGCAAACACGTGATTTATTTATTTTCTAAAATATCTTCCTTTTGATCTTTTACTAGTTTCAGCCTTTGTGATCCTCTGTAATGGTGAGAAACTTTGTAACGCTGCTTCCTGTTTGGTAAAAGAGCAGCACCTGCTTCCTGTTTGGCCATCTTCAGTCGTTGTGTTGAAGGACAGTCGAACACATTTCTTAATAAACTAAAGCTGATATTGCAGTAAATAAATACGCATTCAAAAATTAAAGCAACAAGGGTTTCTCACAGATGAGCTTATGTTTTTTTTTAATGGTCATAATATTAATGGCACCGTTTCCGAATGATTGGTGATGATTTATTGATCTTAGGATCTCCACAAAACACCTGTTTTTATTTCTACGAAGTAAATGATTTTCTTAAATCCTCTTGTGTACCGTGTTCACTTTAATAAGAGCTAGCTCTGAATTTAAAGGCAGAAACGGTGTCACCAGTGTGTTCATCACCAGCTGACATTTTGCAAAACGTCCTCATCTGAAGTGAGACGTAGTTTGACAGACGTGCTTCCAGGAACATCCTGACATGACTGATTGCTCCGAGTTACTCAACTGCTGAATGTCTCGTGAGCTTCCTTGTGTGTTCATTGGTCAATAATATCATTGGTGTGGAACCGTTGTTTGCATTCTGGAAATACTTTGACGGTCGAAGTGTGATAGTCGGTTTATGTTTTACTGAAAGAGTGCAGTCAGAGATCCATCCTTTTATTATAAGCTAGAAGCCACTAATACGATTCTTTGGGTATTCTTTGCACTCATATGATCTACTTGTTGTCTATTAACTTTGAAATGAATCTTAAGCTCAACTATGTTTTTTTCCTCTACCTACAGAATCATTAGATGAGTTGACCTCCATGGTGGTCAAGCTGTTTGGAGAAGTGGAGAACAAGAACGTACCTATCCCAGAATTCCCTGAGCACCCCTTCCAGGAAGAACACCTGAAAGTGAGTCGGTTACTTATCTCACCAATGTTTCTCATCTCTTTACACTTTTACTGGGCCATACCCAATATTTAATGTGATATAATATATGTTTGCTATATGAATATACATTGTCAATGTTTTGTGGGGTAAATGTATTCAGGCACAGGATAATGAAAACGTTTTCATTAACATCAAAATCTGTTTTCTAAAATATCGTAAGAATGAGTTTTCCTAAGTAACAATATGTTTACTACTCTTGCAGCAATTCTACAAAGTGGTGCCTATTAAAGACATCAGGAACCTGTATGTGACTTTCCCCATCCCGGACCTCCAGAAGTACTACAAGTCTAACCCGGGACATTATCTGGGACATTTGATTGGTCACGAGGGACCCGGAAGTTTGTTATCTGAGCTCAAATCTAAAGGTAAGACATAGCGTACAGCTCCAACATAACAAGTGGAGCAGGGAAGCTCGTATTGGGACGGTATTGTGCATTTTGGGCAAATTTATTTTCACTTTTTGGCAGGCATAGAGGCGCTATGTAAAAACAAATTGTTTTATTTTCATGCTCTTATTTCAGATAGATTGCACATAACAAATGTGGGTAGAATAAGACCTGGGTATATTATCAGTATATGGAGTTCAACATGGTGACACAGAAAGAAGCAGAAAATAAATATTAACAATGGGAAGTGTTGGAAGTGTCAAAGTCTATGGTTGTATAGGCTTCCCATCACTACTGCTGAAGCATGCAGAGGGATCCACAAGAACATAGAACATAGCAAGTGTACATTTGTATTGTTTTATACATTTCTGTGCAGCGATACTGAATTCAAACATATTAAATTATCAAAATGTCATTAAACATCTTCTTTGGAGGAATTGAGGGTTTCAAAATACAATTTGCAAAAATGCAAACAAACTAGCATGCTAGCTACTGATTAGCATGTTTGCTAATGTGCTAGCATGCCACATATTTAGTGTTATTGTGACTTCTACATTCTTGCTAATGTAGCTGTCGGTCAGACAAGAAGCACTTACTGGAATCCTCAAATGAGGTCTGTACGACATACAGCATAAGTTGTTAACAAGCTACTTTTACACCTGGAAATAAACCCATATATGTGGTAGAGTCAGGAACTTCTTCAATCCTTACAAAGAAGTATAATGCAAAGCTGAAACAAAACCTTAGAGTATGAAATTATATGCTGAAACGTTCATGCTTAAGTCATAAAATGCACAATTGGTTTGCCTAACTTCCCCACTGTAAGGACAGATGTGTTTGGAGAATGTAGGTTTGTGATTGTGACTTAAGGTGCCATACACAAGTTGAAAACTAGCTCAAACTGTTGTGTAGGGTTTGCATCATCGTTTCCCACCTCAAAGGTTGTTGAATTTAAGTTTTTTAACATAGTATGGCCAGATATAAATACTAAATAATATGAACAACAATCTGAATCTGTACCATTCTATGATTATTCAACCAGAGTAGAACTTTTTAGATTCTAAGATGTACTATTAAACTCATTAAGATGTTCAATTCTAAATCTGATATTTACTAATGACTAACTGAAAATAATCATCATTTTTATTATTTTTACGACTGGGTGAACAGAACACTTTTTTTTTTTTTTTTTTTTTTTTTTTTTTTTTTTAGGGCAAAATGAAGGTTGTTTTATTAAGGTGTTGCATCTTAAATCTTATATGTACTAATGATTCTTATTATTTTTAAGGCTGGGTGAACACACTTGTTGGAGGGCAAAAAGAAGGAGCCAGAGGATTCATGTTCTTCATCATCAACGTGGACTTGACTGAGGAGGGCCTCTGTAAGTAGCACAGTCCACTGTACACGCCTCATGCATCGCTTGCTGGTGTGCTTTGCATGTGTTTAGGATAATTCCCTGTTGTGGTCTTGATTGGTTTCCGCTGAGTAAATGAATAATAATACAGTATATATTGTGTGTCACTGCAGTGCACGTTGAGGACATCATCTTCCACATGTTCCAGTACATCCAGAAACTGCGTACTGAGGGACCTCAGGCGTGGGTGTTCGATGAGTGCAAGGTAATTAATGTTGTCTATTTAGAGAAAACATTTCAGACAGAGGGGCAGGACGAAGTTGACCTACTTATTTCTGGTTAGTGGGGAAACTAATAGAGCGGCACAGACTTTTGACAGCAGAGACTGATGGTGCAAACAGCTGGCAGGTTTGAATCCATCTTATCTGCTGAATGCAGCCACTGTCGAATGAAGCTGGTATTCTTTTTCTGTGCTACACTGTAAAGTCTGTTTGCTGAAGGATTAGAATGACACATCCTCTTTCTAGAATCTGGCTCTAAATTCCTGTCAATCGTATGCAACTGTTGTATGTGTTGTGATTTCACTTGTTACATTCTACCTCTCTCTCTCTCTGTAGGATTTAAACAAAGTGGCCTTCAGGTTCAAGGACAAGGAGCGACCCCGTGGCTACACGTCCAAAGTGGCCGGTCTAGTACACGTAGGTCCCCTCTCCGTCTGCTAAGTTTGTTTCCAGGGAGACACTATGCAGCTCGTTGCGTCTCTACCTGCTGTCGTCATCGGGCTGCCTGGTGCTGCTGTTGACTGTTTGCAGAGGCACAGTCAGTTAGGCTCGGCTTTTATACCTACCACAATACCTGTGTGACTGTCGCTGCATGGCTCACTGACTTAAGGACGTAATCATCACTGCTGCACCAGTTACAGGATTTTTTTTTTTTGTTTGTGCGTCTTCTTGCCAAGTTTGGCAGTGCAATAGAACAATTTAAGACACAATTCTCTTAACACTTTGCAAGATTTGATTTAGTCGTCACCATCAAGATAAGAGCTTTAACAACTGATCTGTTTTACTGTCATTCCACTCCGGTGGCAGTTAAAGACTTAAAAGTATTTGGACGAAGGAATTTAATTTTAAGCCCTTTGCACACGTTTTACAGTTAAATCGCCCCACCTTCAAAGCTACAATGCTAACCGCTGTCTTTGTGTTTCAGTACTACCCTCTTGAAGAGGTTCTAGCAGCAGAGTACCTTTTGGAGGACTTCAGGCCAGATCTGATCGAGATGGTGCTGGATAAGCTGAGACCTGAACACGTCAGGTTAGTGCGAGAACGTGTGAATAATGTTATGTATATAATGCACAGAAAATAACTGCTCTTATTGATAGATGGATGGATTGCATGCTTTACGTAATAATGTGTGCATTTGTGCAGAACGTCTGCTGTATCTTAATAACTGTGATGCATAATACGAGGATAACAATATAGATGATAATACATTCAGATACAGATTAAAGTTTGGGTGTGACAAACTTTGTATGTTCAATTTGCTGCCTTGAAAAGGAATGCCAGACAACTTCACAGATTTGATTATCTCTGCAGCCTCAAAGGGTCGCTTTGATATCTCAGGAGACGGATATGTGTGCTCAGGAATACATTACCAGGTTTATGCGCTCTGAATTGGAAATGCTGGTATCCTCTTGGGATTTTACATTTTGGCCAATATCAAATCTTCTCCAACTAACTGCCCCACCTTATTTAGCGGTGTTGGTCGATCAAAAAGTATTTTACTTTTAAAGCAGAGCTAGACAGCTTGATGCTGTGTGCTGGTAGACTTAATGGCAACCAAAGTTAACTGTTATGGACCTAAACAACAAGATAGCTAAGATGATGAACCATACTGCTGAATAGGATATGTGGAGTGGCCCTTTCTAACTGTTTATGGGATTCATATTGTGGGGAAAAGACAACCTTCTCTGGTGCAGCCCGACTTTGAGTCTCCTTCGCCTGGTGCAACTTTAACTGTAATTCATTTTTATGGGATGCTACTTGATTCAAGCAAAGTGCAGACTTGTAACCAGTCATTCCTTAATGCTTCCCAAGGAGCAGACTGCATGCCCTCATTGGCTCACCCCAACAGTTCACGTGCCAGTCTCTTCCATTACTGAAGTGGCCGTTTTGCCAGCGCTACGGGCATGGCGCTGTTTCCTCATGTATCGGTCTCGTTCCAGCAGCTGTGAGTGAAGTTATAGCAAGTCCAATAGCATAATTAAAGTGCTAGACATTATAATGCCACTTAGCTCATCAGTCGGAGGCAGACAATTTGTTAATGAATCTCTACCACCTCAGACATGATCCGAACGCAATGCCACTCCCATCTCGTCTGGTGCTGTGGTTCCAGTTGGAGAGTATCCAATCAGCTGTGGCAGAGAGGTTTTTGTGTCTGTGTAAAGTGGTTCTCTCTTTTTCTTTTTTTTAGAGTTGCAGTGGTGTCAAAGTCGTTTGAAGGGCAAACAAACAAGACGGAGGAGTGGTATGGCACGCAGTACAAACAGGAGGCCATCTCTGAGGAGTCCCTCGAGGTGAGTCTCTGCAGTCATAGTTAAAGTTACTGCGATACTGGTATCAGAAATGCCTCCGATACAGAATAACATGCAGGATCGGGTATTATCGAGTATGCACCGATATCACATTATCATATTATTTACTCTACACAGGAACAACAACACGTGTCACTCGCTACCTGATCCGTACTGCACATATGGGACCTAGTACTACACACCTGCAGTTAAACATGTGACTTGTGCACCCTATGTATTTTCCCTGATAATGCTACGTTATGAACAACAAGTCTGTGTTGAAGTCGGCAGGAGGAGAACTAGTTAACGCCAGCTATTAGCAGCACAGTTCTGCTTGGCTAAATAACGGAGCTAACATTGAGTTACATCATGATGCGGTAAAGTACCATTGAGTAAAAAATTTGTATTGGGAGAAAACTTGAAGAAATGTTTTCACAGCAATATGAAATGGATATTAGAGAGGGAGTTATGACTTTAACACACTGGTATTGGTACTGTGTATCGGTTGACACACAAGTTGAGGTATCGTAAACTGGAAGGAAACAATGGTGTCTGAATGTGCTTTAATCAAATCACAAAATGACTACTGCTTCAGTTGTGTTAAACTCTGCCTGTGTTTCAGAAATGGGCAAGTGCAGACCTCAACGGCAACTTCAAATTGCCCATGAAAAACGAGTTCATCCCAACCAACTTCGAGATCTACCCTCTGGAGAAAGACTCTCCATCAGTCCCCACTTTAATCAAGGCAAGTGTCTTTGTTTCGCACAGCTCCATTAAAGTCCTCCAAGTGTTGTCTCGCTTCATTACCTGACTGCATATTGTTAAACATCTCTGTTATGCTTTCATATGCTAATGAGGAATTGTGATTGAGACATGAAGCATTTAATGCTGTTGTTGCCATCATGTCAAGATCAGAGGAGCTAAGATATTCACACCAGCGTACATATTCCACTCTAAGGAAAGTAAAACTACAAGCCTTTTTTCTTGTATTGCTCAACGACTCTTGTGTAATCTGTTCATATCAAAGTAACTTTGTTGAATATATGATGAAGCAAATGCTCACTCTCTACTTGTGGTGTGCAGCTGAAGTGGGACTTGTCATTTCCAGGGACTGCAAACAATTATCTTAGCACAGAACGGACATGAATATGAAAATAAGAAGTGCCTCTGTGTGGTGTTCATTTGTTCCAGGACACGGCTATGAGCAAGGTGTGGTTCAAGCAGGACGACAAGTTCTTCCTGCCGAAAGCTTGCCTGAACTTTGAGTTCTTCAGGTGCGTAACGAACTGTAAACCTTTGTAGTTCAGCTGGAACTTAAGGTGCAAGGTCCTCGCCAATACATCAACTTTGTACTTGGTAATACTAAAGGGTTTCCTCATAAGTTCTATTCATAATAATAACAGTTACTAATGCAATGCACGTAAACCATCAGTAGCAATAATTAAAAGAAATCAGCCAAACAAATGTGTAGAAAAATGATTTTTAGTGGTTATGTCAACAATTCCTATAGCTGCTCTACAATATAAAATTATTTTAATCTTTCAAAGGAGCTGAAGGAAGTATTACACTGCAGCTATAAATCTACTGGAAGCTGAACATGTTCTGTTTTAAGTTGGTGGTTTCTCAACAGTTGGCTGCTGAAACACTGCCGAACCCTTCTGCGTGGGTCAATTATTTGGTTCATAGGTTGTAACAAGTTGGACACCAAGCGTCCTGTATTGGAATGTTGTTTTACCGTCACACCCCTATTTAACTCCAGTCAGTAGGTCATTTGTCGATTTTTACGGGGGGAGGACCTGGTTCATTCACCCGTGACTAGCAAACCGCCCCATGATAAAAACATTTTTTTTCATATTTTACTTGCACAGCATCCCCGTCAGATCGCCTTCTGACTACAGTTAATCTTATGTTAATGTGTAGTTCCATGTTCTGTACGCTACTTGTAATTCCTTCAGCTCCTACTGTGAGACAGTGTAGAACGTACAGTTAAATATCTCTCTGCTTTGTTTGACATCTCTGCCGTTTTCTCCACAGCCCCTTTGCTTATGTGGACCCATTGCATTGTAACATGGCATATTTATACCTTGAGCTCCTCAAGGACTCCCTCAACGAGTATGCATATGCAGCCGAGCTAGCCGGCTTGAACTATGACCTCCAAAATACCGTCTATGGGATGTATGTAAGTATTCAAAATCCCTCCCCATCGCCCTCACGCTGCCTCCCAGACCTCACGTCTCCAGCCTCGATCATCCTCGGACTGGGCGGCTGTGGCTCAGCCAGGCCTGGGTTGACGGAGAGCTTTAAGACATCTGCACAGCCACAATGGAAGTTTATAACACACAGGATGATACAATTAGAAGTTACAAGTTTAGACATTTCTGATATGACCATCATCTACCTGACAATTTGAGACGTAACTCATGGTATCCATTCAGTTAGAAAAGAAAAGAAAAATACAATGATTTGCTCAAACCTTCAAACCCAGACCTGCCTGGTCCAGCCTCTGTTCTGTCTGCATCTTCCTCTTCATCCTTCATCATCCCTTTTCCCTTTTTTGTTCATCCACCTCCCGCGAAACCCTTACGGCTCCTTAGTGTAATTTATTGTCCCACGTTGTCGGGCATACCGAATGATTGTCAATTCTCTCCATGAGATGTCTTATTGTTAAATGTATACGGGGTTATGACATCGGGTGAAGTGGCGTTCCACCAACAGCGTTGCATTTATGATTTTAAAGGTTGATCTGATGGCCGACCGTTTTTACCAGACAGAAAACTGGTCATAGGGCTGCATATGCATACTCTTCTTATCATTCTTCTCATACTTGCATTGTCTTGTGTGTTTTATTTTATTTATTTTGACAACCTCTGATTTCCAACACGCATGTATTTTTGTCCCCCCCCCCCCCCCTTCCATTAGTCGCTACCTATATGCAGACCCCCTGCACTGCAACATGGCGTTCTTGTCACTCAGGCTACTGAAGGATGATTTAAATGAGTATGCATATGCAGCCCGCCTGGCAGGGCTGGTATACAGCGTAGCCTCGGGGATGAATACCATCCTCGTAAGTAAGCCGTCTGAAGTGAAGGGGGGGGGGGCTTGGGGGCTTGGGGGCTGAGGCTTTGACAGAGTGTGGAAATGGCTTTGTTTTCTGCGCTCAGTTTGATTATGTGAAGTGCTGTGAAGATCCTCCAACCTGAAATCTGACGCTTTAAGTCTATACTGAACCCTGGCTGCTTCATTCAAGGATGCATGAGTAACTGATGTGACAGATTTCATTCAGGGTAACGACAGTGCATATCATTTATAAGGAGAATGAGAAATGGACTGGATGATGGCACGGTGTTACCCACTCTTTCTAATTATTGTTTTGGTCGTTTGGCCGCCATTCTCTAGCTTTTATTGTTTTAATGTCACACTGGTAGTACGGTAGATGAAAAAGTGTCTGTCGCAAGACGTGAGGAATAAAGCCAAGTGATGCAGATTCTCTGCTGACGTGAGTGCACAAAGGACATTGGAAGTAGATCCGTATCCAGGAAGTTTGATGGACGTAGTTACAAGCTACTACCCAATCAGACAACTCTTTGTTTCCCCCAATTTATGAATACAGCTGTGTTTGTGTCTTTCAGGGAGTTAATGCTGCACGGCAAAGTAGCAAGCTTACCTCTGAATGAAAGTGTTTTTTGCGGTGGTGGTGTTTTGCTCTTTCCTTCTGAAGCTTTCTAACTTCCTCACTAACGCCCTTCACCCTGTGTCCTACGACCTGGTGACCTGCATTCTTTCGCTTCCTCTCACTCGGTGAACTCATGATTGCCGTGTGTCCTTAGAGACAGCTACTCAGCACACCGTCCGTGTAGTGGCGTGATGGGCTGTAAGTGATTTGAGTCAGCGGTATTGGTGTGGCTGACCGGGTGTTTTGCCAAGGTTAATGATGTTAGGAGAGATTACTTTTAACGGGTGTCACCGCAGAGATCCCGGGAGTGGGGAGGAATGGGATGAGTCTGAGAGCCATGTAGCTGGAGGTTTTGCTGAATCATGAAGGGCCACGAGGTTCAGGTGACGTTGCAAAATAGAGGCTTTAAATAACCTTGACTGTTTATTCTTAAACTAGTGCAGTGCCCGTTGAAAACGTGCCTTCAGAACTTCTGCTTGGCCTCCAGTATTGGAGCTCTCTCGGGAACCGCTCATCCAAACCACGTCATACTCGACGCTGCTCCTCCTGAGCAACACACCTGCCGTGGCATAGTTGCATCCCCCAGCAACACTAGAGGAGACGCGTCATTTGGGTGTAAAAGTTCACACGAACAACTGAGAGCAAGCTGTACCCAGCATGCTGTTCGGCAGTGTAACAGTTAATATTGTAGCAAACGATGAAGAGTGAGTTTTCCCCATCATACCTTTTTTGTTCTTCCACATTTATAGTTTGAAGTTAATTGGAACATTTAAGGCAAATATATACTTGTGTTTTTTTTTTAATATTGTGATATCTTTTGTAACTTGGGGTGATTTATCTTAAGCGGTGGAGGGATGGGCTTTTCTTGACATGCATCTGGTCAGCCAGTAATTCCACACCTAACAAACAAATAGGTCAAACCCTTCAAGTCAACAAGTGAAGCTATAGTTTCAGGCTCACCTTGTCGTTCCGTCTGTTGATGACGTACCGTCCGTCCTCTCTCACTGTCTGCTGCAGCTGTCCGTCAAAGGCTACAGTGACAAACAGGACATCCTGCTGAAGAAGATCGTTGAGAAGATGGCCAGCTTTGAGATAGACGAGAAGCGCTTCGACATCATCAAAGAAGCGGTAAGCTGCAACTGCAATCACCTGTGCAAAGTTGTGATGAGTCGTGATCGATCAAACGAATGACTTGTAATTCATTGAACCCCTGGGTGTTCAGAGCCGATGTTGCAACACACGAGCAGTAAAGTAAAAGCAGTCATTCTGATTGGCTGCAGTAGATTTGACATGTTCATTTTATCTTTACTTTAACTGCAGTTTATAAAGTGTGGACGTTGAGCTGACTTTGCCTTCTCCTTTTCCCTGCAGTACATGAGGTCTTTGAATAACTTCAGAGCCGAGCAGCCTCACCAGCACGCCATGTACTACCTCCGTCTGCTGATGACTGAGGTTGCTTGGACCAAAGACGAGCTCAGAGAGGCTCTAGATGGTGAGGATGGATTCTCTTAATCGCTCTCTCTTTACTTCTGTCTCAGAGTGCTTATTAGTCCCCTTCATTCGACTGCAGTCCAAACTGAGTTCACTGGTTTTTTTTATTTATTTTTTTAAAGTTTCATATGCGTGATGTCCTGGGCTTAAGTTTCAGTGTGTCTAGCGTACCATCGATGGAGGGCTACGTCTTCCCTCCTCACCTTCGGTCTTTTCTTCTCTTCTGTTTTCCTCCTGACGTCCTCATTTGAATGCTGAGGCTGTTCTCCAGCAGATGCCTCCCTAGCTGCAGTCTTTCCTCTCCGCAGTGCCTGTCTGGAACTTGAAGGGCAGATTTAGAGAGAGAGAGGGAGAGATATAAAATAATTTTTTATCACACAGTTTACACAGACTATCCTCAAATTCACACAACACTCTATTAACCTGCAGGCTCAAAGCCTGCAGCCCAGTCACCAGGGCCTCCTTGTTCCCTTATCAGTGTTACCCTCCTGCTGTCCCCAGTATGAGGTCTATGAGACACTCTCAGTATCTTTTGCCTAGTTTGTCAATTAGTGTTGCTGTGGACAATAAATAACGTTTCCTGGTGTGTGTGTGTGTGTGTGTCCCTGTAGTTGCTCATCCTTGAATCTGGGTCAGACATTGCTTGAATCCAGATTGTGCGTGTGTGTGTGTGTGCATGATCGATCGTCTGCTTTTTGTCATGTTCGCGACAGGAATGCTGTGCACACAGACGCGCAGTTATTCCGTTTTTTCCCCTGTTTCATACTTTATAGCAGCTCGGGAAATTGCTCTTTGATTGATTGCTGTTTTCTGTGATCTGTATTCCAGATGTGACTCTCCTACGCCTCAAGGCCTTCATACCTCAGCTATTGTCACGGTTACATATTGAAGCCCTTCTCCATGGCAACATCACCAAGGAGGTTTGTCGCTGTGTTTTTGTTTTGATAAACGTTTTGTAAACTATACTTATGCCTTTTTCTCAGTGAATATTGAATACTTTTTTTATTCTCAAACATTTCACACATTCTGCCTATGATGTCACAAAGGATTATAGTCAAAAACCTCTTAAGATCCTGCGATCAGGTTTCACTTTGACTGAGGTCCCAGCTGCCTTACGCCTGGTCATGATGACCGCGTCAGGCTGTTGGAGAGAGAATTACTCTCACCAGCGGGAGGAATGATGCTTTCTTTTTGTCATCATGGTACTACAGTGCAGGCCTGCTTCTACAATAATGATAATAATAATAATAATAATAATAAACTTTTTATACAGCACCTTTTCATAACATAAAATGCAGCTCAAAGTACTCCACAAGAGAGAGAAATCAATAACGCAGGTATTTAAAAACAGGGGACACATAAGATAATAAAATCCTTAAGAGATACAAATAGAATAAAAACAAGATATTAAACAACTATGAGAAATATAAAATAACTGCTGTCAGAATGAGGTGGAATTAATAAAAAGCAAGATTGTATGTTTTGAGCTTTTTTTTTATTTTAGCTTTCAACAGAAGTTACTTGACTTCTGTGTGATTGGAGTTTGTTCCAAACCTTTGGTGCAGAACAACAGAAGGCTGCTTCACCATGTGGTGTTTTTTTTAAGTCATTTTGGGTACGACCTGAGGAACGGTTTGGAACATAATCTGATAAGCAATCGGTGAGGTATGAAGGTACTAAACCATCGAAGTCCTTAAAAACATGACCAAGCAGTTTTGCAAAGAAGCCGTGTAATATGAGGCTGTATGATGGATGACAAATCCTGTAGTCATGTTTTGATGGGAAATTTGCACTTATTAATGTTAGCAAAGGAGACCATTACAAGGCAGGAAATATTACTACAAAACATCAATTTTAAAAAGCTATTTTGTTGCAAGCTACATTACATGGAAAATCACTTCCTGAAATGGAAGCCAGGTTAAAGGAAAGTGTGTAACAGACTTCATTTACAAATTCTTTAATAGACCTAATCATCAGAGCTAAATGTTACAGCATTTTCCTTAACAAAACTGTTTTTGTGGACTTAAAAAGTTTTGTTTTCTCCCTGTTTTTCGTCTCTAGTCTGCTCTTGGCATGATACAAATGCTGGAGGACACGCTCATTGAAAATGCTCACACAAAGCCCCTCCTCCCGAGCCAGCTGACTCGCTACAGAGAGGTGCAGGTTCCAGACGGTACGTACCACCCCCCCCCTCATCCCAGTCACACACCTGGTTGAGCACTCTTAAGCGTCGGGCCCGTCTCCATGCAGAGGAGTCCTTACCCAGCGCTCTGGACACGGTCCTGCGTTTGTAACGACTTGATTGAATTTGACATCCCTCATTTGGTTCAGAGAAACATAACGGTCGCTGACTGGAAATAGACGTCATTGGGCAAAATGCGTACGCACCTTCCACTCAGAAAGCGTTGCCTTTCTGATTACATTAGGAAAGTCTCGTTATGTGGAGAGGAAAACCTGAGCCGTGCGGGGCCACCTGGAGACGTCCCGTGGCTCACCGAGAGATTTTCCAGGCTTGGCTCCAGGCTGCCAGTCAGACACAGAGCAGGAGTGCAGCAGAAGGACATAAAGGATGTAAACATACCGTTGGATTATGAAATGACAAACTGGCTGACAGTCTATCCGAGAAAACACGTTATTACTCTCGCAGCTGAAAGCTTTAGAGCAGAAAGTTCCCATTAATCTGTCCGCTTACACATTAATCTTTATTAAAGGAACCATGGGATTTAAATGTAATCCGAAAGATAGCCCAAATTTCAAACACAATTTTGGAGCCTGCTATCACTGTTTATTTGATTGGCAAGTGTTTTAATACGCCATATAGGATTATAATAGACTCCTAATAGAAAACAACCGTTCTTCATGTAGCAAAGGCACAAAATACTGTCGTACCTACAAATGCAAAACAAAACGACACACCGCCTGAAATTTCCACAGTTGATATTAGTGCTTTGGTTAATCGACGAGTTTACCTGCTCAGTACACTGAAGTAAAACCTTTGACATGTTGGGAAGTGATGCATGGGGAGACGACACTCTCCAAGCCCAGAGCCAGTCAGCATGTGCATGAGGGCCTCGGCTCGTCCTCCATTCAAAGCGCGCTCGATCACAATGGACTCAAACAAAATGAGGCTGAGTGTAAAAGGAACAAGTTTCCCCAGTGCAGGAACGGATGGCTCCTCTCCATGTTCAGCTCAAAAGAAAATTTAAAGTACCGATGAAAGGCTAGAGGAGACCAATTTGGAACCGCTCAGCAAAAAGCACGATGTATTCTGTTTTAGAGATAGAATTATTTAAATATTTTGATACAAATGTCTTGAATCAATGAATTGAGCGCCTGTATCAAACATGCACTGACATACAGAATACAAGTCTGCTCCTTCAGTTGTGTTACTGCCTTTAGTCTTCAATTGAAATAAATATGAGCCCTGTGTTTCCCCCTCTGTCTCAGGAAAAACAAGCAAATAAACCTTGTTCTGTTCCCCACAGGTGGCTGGTATGTTTACCAGCAGAGAAACGAGGTCCACAACAATTGCGGCATTGAGATCTACTATCAGACCGACATGCAGACCACCCACGACAACATGCTGCTGGAGCTCTTCTGCCAGATCGTCTCGGAGCCCTGCTTCAACACACTGAGAACCAAAGAGCAGCTGGGTGAGCCAGCAGGAGATTTAGTCCGACACATTTTGTGGAGCACAAGTGTATATGAAGACGAGGGGAAAGAACACTGTCAGTTGTGCTTAAATTTAGCTGCCAGACATATATTTTTAATATTTATTCAGGCGTTTTTCTTTGCTGTAATCGTAGTGCCAGACCGTAAGTCAATATCAAGATACAGAGACGGTAATAAGAATAACATGAGGACATAAACGCACTCTAATAACACCACTACAAAGGCTCAAGTAGCTGAGTGTATGATTGCATGATTGCCATGCTAATAGTTTAGAGTAAAATGGCCTTTGAAGCCACCATACCCAGTCTGTCCTCTGTGCTGAGCTCTATCATAACCCCCCCTCCCCCAGGCTACATTGTGTTCAGTGGGCCCCGGCGGGCTAACGGGGTGCAGGGCCTGCGCTTCATCATCCAGTCTGAGAAGGCGCCCCACTACCTGGAGAGCCGTGTGGAGGCGTTCCTCTGCACCATGGAGAAGTCTGTGGAGGAGATGGCCGACGAAGCCTTCCAGAAGCACATCCAGGCTCTGGCCATCCGCCGCCTGGACAAGCCCAAGAAGTTGTCTGCTGAGTGTGCCAAGTACTGGGGAGAGATCATCTCTCAACAGTACAACTTTGACAGAGGTGAGGCCTCCCAGCGGTCCTTTCCACCTCACTGCTAACTCTCTGTCATGTTTAGGTTTCACCCAGAATGCACCTTTCTCATCTACCAGCTGTTTGTGTATAAGGAGCTTGTGTGTTTCGTAGAAAAGTCAAATACAACTTTGAAGATTTATCAATATTGTTTGGACGGTCGCTGCACAAATTAGGATTGATTAAAACCTGAGATAATCTGCAGCCGTAGCGCACCTCTCCTGAGAGCCATAATGGATTGTAATGGGCCCGATTCACTGGTAATCTGCCTAAAGCCCTGAGTGATGGCAACACTGAAAGGCTGCCAAGGGAGTGGTGGTGATTACTGAGACTAGCGGGGAGAGGGGGAGAGAGGGGAGCTGACACGCCTGACGCCAAGGGCACAAAAACAACATGCGCTATTAGTCAATGAACGAACAGCAGCTGTGTGTAAGCTCTGTTTCCTTTTGCTTGATTCAATAATAATTTGTTTTACATTTTGTGTACAAAGATGCTTTAACATGGTTAGATTCTGTTTAACCAGAATGCTTTGCTTTACCATCAACCTGTTCATGGCAATAGAGAGACTGTTGATTGGAGAAGTCTTCCCAATTGTGACAAACAATTAAATGAAAATGATACGGCAGCTCAAGTCCAGCATATCAGTGGAAATGAAGCCACTAATATGAACCACATCACTGGTGCTTCCAGTAGGATTAATATGCAGGAGTAATAATAATTGCTCGTGTCAAGGAATTTTAAAGCTGTTGAAACACAAACTGTTTTCCCTGTTGTGTTGCAGATAACACTGAAGTGTCCTACCTGAAGACTCTGACGAAGGAAAACATAATGCACTTCTACAGAGTAAGTAGAACAACATAATGCACTTCTACAGAGTAAGTAGAACAACATAATGCACTACTACAGAGTAAGTAGAACAACATAATGCACTTCTACAGAGTAAGTAGAACAACATAATGCACTACTACAGAGTAAGTAGAACAACATAATGCACTTCTACAGAGTAAGTAGAACAACATAATGCACTACTACAGAGTAAGTAGAACAACATAATGCACTACTACAGAGTAAGTAGAACAACATAATGCACTTCTACAGAGTAAGTAGAACAACATAATGCACTTCTACAGAGTAAGTAGAACAACATAATGCACTTCTACAGAGTAAGTAGAACAACATAATGCACTTCTACAGAGTAAGTAGAACAACATAATGCACTACTACAGAGTAAGTAGAACAACATAATGCACTTCTACAGAGTAAGTAGAACAACATAATGCACTACTACAGAGTAAGTAGAACAACATAATGCACTACTACAGAGTAAGTAGAACAACATAATGCACTTCTACAGAGTAAGTAGAACAACATAATGCACTTCTACAGAGTAAGTAGAACAACATAATGCACTACTACAGAGTAAGTAGAACAACATAATGCACTACTACAGAGTAAGTAGAACAACATAATGCACTTCTACAGAGTAAGTAGAACAACATAATGCACTTCTACAGAGTAAGTAGAACAACATAATGCACTTCTACAGAGTAAGTAGAACAACATAATGCACTTCTACAGAGTAAGTAGAACAACATAATGCACTTCTACAGAGTAAGTAGAACAACATAATGCACTACTACAGAGTAAGTAGAACAACATAATGCACTACTACAGAGTAAGTAGAACAACATAATGCACTTCTACAGAGTAAGTAGAACAACATAATGCACTACTACAGAGTAAGTAGAACAACATAATGCACTACTACAGAGTAAGTAGAACAACATAATGCACTTCTACAGAGTAAGTAGAACAACATAATGCACTTCTACAGAGTAAGTAGAACAACATAATGCACTTCTACAGAGTAAGTAGAACAACATAATGCACTTCTACAGAGTAAGTAGAACAACATAATGCACTTCTACAGAGTAAGTAGAACAACATAATGCACTTCTACAGAGTAAGTAGAACAACATAATGCACTTCTACAGAGTAAGTAGAACAACATAATGCACTTCTACAGAGTAAGTAGAACAACATAATGCACTACTACAGAGTAAGTAGAACAACATAATGCACTACTACAGAGTAAGTAGAACAACATAATGCACTACTACAGAGTAAGTAGAACAACATAATGCACTACTACAGAGTAAGTAGAACAACATAATGCACTACTACGGTGCAGATACATGAATCCGTGCATGACGGGACCACAAAGTCATAAGAACCAGTCACATATATTCATATGACAACAAAGCATGACAAATCAATCCAGCAAACCTGCAGCGGATCCACGCATTCCACCACACAAGAGCACGAGCCATTCAAATATTATTCATAAAAACGTTACTGCAGATGTAAAAAAACAAACCCAGTTTGTTACTTACCGAATTCTTTGTTGACAAAGAGTTTAATCCCAGTACATCGTTTCAGTTCCAGTAAGAAGTCCTTCTCGATTCATGGACTCCCGTGACAGTCGAGTCTCCCCAGTTGTATTTCGCCGGTCTACGGCGGCCGGTTCGCAGCGGGGCCGGGATCCCGCCGTTTCCCTGAGAACGTGTTCGTTGATCTGTAGATCCACTCAGGTTTCTCCAAAAGTTTTCAAAAGCACCGTAGTGTCCTGCCGTGCTATGGCTTCCTCAGGTTAGCGTAGCTCCAAACACCAGCTCAGTTAAAATGAAACGCATTCCCAGCCATAAAATGTGCAACGCTGTCAGTATATGTATATATGTATATATATGTGTCTCGTGAAGTTTGTGTTTAGGCTCTGCATCGTGCCTAGCAGCGTCCCTTAGGTGTTGTATAATAACTGTAAATCACGGCCTCCTATTGCGTTTATAAAACGGTTACTACTTGGCAAGGTTTCATAAAATAAACAAACTGCAACAAAAAAGCAATAATTTATTAATAAATTAATTCTTCAGCCAAGCTAGACGATAGTTGAGTACAGGACTCTCCACTGCTTCTGTTATTTTTAGTAGTAATCATTTTATTTCTGTTCATCATTGCTGTCATTAGTTTGACTATATGGTATTTTTATTATGTCTTTTATCATTCTGTACACGAGATCTATTACTCTCCTCTGTGAGCTTTCGTCCCTCTTTATTCCTCGTTAAAGTTTTTTTTTGGAGAGTTCTTTATCCGTTGAGAGTCAAAGATGGAGGCTGTCGTGTGCTGTGTAGATTGTAACGCCCCCTTTGTGATATTGAGCTATACAAATAAAATGTTATTGATTCATATTAGAGTTGTAGAGCTTAACACTGACTGCCCAGTTTTTCAACAGCTCTGAATCTAATCGTGAAGGAACTACTGATCCCATAAACTATTGCGAATGGCAACATTTATTTAAAGTAACTGTTGTGACTCTAAGATGAAGACAGATTCAGAAACCGCGTGGCTGATTTCTCGCCTCCAATGTTTTCAGAACCACGTTTCTGAGAACTGTTTTCAGAACATCCACATCTCATCGAGGTCTATCCAATCACATGCAGACGATGAGATTAGAGAAGCGGTCGAATCAGTCTCTTCTCTTCCTGAGGAAGACTCATTGAGACTCATTAGGACAAAGTGCTGCGTTTCTATGTTTCATCATTAATTGCCTATTAAATACAACTTTGACCTTAGGAAGACGCATCATCTCTCTTCATCAGACTACACAAACATTATATACATACCTATATATGTGATAGGCCAAAAATTATCTTTATTTATTTTTATATATATATATTTCGCCCAAATCCTCTGGAACATCATTCATGTTCCTCTCCATAGCCACATGAAAGATGAAGGTGTCTGCTGTGAATCAGTTTAGGTTGATTGCTTCCTATTGAATAATAAAGTCAGATATTCTAACTCTCACATGTTGGCACGAGTAGATATTAAAACCATAAACGCCAAACAAATCTGAGCTTTGAGAATTTGTAGCTCATCATTTACTTGTTGAAACACGACCTAATAATTGTGAAATGACTCCCCGGGTGCATTTAACCAACAGCAGCCTAAATGATGAGCTCATTTCACCTAATGGTGGTGCTTTGTGGTTAATGCTGCATTGACAGCAGAGGCGGCGGCATTAATTACAACAATAACCATGTTGTGACCTGGGAGAGCCATGAATATTTCAGAGGTCAATCAATCACTGGAAAATGCTTGCTTGAAGTTGAACTCATAAATGTTTTATTGACGATTCAGTAATGAGGAAATTAGCACGGACGCAGTCCATTGTTGATGTCTGATGCCTTTAAACTGAGTCTAGGTTAGGGTTATGTTCTGGAGCTTTTCATCATGTTACATTGTGAGCACTTGAAGGACTTTTACACCCGAGGTCCATACAGAAAAACAAACTGGAGATTTAGCTAGACGACTCGTCCGCTGATCAAGACTAAGAGATGCTCTGGAATGTAATTGATTTAAAGCAAATTAGCCCCTTAAGGTCAGCTGAGGCGGTCTTCACCTACCACCCCAACGGTTGTCTGTCCGTCCCGTTCTCGTGATCGCTCTGGGAGCACCTTGAGGGATTTTCTTCAAATTTGGATGCGGATGTAGGCGACGAATTAGACGACCGTACCTAGAACGGTGCACTGGTTTCAGATATTTATCATCATCCTTCAGCGCTGGACATCAGTTAATACAGTTCTAAATACGCCAGGACCAATATAAGTTATAATGCACCCACTTCTGATCCTACATGCAAGTCCAACACTTTCTCTGAGATCTGGGACTCCTGTGACGCTTTTCTTGCGAAGACAAGATTTTTAACTAATTATTTCTCACGGTTTTCATTTAAAAGTCTGTTTTTTCTCTGCCTCTTTCTAATTTATTACTACCATCATTGGTGCTATTGTCGTTATTATTATTATTCAGCGTATAATCTGGCTAGCCGTGATTCATCTACTCCTGTCCCCTATGATTTGAATTTCTTCAAATTTGGTACAAACGTCTACTTGCACTCAAGGTTGAAATGATTAGAATATGGCCGTCCCCCAAAACGTGTTTCAAGAATTCATATGCTAATCGTGACGATTTCACACACCTGTCTAAAATGATAAAATTATGACATTTTCATACGTAAACTGCAACATGATTGGTTTGAGAGGCGAGATTTTAAATTACCAATTTCAAGCATTAATTGAGCCGTTCCAATTGAATTGAATCCCTTGATCATGGGTTAGCTGGTTAGGATCCACCACAGTTTTGTTAACAGAGCAGTGTTTGCCCAATATACAGCATGATCACACCACCGTGTGTGCGTGTGCGTGTGTGTGTGTGTGTGGACCGTCCGTCTGCCCTCCCAGCTTTCATCTCCCCCTGCCTCCCGCTTCTATTCATAGCCACAGAGGTGACACTGACACAGGACGCTCACAGCATATCAGCGGCCATAATGACAGCCAGCCAGTGTTGTTTCAGGGGATAAAGAGCCGACGACACACAGCCGCTATCTCAGCCCCACAGAAACTATTCCAGGCCCCATGCAGAATAAACCTAATGCATTTCTAATGTCGTATCGGCTGCGATCGCAGAACAATTGTCTTTTTTTTCTTTTATTTTTGTCAGCCAGAGTTGACGCTGTCTGGCTGCAGACGAACGAAATCTTCAGTCTAATAAATAATCCTCCATCCAGACTGTGTAGCTCACTGTGTATCATCCCCATGAAATTTACACGTGTGTTCATAATTATAATTATGTTCTGTGTCCCCGCAGGAGCGACTGACCGTCGAAGCCCCGAAGAGACACAAGGTGTCTGTGCACGTCCTGTCCAGAGAGATGGACTCCTGTGAGTACCTGTAGTCACATGGTGCTTTCATGGGCTGTGTTTAGACGCTCAGTGTGTTCGCTCAGTGTCAGGTTGACCTGTGTGTGTGTGTGTGTGTGTGTGTGTGTGTGTGTTTACCAGGTCCAATAGTGGGAGAGTTCCCCGCTCAGAATGATGTCAACCTGGCCCCCGCTCCTTCCCTGCCACAGGTAACGGTCATGTTCTGTGTTTACGCTTCTATGTTCTATGTGAGACACATTCATATTCAGTTCATTCTGGTTTTGAAAGGTTATATTTGCGACTTAAGTCCTAAACGATGAGAAATGTTTAATTGGATAAAATGATGACATGATGATGATTATGAGTAATGACATTTTGGACCCACGTGGATGTAAACGGCAACATGTTTGGTTGGCTGAGGCAGTAATTGTAGTTTAAACATGAACATGTATATTTTTGGGAGAGACTG
The DNA here is from genome assembly GCA_032191485.1 of Leptoclinus maculatus. Classification (NCBI taxonomy): domain Eukaryota; kingdom Metazoa; phylum Chordata; class Actinopteri; order Perciformes; family Stichaeidae; genus Leptoclinus; species Leptoclinus maculatus. Next base: position 16,320,613 of record JAVDOI010000016.1, read on the forward strand.
TCGTACACATTGTTGGTCTCGTCCTTTTCATGAGATTTGTTGAGAAATATAGAATAACATTGTACAGGTAGGAAACATCTATACTCTTTAGAAGAAGTGGTTTGTGACAAATGAAAACTACGGAAGCCCTGAGAGGCCAGTCAGAAAGAAAGTTCTGGTAATCAATTTTCATTAATAATAAAAAAAGAAATCCAATGTTTTGACAGGTGAAGAAAACAAAGTTTTGATCATTTAGTTTGTTGTAATACTCCTAATGGCTGAAGTGCAGCCCATGTTGATAAAAAAAAATGAATGAAGTTATAAAGATCATCCTGGCAGAACCTGCTGCTGATAGAAGCCCACTAACGGTTCCCCAACCATAGAAACATGTAAGGAGTCTAAGGACGGCTTTGTCCTCAGCAGAGTAATGTGAAGACGTCCCGATGTGTTGTGTTGTTTTCCTCGTAGCCCACGCTGGTTCAGGACATGACGGAGTTCAAGAGGAGCCTGCCTCTCTTCCCGTTGGTCAAGCCTCACATCAACTTCATGGCCGCCAAACTGTGAGAGAGGCCGACGTGCAGCAAGGAGGCGCTGGGGAGGGTCCTCCACCTTCACCACCCCCCCCACCCCCCTCTCCGCTTCCTGTCAGGAAGACTTGAATCTGACTGATCCTGTGTGTGTGTGTTTTTGTTTGTTTGTTTGCCGGGTGCATGAGAATGCACGTGTGTGTGCACGAGTGGCCGGCTGGAGCCACTAGAAGAGATGCTTGAGGGAGAAAAAGTAACGCGTGCATTTGAGTCACACAGTTAGCCGTGGTTGTGGACAGAGCTGTGATGAGGTCACTCCAGACTCGCCTCCATGTTGTCCGTCTCACACGCATCACAACACTGTGCAGGCTGTTGTAGAGGGAATAGAACCAACCGTAAAAATAATAAAAGAGACGAGGGGCCAGATCCCTTTTAATCAAGTCCAAGTATACTGCAGGAGCTTCACAGTAGGAGGCGTTTTTATTTGAACTGTTCAGACGTGCTGCTTTGAGAATGATAGCTGGTTTATTGTGATGATTTTGGGCGATGTCCCGCTCCATGAAGGTCTTCTTCTTTTTATTTGTTGGACTGCTATGTAAGCTATGTAACTCTCCTGAAAACCTAAAAGACGCTCGGTCACACGGAACATTTCATTCAAGTTGTTGCATTTCTGAAGAACGTCTGCTCAATAATTCTGGTTTTAACCCTCGCAGGTGTTTGAGTTGTTGCTGGTGAACTGGTAGAGTGTTGGGACCCTTTGAGGAGCTGTTTGCTAAACACAGAGAGCCAGGCCCAGGAAAATAGTCTTTATTTTAATTCTATTGCATTTTTACAGTAGTATGTAATCATACACCTCAGGGGTACCTCTATGCTGTTTTTTTTAGCATTTTACTAGTGATTGATTAACAATAAACACTTTTTATCCGTCTGTCATTAGGCTGCTTTGTTCACATCACTGATTGTGATCAAATCCTCCAAGTTATTTTTGTAAAACTGAAGAAATAACAGCGACAGTATTTGTTTCTTTTAGTTTGGAAAGCTCCAGAGAGACGGTCATGATTCTCTCACTCTGTGTCTGCATGCAAGACTTTCTGCAGCTTGTGCCTTTCCGGGATGGGGGGGGGGGGGGCAGTATTTAGTTCCTGGCTGCACTGGACTGCTCCTGGTCCGATCCGGGGCAAAACCCTGGAGACTCTAACCCTCCTAAATTGCTGGACTGTGCTCTAGCTAGCTTTTTTTTTCTTTGAATGTCTAAAAGGGGGTTAAAAAAAAAAAAAAGCTCCAGTCTGGATTTCTTTTTTTCTGAATATATGCACTTCTCTCACTAAGCAATAAACTGAACGATGTGGACAGGGAACCGTGCGCGGCAGAGTGAGATGTGGCTTCACACTGCTGAGTAGCTCCAGCAGCTCCGGCCTGAACCAGTTCCAGGACTCTGTCCGCTCCGAGTGGCTGCCGGTGGGCCGGTGGGCCGATGGTGACGTCGGTGCCACACGAGCGTGACCCGCTCTCTCGGGCGCTAACCGGCTCTGCTGAGTCAAACCGCCAGAAATCAGAGTTCCGACTTGAATCTTTCCCCCTCCTTACCTGCTCTCAGGCCGAGTTCATTAGCTCAAATGATGATGCTGCAGTTTTAAAAAAGAATGATTCTGGGGGGGGGGGGGGGATGTTTGTAAGGGAGTACTTGTATGATTGTATCAAAAGCTTCTTCAATGTTTTATTGTTTCAACCTGATCAAAACCATTTCAATTATTTTAAGAAACAAAAAAAAAGGCACTATGGACTTTCAGTAGTGCAAACCCAAAGAGCAGCAGCAGCAGCAGCAGCAGCAGAAGGAATCAGCAACAGAGCCGTGCACTGTTTATCTAGTGAAGTACCTGGTGATTGGGTTACATTTAGGAAGTCAGAAGCATATTTAATTTCTGAATGTCTTTCACGACCCTAGAGACTGATTGTCCGGTGACATTTTTACTTTATTCTTTTTATTGTCTCCTGTGTGTTTCTGATTAATAAACTACTGAATGGAACAGCGTGTGTGTGTGTTTAAATGCAAGACCCCCCCCCCCCCCCACACACACACACACCTCAACATTGGAGAAAATAAATGTTTACAGAACCAATACTATGGATCTCTAAACTAATGTCTGTACAACACAGACTTGAAACGTCTCGAGTGGAGACTGGACGGTGGACGTACTGGAAGCTGGTTTGCAGCTCGTTCCAGTTGGTCAGCTGTCCGTCACACTTCCTGGCTCAACACTTGACGGTGATGTCTTCAGATAATGTATATTAAACACTCTTCAATTGCTTTTTATGAATATATCTGACATACTTGATTACGACTTTGATCATATACAAAATGTTGACTTTTTTCATAATATACAATGTTAAAAAAAGGTTTGTATGTTGAAAGAAAACAAGCCAGAGCAGTCTGACCTTTTTACCATTTTTTGACTTACTATACTTATATATAACTATCTGAGAAGTAATATATTGTATTTTTAAGTCCTCTACATTTAGTTCTAGTTACTTAGAAGATTCAGATTAATAATAAAAAATATGAATCAACAAATGAATGATTTTGTATTATTATAGTTTAAACTACCCAGAAATACAGAGTAATTCAAATGAGCCCCACCTCTACCAGCTGCAACATTTGAGTGATGAACACATTAATGCATCAACAATGATAATGCAATAATATAATCTATATTACTCACTGCATGATGAGAACTTTTACTTTTGGTACTTTCAACTATATTTTTATGCTTATTATTCTGTACTTTTACTTGAACACAGGATTTATTTTCTTTAGTATTTTTACACTGTAGTATTGCTACTTTTACTTAAGTAGAATATCTGAGTAGTTCTGCAACCACAGGAAGAAAATAAAACATTCACATTTGACCATCTCTGCCGTTTGCTTTTAAGTTCGTCTTTAATCAGAGGTTTGTCTTTTCTCTGTCTCGGCCTCAGACGCTTTTAAACGAGACGGCATCACTTCCTGGAATTCATCACGTGAGCTTCTCATTGGCTGGTTTACTGCCACAAGGAGACGTTTCCACAGCGTCACGACATCGACCCAACTAACCGATGACATTAGTTGCCAACTATCCTATAATCAATTTGAATCGATATATTTGATTAGTTGTTGCAGCCCTAAACTACACTACGACATTTTTGACATTTGTATGGCATACTATTTATTCTAAGGCTTTTTTAATCACGTTTTTTATGACATACAATATACTATGACATTTTTTATGACATTCTATATTTTGAAGTTTTTATGGCATACTATACTTACTGAAACAATGAAAGTTTTAACACAATATTGCGCTTTACTTGTTTCCTTCCTCTGAGTTCGTCCTGCATCCTCTGCTCGTCTTACATCTCGTCTCGGAGGCGGATGAGCTGCTTCTGAGGAGCCTCCCTCTGGTTCTCCTGCTGCTCCTCCAGCGTTTTATGAAGCACCCAGAAGCAAAACAAAAACAACACCTTATGGACACACAATCCCTTTAATATAAAAGAAGTGTTTTCCACATTCACTGACCTTGATGTCCTCGTCTCCATCCAGTCTGCTGCTCCTCCCTCAAGACCTCGTGTCTTTTCTCTGAGAAGCAACAAAACAAGACAACTGAGCTCCTTAAATGGGCCATAGAATACTCAGTTATTCAGAAGGTCTGGACATCAGAGATAATGATATTCTCGAGGAAAGTGGATCATTTTGCTGATAAATGATCTTTTATTTTATTTCATTTCTGTTTATTTAGGTCATTTTTTTGCATTTATTTTTTTGTATCTGCTTGTTTTCGGTGCCAGCTTTGTTACATTAAAGCTCTAGTAAGTTGTATTAAAGCTGCCTGCCTGGTGTCCTGTATCTGTGTCCTCTTTAAACTGTGAAACCTGAGCCGTTTATGACTTGACCGTGACATGAACCCAGCGGTGATCTTCATGAGGTGACTTTTAAACTCATGAACCTTTTGAAAAGACTGAAGATTCGCCTCCAGCAGAGAGGATGGAGAAGCAGCCACATCATCAGCGACCCGGGGAGTTTCTTCAAGGCCCTGGTTGAAGAATGTGCTACCGGGGCGGGTAGAGGACTCTTTGAACACTACTGGGGTCCATCTTATCTCCTATAGTCTGCCTCCCAGCCTGCTAGCCTTTAGTCTGCTGGCTCCCAGCCTGTCAACCTCCAGTATTACTAATGCCTCCAGGCAGCAGCAGCTCCTCCTCCGGCCATGAGTGGAGCTCCACCCTGCTGCTCCTCCAGGCCCCGCTGGATTACTAGAAACTTAATCTAAAGCAAATTACACACTGCATTCAAATAGCATGTAACCGTCACACACAGCTGCAAATACGACCCTTCTACAAGAGCAGAGATACACGATTACCCAGACTGCAACGCCTGCCAAATGTAAACTCCTAATCGATTTAAATGAGTATCTATATAACTAAACTACGGAACAGAAAATTAAGGAATAAATGAGGAATAAAATGGATGAAGTGAATAAAGGATGAACAAATAAATGATTAATAAATGACTACATGTGACCAGGTAGCATCAGTGACTGATATCATTGATTCATGTTTAGCAATTCAATTGGTTGTTTGACAAAAGTCAAATTTCGTTTCAAAAATTCAATGCAGCGTTCAGCAGCTGAGAGTTTCAGAAGCACCGGAGAAGATTGTAAACTACTGCACACACGTTCTAAACTTAAAGGAGATCTGAAGGTTGAAAGTTATTGATTGACATTCATTAATTTCTTCTAGCATCTCGTATTTGTACTGGCAAAGGTCATTATTGTATTTATTAAATTTGTTTTATTCTAATTTAAAGCGTCTTCCTCTTTATAGTCGCTGGAGCAAGTCGTCGGCTCGTTGGTGCGTCACAGGTTGGAGCTGCAGGTGGCCCTTCAGACGGCCCTTCAGACGGCCCTTCAGACGGCACAGGGGCCCAGCGGTCGACGGGTCAGCAGCACAAGTCCGGAACAAGAGGCAGAAGTCTTTGTTGGAGCTCATTAGGCCCAGACGTGGAGGAGTCTTCTTCTCCACTGAATGTCCTCTCAGCATGTTGAAATGTTTCGGGCCTTTGATCCTGACAGAGCTGCCTGCTCCCATATATGTCCATATTTGTGTGCACATATAGGCATAGTAAATGAATGGACAACATGTCTACTCAGTCTACTGTCCTCATAAGAGGCCAAAGGTGGGGGGGTCCTCACTTCTCTGGGAGCAGTGTGTCGGTGTGTCGCAGGGATGGGCAAAAATACATCAAAATGTATTTTGATACAAAATACAAAATACCCTTCAAATGAATTTATTAAAATAAAATACAAAATACTGGTGCCAGAAAATGTAACAAAATACAATACATGTATTTTGTATTTAAAATATAGGAAATACTTTTTTCTGGATTTTCCGTTTTCTCACAATTTGGTATAGCAGAGCATTCAGGTTTGGGCTAACGTTATATAATGTACACAAAGCTCTGGTGAACCCCACAAAAAGGAAGAACAGTCACAGAATGACAGTGGCCAACTGTAAGAATGTATGAAATAATAAAACTAAGAATACTTTCATAATATATTTTAATTAAATTAATTGGATATTTAATGTTTTTTTTAACAAATGGACATCTACTGTCATAGCCTGGCTAACTGTGAACTATATTATCTGCCAGTAATTGATATGGTATTATGACATTCACATTGAGAAGATACAGCATAACTTGTAATACAGTGCAAGATTAGATGGTCAGACGTCTCTTGATAAGGTTATCATGAACATACAAGCTCCCAATCTCCCTCTTCCTGTAGCTAGCTTAGCTACTCCACTGATAAGTTAACTTGCTAAACACTGGCTATGCACTAGCCTAGCTAGACAGCATGCTAGCGTCATTAGCATGTTAGCATCGATCGCTAGCTTGATATTATAACCATCATCAGCATGTATATACAATAGGCTATGTAGCCAGACATCAATTATACATCAAGCTAGTTGACATCTGTCACACTCAGATCGTTGAAGATCTGAAGACTGAACTCGTGAACTGTTTTTTGATTCGTGGAGAAAGTATTTTGAGTATTTTAAATACAAAATTACTCCACTCTAAATTTTATTTTGTATTTTGTTACAAATTACATTCGATTTTTTTATCGGCCCTATCAAATACAAATTACAAAATACTCAAAAGTAATTGAAATAATTACCTTTACCTGTTAAAAAATGTTTTAACAGGTAAAGGAGTCCATTTGTAAGAAAAACAAAGAAAATACAACACACTTAACTTATAAAGTAATTTATAAATCCAAAGCTTAACTTAAAGAACTTGATGATTTGATTTGTGTGCGCGTGTGACATAAGTAGGTCACCATGGCCGAGAACTGCCAACAACCCTCAGATCATGAGAGTACATTGATTAATATCAATCTAACGTCAAATTCTGTCCATTAAACTAATTGTGTCTGATAGCTGAAGCGGAGTCCCTTCAATCTCCTTCACGTGGTAATAGAAAAGTCGTGTGCTTGTGAAAAACAATCGTGGCAAAACAAGCATGCATTGGCCAAGAGTCTCAACTTGTCGACACGCTGCACATATTCCAAGACGCTTTCCACGCCGAGCGGTAGAAGAAACAGAGCGATGACTTTCTGTTTGGAATGTCGTTGTGTGGCCGGCTCCAACAGTCCAGCCCGACAACATCAGTGATGGAGTTCCAGTCATATTTACAGGAAACTCAACTAACCTGAAACTAATAAAGCCTTTTTTTTGTTTCCTTTAAAGTGTGTGTTGCTGTGTTGGGAGAGATGTGAATTTCTGCCTCTGAGAACTTCATATTTAAGCGTGCAGTGTTTAGGATTTGGCGACATCTAGTGATGAGGTTGCAGATTGCAAGAAGAAATGCTAACTGCTCGGGCCAAGAGCCCGTGTTCAGTTTGTTCCTTCTGGGCTTCTGTAGAAACAAGGCGGCCAGCTCTGTGGAGAAAACAATGATTCTTTTTTTTTTCAGGTGCTTATACACAAAAGAAAACATACTTATTTCCATTATATTCCATTTGTGCCAATAGTTCCTTTAAGAAACCTCCAGGGTCTAGTTTTACAGTAAATACACCATTACATGACATTAAGTAGGTAGATATACTAGTTGTTGATGCAGAAAGCTAGTACGAATATTGGTTATAATACTCACCAGTCTGGTAAAAGTTAACCTACAACACTGGACATGCCAGAGACTGTAATCAAGTGGCCTCACCCCCTTTGTCTCCCCTGCTGGACATGGGGGTCGGTGGGTCACTTGGATCGTGAAGGCACTCCAGGCACGTGAGATTTAAAAAATATATATTTAAAATTAGCATCCATTCAAAAATCCTTTAGTTATTTAATAAATATTCAATAAAATATAAGTGTAAGTTCATAAACTGAATTGTATATCCAGTAGGCTATTCAATTTCATTATCCTAAAAACCCAGTCTCCCCCATACCAGGATGGTTTGACCCAACCTGACACACGCCACCTGTGAGGATGTGGACAGAGCTCCAGTCAAGTCGGTCACAGTGGGACATTTGACCAACTTGATTCAAGATTTTCATTCCTACTTTCCTGACATGGAGGAGAAATCTGCACAGCTGGATCGGGTGAGAAACCCATTTCTCTTGTCCGAAGCAAACGGAAGCAAGCTACCTGTCACTTATCAGGAAAAACTGCTGGAAGTGTCATCTGACCGTGGCCTCCAGATGAAGTTTGCCACATCCACACTCACGCAGTGTTGTGTGTGTGTGTGTGTGTGTGTGTGTGTGTGTGTGTGTGTGTGTGTGTGAAGCAGGAGCACCCTGACCTGAGACAGAAAGCTTTGGAGCAGCTACTACCCGAACCCTCCACATATTTGCCTGGAGAAGAGCTCGATCACAGCAGTTGCCTCCCTGCCACCAAGACTGACAAAGATCCTTAGTGAAGCACAAGTTTCTCAAAAAGGTTGAGAACCACTGCCATAGACTGTATATAAGTTTGTTTTGTTTTTCTTCTCAACTTTATTAAAGGTAGACATTGACAATGTATTACAAACTTTTATACAGTCCATGAACACAGACAACATATCGGGCATTAGTTTAAACTCAGCCATAATATTCATTCAGTTAATAAAGATAAATAACATGGGTAGTATAAATAATATCAATATTATCAATTATTATTATAGAAAAATAAAGTAAAATAAAAAAAATATCAAAAATAATTATTTTGGTGACGGACAAAGGCTGATAATATATTTGTTGGAAGAGGAAGTGACGCCCTAACTGAAGACTGGACAGATTTAGTTTTGATACGAGCGATGTGGTGACATAATATTTCACACAAAATGAAAATACAACTTTCGAACAATGTCAAAATGAAAACAGCATTGTACATTTCACTGTCAAAGACTTAAAGATGTCCGCTCCATGAAGGTCTTCTCTTATTTGTTGGACTGCTGTTTAGTCATGGAACTCTCCTGAAAACCTAAAAGACGCTCGGTCACACGGAACAGTTTATTCAAGTTGATGCATTTCTGAAGATTTAAGTAATTATGGTTTTGATCCTCGCAGGTTGTTAAATTGTTGCTTTTGAAATGGTGAGACCCTTTGAGGAGCTGTTTATAAACTCATGATTGTGCTGTATCAAAAGCTTCTTCAAGGTTTGCCAGCAACACAGTGCTTTAAAAAAAAAAATGCAGCTGCTGCAGCAGCATAGTTAAAGGCCGTAGCTGGACAGCACCTGTGGATGGAGACCAAGACGCTTTCATGCAGTGTTCAGAAGGAATCAGCAACAGAGCCGTGCACTGTTTATCTAGTGAAGTACCTGGTGATTGGGTTACATTTAGGAAGTCAGAAGCATATTTAATTTCTGAATGTCTTTCACGACCCTAGAGACCTAGAGGTGATACGAGAGAGATGTCATTTTGACTTTATTCTTTTTGTCTGTTTCTGATTAATAAACTACTGAATGGAACAGCAAGCGTGTGTTGTGTGTGTGTTTGAATGCAACACTTCCCCCCCACAAGCTCAACACATGCACCTCAACATTGGAAAAATACATTTATTCACAGAACTCGTAGCATAGAACTCTAAAACTCGACGTCTCTTTTGGCAGAGTGTAGCCCGACAGTGGCTCTAGAGGGGAGGCCGTGGTCTGCAGGTTGGAGGCACAGTTCATATGTGCAGGTTAAATATTCTATCACAGTCACAGCACGTCTCATACCGAAGTCTTCTAGCTGCTTCAGGGTTCATCACGTCATGCTCCCAATGATTCAAAACAAACCATCATGTAGTGCTATGTTCACTGGCATTTTAAAAAGCGGTATTTTCACACATACCTCTCATGAAGATAGTGTTGTATTTTTCCAGGTTTTAGGATTTCTGTTGCTGCCCCAATAGACTCTTATTTTGTAGGGACAGAATTTATGTCCCACAGACGTTCTGATTTTCTACTGAAGAAATGTTAGAACACTTTTTCGTAAAAGGCAATTAAGGTGTAGGCAGGAATACAAAATTAAAAAACCTGGGCAAACAAATCCCAAACTATCTGCACCGCTAAATATCGCTCGTAGTAAGTGAGAAAATATGGCTTTTGTCATTTGGTTAAAGTGAACCTTTCAGTTGTAAACCGCCCCGGTGACTTCTCAATGACCAGCGTCCCAAGCTTCACTTCAGTCTGCATGATTACCTCAGAACCACAGCTCACACTCAGGCAACACTACAGTCCCATCATCACATGTTGGGGGGGGGAGAGAATGAAGTGGAATTGTATCTTAAATAAAAGTCCACACTGAAATGTTCGTTGACTTCCAGCAAACTTTCACGTTTCCCAGTGAAAAGTGCTGCGTCAACAATCACCCGGCGCTTCTGAGATGCTTTCCAGTCCAACATCCCGTCACTGTGAAAAAAATGAAATAAAAAAAAAACAAAGCTCAGCGAGGACCAGAAGCCTCCATGTTATCCATCCGCCCGTCTGGAAGAGACGGTCCAATCACGGCGGCAGGCTCGACCAATCCTGCAGCGCTTTGATGAAACGGAGATAAAGCTGCGGCAATCACCGTAAACACTGCCAAGGCATGTGAACAAAAAATATTAATAAACACCTTTCAGATTTTGCAGGGTCTAAATGTTCCCATGTGTACTCACTACAGTGGAGTTAAGATTGATCCTCCACACGTGTTACCTAAATGTGGTTGATGTACTGCATCATGATTCAGAACACACTTTATTGTTTCATCATTAATACACACTGAACAATTTAAACCCCTAACATTGGCAAAGGGGCTCTTTCAAATCTGCAAAATAACATTATAAAACAATCATTTGTTATTATTATTATAAAACTTTCTAATTACACATGCCCCGCATATTTCGTTTTGTTTAAAATACAATAAGTTTACAATAAGTGTGAGATATGTGGCTGTTAAACCCAACCACCAGACAGCCTTGTTGTGTGTTAACGTGTGTGTGTGTGTGTGTGTGTGTGTGTGTGTTAATGTGTGTGTAACTGCAAACATGCTCCGCTCTGTGTCCACAAGTCTTATCCGTCTTCGCCTTACGAAAGCGTCGGGAGCTTAAAAACAACGTGTGGCGGCGGGGGGGGGATGTTTGGCCTTAATGTCTGCGACGGTGCAGTGAGTCACTCCAGAAAAAGGGTGAGGTGTGGGGAGGAGCGGGTGGTAACGGGTGACACCGATCCCAAGTCTGTTTCACCAGCACTGCAGCAGTTCATCCCCCCCCCCCCCCCCCCCTCCGGCGGAGGCGTGTCGGTCGGTCCGGCCGTCCTCCCGTCAGGACCTCCTCAGGCCTCCTCCGGCTCGGGGAAGTCGAGGATCTTGCGGTGGGCTTGCCTCAGGTACTGCTGCTGCTTGAAGTACACCTTGAACGCCCCCTTGATGGCTACGAAGGCAATGCCTCCCTGTAGGGAGAAAAGAAACCGTGTTGAAAGAGGGCTTAACGGCAGACTCCAGTATATGTGGAAAATCCCTTCAAATCTCAGAGCTGATGTGCAGAGGCAGAATTAGGTGCTTTGACTGGACCCCGATACATTTTATTTGAAAAGCACTAAAACAGGAAGAAAAGCAAGGATACATATGGTTAGAGCGCTGAGGTCTGTGGGGACGAGGTTGGTAGGATGAGGGTTAAAGCTCTAAAATAACATCGATTAGTAGTACTGTATGTTTATAATCTCTCCAAAAACTTAAGTAGCTAATTAACACGTCATCTCTTTTGATAAATCCATATGAAAACAGAATTTGTGTTTCTACAGGGCCGTCGTGGCCGTGACCAGGAAGCTTCTAGAGTCTGAGTCATGGTGAGTCAGCAGAGACTCCATGAAGCCACCGCACCTCACCAACCACGCTGCCTTTGTTTTAAGAATGATCAGTAGTGTTATGATTGGGTCTTACTCCAATATGAGCACTTTAATAGTAGTTAGGCTACTTTATTTTATTAAAATGACAAATATTTACAATCGATTCATTGTAACTATTTGTTACCATCTTTCTTTTCTATTATCAACACCGGTAAAAGAAACAACAAAATCCTTGAGGGAAAGCATGACCGCAAATCATTAAATACTGTTAAAGCAATAGAACTTTACAACATTTTACAACAGGAAAAATCCATTTAGAGGATTCTCATGGTTTCCCTTTGAACAAAGTAATAAATGTTCCTCTATTAAAACTGGTTTGGATGACTTGCTTTAACCAGAACTTCTTCTTCCTCCTTCCTGTAAAGGTGAAGCTTCCTGTCTGTCACTCACAGAGCTCAGCAGAGGACAGAGTGTTCAGTGGGATCACATGACCCCCCCCCCCCCCCCTGCTTACCGCTCCTCACCACTAGGTGAGTGACGAGGTGGGGGTTCTCTTCTCTTTACAGTCAACACTGGTTGAACTGGAATCATATATTAACTAGCACCGTTGCCGTCTGCACTTCAAATCAGAGGGGACAAAACAAGGGGAGCATGTAGAAAGTACCATTTAACTCACCTGAACACCTACAGAATGATTTATATTCACCAATAATAATCATCTATAAATAAACAGCAGCTGATACGGCTTGATTCAATCAAGTGACTACTATGCATTTCCTGTATTGAGATGTACCCACCAGGATGGTCCTCTGCAGGTTGGAGTTGACGCTGCTGAACATGAGCTTCCCCACGATGGTGGCGATGGTGGGGAAGACCAGGGCACCGCACAGGATCCGCGTCGCCGACACGTGGTCCGCCAGGGGGCTGGCCTCCGCCGGGATGCGAGGAACTGGGCAGCCAATCCCTGCAGAGACGCACGGGGAGAGCAGCAGGGAGCCAGATGAAACGTGCACAAAAGTGGGTTTTGTACCCGAGAGCACGGGCGCTCTATGAAGCAGAGGGTCTGGTGCGAGTGTGTATTTGGGTGTCCTGACCTGGGAAGATGCTGTTGAGGAGCTGCAGCTTGTTGCAGTACTTCCTCCACAGACGCAGCACGTAGTCCTCCCAGCGGATCATCTTGCCGAGGATCAGCATGACGGGGATGGTGGGCAGGCCGATGAGCAGGAACAGAGGGTCGGCCCGCTCCATGACGTCCAGGCCCTCCTTGTGGCCCACCACCTGGAGAGCAGAGGGGCCAGTCAGAATGGAAAAACCACAGCAGGAGTCAAACTGGTCGACTTTCACTTACAAATAAGGATCAAAGAAGGGAGCAACAGAGGAGCACGTGGGACTGATCAGACCGAACATAAACCCAAAAGCTCTCATTGGTCACACCTGCATGACAGTGACGGCTCCGTAGGTGACTGCGGTCCAGTAGATGGAGCCCACCATGATGCCGGCAGCAGCGAAGGGGCCGGCCTTAGAGATGAGCCGGTCGGCCAGGTCCAGCACGTAGACCACGGGACCTGATGGAGGAAAAGGGCTCAGAGTGAGACATTTTACATCGTGTAAATCAACCGGTCAGTGCTCTCCTGTGGACCGCTAACAGGCCGGGTGAGATCTGGAACAGTCGACATGAACAGCTACATTCAGAACCTGTGGGCCCGGTTTACGTACAGAACTAATCTGGCTCACGGGATGTAGATCCGCTACCTATTTTGCAAGAGCACCGCCGCTGCATCGTGGGCTCAGTGTGATTGGTTTAAAGAAAGAATGTTGATTGTCAAAGTTTGTCATTTGATTACGGTAAATCCACACATGAACATCCCGTCACTGGCAAACATTCAAACACATTTGTACTGAACAGTGTGTGAGTATTACAGCACGGCGTCACGAGACTCCTGCAAGTAAAACAACCACTGGGACAAGAAAAGTCCTGGAACCACAACGTTCCAGTAAACAGTAACAGAACTGAGGACACAAGGTAGCGCAGCTAAATAAACCACCATGTGGTGAGGCAGCCTTCCAGCACAACAAATACAAAGAATGACAACAATGCAGTCATGTGAAAGAAAAGAGACTTTGTATTACAAGGTGTGCACCAAACCCGACCGGCTTCAGAGGTATTGACTGACAGGGGAGGAGCTTCTCAGCCGGGTTCCACCTAGATTCAAAACAAATAGGCCGACATGTAACGTGCAGGAAAGGATTCATCTGAAGCCAAAACGGGCTTTCAGAGGAGCTAGTCTGACATCAGGAGCAGGACCTTGGAATAAAAAAATAAAACATTCTCTGCTGCATTCTCCTCTGACTTGAGGGAAGCCATGCAATATTTACAGGAAGGCAACCTGATTTCCTCACTCAGACAGATCCATCCACATCCTATTAATAACTAGCCCAGGAGTCAGAGGGAGGAGAGCCACACAGCACACAGCACCGGGCCTCTGTGTGTGCCGCAGTGAGCTAACCAACTGCAGGATAGGAGCCACGGCACAGAGCGGCATAGTCACTACTGTATAGGCCAATCAATGCTGTGCTACAGCTATAGAAACAGTTATACAGGGATATGTCACGTGACATTTCTGTAATTGACCGTTTATTAAGCATTTAGCGTTGACACGCTCTCGCCAGGCAAATGTGCAGTTTACAGTGACAACGGGGGCAGATTCGCCACTTTAGATTCGTAGTTATTGCTGACTCAGCGAGTCCTCGATTTCACAGAGTGATGAGTAAAAGCAGGCTTCTGGTTTCTTCCCCACGACGGTGGATTCATCAGCCGTCACAGGCAGATGTTATCAGCTATAGGTAGCTATGTACTTATGTAGTACCAGGATTTGGTTAAAAAACGCCGGCAAACATAACGGCGTCACAGGTTTGGATTCGCTGGAGTGTGAACTTCCTCAAATCTAATGAAGAGCAGGACAGAGGTGCTAAAGTTAGCCTCCACTCTGATAGCATCCAGGCCCCACACGGTGGGAATACTACGAGCACACAGCAGATGTGCTGGTTATGAACAGGTCGAGTGACCTGTAATAATGAAGTGACTGTGGAGTAGGAAGCTAGTTAGCTGGACATGCTAACATTGAAGCTCATGTTTAAATCCAAAGCTCAACAGCTTTCCCAACAAAAAATAAGTAAAGATTTTTACTGTGATTGTTACCTACTTATGATTATGATTTTCTGGGGCTTTAATACAAGTTCTGACAAACAAAAGTAAATATATCCACAAGTGGTTCAAATGTCATTTCAACGGGCTTTCTGACAAACACGCTAGTCTCTTGAGAAGGTTGACATTCATGGTCACATTTCTAAAACAGTGATCTTGACGCGTCTCGTCTGGTTGAGAAATAAAGCAGTGCTGAGTCATCGGTCCTTGTGAAAGCAGGACGTGGTTCAAAAACACTCTCCCCTCTGGACGTGACAGCGGCAGATTGATGGATATATCATCCCGTTTCATTTACGCTACATGGATGGTGTACAGCAAGTATAAAAATAAGATCGACCTTGTAGCGCTAGGGCTTCCATCACTTAACGTTAAAGGACGACTGTGCTGCAGTCGGTTACAGGCTGCTGGCAGAGCAGCCGAGTCATCTCCAAGTCCTCAAAGGAGACGTGGACAGATTTAATGCAAACACCTGCAGAGGTAATCAGACTGTAGCTGCTACATTCACATTAGCCTCAACGCAGAGTGTATAAAGGGCAGCAGCTTTCTAACATTAGTCTCCGTGGATATTTCGGGGTTATGGGTTTTTCACCATCAGGACATAAGACGGGCTTTATTAAGCTGTTTGTACAGCCAGAAGTGCTCGACACGAGTCGTACACAATTCAGCCTCTGTTACCTGTGCAGCCGAGTACATTCAGTCTATAAAGGCTTCAGAGCACAGTTCAGTGCAGCGTTTTAAGCTGAAGGCCCTGCTCCTTAGACAGCAGTGCTCCGAGCCACTTGTCCAGGAAGGAACCCGAAGCAAGCGAGAAGCATTTGGTGCTTTTAAAGCTACTTAGCACGCAACGGAAATATCTCCCTTTTATTTCTAAAGCAGTTCTAAACACAGAAGCTCTCTCTCTCGTCCACCGCCGGCCTTTTGATGCTTTCCAGAGCTCGTTTTTTCAGCGACCGGATTGATCTCGCATTAAAATGGCATATTTTGATGACAGCGTTGGATATCTCTTCCGCTTCCTCCCTGCCTAAGCATTGCGCCACCGCCCGCCGGAGGGAACTGGGTCGCCCCTTAATGGCTGCTGGCAGGATGGAGAGCTGAGCAATTCATTTCAGCCCCTGGCAGCAGATTCCATAATTAAGATAATTAAAAAGAAGGAGGGACAGGGGAAGTGAAGGAGAGAGGCAAAAAAGTGCAATCCCTCAGTAGTGGGCACGCATGCTGGCACACTGTTCCAGCTGGCTTGTTTACTCTCTCTCTCTCTCTCTAAAAAAAAAAAAGAAGCAAGGACACGCCGTCCTCTGAGTTCTATTGTCGGCCAAATTGGCATGATATGCTGGCTTTGGCTGCAGCAGGTGCTGGTGGGAACAGGGACAGAACAGCATATAGCTACCCTACTCTTTGTGGGCCGCAGTGTTGATATCTTCTGTATCTCCTGCGCCACGAGCCGGTGAAAAAAAATAATCAAAACCCAGGTTAATAGAGAAGGTGATCTGTGGCTCCGGATCAAGCCTGCATCTGATCCGGTGGCAGGCCGGGATCCCTCCCTCGGAGCCCAACATGAGTAATGCCCTTTAAGCCGCTAGAAATGAGCTGGCCTCAGCAGCAACCCTGAGAAAATAACCACCGTGGCAGCTTCCAAACAGTGATCGCCGTCTCCACCTGTCCACAGCGTCGCCTCCACCGCCCAAATAGAAGGGCTGTCATCCCCATGTTGTCGCCAAGCTGTGGAACGGCATTCATTCTGAGGGCTGATTAAAGCCGCTGCAAACACCACCGTTTGTGCCGCTAAAATGATATTTAAAAAAGGAAAAATATATACCCGAGCTTTAAAGTTTGAAACAAAACACAACACACATGGAGCAATTGGCTGTCTGCACAACAAGCACGTCATAAACACCAGGTAGCATTGTCTATATCACTATAATAAAGAATGGGACAGGAACACTGCAGCAATGATGCAGCAAAACAGACAACGCCGTGCTCCTCCTGCTCACTTTGAAGTGTCCTGCAGCTAGAGGCACAGATCCCAGCTCAGAGATAGAGGAGAGATTTACTTTTCTGCGTTCATTAGTAATATTCCCATTATTCATCAAGCATGACGCAGGACATATTGAAGCCCTTTAAAAAGGCCCATCTGCCTGTGTAACGACTGGATGCAGAATACACTGTGGATTGCTGGAAGATGTACGACAAACATTTACAGCAGAGTAATGGGAGAATTACCTGAAAACTAAACCAGTCACGAGGTAAAACCCATCTATTTGGTAATCTAAGTAACAAACTCAACACGTTGCATACGCGGTTTGACCGCAGGCTGACATCATGTAAATCGGCATGCAACTTTTGCATGTGGTCCCTCCCCGTGGGAAAGGATCAGGTCTGAGGCACATCCTGTTCCTTACAATGTGGAACCGTCACCATCACAGACCTGAGTGTTAATAACGGGACGTTTAAAGTCACGGGGAAACATCGGAGGACTGCCGGGATTTCACAGACTCATGGGCAGAGCAGCTCCGCTCCTCTCCTCCTCCGCTCCGTCAGCCCTTTGATGAGCTGCTCCGTCAGCTCCTCCCGCCGTGACCCAATTTCAGTCCCACTCACCCCCCTCACCCAAGACACATCCAGCATCTCTGCACGGCGTCGTCGTCACTTGCTAACGGGATTAGGGGAAAAGACACCTTTCCCTGGGGATGAAGACCCTCCCAGGCAAACGCAACAGGCTCTGCGCTTATAACCAACCACTGCTCAACTACCTGTCCCGATGCATTCAGCTGCTGGGGGACTAAATAACCTTTTTGGGGTTCATAGCGGCAGGAAGTAACTTGACATCAATGGTTCTGGCTTTCGCTCTTAATAAAAATGAAATAAATCAAGTTGGCTACAGTAAATGGTAGATGAATTAAGCTGGCGCAGCAAAGGTTGCAAATAGTTGCCATGATGTTGACTGGTAAAACGGGTTTGTCGACGACCGAAGTATTCAAACTATGTTGGCACTGCTGAGTCAGACATTGAAATCAACGAGCTTGGACTTTTTGGTCTGAGAGTGAATCAGAAAGCATGTTGGTGCTAATGAGAGCATTGGATTAACAGGAAAGAATATCAAGAGTCCATTTGTCTTTCTTCAGTTATTTTGTTCCTCACGCACATAAACAAATATTTTATTTCCTATCCACACAGAACGACCAATCACTGCAGTAATTAGGGCCTTACTGAACACTTGACATTGAATCAACATTGGAATGCCGTGCAGCTTTATTTTTTTTAACGTCTATTGATTGTGTTTAAACCCGGTATTTCTGCAAAGTTGCAGATGAATATCAAGCCACACTGATATTAATACATTATTTATAGAATTAGATGTGGCTGTGTCGTAGTGATGCGCAATAGTACACCTTCTCCTCTCTTTCTCAAACACACGCACTAAGTCCTCACCTACATGTACGGTGACAAAACAGAAGAGTTATATTCATTGAAAACAGTTCATTTAATTTAAAAAGAAGGCTAACTTATTTAATCCGATGAACCACTTTATTCAAATTGAGGATTTCGTTTGAGGATATTCCATGTATTTAGGGTGATGACAATGTAAAATATGACAACAGACGTTCAAAGCTTCATTGGAAAACCTCCATGAAGCTTTGAATGTAAACAAAACAAAAACCGAGAGATTTGGTCCTGCCCTAGTAGTCATTGGGCCTCATTTATCTTCCTGTGTTTGTTCTTCATGAGACAGGTCATAAGAAAAGTCTGTACGTCAGATTCACTCCAGGTTCCTAAACCGCAGAATGTGTCTAACAATGAATCCCATTGTCTGTGTTAATTGAAGGTGTGCCAGTTAAACGCCCTGCCAATCCCCATAGAAGAGCATCAGACAGCAGGGCCGTGTGCAAATTGAGGAGAAAAGTTGTGAGAATTAAATCAAGAACGCCCAAACGAAAGTCTAGGGGGGGGGGTGTACCTTCCATTAGTTGTGGTAGCGTAGCATTCTACTGCGTCTTCTAACTGGACGGTATAAACATAACTGCTATGCGTACGTGGTTTGTCGTCCGTTTGACCGAGGCTCAAACTGAAGAGGAACCAAGGAAAGTTACAAGTTGATAAAAAAGGTAACAGGCCTCTGGCTGCTCGTACAACGTCCTCAATAAATGAGCCGTGATGGTGGCTAAAGACTGCTGCATCATTCTCTGAAGGCGCCATCAGTCAGCAACAGGAAGTTACCCTTTCAAAATAAACCACTGGCCCATCCATCACAATGCTATATTGCTGTTGACCAAACATGACAGAAGGAACACAAACTTAGGAGTGACGAGCTTGAGGTTCCACATTTTACCTCCTGGACCACAACTCCTCACTGTTGTTAAAAAAAGAGCTGGCTAAGAATAAGGACATAATGATGAGGCATGCTGGGGAAAACACTGATGCAATGTGTCTACATGATGACTTCAGAAGCTACCGCGTGAAACAGAGACTCAACTCATGTCTTTTAAAGACGGAGCATGTGAGCGAGACTAACATTTGGCAACACAAACATGTTTGTGAACAACTCAGATGAGTTCTCCTGGACCAAAATAGAATAGATAGCTCGAGTTTGAATATTAACCTAGAATATAACTCATAAAACTAAAATAGAAGATAAATGTGTTGAGTCCTCTAGAAGGTTCTCTTTGATTTCAGCACTGTAGTCTGTTAGGATTAATAAAACCCCACAAACAGCAGGAGGTTCATTGGATCCTGACTGTTAGAGATTTGTTCTAATTCAGCCTAAAGAGCAGACTTCCTTTTACTGTTGCTTGGCAACCAGTCAGGCATGGCTTCCCTTGATTCAGAGAATCGATATATACGTGTGCGTTTACCCTTTCTGCTTTACATTCATGAATTTATAAGTAAAAGTTATTCTTTATCTGAGACACAAACACTGGGCACCCAAAGGCTTTTCCCAGCAGTGTTTCGCAAACTCATTTTCCAGGGAGCCACTTTTTAAACATGACAATCCATCACACGTTCACAATAAGTGTGAATTTGTGTGTGAATTAACATTTCAAACTAAGTTTTCTGCCATTTCCAAATCATTTTATATTCTGGTAGAGGTAAACCAGCCGTTTCAAAGAGATATACGACAGAATGTATGCTAGCTTCTCAGATTATATATAGTATAGTAGTATAAGTAGGCTACAATTATTAGAACAGAAGGAACATTCAGGCTCAATGTACTGCAGATATAAAACACAATGGAAGAAATCTATTTGGCAACCCAAATAACATCTCCTGCAACCCATCCGTGGGTCCCAGTCTTTGGCCCACTTACACTACCCATAATAGTTTAGCAATGTCTCTTTCAGACATGCATCGCATCCTCGAACAGATGGAGACGCCAAGTGTGTGAAGGGTGGGACCATTCTTTCAGAGCGGGCCTCTACTGGATGTTATGGTTTTTTTCCTGCATGTAAGGGTTGATGCAGCACTAATTAGCAGTCCTACTGGGACCTGTGAACCAATTAACACACCCTTAAACACAGAGAGGAATAGGCCTGGCAGACATATTCCCAAACTAGCCAGCAAACAGCCATGTGCCAACAATCGGCTCTCAGAGAGCGACATAGAAACCCATCGGGGTTATCTACCTCGGAGCAGGAAGCGATTTAAAGAAGCCGAGCCGAACATTCTGATTATGGAAGCAAAGTGACTGACAGCACAGCCTCGGTCACTATTAATATACATGAACCCGTTTACCAGCCGAGCCAGGCCTCCTGCAGACTGGCATTGTCTTGGGGCCAGCTACCGTCTCAAATTGCAACTTCTCTCTCCTTGAGGTTGAACTGGCAGTGGCCCAGTGGCTGATGGGTAACCCAGTGACAACTGTGGACCATTAACTTTAAATGTGTCCAGGTTTTGGAATTTGGCTGCAAAAAAAAAACGTCAGCAAAAGGATAAAACTACGCTATTCTTTTTGCTGTACCTAGAATATGTCAGACAACAAACAGCATGACGGGAAACTGAAAAGCGAGGAGGTTCTGGCCAAATAAACATGGACGTGTATGGAGTGTGTTCACTGAATGAGTCATGGCTGGTGCTCTGACTCGTCAGGATAATTGAGGCAGCCACTTCTCTAAACTGCTGCTGGTCCATCAGCCAGGAGCTGCGCTGTGTAACAAATGAGCGCCCTTCTGTTCCTGGTCAGGCTCAAAGGAAATATTTACCCAGATCACCACAGAACCGTCGCTGGTTTCGGAGTAAATAAACACGCACTCAGGCGAGACAAGCTGAATCGCTCTCAGAGCTTTTTGGGTACGGTTGCAGGCGGCAGCTATTAAGAGCGCCCTCAAAGAGGAGCTACGTAGAAATACACGCTCTAATGCCGCTTCGATGTTGACAACTGGTACAAAAAGAGAGATGTCGTGGCATTTTGACAATACAACAAGTGAAATCCAGAAGTTGGAGACTTTTTGGCAGTTCCTCAATCTATTTTAGTGCTATAGAGCTTTCTTTTTCACCGTGTTTGTAGTGTGAACATCCCTCACACACTAAAAAGAGTGTGAAACTTAGCATTGCACTCCTGTAACAGTCGCAAAGGATAGTTTAAAAAAAAGAACATGAATGCAGCAGAACCAGAGATAGTCTGTTCTCCATCACGCATTCTTCTTCCTGGTCAAAACCCACCTACATTACCCACAATTCAACTCAACCGCAGACAGTTCGGCCTGAGATCTGAGCGTTGTTATGCTAGTAGCAGCTTATGTAGGGTCGGGCCTCTAGCTTCAAACAGAGTTGAGGAGCGGGCTTCAGGTCTGTTAACCTCGCTTTTTTTCTTTTCTTGGCCCCAAAAAAAAGAAACCACAAAGCTCAGCTAGTGCCACATTATTCTCAAGCCAATCTGCCTCGTCCGAGTTTTATCCCGCGAGATGCAACCCACCTAGTTTTGGAAAGACGATGAGGTATTCTGCATTGCATTGTGGGCAGGCCACGCGTGCCGTGCTGTTGCCCCGTTGCTTCTCGTCCACCCAGCGCTGCAGGCAGGCCTGGTGAACCCACTTGGTGGAGCCGCGGCAGCGACACGGGCGCACCCATTCCGCCATGCGGTCATCCTCGTCTGTGGCAAAGCACACCCAGCAGCTCCTGAAAACACACACGGGTGGGATGAAGACAATGAAACACATGCACCCTGATAACAGATTTCTAAATGATTCTGACATTTTTTTGTAGTTGCATTAAATCACAACACTCTCCAAAAGAAACCTGAGCTCCCCAGAAGCAACTCAATTTCTATTTTGAGAGGGTGGAGTGGGTGCTAACCATTAACATTTCTAATATTGCAAGGAATGAAATCAAACATCCCGTCATTGGTCATTTTAAATGTATGTGCTCAGTTAGCACAGGAGGTCTGATCCCACTATGGACTTGTAATCAGCTGCACGGGCCTGTCAGCTATATGTTGTTTGGAATGTTTTGTTTCTTTTCACATTGAGGCTGGTATGAACATGTGTTTGTGTGTGGTAGACTGGAGGAGAGTGTGAGAGCGAGCAAGCAAGACTAATATAATCTTTCATGTCCCCTTTGAGTGAAAAGCACTTCACTTCAAACAGGACTCAAAGGTTTGGCTTCGATCAGGATTATTTGGAGTTCTTACCGAGAAAAGTGTTGGCCATTTAGGGAACGATAGAAATCAACCGCAATCAATACATAAACCCTAAAAGGCAAACTAGCCGTTATGCTGACTGCTTGTCAAGCACATCAGACAGCACAGCAGGAACAGTTAGATTCTCTCTAAAACAAACAAAGGCAAAGCATGTCCAGGGCATTATCTTTTAGATCACAATAACATACCGTTTATTATCAAAATCAATACTTTTGAACCAACATATTCAAAAGAAGGCCAACATTCACCGTACTTGTGCAGTTACTCTGGCTTTACACTGAATACGGCCGCTTGCTTTGCCTCTAGTTTAAGCTACATTCAGTCACACTGCAACTCATCCCAGTGCGAGTGCACACAGTATTCTGATCAACCACAGCTAGGATGTGCAGCGAAAGCACATCGGACAAACTAAGGACACACAATCTCTCTCGTGTGTGACATCCAAACAAATGCCTTGTTCTGGACTCAAGCCAAACCGTATTTTAACCCCCCCCCCCACACACACACAAGCATCCCAACATATCCTCCTTCCTCTCTTCCCACACACAGTAAAGGTCCTTCTGAGTGACCCGTTGGTCCACTGGTCCATGAGGCAGGAAGAGTCCACCTCCTCAAAATGTTGCCTCCTCCCTCACAGGAAAGGAGCCATTAGTATGTTTGGCCCGTCTGCTGCACCGTCTCCCAATTAACTGGACTCCTTCTGAGAACAATACACCCACTAGCTCCATGTCAGCCCCACATCTGGGGAGGTAACCTGATGTCCAAGTTCCCCGACCTTACCACAGCACTTCTCCGACTGTGACACTATATTGCTTCTCCATAATTAATCAGGTGCATGCGACTGGCTGGAAGCTTCACTGCCCCTGTGTGTCGCTGCATGAGGCCAAGTTCAACAATCGAAACCAGTGACACTCATTTTAGCTGCTACATACTTGAAAAATATTCATAGGTTAGACCTGAATAATTGACTTAAGAAAAATCAGCAACACCAGGCCATGACTACTAGAGCCAAGCTCCTAAACTATGACTAAGGGGCTCCACTGGATCTAATAAAAAAGTAGGAACAGTGTGATAATTGTGGAAATGGAGAAAAAGAACCAACTCGACTCCAAAATGTCAAGATTTTCCTTTAAGTCGCATTCATGTTCAATGATGCCTGGGACTAGCTTGTTGCTAGGCGATGCCCTCAGGTTCAGGGGCTGACCCATTTACAGCCCGACCAGACGCGAGTGACATTTAGGTTCTCATTTTCAGAATTACACTGAACCTTGAACAGTTGGCATTTCACTGGATGGATGAAACAATCATTAGTCTGCAAACACACACACCTCCCATAAACCCTGGCATTAATACAATCTCTAATAGAGATGCATGTTCCTTTTTTCCTCTCCGAGTGTGATTATGTATATTTTGATTATCATTCACACAAGGACATTTCTGTCACTACTGCAATAACTCTGCTCAAAGACCATCCATTCCACTGAATACTGCCAGGCCGGTTTGAAACTGGGCCCGGTGCCGGTTGAGGAGTACCAGACGGACCAGTATCTCTTCTCTGACAGGGTTTAGACAACCAGCTGCCCGTGTCTGATAAGATGTATCTAAAGTTTACCGTTCCATTTCCTGTCGGTCACAGGTATGCCTGGAATGGAGGAAACCCGTCGCCTTTTCACTCACTAGGAAGTATTATGTGTCTTACCACATCAGAAATAACTAGAGTTAGAAGACAGACGTGTCTGCGACTGGTAACGACCATGTCTCACTGTGGTAGAGACGTCATTGTGCTAGTAAAGACAAACATGGCCCCAAACTTCCTCTTACGAAGAAACTAACCAAAATGCTTTTTGGAAAGAGAGAGAGAGAGAGAGAGAGAGAGAGAGAGAGAGAGAGAGAGAGAGAGAGAGAGAGAGGGGTTGGTGGACTTTCTAGTCACGTCAAAGCAACTTTTTCTTGGCCACCTCTAGCAGCACTGTTATTCAGTTGTTAGCTCAGTGAATCCCCACAGTACACCGTGTATATTTTTACACTCCTGCCCCCACAGTTGAATAATGGTTGCCAAATATGTGGGCCTCCGTCATCGTCGTACTGAGGTCTAGGTGTGCTCCGTTACCGGGACCACAGGGGAGTAGAGGGGGCTCCTCTGTGAGAGACTGGACGGCCAACTTGGATCATTTGCTCGGGTTGCTGCCTGCCTGCAGTGGATGATTTTCCAACACTCCCCTGGTGCTGAATAAAACATGACGACGCAGGAGAGGAGCCTTGGGGTCGAGGCGCTCAGGTGACACCGGCTGAAGGACCAGGACGAGTCTGACGGAAACATTAACCCGCCATTCACACTTCCGTCTACCGCCTCTCTGCTTCTGACAGGTATGCGAGCCCGACACTACATGTAATGCAAACTCACGCTTTCTTTTGCACTGCAGAGCTGAATACGGATAAAAAGAAAAATATGCATTGTGTGGCTGTTTCCTACACGAGGGTGGACATCCCAAAAAAAACAGCACAGAAATTGAAACTGAGGCAGCTATAAAACATGACGATGCAAAGTGGAGTGCAGCAGCGGACAGATATCTCCACAGGAGCACGACAGAGGAGAACAAAACCGAGCGCTCCCTTGGATTCGCTGGCTCCTGTTCCTGAAACCCGGCCCTGCAGCGTGACAGGACCTAATACAACAGCACCGAAACGCTATCCTCTGTGAGAAACCTTAATCTCCGGCTCGCTGTTGCCTCAGCCCCGTTGAACAGAACAGTCGGGCAGATAAGCCCGAGCTGCACATGCACAAAATGGTGCTCCTACATATTATGCAATGTGTTCACGAAACACACTCGCAACATGTTTACACGACAAAAACGAAGCTCAAACCTACGGACACGTAATGTTGACCGATGCTTCCGCACACCTCAGCTCAACAAGGTCTGGAAGGAGTCCATAGAAATGTCCTTTAAAAACATGCGATGTGATGGTGGCGAGCAGCCTAAACTGTGCTGAGGCAAGGTGACCTGCCGTCTCCACCACTTATTTACACTTTAAACAGGCAAACTGGAGTGGGGCTTTGCAGTTTCCACTTTAATTCACTTAATCCTAACCGACTGCTTTGAAACTTCAAGGGCAGGCAAACAGCGGTGTGTATCATCCCTTTTTTTTCCACCTCAGCTGAGGACGTCCTTTTGACAACCTAAGAAAGAGCAGAGCTGTATCATGGAGTCACAGAAATGCACTCTGGTGGTGGGCTGTGGAGGAATACAGGATGACAGCGTTATTGACACTGTGTGCAAAGAGGAGTGTAGACGGCATGGCCACTTTCTCATCCTCTCACAAGTCAGGCCCCCGGTCATAAGCCGCCCCACAAAGGCTCCTTTCACTCAGCGGCGGTCACGTGACTGTGGGAAAACTGGAGGTTCCTTGGCACAAAAGGCAGGGGCACAGGAGCACTGGATTCTGTCCCACAAAGATATTAAAAAAGGAAGGTTATGGTCTAGGGGGGCCTTCTCCATGTCTGACTGATTCTACTCAATCACCAACTAGTCTTGTCCGTGTCAGCTCAACAACAGCCGACAATTCTATTTACATCAACGATAAGCAAGCAGGCTAAGAAACCGTGTCTATTCCGGCAGTTTCAGGTGCGATTGAGTCGTACAGTGCCCGTCTGTCTGCTCCATTTCAGCACTCTGGATAGCGCCGCACTGTACACGCAGAAACACACTATACACGACAATCACGCGGCCATTATTCTGAAATAAAAGCAAAGCAATAGTCACGTGTGTCTCGGTCAATAGTTTTGTTGTTTTTAATACTTTTCTATAGAAAGCTTAAACAGAAGGTGATCAATGAGACGATTTACAAGACTTGAACAATGAGATTAAACTGTGTAGTCGGGAGACACCTCTAAAAATATACACCAGTCAAGAGTCTAAGATTAGTACCTTTAATGCGATAGTTGTATAGTGTTGGGTATTTTCCACTTGTACAAAATAACCGGGTGTCCTTACAATGTTGTGCAATCGACTACAAAAAGCTCCAGCTTCTAAACTTACATTTGAATCAACACCTTGTAGACAGTGTCAACAAATATATTTTTATTGCAGTTGGCTTGTATATTGTATTATCGTACATAATTGTTTGTGACATTTACAAAAATAGCTGAACAGAAACTGACCAGTACGCATTATCCAGGGAGGTGTGTTCATGTTCCTCATCAGCTATTGACAAGTGAGTTAAGTTTGTTTAGTGAGTCAACTGACACAGGAACCTCCCAACTCGATTACTGCTTCAGGCGACTCCATAACAAAGTTGTGTACTTCTAAAACCTACAGTGCTGTGACCTCTGTATCATATTAACTTGTTAAGTCCAGGAAAAGGCGTTTGTTTACACTTTGATCGGCCCATGAGTGGCTGGCTTCCAAAGTTAACAAGACTATATCCAGTAGAGGAATCCAAAACGTCTTTTTTTATAGACGTCTCTGGAGTCCCATGTCTCGCACGTATAATCTTCACATGTAATATTTGTCTTAAATATTCTAGGAATGTTAATTGTGCCATCTGTAAATGCTAACAGTATAAAAAGTTACAACGCATTGAAAGAAGGTTCTATGATACAACCCAGAGTTTGAGGCCAATAATGTGAACAGGGTGGCCTTCAGTTAATAGCTTGTGGTTTAAATCACCCGAGCCTGCTAGCTAAACCACCGAGCTAAAGACATGTCATTTGGTGTGACCTTTCTCTGAAGCTAAGGCCATGCACCACAGGTTATTTCTGCAAGCTGTAGGTTACTGAGCCATGAAAGGTCTGCTGCTGATCGGGTATTATTTTCGATTTAAAATAAGTCATTAATTGTTTTAAGTTTTGTATTTAACAAAGAAATTGAGCGTCTCTTTCTTATGATTGAAGAGAGTCCGCCCCTCCATACCAAAATTGAATAAATTCATGGCTACAGGGTCAATCATTATTAGCCCTTATGCCTCACACACGAGAAGAAAAGGGGTCAGCGATTTGGACAACAAAAGCAGACGAGAAAAGAGTAAAACAAGGAGGTTGTGTGCGAGCCAATAAAAAGGTCAGGCCAAATTGAAATGTGTCCCCCACATCTATTTGTGAAACACTGCATTGCAGGGGCAGCTGGCTGCTTGTGGCAGGCCCAGATAAGAGTGTGTGTGCAGCCTTATGTTTGCCAGTGATAGAGGCTGGGTACACAACCGTCGAGAAGCAGGAGGACATGACATACATCTTCCTGCTATCAGCTCTTCAAACACTGCCAGGGTTACTGCGTCTGCCACACACCAGCAGCACACGGCTGAAGAACATTTCACACACAGCTCACGTGCCCTTCCCTTCGTTCTGCTACTGTACCATGTGCTCGGGAAATGGTTTCAAAATCCAAAGTTCAATATTGACAGAAAGTGCTGCCTCAAAGGCCTTTAAGTGCGCACTGCACAAACTGTCGAACGCCAGCAACTACTCTGAGGGAACCGGCACACCGCTGTGCTTGGTGGACCTAACGTTGCAGCATCTGCTCACCACCACTGACACAGAAGACGGAAAATTCTGCTCTCATATGATGACGCTTGGAGGAGAGCAATCGTGGCTTTGTCCGACTCTAAAAAGTGAACCCAAATATATCCATGAACCATCCTTTTATTACGACACAATGAATAAAAGGTTGGTATGCATTAGCCTGGTCAGTTGTGAAAAATGTTTGAGGTTCATCTATGTCTGAGCTCAAATAATCACATCTCACTCTGCAGAGTGCAAATGCCTTGTGTGTAGTTTTTTAACCATCAGGGGTGAATTTTACATAAATAATTGAACTAATCGAAACAAGAATGTTGTGATTTTAAATTGTCTTATTAATAACTGAAACACCCTGTTTTACAAACATCACTGAATTTTTACTAGCGTTTGTCCACATAAAGATCAAATCATCCTGAGCTCAGATAAAGGAGGATAACAGGTTCCAATTTTGTGTTTTGTCGTTGTGGTAGCAACCCTTTCGTTTTCATGTGATCCCAGGCTGAGCTCTTTAATCATATGTCCAATGATTACCTGCCAAAATCTCCAGCTTGACCTTGGCAGGTAACAACATCCTGTTCCCACTGCATCTCTGACATTGCTTATTTGGAGTTTCAAATTGGCAGACCACACAATAGGTATTGATGTTGACATGTCTGATCCCATCAAGCTTACCAAAACGCTACCTGCTCACTCAATTAGCCATGGTTGGGTTGACCCAAGGACTGAACTGCTCACTTCTTACTGGGATAAGCTCTATGAATTCAGACCAGTGTAATTTAACCTAATACAGTCTTTAAACTGGGTTAACAGTTCCCGACCTGTCCCGATGAGACCATTAAACTGTTCAACCTGGAGCTTTGCATTCTGCCAAGCAAGGCTTCAGTCTATCCAGGATGTTGTCAGACATCAGAAGACATCTTTGAACTCCTTATGTCAGCTGGAAAACTTGCCACTGCAACACTTTCCAAGGGCTTTAAAGGGAATTCACTAACATGCGAGTGTGTGTGCGTGTGTGTGTACAGGCGTTGGACAGCCATGAGATTGTGTTTGACAGCATGACGAAGAGCTAAACATGTTCAATTAAGTGTCAAAAACACACAAAAAGAGTTCTCCCCAAGGTTAGCTTTGTTGCAGTCTGATGCTTGTATAATTTCATGAAATCTATTCCCATGATGCATCATGTTTTGTGGTGTTGAAGTTTCAAACATTGATTTTGCCCTTCAATACCCTCACAGTGCAGTTTTCATTCTGTTACTTTGCCTGTTTTCCCCAGTTTAGTGCAGATATTACAAACCTGTGTGACGACACAAACTTTGCTCATACGCACAATCAGACATCTTATCAAATAACTGAAGAGTTACTTAAGTTTGGTTATTGTATGCACCTGTGTGTGTGTTTACACAGTACGTTTCAGGGGAATTAAAGTAAACTTTCATTCAGAGTCTTGTGCAACGGAAGATAAGCAGATGGTTTACACACTCAGTGTCATAATGACTGTTAACTATGAACGTGACATTTCAGAAATCTTACTGGACACAGCTTTCGACTAGCCTCGAGGTCAATAGGTAACCAAATGTTTGAGAAAAGTAGCAGTTGAAACTGACCTTTAGTTAATTTACGTGCAACAAGGTTATGGTTAAACATAATATATATTGAGTTAAGGTTCAGACTGTGGTATATATATAATGCTAAGGAGAATATGGCCATAGTTAGATGCAGTTAACGTTATGAACGTCACTTAATGCAGTAACGTTATGAATCATATGACAGAAGTAGCGGAGGACGTCATGTATCAACAACTATGCTAGGCTAGTAGTGATTTTACGTAAAGCTACATAGCTGCCGTTAGCAAGTTAGCCATAAACTTGAACTCACCTGTCCAAATTCTGCTGCATGGCCACTGCAGCCTCTTCCGCCATTATCGTAGAGAAGCAAATGAAACCTGTCTTTGTTGGCGGAGCAGACGGACTGTGTTACAAATAAAACATTAAAACGAGACGCGTGTTGAGTTGCTGCAGGTGTGGTTAGCGTTAAATCACTTGCTAGCTAGCTGATGAACTAAAGCTAACTAGCTACACAGGCCTCTGTGTTGATACGGCTAGTAAGCTGCAAATGAGCCAAAACTGGTACGCATTTAACTATTCCTTCTAGAGAGCATCTATCTGCGACCGATACACTATTACAGGTAAAAACAGCTCCCCTTTACATCGGCAGCGGTCTCGTTTTGAACTAGTATTATCGCATTGGCGTGTCCGCTTGACTCCATTAGCTGTCCGTCTCTGAAGGTAACGTCAAATAGGGCTGCTGTGCGTGTCTGCGTCATCAAAACAAGGACGGCGCCGTTCCACGCGCATGGGAAATGTAGTTTAATAATGCTTCCCTACCTCTTATGGCCAAAAATATCCAATTAATGTTCTGAATCCACTCTTGGCAGATGTGCCAAAGAGTGCCACGGCTTCTTGAAGATTACAACCATCATGAAGATACACATATGGCTACAGAACACTTCTAATAGCGGTAAGATGTGTTAATAAGGCTACAATATAAATAGACAAAATATTTGCTCCACACCTTCGCTGCTTGTTTTATTATGTGAACTTAAGCTTTCCTGCGAAATTAATGTAAGCTCACTGTCTAGCATACAAACCATGCGTGTGTGTGTGTGTGCGTGTGTGTGTGTGTGTGTGTGTGTGTGTGTGTGTGTGTGTGTGTGTGTGAGAGTGAGTGAGTGAGTGAGTGAGAGAGAGAGAGAGAGAGAGAGAGCCGCTGTTACTATCATTCGTCTTTATTATTGCTGCTTTAACGAGTTGCCTCGAGCTGCTTTGAAACTGATGCTTTTTTTGTTTTGTTTCTGTTGCCACAGCAGTAAAGAATACACAAGATAGGCTACATATTTGTTGACCAGCCTCTGCATAGTGAGAACTACAACTCCCTACAGTCCCCTCGGCATCATCCATGCACCGCAGTCAATCAGCTGTTGAGGCAACTGCTGACTATCTCGGCACAAGGGTAGCTCGTTTGTCATATCTAAACCCAGACGAGGCAAACAGAAATATCTTTATTTACAGAGTCCCAAAAAGGTGAACGATAAAGGTAATTCAAATTGCCCATAGGGCAGTGAAGCGACCACGCTGTGTGTGTGTGCATGCGTTTTTGTTTTTTTTGTCGTTTGTGTAGAAGGGGACACATATGGATTAAAGGGGGATTTCGAGGCAAGACAGCTTCATGACATGTATCGGATGAGGAATCCGATCAGCGCAATGAATGGGCGTTTGATTTTGGCAGTGTTTGCGGTGAAGGGGCCGGTGAGTTGAGCCGCTGTGGGCTGCCGATTATGCCGCTTTGATGACCTTGGAAGCGCAGCTCTTGGATGAGAAAACACGGGTTAACCGGTGGGGTGTGTACGGTGCTGGCTATTGCGACTATACCTTGAAAGTCCAACTTGTAAAACGATCCGGCGTGTCATCCGAAGTGTTATTTTCAAAGTCCACAGACTATTGCATTTGTGTCACTGACAGGCCTCGGTGTTGGGTGTTAGCCCTCCTGCCCATGTGAGTGTTTATTGTGGGTTTTTAATTTAACACAATTCTAACGTTGGATGATTTGACACTGTGTCCTGTCCTATGTGGTTGTGCCTCGCATGCGCCTCTAGCTGACAGAATGCTCACCTCGAGACGATCAAGTATACTGTGGTCTATTTACATTTTAGATTGTCCTGCTCACTGTTGGCATTAATAACGTGGCAAACGGTGGCTTTCTGAATGCAAAATCGCCCTCCTGATAGTACTCGAGGGTGTGTGCAATTTGTTGTTTTTTTTGCAAGGCGTTGTCTCTCAAATGCAAAGTAAAAGAGGATTTTTGCATGGAATGTTCTACAGCCTGGTGTCTAACTTTGAAAGAGGACGTAGAGCTTTCAGTCTTTAAGTTATTCAAACGCAAGAAGCCTATACATGTTTTTTTGTCTTGTGGCAATGCCAACCCCGTGGCTGTGTCAATGCGGACCTCGGGCAGAGTCTCTCTGCGCTATAATAAAATATCTTAGCCTATAAATCATGTCATTCCTGTATGGACTCTTGTATTGAGTGTTACTCAATTGATCAATCAGAATTATCCTACTTATTACGCTATTGTCGTTTTACTTGTCGTGCTAAATTATTACAGTCTATGACTGACACATTCTTTATTATAAAGGGAAAGGTTTTCCCGGTACATGAGACGTCTTTGCGGTAAAATAAAGCGCTTCAGGCGCGTCGCTTTCCACTGCGTAAAGAGGTGCCTTTTGGTGCAAGTCATTTCCGTTTGAAAAAACAAACAATAAAGCTCTGTGGTCGCGTGTGTCAAAGTGCCTGGGTCAAGGTAGACCTGTCTTTTAGCTTTGTTGAAGGACAGCTGTATTTACTGACGTATGTAAATGAATATAGGGGAGGTCCTAGGGCAAAAAACACACGCACACACACACACTGAATCAGTTTCACATTGCAGCTCCGGAGTTCCTGCGTGGAAGGAAAAACCGAGACGTGGCGAAATCTGGTGAATATCCGCAGCCATATGCTCCGTGTGTAATTTGTGGGATTCATGGATCCCTCTGGTATAGTCTTGGGAAGTGTGTTTTCCTCTTCTTCTTTTCGGCTAAATGGGTGATCACGCACTCGCGTCGCAGTTGCCCGGTCCCCCACCAACATCATATCCTTGTCGGACTTGTACCAGCTCATCAGATACTACAGCAGCCCGGAGAGCCCGGCGCGCGAGCTCCTAAATTACAACAATAATAATAATAATAATACTCCTCGTCTCTGTTTTCCCCCCGTTGCAGCTCAGCAAACCATGCAGGATGATTTACTGATGGACAAAAACAAAGCCCAGCCTCACCATCAGCAAGATCCGACGCAAGTAGTCCCCCCTCCCTCCACCCCGACCCCGTCATCGGAGCCCACTTCTTCTTCATCGGAGTCAGAGAGCCCGTCGACCGGGAGCAACCAAGCGACTTCAGCGCTGAACAGCAGCAGCGGCAGCAGCAAGGACAAAGTGCCGATGGAGTCGCCGATCCTGCCCGGGTTGAGCTTCCACCACCAGCCGCAGGAGACCGGCGGCCCCCTTTCCTCTCCGTCCTCCTCCTCTTTCGGGAGCACTTGGTCCACGGGAACCACAAACGCCGTGGACGACAGCTTTTTCCAGGGAATACCCTCGGTGAACGGGACGATGCTTTTCCAGAACTTCCCCCACCACGTCAACCCGGTGTTCGGGGGTAATTTCTCCCCGCAGATCGGTCTGGCTCCCCAGACCCAACAGCAAGCCCAGCAAGCGCAGCAGCAGCAGCAGCAGCAGCAGCAGCCCCAGCAGAGGAGGTCCCCTGTCAGCCCCAGCCAAGGGCCCTTTCCCCCGAGAAACGCTTATCAGACCATCATGAATAACAGCAAGGGGTCGTCCTCGTCGTCGTCTTCTTCTTCTTCTTCTGCCTCGTCGTCCGCTTGGAATAATCACCAGAACGCCGCGTGGAGCACAGCTTCCAACCCCTGGAGCGGGCTGCAGGCCGGCAGGGACCCGCGCAGAGCGGTCGGCGTCGGGGTCGGGGTGCCGTCACCCATGAACCCCATATCCCCGATGAAAAAGCCCTATACCAGCAATGTCATAGCTCCCCCCAAGTTCCCAAGACCTGGTCCCCTCGGCCCCAAGCCCTGGATGGATGACAGCGCCTTCAGGACTGACAACAGCAACAACATACTGCCTTTCCAGGTAAATAGCCTTAAGAGTAGGCCTATAGGCCTACCTCTATTGCTTTCAGCCTGTCATTTAAAAATGTTGACCCCCTTGACGTGTTGTCAGTTTGACACATCAAAAATATAGATTGTTTCCAATATTGTATTCAGATATGCCTGGGATAAAACAAAATAAAAAAGGCCTACAACTAAGTAGGCTATCCTTAAGGTCACCCTGAACTCATCAGTACCACTGATTCATTGGTCCGTATATCATAGTGATTGAGCTTATTATGTCATAGTCAACTGGGGAAATGCAATCAAAAAAAACATTTTATCGCATGAGTCATACACATTGTCATTTTCCATAGTTATTATAGAGTTATGCCTTTTTTATAAGAACGCGACTTCAGAGGCACTCATTGAATTGATTTCGATAATTCAGCATTCAGCTGCCGGTAGCAGTCAACATTTTTCACCGGCTTGTATTTTGCCACATTGTGTGGTGGAGGTCAAAGAAAATCGAATGAGACAGCGAGTTCTTGAGGGAACGCGCATCGATCTCTGCTATGTTTACGCATTTGAAAAGGCAGACGCACCGAGTCGGTCCTAGAAATAGTCGCTGAGGACGAGCATATTGCACTAAACGGTTAAATTCCCTCTGCCAGCTCACCCCGTGAGGGTTTAAAGGACGCGTGGCGCATTCAGGTGCTGCTCGTAACCTTCTAAATTACCAGCTCGCCCCGGTGATCAGGAAGGATTTCTAGTTTTCAGTGATGTGTGTTTTATAAAATACGATAGAGTAAGCTTCAGAAAGAGCGTGCTGAACGGTACATTTTCCAAAGAATACACAAGCTACTCACTCTGTGTAGAATTCATGGCAACTATTAAACATTGATCACAAGCTCATTAGGCCTACTTAAAAGAACTCACTAACATAGCCTTGTAATAGTAATACTAATAGGTACTACTACTACTACTACTACTAGTAATACAAATAATAATAGTAATAATGGTAATGCTAATTATGTGTTAGTGTTACCATGCCTTATAACTAATATTTTCAACATCGTTGGTAGTTCAGGTGCGCTCTAAATGTAATAGCAAGATTCTGGACTGTACCTGAAGGCAACACCCATACGTGCATTTGATTGGCTTGTGATCGGATAATGGGCGGGGTTTGATTATGAGTTTGAGACGCCTATAAATTATTATATTGATATATTCCTAGTGTCCAATTTTTTTTTTGGGGGGGGGGGGGGGGGGTTGCATTTACTGTCGGAAGAAGCTAATAATAAGCTCTTGTTATGAGTTTCAACAAAATATTTAACAGTAGCCCAATTACAAAAACAACAGCTTTTGGCTGTAGGGTCCTATCACATACGTGACCATCATTTAATTGTTAGCTACTTTAGCATAATACGCCCACACATTAAAATAGGAAAGGTCCAGGATGCCCTGCTTATTATTTAAATACAGAATGAGTTCAGTTTGAATTAATTTCCGTCGGCCATCCGGCCTCCATTGACATGTCTGATTCCAGAGTAGACTACACGAACAGTCCCAATACTGTATGTGTAGTCATGCTGCCTGACAAACAAGCCAACACGAAAAATAAGCCAGCTGAATACTCCCCCCCCCCCCCCCCCCCCCCCCCTCTAAATCACCGGCCTACTTAAAAAGGAGCACTTGTTCACCCGATCAAAGCGAAGACTCGGGAGAACGGAGAGCACCAGCCGAAATGTTAACCTGTTAGTGCAGAGAGGACTACATGTGCAGATGAAACACAGCCTGGCGCAGTGTGAAATTCCAACTGGACTGAAACGTATAGCCTTTTGAGGAGATAATGATTGTGTGTGTCACTCGGGCCTCCCGAGGCTTTATTACACGTCTGCTGAGTGCCTCCATCTATTTTCTGTTGCCTCGGCCGGCTCAGAGCACCGGGAGACGAGGTCAGGGGGCCACATGTCATGCTGTATGGAGTTTTCTGTTTGCTGAAGTGAAACTCTGGAAAAAAGCAGGGATGTAGTCCAGTCATCTGCTCTGGTGTTGGTTGAGTGTTTCCAGATGAAACATTAGGGTTGAAGCGACATGTTACCGTGCTTCACTCACAGATGTGCCGATTAGAGCTGAAATGGTTAATCAAGTGAAAGAAAGTGAATCTTGACTTTTATGCAAAAATGTCAACCGACCGGGAAGCAGCCTTTTAAATGGGAATATGTTCTGCTTCTGTAGATGCATATTATTGTAAATTGAATACCATTGGGTCGGTCGGACAAGACGAGCAATTTGATGATCCATTAATGATGTCATCAGGCTGATGTTCTCTGGCTTTAGAGAGCTTCCCCCAGGATCACAGAAAACATTTAAAGGTACCATATTGTGAAATGTGATTTTGTTTTCCTTCTTTTTTACTATAAAGCAGGTTTAAATGCTATAAACATACTGTGAAAGTATCGAAACGTTCAGTCCATGGAGAAATATACACACTCGTAATCATCCGTATTCATAAACTGCGCCTTGAAACGAGCCGTCAGGATTCCCGTACAGTTGTGATGTCACAACTAAACAATGTAAAGACAGTTTCACAGTTTAAAACACTCTAAATGTGTCTTAGTTTATTTTGGGTAGCAGCGTATGCGAGTGGCATCGGCTGACAGGAAGTAAACATGGACTCAAGCTGTTGCCTAGCAACGCAATTCCATTGAAATGCACTAAAACGGAGCATTTCAGACGGGGGGTGGAATAAATGTATATTCAGACGGACAGTGTGAAAGAAATAAAGAGATTTTTGAACATTAAAGCGTGTAAACATGCTCTAGTAGAAACCTAAAATACAAGTATGAACCTGAAAATGAACATGATATGTCTCCTTTAACTTTTGTTTTTGACAGGCTGTACTTTCCTTGATGAGCTAACTTAACATTTATGTGTAAATCTGAACTCTCCTAGATACATAGCCTATACCACTAGTTGTATCAGCACTTGATACAATCTGTATATCTGCAAGCATTGGATAATAACCATTTGACAAGGGCTGGGTACCTCAGCGATGCAATTCCTGGCTGTAACTCACACTTAGCCGTTTAGCAATTACACCCATAATTGGAGAGGAGTTATCACCAGGATGCAAGGTCAGGGTGCCAAATGTCAAGTGTCCCATTCACTGAAGTGAAACTAGAGCAAATTGCTGAGCCGTGCAGCGAGCAGGGCACACGCTGTCACATGGCCAGCCGATGACAGGTGTACTCGTTGTCTCTGTGCATATCTGGGTATTCTTTAGATGCCCCCCCCCCCCCCCCCCCCAGGTGAAACACGGGGCATGTGCTCGCACTCGCCTGCTGCTGGCGGCCGCTTTACAAGAAGAGGAATGTGCAGAATTCAACTTAACACGTCAGTGTGAGCGCTCAAGACACAAAATCACATGAGCTGCTCGGGAGATACCCCCCGACTTGGAATGATGTCCTCTTTTTTTTCCGCGGCAAGGACCCGTGTGGTCCTCTGTGATCGTAATCGCATCAGATCAGATCAAGGAGTTGGAGGTCAGGAGGCAGACTGACAGGGCAGGAGCTTGGTACGGGTTTGCTGGTGTTGTAACGCGTAACCTAACTATCGGACGGGACTTTGACTGCACATTAATGTTTAAACATGAAAATAATAGACTGCTGCGAAAAGGAGAAAAACAATAGACCAACTGCCTCTGCATCTGGCAGACCTGAACATATCCTTACTGAGCAGACTTTACTCATTAACAACAGGTGTTCAGTCTGTTTCTTATCACGACCCCCCCTAAACAATCGTGTTCCTGTGCCACGAGGCAAGATGAGCTGCAGTGAAGTCAAGATACTATACTTTTGGGTTTTTAAACAGTAAAGACTGTTAGAGACCTTTGTGTATATGATCTCTTTAGGTCACTTGACTACAGCTTTCCCCCCACCCCCACCCTTCACTGTGGTCGTCCACATGTGTCAGGGCAAAGTGGAGTGGGGGGTGGGGGAACTAAAAGCTCAGCGTTTCAAGTGTTTACCGTTTGTACCAAGTGGGCAGATTTTTATCTACGTGGCGCTGTCGGGGCCCAGAGTGGAGGGAATAACGCTTTTGAATGCTCAGCCGAACAGGCAACAATAGCTGTGGTGTGCAAACAATGTAGCCCCGGGCAGCCGGACACAGGACACAGCTGCCAAGGCTACAGCCTCCAGCTCTGTTTCAGATGCACTCTCAGTTTTTACCTTTGGGCACACGTGACATTCTCACAAACTCGTACACACGCGGTGGGGTGTCGAAACAATGTTTCGACCGTGAGGTGTTTGATGCAGTATTTGACCGGTCCAGTTCTGGACGCAGTTGGACCAATGCACCTCAAAGAGGATCGGGGAATTAGTTTGGAGAGGTTTTGTAAAAGGACCAGAGGAAATGCATCTCAAGTGCTTCCTGCTGCGGACTTGACATGTAGAGAAGGTTGTCTTTGTTGGATTTGGGGGTTTCTACTACCTTTTATTGATGTAGGATATTTTCTTGATCAATCGTTTGGTCTACAAAATATCAGAAAATAAAGAAAGCTGTCTATCTCAAGTTCCCAGAGCCCAAGATTTCATTTTAAAATTGCTTGTTTTGTTCAACCAACGGTCCAAAACTCCAAAAAGATAGTTAACTTGCTATTATATCCAAATCTTTACATTTTAATAGCTAAAACCAGAGAACTTTAAACCATTGATTATCAAAATGTTGATAATTTTTCTATCGATCGATTAATCTAATGATTGACTAATCTTTACAGCTCTTGTGGGATCTTTTTCAGTTGTATGATTGATCAAAATCACTGAACCTCCACAGGGTAGTGAGCAAAGTGAGGAGGATTTAAATTATGAGAAAGCCTGAGGAGTAACTGTTTCAGATTTTAAATTGCCCCTCTGTTAACAAAAACCTGTTGTAAATGATATAGATCCTGACAGACGGGGCTCCTCTGGGCTTAATCTTGTCTGTGCTTTCATTTTAACTTCTCGACATGAAAAGGCTCAAGGTTAAGATTCACCATCATCCCCAGGGCTGACGCCTATTTTCCCTTCTTTTGCCTGTAACGTCTAGTCTCAGATCCTTAATTTATATTAGTCTAGATTAGCTAAGCATGGGGAGCTGTTGGTACATGCAATTTGATGCAAGGTGAGCAACCAGCCAGAATCTCAACAGCAAGGCGAAATGTGCCAGTTTTTTTTAAAGGTCATGTCTTTCATACAGGGGTTTTCAAATTGTTCCCCACTATGTTGGTGATTCAGATTTATTTTGGGGAGCATTTGTGACACATTTTATTTAGTCTCTCACTGTTTTTTGTTTTCTCATATTCAACATTGCATATTAACTCCACATGCAAAGATTGATTCATTGCATTCAAGCTGTGATACCAGAGAATGTGCTCATATTGATGACGCTTTTCCTTTTAACTGTTAGTTGTTAGAAGGGTACGTCCTTCCCTGTGTTATGATGTGCTGTGGCGTCTCCAATCCTAACCCTCTTCCTGTTTTGCTGTGTTGCAGGACCGGAATCGGCCCTTTGATGCTTTTAGCTTGCACTCTTTGGAGAATTCCTTAATGGATATGATAAGGACTGACCATGACAAAGGTAAACCACACCCTGCCGGTGGCCCACCAATGACTATCGCTGATATTATATGGAGGAATCATTTTGCAGGTTAGGAATATTTATACGTCCATGCTTACAGTATTTTATTTTTTTGCTTCATGGGCATATGTCATCTCTGGGTACATTTGTTTTTCTTTCGCTCTATCAGCCAATCTCTTAACCAATCCAGTACGGATCATCAAGTTCTGTTGAATAATTAACATTATGAGCCTTACCTGCAAAATCGTGCATAATTGTTTGTTTTTGTGTCTGTGTTTGTGTGTGTGTGTGTGTGTGTGTGTGTGTGTGTGTGTGTGTGTGTGTGTGTGTGTGTGGTCCAGACGTGCAGCAACGTGCACTCAGGTGGTCTTATTTGCTAATTGCATTTTCTTTTGCCTTTTTCTTCTTCTTTGCCCGTTAGCTCTCTGACGATTGGAATCAGTGGATCAAATAAAAATGCCACATGACTTGTTTGTGATTTGCATTTTTCACTAAATAACGTGATCACCAGAAAGCAGAATTCAGAAATTCTACTGGAACGTCTGTTTCGTTTGTGCTTAGACATGACCATGACCGAGTCATAGCTTGAGGATCGCACAGACGCAGTGAAATGCAGATTCATACTAAAATGAGTTCACGTCGCATTGTTTTATCTCCTGGGAAGTGTAGAGAATTTATGAAATCATCAAAACGCTGTCCAGAAATCTCTCTTCACGCCCTTTTAAGGCCATCCAATGTATGTCAGGCCTTCTAAGCCAATGTTTTTGTAGAACAGGTCACGTGTCTATTGTAAAAACTCTGGATCAAGTCTCCCAGATGGGGCCCTGTCAGGTCGGGCGTAGGGTTTTCATGACCCCCCCCCCCCCCCCATCCTCCCACCTCAACAATGGAAAGATTGGTGGGAGGGGTACATAATGAGCGGAGCATGTATCTTTGTCACGCCTGGAGTCTTGTTTGCCCGATCTCGTTCTGATTGAGCATTGTTGCAGCGAAATGGTCATCCTGGCCCCAACATAACTTCACTGGAAAGGTGTCGTAATGTCCTGCGGGGCTTCCCTCCCCGCGATTGTTTATCCAAGCACAGCGGAGACAGAGCAGATATGGAGAACGACGGGGACGTGGGATCTCTCTGTGCTTGTTTACCCCTCTCACCATCGCGTAGACAGCGTGGGGCTGCAGCGAGCTACCGTGCCAACCACAGAGCAGTGAGGCCCTGCCAGGCGTACCTACTTACTGTCTGAGAGACATCTCCGGCCGGGCTGCTGTGTGATCTACTGCAAGAAGCATAGCTGCTGGTGCTTTTTTTCAACTCGGGAGGTTTATTTAGATGATAACTTTTATGACAAACTCTGTACTTAGGGGAAGAGTTTTGCTACCCGACCCCTAAAGGCCTGGGTCCTTTTGTTGTGTAAAACTTCGGGTCAGGTCAGGTTGAGTTCGGTCATTTTCAGAAGTCATCTGTTAAGAAAGTCCTCTATTTCTTTCTCTGCTGTACCAATAGTCTACATCCATGTGTGTCATTTGTTGTGATGCCCAGTGGAAACAGGGAGCATAGCAAATGTGTTGACAAATTTAACGTTGGTTATTGAAGAGTTGTGGCTAAAATGACAATTTTTGGTACATTGTAATATTTGGTCAGGTTGCAAAGAAAGGGGCGGGGTTCAGGTTAACCTGTTAAACCTATCGAATAGCCATTTTGTTTCATACGATTCAATCGGCCTGACATTGACTTATTTCTTGTTGTCAATCAATTTAAGGTATCGACCAAAATGAACCCAGTGCCAATACTCAAGGTACTTCAAGGTATCAAATGAAGTACTCGATTGGTATCGGTATCGCTTGAAGGGTACTGGTAATACTCAGCCTCAATTGTAAGTCTAATGGCTAAGATCAGTTTCCAGTGTGAGTAACACACCTGATCAACATGTCCGACAAGACAAGTGAGATGACATAATATGGATATTTTAAATCGTAAACATAACTGATTTCGGCTTTAAGCTCCCATTTGTTGTTGGGTGCAAACTTCAAAATTCCCAGATCTAGGACAGTGATTCCTAATTGGAACTGACTTAGACAAGACGATATCAAGAGAAAAGCATAGTAAGTGTGGTATCCCACGTTGAGGATGCTGCCCACCAGCTGAGAGCCACCAGTCAAAACTAATTTACCCAGTAGGCCCAGTTTTGCATTCCCAACTGAATGGGTCCCACCCACATCCATCTCATCACTGACATTTCTCGCATACTCCTCATTGTGACTGGAATAGTTGTTTTTCCTTGAGTGTTTTACAAGTCCCTGTGTGTGTGTGTGTGTGTGTGTGTGTGTGTGTGTGTGTGTGTGTG
Organism: Leptoclinus maculatus; assembly: GCA_032191485.1. Classification (NCBI taxonomy): domain Eukaryota; kingdom Metazoa; phylum Chordata; class Actinopteri; order Perciformes; family Stichaeidae; genus Leptoclinus; species Leptoclinus maculatus. The sequence continues at coordinate 16,362,443 of JAVDOI010000016.1, forward strand.
TGTGTGTGTGTGTGTGTGTGTGTGTGTGTGTGTGTGTGTGTGTGTGTGTGTGTGTGTGTGTGTGTGTGTGTGTGTGTGTGTGTGTGTGTGTGTGTGTGTGTGTGTGTGTGTGTTTTTAAAGAAAGAGAAGCACTTGTACTGTGATGCGAATATGAATAGGTGGGGTGAGAGAGCGTGAGGTGACCCCACCCACACCCCTCCCTTCTCTCTCTCTCTCTCTCTCTCTCTCTCTCTCTCTCTCTCTCTCTCTCTCTCTCTCTCTCTCTCTCTCTCTCTCTCTCTCTCTGTCAAGACAGGGACCGAGGGCGAGGCTGTCTCGATTCAACCCGTTTCTTTTCTTAGCACTTGTTTGGAGAAGAGTCAGCTTCAAAGGGTGTGTGTGTGTGTGTGTGTTGTCGGTGAGGGAGACACTTTATTCTGGCGATCCTCTCAAACTTTCTAAAAGCTCTTGACTCCTGGGTGAGGGGCTGCGTTGACGTCTGAACAAACGGGCCCTTTCTGTGGCAACACACACACACACACACACACACACTAGTCTGCATGTAGTGCCTGAACTGGGTCAGCTGAGCTCACGTGTGGAGAGCTAGGCACCCCCACACAAACACACAAAAACACACACCAGAGATTCTCCCCTTGGCCTGGAAAAACACTAGCAGTTTGACAACCACCATTGCTGCTGCCGGCAATATGGTCACACACACACACACACACACACGCTCACACTCACACTCAGGAGACCCACATCCAAATTGTTTCTGACATGCAAATCAACTGTGACATTCCATGCTAAGCAGTCTCACCTCACACACTCTTTCGCCCATGATACTGTGTCTGCAGCTTGCAGCATGCCACTCCCCACACGCACGCACACACACACACACACACACACACACACACACACACACACACACACACACACACACACACACACACACACACACACACACACACAACCTCAATGGTGTCACTAACCATTTGAGATGCTCAAAAGTGTTAATAAGTCCCTTAAGTCCTCATGGAAGCTGTGCGTGGATCCTACCCCACCCACAAAGTCTCTCTCTGAACACACACACACACACATACATACACACACACACGCACACACATTGACTCAGCTGGTCTGACTCACATGATCTTACACATGCGTCAGTTACGATTTTCATTGTTTGTTTGTGAGTGCAGCTTTTAGAACTCCGTCAACCTAAATGCAAATTTAAAAGGACAGTTCAGCCCAGAATTAAAAATACGTATTTTTCCTCTTAGCTGTGGTGCTATTTATCAGTCTAGATTCCTTTTTGATCAATTAATGAAATTAATAGTTTATAGGCATTATGGGAAATATGCTTATCCGCTTTCTTGACGACGATAAGAAGATACCACCCTACTGCCAGCAGCTACTTAGCTTAGCCTTAAAACTGGAAGAGGAGGGAAACTTCTAGCCTGACTAGGTTCAAAAGTTTAAAAAAAATGATATCAGCCTACCAGCACCTCTAAAAAATAGCTTAAAATATTCAATCAGTTCATTTGAATTTGTCAATAAATTTTTCTGTGGACTGAAAAAAAGAACACCAACTAGCACGCTAACTAGTTTGGCTTTACACAATCAGTCTTCCATTGGTTTTCCAGGCTGTGTTGTGTTTTGGGTGTCACCCATCATGTGTTGGTTAACAGCCTGTATGAAGTGTAACGTTGTAACAGATAGAAGGAGCAAGCGATAACTGAAGTCAGTAGTCGAGGGAGCGCCAACACCGGCGCTGTTTGACTTTGTCCACTTGTTGACGAGAGCATCGGATAAGAGTCGACAAACAGGAGATTTTATCAGCAGGAAAACAAGAATGGCGAGTGCAGTACAGTTCAGATGAGGACCGGTCTGAAGGTGCTTCGATGTTGTCTCCATATCGTGTCCTTTTTCTTGACTTTTCATAGATGGAGCCCAAGCAACTCACTCTGATTGGGTAAAGTTGTGGTGTAAAGGTCTCCTGTCAGGGTAAAGAATAAAGGTTTTAGATAAAGATTTAGCTTTGAGCAAGAAAAACACCACCTTCTGTCTGTGTCAGCGAGGTCCTCGAAGATCACATTTGTTTATTAGAGGAGGACTATGTTATCTTTTGTCTTAGTTTAGTTTCGGAGAGGTGTCAACCCAGCTCAACCTGAGGTGAAAGGTCAATATTTCAAACACTAATGGTTGGGCCAGGGGTCGAGGAAGTGGACTTGACCTTTCAACTTTTCAACCCTCGTAGTTAACAACACTCGTGGTGATCTCGATGTCAGAGGGAAGCCCCTGTACTTTAAACAGCCGGTAATGACGATAGGATGATGTGTTTGTTGGCTGTGTTAAAGGTTAATCGCACCTTTCTTCCAATAAACTACGCTGTCAGAGTGCTTTGTTTTGTTATGGTGGAAAATGCATGACTCCGGCAAGCATGACTGAGCTTAATCCAGTCCAGGCAAACAAGTCCGGACTTGTTTTGTCTATTAAAACCATGGTCTGTCAAGATCTCACAAGCCATGAAATACTATTGAAACAATTGCTGTTACTGCCAATCTGCCTTAACTGGATTCTGGAAATCCTAATATTATTATTTTTTAATAGTGTTACTATTATTACTTTTCTGAAACATTAAATAGCAGTGGGTGGTTGGCATATTTGGGGATTTGCTTCTGGAAATATGCCCTAACCGTTTGTGTTTTATACTGCACATAATTTCAAATGGTTTTTTGTGTTATGGCTTGATAGCTAAAGGAACTTTGGCCCCGTTGTAACTGTCTTGTGGAGGGTTGTTGGGTTCAGCTGGAGCTGGCATGAAAGGAGAAGAAGTAGGCCATTCTGACAGACCGAGACACACAAATAACTCTCTCACCGGGTTCTTACAGAAACATCCAACCCACTCAATCTATTCAGTCACCTGTCGGCTGTCAGCAAAACACATGCCCCCCAGTCGCTATTGTCATTTTCTGTCGGTGTATTGTTGGTAACTGAGAGATCTCTGGTAGTAGTTAGTGCAGCTTTGGGGCACCCTACTGCCGCAGAGGGGTTTTATTTTTATTTTTCTCCTCTCATATCTTCTGCCGGGGCTTTCTCCTAGAGGTGTTATTGGGGGGCTTATAATAATGCGTGCTGTAATGTGGAACGAAGAGCTTCAGGTGGGACGCAGTTGGTGGTCATCAGCCACTTAGAGTCTAGGGGAACATTTTAGGAACAAGAGGCGCAGCACTCATGTAGCCCTCAGGAGTTTCTGATAGTCTGTCCAAAGGTCCCAATCCTGTTTCCTTTCCCAGATGTCTCACAACCTGTGCACAGGTGTAAGGACCACACGCTGTGTCCAACACAATGATGGATGTGGTTGTTGGTCAGTACCAGCGACCATCTTTCTAAAAATTGAAGATGGTCCGACTGACAAGAAAGCAGTAATGTTATTAATATGTTTTAGCCTTCTTCTTCACTGTCTGTCGAATCTCAACATCATCAGCTGTTGATAGCCGTTGATGATAGATATATGGTTTTTATTTTTACAGCCCTTGAAGTTATGCAGCTGATGTTGCGTCCAACCTCATTTGGCTTATTCTGACTGCTTCGCTTAAACCTCTTAGAGGCCTCATGCTCCCCCACAATGACAAATTTAGAGTGTCCCCATCGGGGAAGCCACTGGCTATGTCCAGCTAATCCATCCCCTACTCTTCGTCCCATTTCTACCAAAGCGTTCACGGCGAGCTCCCTGTCTGGTCTGCGCAGATTGACAGGCCACGTGAAAAGGGGCGGTATTGTTGGAATCCAAACGTACGGAAGCGGATGGTGTGCTTCCCGAGCGGCCGCGCCGCCATGCAACCATCATGGGAAGCTTGAGAATAGCTCAGGCTCTCCGGGGCCCCTAAAGGCCCTGCCACTCAACCCCTGGGGGAAGCAGATGGCACATGCCCAGAGCTATTTTCAGGCTTTAGGAGGACAACTGTCCCCCTCTGTCACCCAAAATGACTAATGTTGACCGAAAGGCAAGTTCAGACCACGGTGTTTGTGGTGGCTTTTGCCCTCCTATAAGCAAAGTCACGGCTTTGATTGTGAACTTGTTCAATGGAGAGTACTAGTAATGGAGTAGTTTTGGGATATTCTTGTTTTTTTGCGCAACCTAAAGCTACTAGGTCGAGGGGCACTGTATACTTTAGAGCTATCAGGGGTTCTGTCAAGGACATTTAAGACGGCCAGACATTTGGCCTGAAACGCTGTAATTCGGTCGGAGGACTAACAAACAGTCCACCCACACGTTTACCAATACACGTGATAAGAGAGTTAAAAACCCCTCAGTGAGGGGACACAACGCTGGATCTGGTTTCCTCGCGTCGGAAAGAGCAAAGATAATGTGAGACGAGTCCGTGTCACACACATTCACGTGTTCAAACAAACGCTTGTATGCGAATGTATGGGCTTGTTGCACTCCATTTGCCCTCGAGTCCTACCGTTGCCTGGATTCTGACTGGCTGAGAGGAGTGTGGAAATCCACATCTGTGGCCCTGCAGGGTGGCCTCCCCCCTCGTCCTCCCCCTACCCTGCCTCTCTGTTTTTTTCGACCAGGTCTCACTGCTAGTTCCACTCTTGTTTGCGTGTCAGGAAGATACCCCCCCCCTTCCTTTGCCGTCCCCCACGATCTGTTTTCTGCAGCCAAATTTGGAAACATTTGACACGTCGTCTTGTTTGTGCCACACTTGCTTGCAACATGCAGCCGGGCCGGCCTCTCAAAGTCCACGTTACGTATGGAGACGCATGCACTAAGCAAGATCTCGGTTGCAGTTGTCCCCCTCGACCTTAAGCCCCACCCCCACCCCGGTGTCAACGTCGCTGGGCCCACGAGGGCTGTGTATTTGCCAAACATCGATGTGTATCTGAGTGAATGTGTTGCTTCACCTTGCCTCTCCTTTATGACTCTAGGTAGGTGGCTTGCCTGGCTACGTGTTGAGTAAAAAGCTGGTGTAGGCAGATTTTGACAGAGGGCCCTAATCTGAAGTGGTTAGGGATCAAGGGTGTGCCTCTGCGGCTGCCACTGCAAATGATGTTGACAGTGAGACTGCAGTGTGTTTTGTCCTAAACCAGGTAGGCTATTTCTGCCTCGGCTCAAGTGCTAATTTTTTCTTGTTGGCGCCTGTGCAAATGGTATGATGGCGACAGAGACAACCAGGAAGACGTCCGTTTAGTCGTCCCACACCGTACCCTCTCCCCGCAAAAGCCCTGACAGATGGGCCCTTGTAGAACGCACACGTTGCCACCGCAGCAGAATGCTCGCTCTGTTGAATTCCTAGCTTCATAGCTGCCTTTGTGTGTGTGTGTGTGTGTGTGTGTGTGTGTGTATATGAAATATGCGACAACAAAGGAATGCATGTTTCCACCTTTTTTCCCACTTTCTTTTTGCTGCTGTCTGTGGTCGTCCTTTGTGCCATTGTATCACATTGAGTAAATTTGGTGTTTATTCATTTCATGTTCAACATTTCATCATGGCTGCCGACGGTAGAATGGAAATATAATGTCTATCAACAGGGCGGCTTTTATCGCCGATTTCCATGTTTTCCCTCTTTTGTAAAATCATTTCTTTTCTTTTTTTCTTTCTTCGACAGGACGCATGGGCCTGAACTTTCATCATCCCGGAGCGGAGCACATAATGCCATTGAACAGTAAGTCACATTTTATTGTCGTGGCTATCATCTTATTCTCCGTCTGGAATTCATCAATTGTCTCAGTTTTACTGATAAAAGTGCTGCAGGAGCTTTTTGTCCTTTTTAAAGGATTAAAAGGGAGACACTCCAGGTAAATAGGGTGAAATATTGTGAATACTTACATTGAGGCAAAAAAATGTGTATTACATGTTTTCTGAAAATCTGTGTTTAGATATGCAAATTAGGCAATTGTGTTAATTTGCTTACATATCTAGAACATAAATTAGAATATTGGATAAAGCAGTTTCATTTTGTTGACCTATTCGAGTCAAAGGTTTTTACAGGGGGAATTTTGGATATCTGGATATAGGAGTAACATTTTATATAAATCAGGCTATGAATGATGTAAAAACCTTTCTGTAAAACCCTTCAGAATATAGATAAACAAAGTGGTAAAATAAACACCCAAATGTGTATTTTGGATGTTTTTCCCTAGCCTGAAGCAAAAATCTCAAAATGTACCAGTGCATGAAAGCCAATGTTTTTGCCTTGGGTGTCTCACCTTAAGAACGGGAGTATTGTTGTTTTCATTTAACCCATATACCCCCTAAACCACAGTGGCCCATCTACCCTCTTTCCTAATGTCTGGATTACCTGACACCATAAACCTAGGACAGACTTCTAAGCACTGGGGCAAAGCCCAGATGACCTGTGAATAGCGCTTCCAAAAATACCCCATCATGTAAAACTAGATCCCCCCCGGTGTCCCACCAGCCGGCAGATGACCAACGGTGACGGGAGACAAGCCAGAGACAGGAATCAGGTCTTTAATCCCACATGCGGCTACATGGATGCCACAAGGTTTTTCAGCCCAGGCGCTGCCATTCCGAGTGCTCTGTATTTGTTGAATATGAATATATGAATATCAGGGACATGATTTGTTAGTGTCCCGGAGGCCTGTGATTTGTTTTTGGCCATGCCCTTTAGTTCTTTTAGAGGCAGTCATGTTTCCCATCTTTTGGTTCAAAGCTCAGAAAAATACGGTCGTCTGGACTGACTGGTGATCAGACCAAACCAGCGAAGCCCTAGTTTCGTCTCTGGACATGTTCAGTCGGGTATAAAAACTGATAATTCAGAGGACATGTAGCATATGAATTTGGTGAATCGATTTCTACCGTCACATCTTGACAATCCTTTGGTCATTTTGCTCCTTTCATCGCGCGTATCCTCGGAGAACGTGTCCCGGATTGACGTTAAACTGTCGTGTCATGGGATTACACTCAGATCTTCCAAGTCAGTCAGAAGCGTCTCTCCACGCCGTGGCCTGTGATGGGTGTAGACGGGGAAGCTTTGGTTTAAAACTTGAAAGTGTTTCTCCTTCATTTCGTCCCATTAGCTTCGAACCTGTAAGGGCCTCCGCTTTCCCCGGATGGTTTGAGCACTTGAAGTGACGAAGAAAGGGTGTTAATAAAAGGAGTTGGTAAGCGCAGGTCCTCTAGTCAGATTTATTGGTGTTGTTCACTCGACAGCTTAGTGGAAGTGTCTTCGGCTTTGAAGCGGAGCAGGGAGACCTCAAACTCATCGTGCCCAAAGGAATCACTTTCAAACGCGCAGTTTTCCCTTTCCTCCTCTCCCTCGTGGGTTGAGTTCTCTCTCACTGAGGCTTCTGACGGCTTCCCACGTAACGTTTTCTTCATTTTGCCCTGGTTGCTAGGTGACTTTGTTTCTGCCAAGGCCAGACGGCGAGAGGGCAAAGCTGAAGAGAGGCTGCCCAGGGTTTGGATTGGAGAAACAGATCTTTTTAATGAAAACATAGCAAGGGAGAAGAAGAGGCTCAGAGACAATATATTCCCCGAGAGAAGCCAGAGGGGCAAGTCACACAATGGGGCTCTCACAATGCAAAGGCCTATATTGGTTTTTTGAGGCGATGAGTCTGCTTCGTGACTGATGCGTTTAGAGGAGCAAGAGGATCTGTTTTGTAACGCTGTTACCCTCTCCTGCTGTTTGCTTGAATTTGCCCCGTTTTAAGTCACATTTTGCCTCCCGGGTGGCAATTTGGGCACGGCAGATTCAAATTGAGCTTGAGGTGGGAAGATTTTCAGAGATCAGAGACAAACACTCAAACGCAATCCTGAAACGAGATGTGGTGTTTTTGCACATAAAACTTCCAGCTACACTGAGCGTGGACGTTTATTGCTGATCTCGGAAAAAGTGGTATAAATCTCAGTGGATGCCGTTTGCATGGTTGCCATGGAAATAGCTCAGTCGTCATCACAAAACCTAAATAGTGAAAATATAGTCATGAGATATCAGGTGGTTGCATATGGTTGGAAGACTGAGATGCACAGAAAGCGGGAAAAACAATGGGAAACAATGTAGCTCCTTTTGACAAAGACAATCTGAACTCAAGGTCCATTTACAGACCTTTTGACAGCATCTCATAGTCTTCCTCAGCAGATGGAGATAGCTCAGTATTCATGGACCTCAGGTCACGTGATAACAGTTGGTTTTGCATGGAGAGGACCATGAAATGTGGTTGAAAAAAAGCTAGTAAGCTTTGCGCAGTTATCTTTACTTCTTTAGTTGTGACACAAGAGTTAAAAATCTAAGATAAAAGATAAGGGGGAGATCATTTTGACAGCTCTCACGTGTGACCAGCTGATTAGATATAAGCGGTCACAACGCTGTCCCGTCCCCTCCTATCTGCATGCTATCCTCCCTCCTCAGAGCCCCGAGGCTGCCACCCTTTCCTCTCCTGTGGGAAGTTTCCACTCGCACCTGGCCTGCCGTACCTGACCTGAGAGCAGCGTTTTAATATTCCACCGAGGCCATGATAATGACTAACCTGCACCACCCTCGGCCCTTTATGCACTCTGCTCCATGGCCTCATTTTGTGGATATGCATAGAAGATAATCATGAGCGCCAGCTATTTGTGGGTTCATTAAACCGAGATTATGATCTCGGTCCGCGGGGCGTCGCGTTATGCCCCTAAATACCTGAGCCATTTCCGTGGCTAAGCCTCGCCTATCACGCCGCACTCCCCCAACATCTGCACAAGTCTGTTTGCCAAAGCAGGTGCAGCAGGTTTACTGCGGGCTGCCGTGATAATCGCCCTCCTCCCGTTGTCGAAGCTCAGGCGGGGCCATCTGTGGTTTCTCCGTTGCCTTAGAGATGTTCCTGGCTTTTGGTTTATTTCCACGAAACCCATGTCTCTGTATCTCTTTCCTCCCCTTGTTCCTGCCCCAACCCTCTCTGTCTCTCTCCTTGTGTTTCTCCTTCCCCCACTGTGCTGACAAGCAGCCCGGAGCTATGGCCGCAGAAGAGGTAACGTGTGGCACTTTCTCTGGGGTTCTGCTTGCCATGCCGGCCACGTCTCTCTCTCTCTCTCTCTCTCTCTCTCTCTCTCTCCGAGGCTGGGGGGCGGGGGCCGGGGGTCACTATCTGCTATCATCTGTGCTGTGATTGAATGAAATCATATTCATTTCGACACGCAGTTTTTCCATGTTGTGCGTTTGAATCAACATGGGGCAAGGGTCACCCAAATCTGTCTATGTGAATCTTGGATGGTGAGAGGAGAAAAAAAAAAGAAGAATAATCTGGTTGCCAATTTTCTTTGGCAATGTGTGCTTCTAAAAAACACAATCAACACATCTGACCTGATTCGGCACAAGAGGGATCTCATGTCTCCAGCGTCAGTGACGCAGCCACCAAATCAAACACTAAACCTTTTCAAATACTGTCACATGTTTAGCTCGAGTGCTGCCAAAATGAATCTGGAGGGGTTTCATGACGCTGACTCAGAAGGGATTCATCATCTGAATGGCAGAGACGGGTGCTTCCGACGTGGCTCATCTCTGATTTGATGTGCTTTTTTGGGGGGGGGGACTAATTCTGTCTTTCCTCAACAAGGAGGAAAAGCTGCTGTGTGACGTTTGTAAGGTCGCTAGGCTGCGGTTATACTGTGTGTTACAGATGCCGTAGACAGTTCTTTACAGCGTAAAAATGTAATAACCTTCCACATTTATCAACCCTGCTAAAGAAAGAGAGACACATGTGGTTCCACTGCACATTACGTTTGGACTCTGCACCAGTGGAAGCCTCCCAGTGGGGGACCTATTTTGTTCAGATTTCCACAGACGTAATGTGTCCGATAAGGAGAGAATACATTAAAATGTCAAAAGTCCCTCCATTTTCAATATGTGCTGCAGTTCAGCATGTTGAGGACTGGTATTTTAATTAGGATTAGGAGCAGGAGCCACCGTAATTTGATCTACAGCATTGGCAAAAGTACGCAGACACCGAGATATTACACGCATACATACGATCGTTAAACGTCTTCTCGACTTTGGAACCTGGGAATCTTTTTACATTCATGGGTGTCCACATACTTTTGGCCATATGGTGTTTTCTTTTTTTTTATGGGTCCCTCTTTTAAAATAATAACATAATTTCAATTTGGGGAAAAGAAAAGATTTTCAATTGGCATCGTAGTTTTGTACCAAATTGAAAATATGATCACGGAAACACACGATCATCGCACTTTGTTGACAGACTGAGTTTAGTCAGAATTCTGAGGGTAATCTCAAACTGATTCTGCTACATTAATGATTTCCAGATGTGATTAATTCATTAATTCATCTCTCCCCCCCTCCCTCCCCCCCTTTTTTTGTCTTCCTGGTGTCCTTCTCTTCCCTACTCCTCCCAGGTCGTTCCTGTCTCTTCCCCTTTGAAGACGGTTTCCTCGACGACGGTCACGGTGACCCATCCTTGACCCCGGGCCTGAACTCGCCCACCCGCTGTCAGAACGGAGAGAGGATGGAGCGCTACTCCAGGAAGGTCTTTGTCGGAGGCCTCCCCCCTGACATAGACGAAGGTAAACAAAGGATTCTTTATCATCTACTGAACTTCAAGCTCTTTTTCAGCACCTCCCTGCTGCAGGTATTATGATACATAATGTATCGTACATTCACTGGAAGCCTTCCAGTGCAGCCTTTGTCTTTGGCTGTTTGCCACTAACGGTCACACTGAAGTGTTTAAGGCCTGTTTAAGGGCACCTTGACACTCCTTGTTGATGATATTCATTTTACACACTATTGAGTCACAATAAATGTCTGTTTTAAAGCCTGGGTTTGCCGCACAGTTTCAAGTTCTTACACCAATGACCCCGAACCAAAGAACAGATTTTTAAGAGGTTATCATAAAGGAATAGTTCAGGAAAGATTTTAGGAATGACGCTTATTCACTTTGTTGCCGAGAGTTAAATGAGAAGATTTGATACCACTCTCGCATGTGTGCATCAAAAATGAAGCTGCCGCCAGCAGCTGGTTAGCTTAGCTTAGCACAAAGATTGGTCTGGCACAGAACCCCCCTGTAACATGACAACACGTCATTTCTGCCCTGCACTTGTATGGATTAAACAAACAAGACATTTTGTTACATTTGGACAGAGCCAGGTTAGCCGTTTCTCCCTTGTTTCCAGTCTTTGTGCTAAGCTAAGCTAACCAGCTGCAGGCAGGAAACTCCCATTTACTGTACAGACGTGAGTGGTATTGATCTTCTCGTCTAGCTCCCAGCAAGTAAGCGAATAAGTGTATTTCCTAAGATTTTGTGGAACCTTGACAGTCCTTGTTGGCGATATTCATTTGAAATAGCCTCCATATATCACTGGGTTTGCTGTAAAATTTGAAACTTAAACACCAGTGAGTCCAAACCAAAACCCAGACTTTTGATAGTTTGTCAAAGTGAAAATGTCATTTGTTGTCCAGACCAGAGCCAAATCACAGTAACTTCTGCTTTTATACGCCTCAGAGAAATGTCCATATAGCTTTAAGTTTTTAAAGCTTTTTTGCTCTGTTTTTTTAACCCTCACAATCTGTATATTTACAAACCGTTTGACTTGCTTTGGTGTTACGTCTGTGACCAGTTACGTCATGGACCTGTAAGAGTTTACCGTTAATATGAAGTGTTTACTTCCACGTGTGTCTACGCCCGTTGCACAAGCACATGATCCACAATACGTGCCCTTAGCTGGCTGAAATATTCATGAGTTTCCACAGCACGAGTCAGCCCAGTGCGGACTGGATGTGCACCGGCCTGCGTTCCTGTTTAATGCAGTGGCCACTGCAGCAGGAAGGAACACGGCAAAAAATAGAAACCCGTGGCTGTCTCAGCGCTTAGTGTGTGGCTCTGTGTGGAGTCCGTCACATGCATATTACATGATGGCATCTTATCATTTCATGAAAGTAACATTCAAGTCATTTTATTTTCTTCTGTTTTCTTCAATTTCACAGATGAAATCACCAACAGTTTCCGTCGCTATGGGCACCTGGTGGTCGACTGGCCCCACAAAGCTGAGAGCAAATCCTACTTCCCACCTAAAGGTAACAACAGTTTCTCAGAGCGTAATCTGTATTATTTTCCCATCTGACATCAAAGTCTACACCAATAAATATCACCTCGGGTGCGTCGCCATTTTAGAGATTTGTAAAGAGTCATGTTACCCAGAATTTCGTGGCTCCTGCTGGGCGAGCATGGAGGTGTCTGTTTATCTGAGCGACCCCCTGCAGTCATCTCCCAGAAACACACACGCAGTATAGGATGACTCCATAACCGGCCACCAAGAGTTCCGACCCGAGAGCTGTTTGCTTGAATGAGTACCTGAGGAGCGTGATAGTTTTCCTCCGTTCTGCGCAGCCTCTCGGGTGTCTTTTTTTTTCCGGCAGGTGATCAGAGCAGCACCGCCCTCTTCCAAGCCTCCACATCACTCCTTCTGGCCCGGGAGCTGCTGTGTGTCATATTAGGAAATCTATTAAAGACGCTCTGGAAATAACTGACATTCCATAGGCAGATGGTAATACGCTGCATCTGGAGGACCTGTGGAAATCTCTGCCAGTTTCTCCCCCACGCTCATTTTTCAACATCCCTTTTTTTTTTTTTAGCTCGGGAGGATTATTTTGAATAGGCTTGTCTCTACTAATATCCAAAGCCAGGAGGAAAAATGCAGCATCCTTTTAGGGGAATGAATGAGACGCCGCCATGTAAGGGGCGGAGACACGCGGGACTAGTGATCTGTGTAGAATTCATCTAGCACTCAAATTTAAAAACCCCTCCCCACTCCAAAAGTCAGAGGGAACCTGTGAAAATATCCTGTTTAGAACACACTCTCCATATTAACTGGCAAGGGAGCTTGGGCAGATGCCTGGTGACTGAGGTACTTAGCACTAATAGCTTCGGGGTCGAGAGCAAGTGCACATCCGCATGTGTGGTTGCGAGTGCGTCCTACCGCCGCACGGACTGTATGACGGCTGATTTACAGATGGGGGATTCGCATCAAGAGGTCACCGGCCTCTCTCCGTGTTAAACGTCCTTCCGAGCACGACCCGAATGGAAGATGGTTGTCACTTTCCGTCCTGCTTCGCATTAGATGTGCGTCTGTGCAGTTCCGAAAGTGTTTTGGTTTAGGGGTGACTCATATTGTGGCTTAGTCCGACTTCAGGGGAAGGCGAGCACTCATTCAGCGCATGGAAAGAACTGGCGACTTAGAGAGGAAGTAGGAACGGGGATTAACTAACTTTGCTTAATGCTCTTGTGTTTTCACAACTCCTAAATTGTATTGTAATTTTCCCCTGATTATTCTATTCAGATTGACCGCTTACATACACCGTCGTGCAATCTTTGGAACTAGAGGTGATATCAAGACAATTGCAGGGCTGAAGGGAAGAGTCACCTTTTTATTTTGGCAGAGAAAGAGAGGGTCTTGTCTTTGCTCATTCAAGATATATTTTATTATATTCCTTTGCAAGATGTATGGTTTGTTTTTTTAAGGCCTCTAACTTTACTGGTTTGGTTCACTCTCACGCCTCTCATCAAGCTTGTTTCCAGTCACAGCAGGCAGCTGTGGAGCATCAAATTGCTAAAGAGCTAGATATTTCCCTCAGGATATGGTGGAGACCAAAACCGAGCTAAAAAAGCAATGCACTTGTGGCCAGAAACAGGAAGTAAATGCTACTCTGTGTCTGCTGGATGTGTAAACAGGCAACTGCTTGAAACATTTATGAGAAGATTATACGTCGATGTTGTATTGACAGCTTGTTCCAATGCCCCCAAGTGGTAAAAAAAACCAAAACGTTTAATGCTGCTTTAAAATTATACCAGTAAACAATATCATATAGCGCACCCCTATTTGATGCTGCTTTCTTCGGTCAGCTCATTTAGCTCATTTAGGCCCCAATAAGCTCTGGTCACTCCGGTGCTGTCGCTCACACCCTCTGTGTTGCTGCCAATGAGCTTGAAATGCGAGGGAGCTATTTCTGTCCGTGATTGGGGATAGAGGGGGGAGGGGGAGGGGGAGGTGATGCTGTCAGTACGCCGTAGCCTGGGAGCTATAAGCTGCTACAAATGCTAATGCCCATGTCATGCTGCAATAACAGTGTGTCACACTTGGTTGAAGGCTTCAGAAGGTTACAACTGAAGATTGCTTTTGACCCCAACCAGTCATTATCAGCTTTTGTAGTATTTTTTTCATATAACACGGTTGCAGCAAAGGCTCAAATAATGGCGGCGGAGAAGTGCTGCAGTGGCAGCAATCACAGTATTGCATCTTACTGCATTACTCCGGCCTCGATTCATCTTCTCACTCTCATGCAGGGCTTATATCCAGTGAGTGACTTCTTCAAATTGAGATGATTCGTGACGCTTGATTTCCCTCCTCCTCCACTCTATCACTGACTGCTCTCCAATTGCTCCAAAGCCTCGGGGCCTGTTTGTTTTTAGGAAAGCAGATGTTTGTGTCTCCCTCCATCCGTCCTACCAAGATGCCTTATCCCTCTTCTTCTGCTGTCAGCAGTCGGTCTGTTTACATTTTGTGGCAGAGTTACAGCCCCCTGCGGATTTCTCTCTCTCGTTTTGGCTTCATCTATGCTTTCCCTGAAACCTCCAATTTGTAGATTTAGTTCTCTGGTTTGCTCCCATGCTTCTCTGACGGCGAGTGGCCGATTTATTTCTCAATCATTCTGGTCACTGGGACCAAACATGTCTGTGTCCTCGTCGCCTACGTGAAATAAATCTGCAGATGCATGTAAGAGTGTGAAAAAGATAAGCCTGGATTTGAATGCCGCTATTAAATCCAGAGAGATGCACCTTGTGACTGTGCTCACTCCGTTTATCGAGTCATCGTGGATTGGATTTCAGCAAAGTCAACGCAACATCCAGTTGATGAAGTAATGGAGAGAATAGGATAGCAATGTGGTACGTGGATGAAGTCAAGTATCAGGTAGCACCAGACAGGTAGCAATGCATTACTTTCACTCAGCTGTGTATTTTTAGACCATTGAGACCATCTGGGTTCATAACTCAAAAGTTATCGAGAGCATTTTCTGGGAGCTGCTTTGCTTTGAACTCTGACACATTGTATCTGGATTTCATGATGTGGAAAGCACTTAAAGGGATCATTTGACACGTATTCACTTCATTGCCGAGAGTTAGCTGAGAGGATCGATGCCACTCTCGTGTCTGTACAGTAAATAAGTTACCATCAGCAACAAATTAGCTTAGCACAAAGACTGGAAACGACGGATGACGTGTTAATTGGTGAGCTTTAGAGGAACTGC
This sequence comes from Leptoclinus maculatus, assembly GCA_032191485.1. NCBI lineage: Eukaryota > Metazoa > Chordata > Actinopteri > Perciformes > Stichaeidae > Leptoclinus > Leptoclinus maculatus. The sequence continues at coordinate 16,377,692 of JAVDOI010000016.1, forward strand.
GAGCCAGATGTTCTGACCTGTGGAGATAGCCAGGCTTGTTGTCTTCCCCCTGTTTCCAGTCTTAATGCTATGCTAAGCTAACTGTCTTCATATTGAACATACAAAATATCTCTTCTAACTCCTGGCATGAGAGTGAATAAGTGTTATTCCCAAAATGTCAAACTATTCCACTAAAGGTAAAGTGTGTAGTATTTAGGGGTATCTATTGCTAGAAGTTTTCCTACACCTTTGCCCAACGGGAAAAGTTTCAGTTGGTTGCAATCTGCAACCTCACCGCTAGATGCCGCCAGATCCTACACACTGTACCTTCGAGGGAATCATTTGACGCTTATTCACTTCATTGAAGAGAGTTAGCTAAGGCGGGCATCGATACCACTATCATGTCTGTATGGTTATTATGAAGCTACCATACAGCAGCTAGTTAGCTTAGCACAACAACTGGAAACGGCGGAACAGCTAGCTAGCTATAAGGATAAGGTTTAGTGAGCTTTAGAAGCCAAATGTTGTTTCCTTTTAACAGAGTCAGGCTAGTTGTTTCCACCTGTTCTCAGTCCTAATGCTATGCTAAGCTAACTGGCTTCATATTGAATATACGGAATGAAAGTGTCTCTTCTAACTGTTGGCAAGAAAGTGTATTTCCTAAAATGTCAAACTATTCCATTAATACCCATTAATTAAGCCTAGCCTAATGCTGTTTTTAGGTAGCAATTAGCTGGTTAAGTCATTGCAGTTAGGGACTTAAGTGTCTTTGCTTTTATGGAAATTTGACAAATAGTCGTCAGATTGCTGTTGATGTAACCTTCCATCTCCTCATGAGTCAAACTGCTGGCCCCCGTGACAGGAAAGACTGTCCTGCATGAGGTCACTGGTTTGTCTGCGTGACCCGTGAGGCACTCTGCCTATCGTTTGTCTGTAAAACAGCGCTCTGAGGCTGGAAAATGCTGCGGGTGTGCGTATTCCCTTCCTCCCTGGACAGTGCGGGGAGCTCAGAAGCAAAGCCCTATAAATCTCAGGCACGAGCCACTGCAGATCTGCGCTTTCCTCCCGTGGTGTAAGCCTCTGCACTGCGCAAGGCTGATGGAAAAAGACAGATCCTCAGCACCATTCAGACTAAATATGAGAGCATTAAAGCGACATTAGAGCCTAGTGGAATCTGGGCCATGTTCGTTCTACTATGTGCACGCCGACCGCGCTGAGTATCCGTGTTCTTCAGGCTTCCGATCGTGATGGGACAAAAGCAGAAAACGATAGGCGACATTATGTTGTTCAAAATGTATCTGTAATGCAGTGTATTTTCATGCCAGAGGCCAATACAGAGGCCTACTTCTAGGATTGTAAAAGTATGTTTTGAATCCCAATAACACTGATTTCTATTAAAGACATGAAGTTTGCCTTAAAGTATGGCATCTTGTGACAGGTCTGAGGGATGTGATAGAAGTAAACAAGGGGCCTTTACGGTTCCTTTTCTGTGAAATCGATTGCAGCTCATGGAAAAGGCTTGTGTCCTGCTCCCCATGCCCCCCCGTGTAACTCCCTGCCTTTACAGTATGGCACTCATTCACGCTCCTTCTCTGCCTACCTTTTCTCACTTTCCTCTCCTCTCTTTCCATTTGTCTCACTCCTCTCCCCCTCCTTCCTTTCCCCTCTCTCTCTCTCTCTCTCTCTCTCTCTCTCCTGCCCTGGGTCACGGAACACGTTGTTCCCTCCTTCAGACTGTATGAGCTGCTGGCTAGCTCTGCCTTTTCATGCTGTTTTTTGTGTGTGCGTGTGTGCGTTTGTGCGCAAGACTGCAGTTGTTTTTTTCTCTGAGGGGGGATGTCAGTGCTAAACCACATGATTTCTCCCAATGACAAACCCTCTTTATGTAACCCAGCGACACAGAGACAGGGGTCTTATGTCGGGGTGATGGCGCGGCACGTGGAGAACGATGACAATGCATAAAATCCTCTTTTTGTCGAGTCTAATTCTGTTTTGTTTTTTTTGCGGCTGGTCCAGAGGGGAGTTGGCTCTGCCTTGACCAATTACAAGAATACAGAGATTAAGCGGGTCACTTAAAGCAGCTGATTGCAATTAGTTTGGTGTTGTGAATATTTTATGTTGGGCTCGCGATGGTACAGCTCGTTATTAGAGAAAACATCACAGCCCCGCCGAGGTTTATTAGCCGAGGTTACTTGACTCTACAAGGCTGATGATAACAACCGCTAAAAACTTTTAATTAGTAAGAGCCTCTGTGGTTACTTTGCATAACACTAGCTGCAAACAATCATGTTAGCATGGAGCAAAATTATGATATTAATCCAAAAGGGACACGCGGATAATTATGGCGTCTGTGTTGCCATCACTTCATCAGTCCTCTCGAGGACACACAGACCTGCTTCTCCATTCTTACTGCCTTTTCTTTTCTTACTATCATTGTTGCCATTATTCTAATACTTTTTTGATTCTGTTGTTGGCACATTAATTGACCATGGGGACCTTGCGAAGTACTTAGCAGCCTATTAAATGAGGTAATTATGGTGATCATTTTTTATTTCACGCCGTAAATAGACTTTTTTTTTTTCTTATTTATGTTGGCACTACTTACTGAAATCTATATCCATTGCAAAGAAGTGAATGTGTGGCTCAAGCAGAGCACATTCTTGGAAACACGGATGTTCATTTTAATATTATTGTTTCTAATTTTTGCTTTTCTCCGCAACCAGAGTTCCATCAGCTATAAAAAGGTTTTTGATGTATTCCTTTTAGAGCTGAAAGCAACAATGATTGTTTTTTTACTGTCTACTAATTATTATTGATTCATAGATTAGTTGTCAGATAATAGCGAAAAATGCCAATTATAATTTCCCAAAGGAACGTCCCCCAGTTGCTCTTTTATACGAAAAACTTGTTTCAAAACCCAGAGATGGTGAGTTTACCGTCATATATGACAAAGAAAAGCAACAAATTGTCACATTTTGAGAGGCTGGAACCAGTTCATGAGCAAATAAGCAAAGCAATCAAACAAGAGTAGTTGCTGATATATTTTATCCACTAATCAACTGACTCAAAGTTTAAGCTCTAGTTCAATGAAGTTTCCTGTTGCATATTTGTCCACTGATCTGTGCACATGCGCGGTTCCATTACACCTCAAAGTCATCAGGTTGTAGCACCGAGGCTCGACATGCCGCACGGTGACGCAAATGTCAGAAAGACGCGCGTCACGTCATTGTGAGGGACGCGTCGCATGCATCGGGACACGCGTCACGCACGCCTGCTTTTTTCCACTCCACCTTTTGATGCACACTGACTGGGTCTGCCGAGTTTTTTCTTTCTCTCCTTTGCCCAACATTGAAACATGACTGTTGCACATTCCTCTTTGCAGTCATCTACATTTGTCTGTTTAAGTGCATCTGTGTGTGTGTGTGTGTGTGCGTGTGTGTGTGTGTGTGTGTGTGTGTGTGTGTGCGTGTGTGTGTGTGTGTGGCTTCTGTAGTAGTCTCGAGAAAGAGAGAGAGACTGACTACTACAAACGAAGACGTGATTGGAAGTTGGAGACAGAGTGTACTCCAGTAGAGGTCTCTGGACCTGCATGCGTGATTGCGTCCACTTGTGCAATATCTACCAGTCCCACTTTGCTCCGCTCGGACGGCAGCTCATATTCCCCTGACTCATGGGGGCCACAGGTGGTGCTGGGCTTCTGCTAACATTAGCAATGCACTCATAATTCACAACCTATCGAAAAGACGCCTGCGTGCACCAATATCTGCTGCTTTTCGACGGAGTTGCAAATCTATTCACCTTTGTCTCTTTAGGCCAAAGTGTTTGGTTTTTATTATATTAGGTTGTCAAAAAGTGGCTCTTTTTTCCTTTCTCGGTATAAATCAGATCCCCTTTGCTCGCCTGACCCCTGTAGCATTGTGTGATGGATGTACCCCCTTTTTTTGTTTTTATCCCTCCCGAAACAGCTTAATAGCTCTGACCTTGGATAAGGTCTCTGCTCTCAACGCTAAATAATTCAACAGTACAGAGTGACTGTCTGAATTGCTCTCGGCCTCGCAGAGACTTCACCAAAACTCTCTCTATCTGAGCCCACTCTCGGGGGCAGATATGTGAGGCTGGGTCGATTTTGCACGGTTCTTTCAGAAGTGGAGCACTCTTAGTCATTTAATCTGAAGCAGAGCCGACAGCGAGGTGCCGGCTAGAGAGAGTCTTACGGAGGCAAATGAGGACGGAGAGGAGCGGGCCACAAGGTTGTCTGCCTGCGTCGGAAAACTGTGATTAATTACATGGAGAAAAAATGTATGGGGGCTCGGTCATGGGATTGTGACTTAAAAGAATACTCAAATGTTTTTGGATTGTTGCCCAGAGGACAAAGTTTAAAGCATCATGGTCACAGGGTATGTTATATATATATATATTTATATATATTTCATATATTTTTTCTCTAAAATCCCCCTTTGTTCTTCTCTCCAGGCTACGCCTTCCTGCTCTTCCAGGAAGAGACTTCTGTCCAGGCCTTGATCGACGCCTGCATCGAGGAGGACGGCAAGCTCTACCTGTGTGTGTCCAGTCCCACCATCAAAGACAAACCGGTAGGTGTCAGACATTCACAGTGTGGTAGAATAGATTTATGTCTTCGCATGTGTCCCCCCCCCACACCCCCACCTGTCCTAAACTACAGTTCTCTCTCGGACACAATTTATTCTTCAAGTAATTAGAGGCTGAGGTTGTACTTGCGCATGTTGGTGCTATGAGCTAAATGCTAACGTCAGACCGCTAACCTGCTTGCACTGATGGTGCTAGCATTTTCATGTTCTGCGAGTATAATGTTAATCGTGTTATTTTAGCATGTTAGCATGCTAATATTTGTTAATTAGTGCCAAACAAAAAGCACAGTCGAGGCTAATGGGACACGTCATTGGACAAATTGGAATTTTGACAAGTCATGGGATCATTAGGATTCATCCTCTGGGAACCCTGAATGTTTGTGCAGTGGCAAAAATAAACAACACATGTTGCCTTCTAATATACCATATTTTGTCCTCCTTTGTCATGCAGGTCCAGATCCGTCCCTGGAATCTGAGCGACAGTGACTTTGTCATGGATGGCTCCCAGCCTCTGGACCCCCGCAAGACCATCTTTGTAGGGGGGGTGCCGCGGCCCCTGCGCGCAGGTAACGTACTTATAGGAATGGGATATCTTTTTTTTTTTAGCCTCTAAATTGGCTTCATAACGTCAGCTGGCACGGCGCACGGAGGCCGGAGGCTATAATGAAAGTTCTCCCTGTGAGAAAGCAATCCTCTACTCGGGTTTCCAGGAAGCGGGCCAAGTGGTCGTCATGTTAAGAATTCATGGTGTAATGGAAGGCTCAGGCTTTCTGTTCTTGGGATAAACATCGCTGGCTGGTCTGCAATGTGACCCCTACTAATTATACCAGCAGTTCACCCTGCTGAATAGTGCAGTAGGGTGGTTTTTGTTTTGTTTTTTTGCATCACTTAATAACAGCGTCAATCACAAAAGTTAAACCTCTCGCTTAGTTTTGAAGGCTTTCAGGTTTGAGGGGGAAAAAAGAAATACCAAAAGGGTCTTTAACTTGCACACAAACTCCTGGCTGCAGCACTAATCGCCTCTCTCCCTCATCTTTTTCCTTCCCCTCCAGTGGAGCTGGCTATGATCATGGACCGGCTGTACGGAGGCGTTTGCTACGCCGGCATCGACACCGACCCCGAGCTTAAGTACCCGAAGGGTGCTGGCCGCGTGGCCTTCTCCAATCAGCAGAGCTACATCGCCGCCATCAGCGCTCGCTTCGTTCAGCTGCAGCACAACGACATCGACAAAAGGGTGAGCGAGTTCACGCGCCTCCCCTCACAGCATCCGTCCTCTGAGAGAAAGCAGCGTCTCTACCGCAGCTTAGGGTTGCTGTTTTTTGTTTTTTTTCCGCAGTCATTCCTATAGCACACGCTGCAGAGCTGCTCTCCCGTGTAGCCAGAGCTTTCATTACTGCCGGCTTTTCAGACTCAGCACAGCCCGCAATAACGGAAGGCCAGGCCCCGGCCGCGCAATAACTACGGCCTTTGGCTGCCGGAGTCCCGACAGATGTTTTCAAGTTGCAGACACATAGGGTTGCTTTAATTATAGTAGCTCCCTATACATGTATATCCACTCGGGGCTGTGCTGCAGACGGGTTATTTTAGGCACGCCGGCCAATTGGCAGCGGCACAGATCGTGACCAAGAGAGACTGGTCGTCAGCCAGGAAGCCGAGCCTCTGTCGGGCGGGGCAGTCCACCCCACCTCGGCTATCAACGTCAATCTCCAGCGGGAGAGTTTAGGGTGTCTGTATTATGGGAGTTTGACAAGTTAAAGAACATTTATGAAGGCAACAAAGGGTTTGGTAAACAACACGCTTTTAAAGAATCTATATCCGTTGCAGAAGGGGAGCACATCCTTGAGAATAGTTGTGGCATGGAACACGTTTTTGCAATTTTTCCGTCTAATCTTCTCTTTTCTGGCCATCGGCGTCCACAATTCCATTAGCTGTAAGTGGCTCTCGATGACAGGACACAGAAGCTCGTTAACCTTGGTCAGCTTCATGTCCACTGGGTTGATATTGGCTTTTAACGGCCTCGCCCGTTTCTCCATGGCGGTATTCGGCGCGCGGAGAGACTTGCACTGTAGTCGACGCAGAGCTGAGCTGAGAGGGACGGTCGTCTACTGTTGAAGGATTTAATAACCTTTCATTTTGTGGCCGTGCTATAACGAGGTTTAGCGTCCACCCCTTGCCCGCTCGTGCTCCGAGGCGTCTCCATGGCGACTGAGCTCTCATTTCTCATCTCCCCCCCGGCTTAGCGGTCAAACTCGTTTCACCGGCGGACGGAAGGATACCTGCCTGGTTCTATTTTAGAAGATTGCAAAAGAAGATTGCCTCGCATTGGGGGGTTTTGTGGACACTGGCTTGAATATAACGTACTATGCGTGCTAAGTCTGTCTGTGGATGAGACTAAACTAAACGCCTCCTCTCGATTCCCCCTTTCTTCCCAGGTGGAGGTGAAGCCGTACGTTCTGGACGACCAGATGTGCGATGAGTGCCAGGGGGCGCGCTGCGGGGGGAAGTTCGCCCCCTTCTTCTGTGCCAACGTCACCTGCCTGCAGTACTACTGCGAGTACTGCTGGGCCAGCATCCACTCAAGGGCCGGCCGAGAGTTTCACAAGCCACTGGTGAAGGAGGGCGGCGACCGCCCGCGACACGTGTCCTTCCGCTGGAGCTGAGGGGGGAGGGGGGTCGACGAGTCCGCCCCGCCCCGGCGAAACCTGCACCCTGACCCATAGAACCCCCCCCCCCCTCCCACTCCCCTCCTACCCTTCAGGCCGGGACAGCGCTGGACCCCCCCTCCCATCCACAGCCCCACCTACTCCACCCTGCTCCCCCCGCAAACACCTCATGAAAAAAAAGCAAAAAGGATACCGTCAAACACACGGGACTCTCTTCATACCACATGGCTCTGAACTTATCTTCTACCGCTCAAGCATTGTGGGGGGGTGAAATGCGGAAAGTCTATCAGCTTAGAATTTGCACTTTGGCACAAAATCTCACACACACTCGGGATGGTATGCTCGACACCCGGCTACTTTCAGTTCCCCCGTTCTGTTGACTGGGTGGTGTGGTACGTCCTGTTGGACCCCCTCCTTCCTGAGACAGAGGTGGGACCATACAAATATTTAAAAAAGTATATATATTTTTTTTGTTTTGTACCTATCTATACAAACATAGATAATTAGAATTTTATGTAAAAGGAGCATGCACTTATTTTCAAAAGCTGTAGTTATATTGCCCCAACTAGAAAAACAAATTTACCAAAGGCAAATGAAATGAATGCATCCGGAAAAGCTAAACAGGTGGCGCGAGATGTAGCAGGACTCACCAGCTACCCAGTAGTGTGGGCCCGTATCGCCCGGAGTGACAATACCACGGCTGTATTCGCTCTCAATTCTGAATATTAATACCTCATACGCGCAATCGGATTAGTTTGCTTTTGGTTTCTAGGTCTTTTATTTTTATAATAACATTATTTTCTAGTGTTATGTAAACGTAATGCTGCAATAGCTTTGCTGCTAAATCCGTGGTAGGAACAGATACCACAAGTACTTTATTCAGGCTCGGGTGTAAAATAACAGATAGCAGATCAAGAGGAGCACCTGGTGTTGTAGAATGATGAGCCCTCGCGTGGGAGGGGGGGAGTTGGGCGTTCCCCTCCCGGGACAACGATGGCTACCTTTGTGGGGGTCGGGGTGGGTTCAACCCCCCCAACTGCATGTTTATTTCAATCAGGTTGCTGCATGCAATAGACTTTTCAGTATCACGTCTACTATTGGATTCTGCCCATGTTTGCACAACACGCTGCGGACGTAGAGTACGTTCGAACTCGCACGAAACTGGACGGCAACAGGGAGGGCTGGAATCATGGCGGCTCCAATACAGAGCGGGGAAAAAAACAAAAAACAAACAACCTTAATAATATCACGAATCAAATTAAATGTAGGATTACCATTTACAACTGTCTATGATAGGTGAAGTACTTTTTTTGCAGTGATTGTTGATATAATTGTGCAATTTTTTATACCGTACGTAGTTAGGTCTGAGTATGCCTAGAACTGTGATTCGCTTTAACTGTCGTCAGTGTCCGACATAGAAGTCCTGTGAAACTTCATAACTAGTGTATGCACACGTATATATGTTCTCTCGTACACACACTTGCACCAGTATACACGGAGGCCTCTCGACGAACACACGAACACACACACACACACACACACACACACATGGACGGCTGTCTTTCTTACGCACACAAACAAGCCTATAGACGCGGCGTCTGATTGGAAGAGAAGGCGCGACAATGTGAGCTTAAACTGAGAACCGAGGTCTTTCATTTTTTTTCCACCGTTGACAAAAAAAACGAAAAAAAAAAAGCGCACGTTTACGTCTCCGAACGCAACCAAAGAGCTCACGTGTTCGACCTTGAAAACAAAACCGCCGGACACGCAGAGCGAAACAGCCACCTGCAGAGGAGCCGGAAGGTGCGTTTGATTTATGATGAGGAAACTAGGGCAGGTGGGGAAGGGGAGTCGGGGCGGGTGGGATGAAAATGAAACGTTGAAGCTACTGGAGGTCGATAAACTGAGCTCTGCACGTGCTCTCACTACATGGCTGGGGTGGGGAAAAGGGGAGGGGGGGAGGGGGGGGGTGACGTTGCCACATGTGCAAGCTGGGGTTACCATATTTATCCAGATTTTTTTTTGTTCTCCTGCAAAGCTTGAAGTAATGGACCTGCTAAATCAAAAGAAGTGGTGGACATCTATATCTTTTAGTTTTCATCAAAAAAGTAACTTAGAAACGCATTGGCTGCTGAAGACAGGGCGGCAAGGGGGTTCGGGGTGGGGGTGGGGGTGGGGCCAATTTACACTGGTTTTAGAAGTTTTGTGGACAATCCGAACGGATAAACATCAAGTTTATGTGTGTTGCCCCCCCCCACCCCTCCCTTTTTATTTTTTTGTCCTTGAGGTGTGATTGTCCCGTGCTGGCGCCCCCGCAGTCCCTTTCTCGTTTTAGTCACAAACTGTTTTTGTTTTTGTTGTTTCTTTTGCTTTATGATAGATGTTTTTGTTGTCCAAGAAAAACTAATTGAAACTTAAGCTGAAGATACTTTTTTTTTGTTTTAAGCTAACCATGAGTAATAATAAGTATCCCTATGAAAGTGAATTCTGGGTGATTTTTGTGACATTTCTTTCCCTCACCCAGACAGCTTTTCTATGTCCGTTCCTTCTCTATGATAGATATTTGTTATGCACTACTCTTTGTATCGGAACAGTTTGACGGTCAGCAGTTCTTTTTGTTAAAAGACAACAAAAAAAGAGACGACAAAGCGTGCTTTCTGACCGACAAGATCTTTTGCAATACCTCAATTTTGAAATACATATATATATATATATATATGTATATATATATATACATATATATATATATATACATATATATTTTCTAAGTAAGTTTATTCAGATGAAAAAAATATATATTAATTTAATCCTTCAAGAGAAATGATTTAACAGATGGTTGACTTTTTTTTATTATTTTTATCATGCTTATTTGCTTTTATTTTAAGAATTTATTTTTTGAAAACGACAACAACTGAAGGAGCTAGAGCTTTATAACTAATATAATGATGTAGTTAGTGAGAGTACGGTCTGCTTTATTACAGTGGACGTTAGGATGAGCGTCCCACTGGTCAAATTGGTCGAAATATATCAGAGAAACGCTCTTTAGGAAAATAAAAATAAACTATCAGGTGCTCAAGAGAGAAAAACTAAACATATTTCCCACGTTTTTGTATATTTATAATCAATCATTTACTATGCTGACCAGAGTTGTGAAAGAGATCTTCTGTTCATTATTTTTTTAAGAGAAGTTTTTTATGTTTCCTAAAAGTATGTGCTCCCTTTTTGTTTTGTAAAAAAAAAAAAAAAAGGTAACGTGACCCTGATTAGTTAGCCTGACATTGTCGGGAGAAGAAAAACACAAAAAGAGAGACTTGTGAGAGTCACTGGACAGCTGGAGGTAGAGAGACGAGAATGTTATTTTTAACACAACAGACACACGTGTGTTCACCTGTAACTTGATCGAAAGCCCCCAAGGTGCATCAAATTGACTGGTGGCCTTCTATTCACGCAAGACTTGAATTAGTCCCATTTTTTTAAGGCTAAGAACCTTGATTCTTTGTTGTAATGTGCAATACTGTTTGTACTGTTTGTAGAAAAGAAGAAAACAAGAAAAAAAAGGCATAAATCTTTATTGCAGAATTATTTTCATTGCAAGCATTGTGATTCACTAAAATCATTTTCTACTGTGTATTTACCTACTCTACCTGCTAGTACCTTCCAGTAGTAATGTAGCCTTTGTACTGAGAAATTTTCATTATTTTTAGAGAGTTTTGCTAAAAAAAGAAATGAATTTAAACATATTTACATATTTTCATTTTTATTTCGTATTCTCTTTCTTTACAGACTTCTTTCTCAGCCATTAATAGTTATTTCTGGGGGAGACTTTCATATCTGGTCAATGTCATTAATATTATTTTGTATTTTTACTTGGAATAAATTAATTTTATGATGCTAATTCTTTAAAAGTTTATTTTTTTCATTCGTTCACTTTTTTCATTTTTCTTTTTAAGCTGAAAAAAACCCAACTTTGTGATATTGTTACTAAAGTGTCTCGATTCTTGAAATGCTATAAGCTTTGTTATGTGTGAACTCGCTGATGTTGCTTACATTAGTGTGTAAATGATTTACGGAGAAAAAAAAACTATTCACAAACTTTGGTGGTTGGTGATGTAAACAAATGAATGGGCAATAAAATACAAATGGCAGAATGGAGCATACACGCAGTATGTCGTGATGTAATTGTGGAAGATGGACAACACCGCTGACCAATAATACCACTACTACTACTACTATAGCCACTAACTCTACAATAACTCATCCTGACTTTGTGCAGTGGAGAGCAACACTTCATCACAAGGGAAACATTCAACAGTTCCTCCTAAAGAAACAGCCATGTCACATCCTTTCTCTTTGTAGTCGGTTCGGTCCCTGCAGAGTGCACCAGTGTGATTGTATTTAAGTATGAATGTAAATGTAGAGATTCACTGTGTAACATACAGCGTCTGGGAAGAGCATGTATAACTGTAGAATCTTAATTATACGTAGGAGGCAATTAATGGTCTAAAGTGTTTTTATTATTCTGCCCCGAGTTTTGGTTTGTTGGGGTTTATTTAATTTTTTTTTTAAATCCTACATTTCCCCTCCTAAACTGCCTTAAAAAATTGTTTGACATTTAGGGAAATTCTCTAAAAAGCCCTTTTGCCAAGAGTTAGATGAGACGTTTGACACCTGTCATGTCTGTACAATAACATATAAAGCTACAGCAAGGCGACTGTTAGCTTAGCCTAGCATTAGCCACCCTGCTACATAACCTCCTGTAAAACTACTGCTTTAGAGGTGTTGGTAGGCACATTTATGTACAGAGCCAGGCTAGCTATTTCCCCTCTGCCTCCAGTCTTGATTCTAGGCTAATATGATGAGTAGTTTGCTGTAGTTCATTGTGAAGCTACAGCCAGCTAGCTTAGCGTAAAGATGGCTAATATGGTCAGTAGTTGGCTGTAGTTGGTTGTAGTACACTGTGAAGCTACAGCAAGTTAGCTTAGCGTAAAGATGGCTAATATGATCAGTAGTTGGCTGTAGTTGGTTGTAGTTCACTGTGAAGCTACAGCCAGTTAGCTTAGCATAAAGAGCTAGCACAGCTCGGTCCGAAGGTAACAAAATCTGCCTGCCAGCACCAAAATAAGGTCTTGGATCTTGTTCATTGAATCCAATTAACTGAAGTGTAAAAAGTGTTCCTGAAGTTTTGTCCAATGTGTCGTTTTACACTTGCGTACAATATGTTAGTGTTTGTGTGAACAAACAATATTAAAAGTGTTGATTAGAGAGCTTTAAAAGTGTTAGGCACATTTTGTGACCTTTTAACGGAGCCAGGCTAGCCGTTTCCAATCCTCATGCTAAGCTAAGCGGCTTCAGGCTGAAGCTTCATATTGTATTTTTTATCCAACTCTAAAGAGCAAATAAGTGTATTTCCTTAAATGTCGACAGTGTCCTTAACTTATTCTGAAGTGTTTTTGACGTCCCTTCCCGTCTTCGTCCAAAAAGAGACGTCAGTGCTCATGTGAGAATGTTATTTCTGGTTGGCCTTTTCTACCAGTTCATACAGCTGATGCTAGTAGCTTAGTCCCACACTTGTCTCTCTGCCAGGGCTCTATTATTCACCACCATACCATCAAGTGCATCTCCTGGCCCTTTTTTTGTTCGTTTCTCTTTCACTCAACATAACCATTTATACCTTAACTATAACACAAAGTGTATGTATGTGCAAATGGGACAAAGATGATGATTTGGATGATGGCAACCATTTTATATATTCCTCTATAGATATACGTATGTATTTCATGTAACTAGACTTGGGTATTATACTGTATATTCACTTCTGCTTCATGGGCGTTCTCTGGGTAGGTGAACACTGTCAGTCTCGTCATGTGATCTCAAAATATACAAAAAATTTAAAAAAAGATTGGTAATGTGCTTCCCCCCCCCCCCAAACATCCCACTACTTTTGAAATGTACTTTTACAATTGTTTTTAATTTTATTTTTTAAATCAAGGCATATGTGCTTTTTATTGTCTAGGTTTTTTCTTTCCTGACTTGAACACTGGTTCTATCTTGGCGAGGCTTTCGAGGCTTCTTGCAGTGAAACTGATTGGAAAACATGGAACTCAATGCTGCTAATGCTTACTACTGCTTCAGAGTTTGTAGTTCCCACCTTCATTTTTTCCTTTTTCTGTACCAATAAGCAAATCTTATTAAACGTAGTTGTATGACGCTGTGAAACCTTGTGGTCTTTGGCATGGCATCCTCTCCGTCGTCTCGGTCCCCCGTTGAGAGTTTAGAAAAGAGCTGAGTACTAACCTCTGCGACCTACTGTCTTGATATTCATACATCCGCCCTTTCAGTATAACGGATTCATTCTGCAGATTCAGGCGGTGTGGCAGGCAAATCATCCATAGCGATCGTATCTGACAAAACAATCCCCCTACAAAGTCAATCTAGTTCTGGAGCTTTCCTTCGAATCACACAATCTTCATCAGCAGACGGAGTCTGACCAGTTTTTATAGAAATGTAGATGTTCAAATTTGTACTCATTTTGAAAATCCCTCTGAATTAATGTGGATTTAACTCTTTGAAATCTACACGTCACTTTGTTTTTGAGCTCAAATGTATATGGTGTGTCTAATAAACAAATATATACGTATATATTAAAGTTGCTGAAAAATAAATAAACCTCAAATATAATAACGCAGTGTTTACAGTCAGATTATCGGAATCTATCTGAAATAACACTTTTAAAATCGGAAATCAACCTTATTTTCTCAACATTTCAAAGCACTTTCAAAATTAGAATTATTAGCATTTAGCATTCCGTTTGACTTCTTGTTTATGTAGGCCTAAAAGTTGAGAATAAAACATTATTGACCTCGGAAACAGAAGTAGACAAACCGATCTAACCACAAGCTCCATTTAGTAGCTTCAACAGGTCAAGAAAGACCTCAGACCTCCAACTACAGCGGACACTTCTGCATCCTTTTATAGAAGGTTTTCCTTTGCGGTGTGTGGATGTAACAAAGCAGTTAATGATCCTACAATGTGTATATTTGAGTCAAAAGAATAATAATGTGACCATACTTTAGGTTCATTAGTGTCTTATTAGTATTCGTCCTCTTGGATGTACAACCGCACCATCTAGTGGCCATCTCTGTTCACATGCAAAGAAAGAAAAGATAGCTTTGTATTTCAAAAGGTCCGTAGAATTTATTCCAATTCCACCGTCATAAACAAAAAGCAGCAACTACAGAAATATGTACAAGTCTTTTCTTTTTAAAATACTGGTGACAAGTTTCCGGTACCAGTCTCAGCTTGGCCCCGTGTCCAGTCTCTGTAATGCTGCTTCGAGTGCAGTGCTTCCCCAGGTCATCGTTACACCACGCTAAAGCCTCTTGATGGCCACAGGTCATGTGAACAAACTGTCCCGGGGGGAGGGGGTACAGAGCGGCGTGACAACGTCGCAGTGCTTTAAGACCTTGTGATGAAGGGGGGGGGAGGGGGATGCGAGCGTGGTAGTGGGGCAGATAGGAGGGCGGTACAGGTGTCTGAAGCAGTTAACACTGTATACTCTGGCAATGCGACGTGGGAGGAGGGCGGCGGGCTGTAAAAGCAGCACCTGGTGCCGCTACTACAAAAGACCACTATAAGTATGATGCTCTGGGTGCTTGAGAGACCACAGCAGCAACGGTGCTGTAAACTCCCGTGGACCATTTAAACACTGGAGGCGTTTGTCGCATCGTCATCATACCATTAAATCCTCTAAAGAGGGCTTGTTGAAAACCTGGGTGGTTTTGCGCTCAACATAGAATTACAGGGTGTCTGACCTTGTACAGACATCATCATCATCATCACTGCTGAAGCAAAAAAATAAAGATTTAGTTCCTATTTTGGCTGTGTTTTAGTTATTGCTTTGGGACGTTTGTAACAATTCCCCATCAGTGACTTCCTATAGTTACGTTGTTTAAAGTGAGTGTGAGTGAGTGTGTAGTAGAATGCAGCAGCAGGCGTCTCCTCTGCGCTCTGACCAGGTCCTGCTCGGCCAGCATATGGAGGCTGTGTGTGTGTGTGTGTGGGGGGGGGGTCATGCAGTGCTACTGCAGTGAGTGCATGAAGCTGTCCAGGTTGTACTCCGTGTCGTACTGCTGCTGGTCCCATAGCTCCCCCAGGCCGTCCAGCACAGATTTCATGGAGGACTTCCCCGAGGTCGACGACGACTGCTCACCCTTCTCCCCCTGAAACACATTCATAAACAAGACAGTTCAGCCAAACACAGCGCGTATTACACAGTTTATAGGCGTGTTTTCAGTTAGGCAGTGCTGGCGGACTTGTCCCCGGTTTAGGGAGGCAATGCCATGGCGTCATTCATTTCTAAAAATCACTTTTTGCGAGCTAAGACGTGCTAGCTGCTACTTCTAGCTTTTGCCCAGGCTCGCTTCAGCCAGCAGGACGAGGCAGAGTTAGGTGACGGTTTTATTATCAATGTTTTAACGAGGTAGGGGTTGCATTTATACCCGACTGTAAAGACATCGTTTAGATCTCCACCAACATGCGTCTCCGTGACGGACACCCTCGGAGGTCTCACCTTGTCGAGACTGAAGAGGTTGAGCAGCTGGTCTGTGCCCATGCTCTGCAGGCTGGCGTTGTCTTGGCTGATGATGGTGTTGGCGATGCTAATCTTGAACTTCTGCAGGCCCATGATCTTCTCCTCCAGCGTGCCCCGGGTGATCAGCCTGTACACGTTCACCACCCGTTTCTGAACGGTACGAACACAGTGGGGAATGTTAACAGAAGGTATTTAGAACGTGTGGGACGGGGCCTCCCGTCCCAATTTCACTTCACTTGGGTCCTTCTTTGCATCACTGGTTTCATACAAGAGCGGCAGTGTCACATGATCCGAGGCCGCTCAAAGGCCGTGTTTAATAATGCAACAAGGAGACTGATGGACACGTCACATCCTTCTTTGGGAGCCACAGGAGCATCTTGGATTCAGTATCTTCTCAGTGAAACAGGAATTTATCAAAGCAGATGATCTAAAGCAGCTATTTCCCACCACTGGGCCTCAGAGTGCCACCTAGTGGGCCGAGGAGGTACTGCCAAATGGGTAAAATGCTTTTTTATTTTTTACAATAGCTAGTTATGTCTATATCTAAATGTGCTCAGGAATTCACATAAATAAAGACGTCAAATTAAAATGCACAATTTCCATGACTAGTAACAATTGTTTTTTTCAAATGAAAAAGTGATGTGGGAGACAACCGTGTGCCAGTAAAAGCTCCAAAGCAGTGCGGAAATATGACCCTGAATACATTAAATATGGATTCATAACAGCAGGCAGTGACATAATGCATTTCACACAGAAGTGGTTCTTAAGTTACAAATTGTTGAGAACTCCAAATGTAGATGTGGTCCACGCTCAGAGAGCGGTTTATGTAGCCGTGTGTGTCCTGCTCTATGTACCTGTCCTATCCTATGGGCACGATCCATGGCCTGAAGGTCCCTCATGGGGTTCCAGTCATGTTCCACAAACACCACGGTGTCTGCACCCGTCAGGTTCAGACCTAGGCCCCCGACATGGGTGGTCAGCAGCAGCACGTCGATGGATGGGTCATTGTTAAACCTGAGAGTCAGAGGGAAGAAAGTCAGGGGGAGGAGATTTGAACCATAACGGGCAGCGCGAGGTGGAGTTCTGAGCCAAAGTTCTGGACTTAAATCAGTCCACCGACCTGGAAACGATGGAGTGACGCAGGCCGGCCGGCACACTGCCGTCCAGCCTCAGGTAGGTGACAGAGGGCAGTTTGGGTTTCAGGAGGTCGTGCTCCACGATATCCAGCATACTCTTGAGCTGACAGAAGATGAGCACACGATGCTGGGCCACGACGGCCTCGGGGCCCCCCTCCGATCCGCCACCGCTTCCTAGACCACAGTCCAACAGCAACTGAGAAGAGAAAACGGGTCAGAGCCGCAGCATGAGACAGTTACCGTGTAGTTCTGCAAAAGAGTGAAAAATAATAGTGATACCATGGGGGCAAACAATCTGATCGGTCAAGACTGTGTTCCCATGGGTCACATTAAATCTATTTCCCAGAAAAAGAAAAAGGAAAAACAGAGCCAACGGGTAACGTATGGAGGTTAAATTGAGTTTCATTATGATGCTGTAAATGTGTATTGGGTGGAGAGGTAAATTATAAAGTGATCATGAGGTGTTCAAATGTAATCTTGTAAAATTTAGTTGTTGGCGAGAAACTTGAAACGGATCCTCTGGGATTAGTAATAAATCATCAAAAACTACTATGCAAGCAGTAATAAAGGAGTGTAATGTTAAAGGATATTGGATTTATGTTTTAGTATATTTACCGTGGTATTAAATGGGTATCGAGAATGGTGCAAGTGAGTGGAGACTTTGTTGCCTCATCTTTTATCTCTATTCTTATGGAAGCATATTACTTTCATGAAAACATAATTGGGAGAAAAATCCACATTAATATGGATTATGTGAGCTGATTCCAAACTGTGGCCCGAGCAGGCGGAAGTGATGCAGTGGATCTAAAAGACTTCCTGCACTTTACCTGTTTGAGAGCGGAGAGTTTGGGCGCGTGCTGGAGGTCCCGCAGGCTGGAGCTCTGACCTGCGAGCTGCTCGATGATGCGCTTGTACTCGGGATGCTGCGGGGTCAACACCAAGCTCGGGTGGTTACACAGCTTCCTCAGGTACTGCAGAGCCTGAACGAACGAACGCAGGTAAAGAGATGCATTTGCAAAAGATAAGGCATACACGAAGTATTAACAATAACCACCTTTAACTATTGTATCAGAGCAGGTAGCATCTAGAAACATAAAATAAAACCAGTACCTGGAAGACATGGCCTGTGGCCTTCAGCTTAGGCTTCTCCTCCTCCTCTCCTGTAGAGGTATCAGAGATGCTGTCCTCCACACTGGCCTTGGCTCGAGACTTTGCAAAGTCTTCGTATAACTGAACCTGCAGGTAGTGAGAAACAAACCATGTTACACGGAGGTTAGGCCATTGTCTAGTTGTAGTTCCTATGGAAACCAGTCACTTTACGTCCAACCAAGAATTATGTAAGAAGGGAGGGGGGTCCGAAGTACCTGTAGAGGACTCAGGTTGCAGTAATAGTCCTGAATGATTTTAGGAGGAAGGTCCTGGAGGACATCCTCCTTCATCCTCCTCAGAAGGAAGGGGAGCACCTGTCGATGTAGGGCCTCCATCGCCAGGACACCTGAGAGGGAGGAAGCGATATTAACCACCGCTAATGTTCTCGTCTATAGAAGCATATTCATTGAAAAAGAATTGGGATGTTAGGAAAAGCAATATTTACACACCTGCCTCCTGTTCCCGTGAGGAACTTTTGGCGTCCCGGCTGGCCAGGATGGGTTTACCGTAGCGAGCGGCGAACTGCCGCTCTGTCCCGAGGAATCCCGGCATGAGGAAGTCAAACAATGACCAGAGCTCCAGGACGTTGTTCTGGGGGACAGACGACAGTGGAGAATATTCAGGCTCCGACGAGTAAACACAAGGAGAAATAGGAACATTTAAAAACAGCCAGACAGCTGTGAGCTCACCTGAATGGGCGTTCCCGACAGGATGACTCTGAAGTTGGCAGCCAACTGCTTGATGGCTTTGGAGAGTTTGGTTTTCCCGTTCTTGATGACGTGACCCTCATCGAGGATGCAGTAATTAAATTTGATATTCCTAAAATATAGAAAACTTATTATAAAAACTACATGTTAAAAACTGAGCGCCCACTTCCAAAAACACAAAACAAGATTTTAGAATGAAATGATACGCACCTAAAAAAGTCGATGTCATTCCGCACAACATCGTAAGAGGCGACTACAAGGTTGTGTTTCTTCACTTGGTGCTGCAGCCTGGAAAAGTACAAGTTCAGTGAGAGGACATAAATGAGACATTGTATACTGTATGTTACAGTTAGTAATAATGAATCCAAACCAACATTAAAAGGTGCTTTGTCAGGATGAGGACAGAAATCTCTCTCTGCACGCTTACAGGCCGTTAGTCTGACTAAGCTTTACCGCATTCGTTCTGTAGGAGGCCCAGTGTAGTGCAGTGGGTTGAGGTATTCTTTGGTGCAGAATTTGCTCACTTCGTCCACCCAGTGGCCGGTCAGTGTGGGAGGACACACCACCAGAGAGGGCAGGGGGATGATGTCTGGGGCCTTAGTCCTGGCATATTCCTGGACCCTGAGTAGACATCAAACACACAGAAGGCTGAGTCGAGTTTACTTGCGAGTGTTTTAAAGAACTAAAAGAAAAAAGAAAAAAAACTGGGACTGTCGACGCTGAAACTGTCAAACCTCACAGCATGTGGCAGGCTCATTGTAGTCCTACATGAATAGCATATTATACGAGACCTTTTCATATTCAACATGAATTATACAACAAGCTCAACATTTTAAAAAGGAAATGTTCTCTTTTTCCTATGAATCTAGCCAAACTAACCTAACAGTGCTTTGTATTCGTGGTTCCTCTTAAATGAGACATTTCATCTCATGTTTTTTGGAAATAGTTCATGTTAAAACATGCAGACAACTGACCAGAATTCAGTCTCAAGCTGATATATGGATTGTTTTAGCATTACCGACGGTTTACATGAACTTAATCACAATCATTAAGGCTCTCCTAATTCTTTTAACTAGTTCAATACTTTGTGATTTAGTAGTATATCAATATCTGACATTGATTACACACACACCAGCATATAAACGACTGCTTAAATCGATAATAGATTTGGATGTGTCCGAACGGTACAATATATAGTGCGTCGACTGACGGAGGAGATTAGTCCGTGTGCCGACGCTGTAGAGTTAATCAACAGTGACGGGGCCGTTTGGACTACCTGAGGTAGTGATCTCCTGCCAGGATGCAGATGGACTGCAGAGTCTTGCCGAGGCCCATGTCGTCACACAGGATCCCGTGCAGCTTGTATTTGTTGAGGAAGGACAGCCAGTTCACTCCGTCCTGCAAGGTGACACAGAGACACAATAAAAGCAGCCCATCCATTGTAACATGTCCTCCTGAGTCAGGAGACACGGCAGCAGTGTGTTGACCAATAGCAGTTAACTAATTCATTTGGCTTTTTGCCAACGATCAGAGTCAAGGTGAAGAGGCAGCTCAGGCACAAAACACTGAAGTATCCCAGGAGTCCCACAGACTGGGAATCATTGATCTGCTGCTCGAGGTGGTATTGCAGAGGACCCTGAAAACTGACACCCACCTGCTGGTACTTCCTGAGCTCAGCCTTAATTGGAACAGGGATCTTGTAGTTCTCCAGTTTTCTGCTATCTAGCAGTTGCTCCAGGAAGTGGCGCTCTCTGGCCTTCTGGCGGATCAGGTCAGCGGACATGGCCGGAGGGTCTGGTATACCGGCCTGGTGGACAACAGAGGAAAAAAACGCTTAGGAGCAAAGCGCTGGATAACGACATTGTGTCATTAGTTTAATAGCCAGTGAGCGATTAAGTCGGTATGCATGTCTGTTGGGGAGCTCCTAACCTCGAGGGGCAACAGGCGGATGAGTGTGGCAAAGCACTGTGTGGCCATGAAACGAACGCTATCGCTGGGGTCACTCATACGGCCGAGCACCGGCACTACGAGCAGCACAATGTAGGGCACAATGTCCACATCAAGCTGCTCCATGACACCTGGAGACACGTTGGTCAAGGACGGTACTGTGGGGAGATGACACGGCAGCAACTACAAGGTCGATAAAAGTAGCATTACCGCACATCTGTGACGGGAAGCGTTTGTATTGTGCTATGAATCAAAAGGTTCACTGTGTGAAGGATACAGGCTAAAGCCTCGATGGCACCCTCCTGTTTGGTGCAGTCTTCGATAGCAGCCAACCAGGGGAGGACACACTGGAGGAAGCGGTTCATGGTCTCCAGCATGGCTATCTTACTGAGCACGCCCACACAGCGTGCTGCCATGTGACGCACCGCTGTGTACGGGTGCTGCAGACAGGTGAACAGATGGGGTAGGTGCGACAGCAGCTACAGAGGGAAAAAAAGAATTAGCTTGCATTATAATAGTTGGTTTAAGATGCCTTTATGAACTTTCCCTGAAACGGACACTTTGATGGCCCAAGGAGCAGTTAAACAGCAATATTCAACTGTTAAGTCTCCATATGGTGCAATTAGAATTTCCATCACTGAGAGGACCTGGGTAAACAGTGGTATAGAAGTAGAGCAGTCGTACCAAAGGCTTGAGTTCAGCAGCCATGGCCCCGGCCATGACTTCCAGCACTTGTAGAGAGTTAACCAGTTCCTGAGCTGCAGTGTCTCCCCTCTCCAGCTGGACCTGCCGGTCTAGAGCACGCAACACAAAGTATGGAGTGAATTCTCTGGGTGAAATTAAGTGAATTGAAAGATACGTTATCTTTTGGTGACGTGTTGAACCTTTTTAAGAAATACCGGTTACACAGTGTCTATCAGAGATTAAAGTCTGATTAACATACCAATTTGTTGGTTTTCAGTCACCACTGTCCTCAGTGGTCCCACTGTGTTCTCCCATAGGTACGGCAGAGATTTGGTGAAGTCTGCACCGAAGTGCTTGGCAACAGTTGTCAGGGAGTACTCCGCCCCTCGCCTCTGAATAAGAAACGGCTTCTTGCTCTGAAAAGGGAACAGATCATATTTAAAAAAAAGGGTAAACAGAATCTGTTGATGTGAGGGAAATGTAGTACAGAGGCCCTCTGTACCTCGTCGTTATCAGTGCAGATGGTGCTGCCCGGAGGAAGCTCTGTGGTGGGGTTTTTGGGGGCTTTAGGGGCGGGACCCCTCTTACTGGTGATGGCAAACGCTGCCCTTTGGTGGCGGTACAGGGTGATTATGCCGTGGGTTTTGTTGACCATGTGATGAACGCAATCTTTCTCCAACCCACTGCCTAAGGCTATGAAGAAGGAGTAAAAACAAAATATGGTGAGTAGCATGCATGCAAGCACTTGACATGTGATGATACCGAGGGACGCTAATGCACTTTTACATTTGACTAATACAGAAAAAACAAGACACCATGTCGTCGTCTCTCTTTCCTTCACTTCCTTCCCCCCTCCTCCTCCTCCTCCTCTTACCGATGACGCATCACTTGCTTGCTTATGACCAATAGCCTTACACTGACAGAACGACACTCCCAACAACCCCTGTGAAGACTCCTGTCGCTCGCACCACGTCAGTTTTTTTTTTTTAATATATATATATATATATATATATATATATAGCACCATGTAAAATAAAGGCATTTTAAATTTTGCACAAACCCCTACAGTGGGCCTTGGAATATTAGACACTTGCATTTTATATTCTTTTGAGACCATATTCCACCTATGCAATGAGGCCATCATAAGATGAGTAGAGTGCACTATTTAAGTTCGTAGAATGATTAAAATGTCAAAGAACACCCAATTTTGAAACGCAGCTAGTAGCCGACACGTTGAGTAAAATCACTGAAAAACATTCCTCAGCTTCAACGACTCTTACCTTTGGCATTATCCTGGGGGGGAACGGGGCAGGCGGATGAGGGCGTGACGGCGGAGTCCATGCAGGCCGAGGCACAGAGGTTCTTAATGATCTTGGGGTTGGGACACGGCGAGCGTCCGGCACACTGCTGCAGCAGCTTGGCTATAAAAGACGCGGCGTACCCCTGGATGAGGGTGTTCGCCTCCCGCTTGATCGTCTCCATCAGAGGCCTGACCAGTGGGTTGAGTTTGTCGGGAAGCACCTGCAGGTTAATCACTGCGCACGCCGTGACCATGTGGACGCGCAGATGCAGCTGCTGCCATTCCGTGTTGGTCTCCGTCACCGTGGATTGGGCCTGCTGCCGTTTACCGTCCAGCGCCTGCCACTGATCGGACTTCACGTTAAGGCCCGCCGTTGACTCTGTGAAGATGGTGGTTACCTAGGGAACAAGAGGGAGGGAGAATGTGAGCGACTGTAATGGGGGCGATCTGTTACAGAGTGCAACATCCATTGACCTTTGAAGATGAGAATTAAGCTGTCGGGTCAGGAAATAAAGACCTGGACGGACACCAAGTTACAGCTGGATGATGTGTCATAATAATAGTAATAGTAGCCCAACACCTTGAAGTTCAGCCTTCAGTGTGAACTACAGCTTTGGGGTCATGTTTCTTTAGGTTGTCAGTACATTGGGGGAAAACTAATTTTAAAAAACCTATTTCAAATGTATTCTATAATACCTAAACACTGATTTAAATGAGATTAATGAAAAGGTTTCTGATTCAGTTGAGTTCTCTTGTGCGTGTGGCTGCACTCACCAGGTCATTGGCTTGATCAATAGTGAAAACGCTACAATTGAGGCGGTCTTGCAGGTCTATGTTGGCATCGGCTAGCAGCGCAATGAGCTGCTTGCACTCGTTCTGCATGCGCGTGAAGGGGATGGCGATCTCGTCGTAGTACAGATGCTCCGACAGAATGGCCAGAAGACGAGGCTGCACCATCGACGACACCACCTGACAATCCTGAAAGACAGAGACCAGAAAAGTCAATCGCTCAATACTACATCAAAAAAAAGTGCTCAGAGTTCCAAGTGTCCGAGTGTTTTTTCACCTTCTGCACTGCGGCCCACTCGCAAAGCACCAGAGCCACAGCTATGCGCTGCAGGGCAGACTTGGAGTTAAGGTGGAAGAGTAACAGCTGGCCTAAAGACTCCGCCGGTCGGATCTCCTGAGACGCGGCATTGAGCTGAGGGTCACAGATACACCTACACAGAGCCCCCAGCAATCTGGTTTACAGAGACACAAAGGAGCGCAGGGAAACGCTGTCAGAACAAAACTACTCATCTGGCAATTCTTGTTTTTTTTTTTGGAGAGAAAGTCACAAGTTCACCTCATGATCAGGACTGATAACTTTTTACCTTTCGTATGCAACAATCAAAACTCACTTGGCAGCCATGAGGCGAGAACGGACCACTACGTAGTCCCGTGTCAGTGGGTCGTCCGTCACCGTCTCTGCACCGGCTATATACTCCTGAACCGTTTCCTTCACCTGATTGGTCCCTAGACGAGCCTTTGCACCCGCCTTGTCCTGTTGCATCAACACAACATTCATTATTACAGTTATTCGCTTAAAAAGTGGACCTAAACATACATTTCATGTGGCATTATAAACGTTGCTTTGCATAGGCAAAGTACCAAGCACTAAATTAAAACAATTGTCTCCTTCTGCTTCAGATATATAAATATATGTGCACATACACATGCATGTATTTTAGTGAATGCAAATTGAAGCGGTTCTCATTTCATACTCCTACAGAGTTCCATTTCTTTAAACAAACTGGCTATGATATATATATATATATATATATATATATATATATATATATATATATATATATATATTTATTGTCGGGTTGAGCGTGGTGCCTCTGTTACTTTTCTATTTCCTCCCCCGGACTGTTAAGGCTGCTAAAGCTCCTCCGGCTCAAACATGCAGACATACAGGCCTGGGCTGTTACCAGACTGTCGCCTAGCAACCTCGGCAAGGTTCATCTGTTTTGTGTGACGTCTTGAAGTCACACGTGTTGTTTGCATGAACCTGTTGCAGGTAACTTGCGACAGATACGCCCGACCGTCCAGAGTTATGTCCTACTGACGTTAGAACACTGATATTTTATATTTTTTGTTACCTCGGATGTGTTGCATGGTATACGACATGTATAGAAACTTAACACATTTGAAAAAACAAGAGCTTAAGATTAATTTTCCTGAATATTAAAATGTAAATTAACATTAATTTCACTGGCTAAAATTGCTACCAATTAGCAGTTATCGTCCATGGACTGGAGCATCAGTTTGCAGTTGAGGACACAGCTGCATGAACTTTAAATACACGAGATCAGCTGAGAACAATACAGTAAGTCTTACTCTTCAGTCTTATCTCGGTATGAATACACAAAGTGTCCCACCTTGCAGCGGGCCTTCACTTCCAGCAGCATGTTGATGTCGATGGGACTGTGCGAGGCCTGCATCATGAGACAGAGCCAGGCGCCCATCCACGGACAGCTGGCTGCCACCACGTACTGCTGCGGGGCCTGAGACAGCAGCTCCATCCACACCTGCCCAGAGACACAGTCACAGATCAAGACCAAATCCAACGAGGTCATCCATATGCAACAGAAGAGAAGCAAGACTTATCCACTTCCCATCAGAACGTTTAGAAATTCTTTGTTCTTGGATGACATTTCAGTATCGTTTCACTGGTTTCCAATAGTCAAACTTTAACAATCTTAGTGATTTCACAGTGTGGGTGATGCAGCACACCTTACGAATCAGCTCAAGGATTTCCTCGTTGCTCTCCAGTATGCACGACTGGAAGATGTGCCGCAGTATCTCTTGTAGGATGGGGTTGATCCACATTGCACAGCTCTGAAGAAAAAAATAAATAAATTAAAAGATAAAACACTGCCCTATCAGAGAACACATAGCCAGCATTCACAAGTAAAAAAGCTTTAGTTGTTATGGAAATGTGTGTATTTCAGATACTTTGTTAAATCCTGTATGAGATTGATTAGTACTCTGATATCATACGAGGTGTTAGTCAGCGTTACCTCGTCAGCTTTAGACAGCAGCGTGAAAAGGGTTTCCAGTGCTGCCCGTCTCACTGATGATATGGTGTGTCTCAAGAACGGCCAAACCCGAGGGACCAGGACTGTTAATGACTGCTGCATGCTAGTGGACAGAATACACAAAGGGCCATCATTTCAGAGAATAAAATACCTATACACACTAAACCTCTGTCTAGACTTTAAGAGTCAGTGGCCATCTAATTGTGCGTTTGAAGAACGGTTGCTCAGTGGTGGGCGTGCGTCGTCTGGTTGTGTGCCTTTTATGTAAATCAAGTTCAAACTCAGCCAACACTGCTGATACACCACAGAGGGGACAATTTGCCTTCCAATGACCATAGATGAGCCAGCTCACTGTAGTGAGCTTCTTGTGTAACAGAGTATATGCCAAGGCCCTCAAACCTCATATGGCAAACGGATTTTCACCTGGAACACAACCACATGTATTCTAATCTATGCCTTAAGTCAACAGTTACCACATCTCCAGCCCAACTGCAGGCTTTACAGACCAAGTTATGTCGAGTACAGCTTCAAGAACCGTTTAAAGAAGACGCTCCGGTAGCTTATAAAGTAGCCACTAAATGTATACTTGAATCTGTAGACAAAGGCCTCTTTTGTCCATTGGAGCATTAAGAAAGTGTACTTTCTGTTTCTACTGTAAACAAACTAAACATTACGATTTTGAGGCCGTAGCATCTACTGTGTGGCCCTCTGAGAGACTGACCTGCACTGGCGGACCTGTGGGTAGGTGAGCAGCGAGGACAGCAACGTCATGATGCTGTTGGTGGAAGCGGTGAGGTCGTCCAGGTCCAAAAGAGAATCCCACAGCGTGTTCACGATAAAGGGTACCTGAGAGACACAGGCACAGAGTTTCACAACGACAGTAAGACCCCCCCCAAAATGAGGATAATGTGACAAATAGCTGTTTAAAGACTTTAAACACAAGCTGAAACATGATGGAGACTTTGATATTATTTTAAAAAGGCACTACTATTTCCCCTCTGACCTTATTAGGCAGTAGCTGTACCAAGCCTTCCACCACAGGGATGAGGGCTGCGGCTGCCACGGCCCTGACGTCATCATCTAGGTCCTGTAGGCCTACAGTGATGGCAGGGAGCACCCGGGGCAGTAAGGTGGAGATCAGGTCCTGAGACACAAAAGTAAAGTACATAGATGTACGAGTTCAGAAGGAATAGCCTTACAAGGAGCAGGTATGGTTCCAGACCATAATAGAAAACTATTTGTCCAAACACATATGCTCCCACCCCAACAATTGACATTCATAACCATATGGCGCTCAAAATGGAATGCATTGTAGAACCCTGCTACGCTTATTCAACAGCTCGTCATATACACACACACACACACACACAGAACAGGTGGTACCTGTCGGACAGCCAGGGCGTACTTGATCCCGAGCAGGCCTCCATGACGGACCTCCCACTGGTCTTCTTTTAGAAGCTTCAGCAGGACGTCTACCGTCATGGAAACGCCAGTTTCGTTCATGTGGCGAAGGGCCACGCCGAGTGTCTGAGCGCACGTCTCCCTGACAGGGGCCACCACCTGGCAAAGGGAGAGAGGGAGGTACAGGAGAGACAAAGAGAAAGAGTTAATTTGCATGAATTTAGCTGGTTGACTAATTATACTCCGCAGTTTGCAGATACATCTGATTAAAGCCGGTCAGCCACCATCAGCATGACATAAAACACTGTTTGAGCACACGTTGGTTAAACTGCACACCAATTAAATGATTAGTAAAGGATCAAATTCCTGCAGAAATATTCACACATATAACACGACCACCTAAATACAATCACATGCAAGGTCCCTAAATCTACTCCATCAACTCCCCGTTACGGTCATTATCAAGGCTGTAGGTTGTGTTGTCGTATTGCTATATACTGGAGACGTTTGCTTGTTTCACAAGGAAATGTAACACCGATATCTAAGTAGAGGGTTCCCGAGTCTCTTTTTAAAAACACCTTTCTTCCTTTTCGTAATTTTTAAACTGACTGCTGTTTTACAGTGACGAGGTAAAGATATTACACTTTACACAAAAGCCTCTTTACAGTAGGCAATAAATGCCATTGCATCAAACCAGTTGGCACACGTAACTGTTATAATTACGATGCAAGTGTGAATGCCAAAAACCACTGCCTTCCACAAGTAGATTTAGTAGACACTAAAGAAAAAAAAATAGAATTCCCAGTTCAGTCTGTCCAAGATGTCATCATTTTATCCTATTAGACATTTCTGTGAATTTGTCATAATTAGCATATGAATTCTTGGCCAAAAAGGGAATTGTGAATACACTGCAGGTCTCATCTTGTGTCAGTAACTTTTTGCATCCTCAGACATTCTGTTCAGTTGACGAAACAAAAGAAGACCAACCTCATCGGATACAAAGTCTCCAAAGCGGTCCAGAGCGAAGACGCAGAGCAGCCGGATGACCAGGTCCTCTATCCACTCCTGATGCTGCCGCAACATCTACAGCAGAGCATCGGACAGTTTGCGTCACGTTTAATTCTCACGGACGTGTTGAAACAGACCCGAGGATGAACTTAGACATACCTGCTCTGCAGTGCTTCCCACCAGCTTCCCGCCCACAGCACCATGGGACTTGAGGATTTCTCTAAGACCTGTGCCTGCACCGTGACGGATCTGCAAACAACCACACGATACGATTTGAACTTGTTTACATGTATTTTGCACTGGCCACCTGTTACTCAGCCTACAATCCCGTCTTCAGCTACAATTTAAACTCGCTTTGTTTTTACCTCCCATGAGGGATTGAAGAGGTCATTGCAGAGCTCTTCACTGAAGCTCTCCAGAGGCCACTCGTGTATCTAAAAGACGAAGCAAAGAGACATCAGTTACATGATCAGGGCTCGACATCAGTGAGTTGTGGAATTGTTTTGGATTCCTTACCTCCTCTGAAGGACTGGAGTTGTCTGGATCGTTGTCCATCAAGACTTTGTGATCAGTTGCCGGTTGGTCAATGACGACATTGGTGGTTTTCTTTCGCTTCTCTTCAGGTTCCCCCTCAAAGCTGTCGTTACTTTAAGAGCGGAGAGATCAAAGTGAATCATGTTATCATTAGAAGCAATCAAACTTTACATATATAAAAAAATATATAAAGAAAAAAAAGTCTGAAACTGGATGGGTCCAAAATAAAAATCTTCGGTAAGTTGATCCTAGGAAGTACACATTTGGTTGTATATGAAGGGGAAAAAAGCCCCTTCAATATGTATCATTTTGTTAAAGGGCCAGTGTTGGCGATGGAGAGGGTGTTTGATGAACAAACCGGACATGTTTCAGGTACACAGCATGCATCGTTTTACCTCTTTTCATTTGGCTCCACGTCTCTGGATCTTTGTTTGGCCACTAGCTTGGCCATCCTCTTAGCCTTGTTCTTCTGACGATTGCTCATGCCTGGCCGGAACTCAGAGTCGATCAAGTCAGCAGCCTGAATGGGCTGAAAAGAAAACGGCGGAGGCGATTATTCATTTTAAGGTTCAACTCAACACGCATGACGCACCACAATGTAGATGAGATTACTGAATGACTCATTTGATAAATTCATTCTCTGGCTCAAAGCGCCACAATCAAGTGGTGAATCACTTCAGTAAGTAAATCTAACCCTCCGACTAACTGCAGTCTCCCTCTCTGTTCATGCACAAGTCCTATTCATTATTTCATACTGTATTAAGTACCAAGTCCTCTACTCTATACTGCCAGTTCAAGTGCAGCTGCCAATCATTATTAGTGGTACGTTTGACATCTTACATGTGGATCAAGGAGAAATATAAAAAAGGTCATTATAAAAGGTATTTCTTAAACTTAACAGTCCAGCCAAGACTACAGCTTGCAGTAAGAGCCTTAGTGACCCAAAGGGGGACACAGTGCATACGCGTAGGTCTGCTGAATCAAAGGTAACGGGTTACAATGAGACCCACCACGTGGTTGCGGGAGCTGGATCCAGCTGTGCCTTTGCTTCCGTGGGCTCCGAGCTCACTGGGTGGGCAGCTGTCGTCCAGGTCCTCGTCGTTGAACAGCTCCTCGGTGTCCATGCCGATGGCGGCACCCATGTCCAGACCCAGCTTCTTCTGGAGGAGCTTTCTCTGGCGGGCCAGACGCTCCTTAGGGTCCATCTCGGCTGAGAAAAAAAGAAAATGACGACAGGACATCAGGTTAAAACTCTAGAGCCTGAAGAACAAGTACATTGTAGCTGTGTGAGGGATAATGATTATCTGTATGTGAACAGTCAGGAGCTAAATGCAGCTAGGAGGCAAACATGATTAATGCTGGGGCCACGAATAAACACAGGAACAGTGTCCTAAACGGCTCCTGAAACGGGACTTGTGTTTTTTTACACAATTGCCCGTAAAACAATTTGATCAACTAATCAAATTGTTGATTTAATCATCTTTGTCGAGTTTCTCTGCAAAGACCCACACAAAAGCACCACTTTTAATATGGTGTTTAGCAGAGACGTGCTCATAAGTGTCTTGGAAAAAAGTCATTCAGTATGAAAAAGCACAAAAAAAAGGAGTAATCAATTAAAGAAATCTAAGACCAAAACCACCGATTAGTCGAGAGGGGAAAGCCCTGTAAAAGATGAGGATGAGCAGCTTTCCCTATTCAAATGAAATGAATTCATGGCTAAGTAGCCCAGTTTATAGTGTGGTATTTATGTCAGAATCAACCTCAGTTAATAACCATTTTTCACAACACTAACGTGTGGGATTTAAGAGATAGGGAGTAAATGTGGTTGAAAAAGTTTGTTTAACAAACAAAAGTCATGTCAGAATCCTTTTTCCTCGAGTCAAAATGAGCAGCTTGGACAGTACGGACGCAAAATATTCCAATTAGCTCAAATTCAAAGCTGCCCAGTGGTCTGTGTCCCACAAAGAATAATCAAGAACTAAATATTCATGGCTCAAACGAGTCACTTTCCACAGGCCACAATGTATGTTAATCGAGAGCGTTAACAGCGTGGAGGTTATTGCAACCAGAACTAAAAAGAACCGCTACAAACCAGTTTTGTCATCCTGCAGCTCAAACTCGGCCCCCGCGGATCCCAGCAGAGAGGCCCCGTGTTGGAGAAGCCGGGAGATATCAAAGTGGTAGAAAGTCAAGCGGTCACAAGCGGAGTCCTCTGCAGACAAGTCTTCACTGGACTCTACAGGAAAGAACCAGAGGAGTCTCAGAACGGCACATGTGTCCCTCTAACTACGTATTGAATCAGAGATCATGTCCGCACCAATGCCTGTATTTAAGAGCAAGCGTGTCATTTCCACCCAACAAAACTGTGCAATTTTTTTAATTTTTTTTTTATTATATACACAATGGACGAATCTGGACGAATCTGAAAATGGAGGCCTTACATTGACGAGGGGTCATAGAAAAAAAACAAAACTCAACGTTATTGTTAAGAAGCAGAATTGTTACAAAGCCGTCTTTCTGATGCACTCTGTTCAACAATACAAATGTATTAATATTTGTCTTGTCAGTTTGGTCTCAATATAGCAGCTAAAGAACCGCCAAGTTAAGCCTTGGTTAACACAAGGCATTTATGGGACATGATTAAAGCACCGTTTCATGTATTTTTGGGCGTGTTTGTGTCTTTATAGGACAGTTGACAGGAAACGGGGTAGAAGTGAAGGTACAGCAGGTAACAAAAGGTCCCTTGCTGGAATCAAACCGGAGACGTTGCGGCTAATGCGCTGTAACTTTGCGTTTAGTTGCACTGAATGGTAATAAGTGAGGGTTTAACCTGCTGGGACAAAGTGGACTAACTGGGCTCTGTCTAGCCAAAAGGAGCATTCTTTAATCATTACATCACTTTATTGTTTATCAAAGAGGAGAAGGCATTGACTATTTTCCTGATGTTTTGGTGTCTCTATGTGAACTTTTTTTTTTTTAAACCGTGATCCATTAGTTTGGGACCATGTTTGACATAATAATGTAAGATTATGCTATACCTGCTAGTGTGAGGACCTACTGTAGAGGGTATCTTAACTAACAGAGGGCAGTATGTGTTTGAACAGCAAATCCTGCATAGTATCCGTTAGCCCTGGAGCCAAATTGGCTGAGTCTTCAAATATTTTGTTGCTGCTAAGTTCACTGTAACATCTCTTTCACTGGAAGGAACAAAAAAGAAAGAAGAAAAAGCACACATTAACTGGAAATTCTGTTGCATTTGGCACATAAGCCTACAGGGATGGTTTGATTTATTAGATGTGGGTTTGCCAATATCCATTTAAGTGAACGCTATATTTTATCTCGCCTTTAAGAAGCCCTTCATGATGGGGAACCTAACTGAAACTTCTTCAAAGCCACAAGACGGTATAGATAAGTTTCACTTGCAGTTTAGTTCCACTTCAGAAATATCACATTTAAACTGAAATAAGTTAGTGAAGTAGGCCTTTTTAGATGTCTTGCCGCCCTCCCCATCCACAGCAGTGCATTGCTTTGCTCCCGTCTCATTCTGGGGGTGCACCCATACCCAAGTACCTCACACAACCCCACTTCAAACAACCTGAACTATCCCTTCAGTGTCGCTCAAATGTGACAGAAAACGCTCACCTTCTTTAGGCTTGGGCGTCGGGTCCCAATCAGGAATATTCTTTACAATGGCCTCTACAGCTTGGCCTGCTGCTATTCGAGTGTCCCAATTGGGACTCCTTAGGTAGGCCAAGACCTGGTAATTGATAGGAAATACATTTAGATTTAGGCTACAACTTAAATTAAAACTGCAAAAAGAAGGAAAGAGACAAGTAATAAGGCAGACACAAGACAGAATCTGTGCCCTTGCTGTTTGCTGCCTTTGTCAAGAAGTTCGGTTTGTTACAGTTTCAAGGTGAGAGTAACGTACAAATAAATTCAATCCAGCTCAGCAGGAATCACACTGTTGGACATTATCAATATTCCACAGATTTGACTGCATAGACAGTCCAATACACCCAGGTTGACATTATCTTTTGGAGGCTCATGACAGAGAGTCTGGACTGAGCTATCAAACGCACCTTTGACAGGAGGTTATTGAGTTCATGTGGGTGGAGTTTGACCACTTCTCCAAGCTGCTGGGCTGCTGCTTTCCTGGTTACTGGTGTTGTCCCGGTGTCAAGCAAGATAAACAAACGATCGAGTCTAAAGACAGGTGATAACATTTTTTTTTTTTTTTTAAAAACAAGGTCCCATTACAGAAACGTTAGAGACATTATCATGCATAACGTGCAGCATTGAACAAACGCGCTGGTTCCTCTTCTCTCATTTCTGGTACTCTAATGTGAAAAGACCACTTCAAAGGTTTGAACCCGATGACAGGCCAGAATATTTTATCTAAATCTGTCTTTTGTACATTGATATGACCTCCCCCCCCCCCCCCATTACATTCTTAATATAAAAAATGTATTATATAATTCCATATGTCAAATGCTCTCAAGGTAACACTGACATTCATTTGTATGGATAAAATCATTATGTATTGTTTGGCTATATCGATATGTCAATATCCTGATACAAGACTAGACATTGTCTTGGATTTTTTATATCGTCATCTGGCATAAGTGTTACGCATTACGGTAAAAGTAATTATCTGATAATCGGTCAACAATATTGTGATATTTGATTTTTCCCCATAATGCCCAGCCCTAGTGTGGCTTAGCACCAAGGTAACCCGTCTAATGAACCTGGTCTTCCACTGAGGTCATTAGCAGTCTATTAATAAAACGTGAAGTGGATTAGAGATGTATTCCACTAATACTTAGGCTGAACTACAGAGGAGTCCGCTTTGCTGTGTAAAAGAGGCCCATTGACACCACGTGGAATTGTCACAACAATCACTGCGGAATACACCGGCCAAGTAAACATAAAAAACAATGTTGAGAGAAGTAGCCTATTCTCTAACGTGTTTTCAAAGAGTAACCAAACTTTAGCATAGATGACAGGCTGCACTTTGACATGCCGGTTTGTTTAAATGTGCGACTTCACAGCGTCCCTGTTCTAGTTACCCTCATTAATAGAAGTAAACTCTACAGGTAGCCGATAGTGCTGTCTCGTGTTTGTAAACTGGCCTTAACCTAACTTCACAATTACGTTACAACGTTATAAAAGGACTCCGTTTGTTAAGTAAAGAGCATCAGCAGAGCACTAAATTGTGAATTTTGTTTCCCGTTAAGACATTTCGCACCTGCAGTAAACGAGTCCTAATTGAGTTAACTATGTGCTCGGCCTGCGAACGTGTGCTACTAAGAGACTACAATTCTCCACTATAGCGTTACTCTGCGTTAGCATGCCGGCTAACTTTAGTCGGCCGTCGCCATGCCATCCTTTGCCAATATCAAAAGCTAACAGATATTAGCAGGTTAGCTCGCTAGCGTTAATTGGTTTGTACATTTGAACAGATAAAACAAGAGTGAACATAGGCAGCCAATCTTACCTTGATACAGCCATGGTCACTTATTGTATGGCCTGTTTACGCCACACATTCAACAGGCAACCAGTGATTTGAGAAGCGTTCCTCTCTGCTGTTTAACAGTTCCAATGCGGCGGATAACAGCAGCTAGATGAAGTCATTAGCTAGTTAGCAGCTGCCGCTAGCTAGCCGAGGCCCAGGCTGTGTGCTTGTGACCAGCCCGACTCTGTCTACCGAACGGAGGGAGTTCACCACCGATTCATGGCTACAAAGTTGTCCCGCTTGTATCTTCGGTATCTTCTCCCACGAAATATCGCTGAATACCATTCGCATATCAATCTATAGCTGACGTTACCCCTCAGAACTCTTCGCGGATAAATATTTCAACCTATTAAGGTATAAAGAGTTATTTTGAAGCACGCTGAGGGCGACCCAGAAGACTGTTTTTATATGAGGAGCCATCTTCCATTTATTCCTTCCTCCACAGCAGGCGGAGGCTGATTGGCTAGAAGCATCTCGGAGAGCCAATCAAAATGCACGTTAAAAGAGGAAGCGAATGGAAAGAAAAGAAATCCGAAAGAGATAGTTCTCAATATTGTTAGATACATTGTTGCATCCTACGTGTCTCTAGTTCATCCAAAACATAACAGAAACGCACTAACTGATTTGTGTTGTGATCTTATACGATCAATCCGCCTGTTTGCATGCTAGATATCTTCTAATTGCCATTAACTGGATTTGCTTCTATAAATCCAATCAAATTATCTTAGTTTGACTTTGTTACACTTATTGTAAAGTGGGCATGCATTTCCACTATATTTAATTGTATTTGCTGACGTTATTTCCAGTTAAAGTTGTCAATGATTCCTGAGCTGACCATGGTCCTGAAAAGCCAACTTGTCAGTTTCAAACAGAGGAACGTTTGCCGTAGCTCTGACTTAAGAATAGGAAAGAATAATGTATAATTTATAATGAATAATTTGTCAAAAAGTGGCATTCAGCAAAGGTTAATCATGCGTAGTGTTTCAGAGAGGCTCACTATTGCTTTTAGTTGACATTAATTTGGGAAAATATGCAGACAATTCAGTGGACTGATGGCATCTCATGATAGAAGTATTTGCAATATGCAAATTACATGTATTTCATTGTACTAGCACTATGACAATGCGTCTGTCCGTGCACCTATCAGACACGATCACACACAGCTAGCATACGCACACTGTACAAATGTATTTTACTAGTTTATCAGATCTTATATACTTCCTCTAATACCTCTCACATTTTCCTTTTAGCATGACTAACTCATATGCCTGTGTGACTGCAGATATGTAATATACCCATTATTTAGATGACACAAAATTGCATTTTAATGTATTTGAAAAACAGAACAAAAACAACCTACATCCTCTGAACTGTGATCTTAACACATTTTATAGAATACTGTTGTCTCAAGTTTTAGCGGATGTTGTTTGTGCTGCTCATCTCTTGATAAAATCACCAGAGTTTATCAAACCCCATTTGTCATCATCACAGCAGTATAATGCAGCACAATGTTCTACACAGACTACAGGAGCACACAATACACACTATGAGGGGTTTGATGCACAAGCACTTTGTGTCCAAAGTTGCTGTGTGTATGAGTTGTTTTATCTTATAGTTGAAATTTAAAAATACAATGCAAGACAGAAATGGAAAAGACAGCTTGACTTCATGGGTGACCTTCCACAGTCTGACCTCATAATGTTTCACGGTCTTTTACATCTGAAGACTTTTATGTCACAGCCTTTATTTATTTCTCATAAGCATACCGAAGGAGAAGTCCTATCGGTCGGCAATACATGATGATTGAATATATCATATAAGTACAGTGTGACCTGTTTGATTTGAAGGTTTAGCTCTTCTCTTTCAAAAATGTGACTGAAATAAATTGAAAAACCACAACTGCCAGCGTGTTCTTAAAGCATTGTCATAGAAACCAGGTTGAGAACTGCAAAATGCCTGAAATTACATTCTTGATATTGATAGAAAAAGCAAACAATCTCAGGCGGTTACATGCAGGAGATTGCTGCATGCATGTGATCAACTCCATATTCTACAGTGGACAAACAGCAAAAGAGAGACTTAAAGAAGAGGGCAGGTTTTGAGATGACAAAGTTTCATATAATATCTTGCACATCGCGATACGAAAGCATCGCCGCGTGAAGCGGCTGCATAGGATTTGAATCACAAATGACTTCATCACATAATGAGCATGCTGTCTGTTTTCAGAATTTTGGTTTTCATAACATTGTTATGTAATGTCTAAAATAAGCATGGGCAGTGTGGAGTGTGTTCCCATTTAGATTACAGTAAATCCTGTTTTATCTCTGCAAAGAATTGAGTCTAAACAAGTTACAATGCACGGTGGAAGTGGTTTTAACTGTACAGTATTTTTACATGATTTATATGCTTTAAAAAAATGTTTAAACAGATGTGATTAACCTTAAGAGAAAGTGAAACATGGTCATTTAAAGGGAGGTTTGTTAGGAGGACTTTACTTATTTCAGCCATTTTCTGACAATTGAAAAGAACAACGATATTGAATACATATGTTCCATATATACTACAGTATTAAGATGTATAGCAGCTGGACTTAATGTGACCTACTTCTCTGCTTTCAGAGCAAATGTTTGTTCAGTACACCATTAAAGTTTTGGAGAAAATGAGATCAGGTGCCACTGATGGCTCGGAGCACAAGCTACATCGCTTTTACACTGAACACATTTATTTGAGGACCGGCAATGATGTAATTGTATTCCAAGCTGAACTGTGTTTCACCCTCTGATGTCAGTAAATAGGGAAGAAAAACATGTATAGACACATGTTCAGAATCCAAATTTGTGGAAATGAAACACGATATTAAGTTGCTGAGTTCTACTCTGACCACTAAGTGTTTTAGCTGCAGCACATTTTCAACAGGAATACAGACAGTGAAGTGGAATAAAAGCGAAACAGACAGGTATTTATGAAATATATGACTGAGAGCTGATCATAAAACGTACCGACGCCTGTCAAATGAAACCTGCAATCATCACCGCGGACCCAAACAGTATGTCGCTATTCTGTGATATATCAGGCCTCCTCATCTCCTTTGAATGTACTGCTGAGATCTCAATGACATATTCATGCTAGCTCGCGTTTGTACCATCTGTCTTCTGATCAGAGTGAAGGCAAACAGATCATCCAAACTGAATAGGGAACAAAAGGCGAGGTGCTTGTGATAATGCAATGACAGAAAATACATTTTCAGAACTTTGAATGCAATCTTTCGTTTGAATGCAATCTTTCATTTGAATGCAATCTTTCATTTGAATGCGTCTAATGGGCTTATTCATCCTCTTTCTGAAGGTGGACGATGTCATTTTTATGCGGCGCTTCTTTGTGTGTAATGAGCTCATGAATCTGGAGGAGGAAGATTCATCAGTTTTTTTAGAAAAAAAAACTAAAATGTGAGTGGAGTTCTTTTTTTCTGATGTGATCCGTGTTTAATCTTTCAGTGGGGTTGTCACTCCCACACTAAGCTGCCCCAAGTGACACTAATACATCAAAATCATACAGTATTATTTCTTAAAGCAGTATTATTATTAAAGCAGTATTATTTAAAAGCATTATTATTTAGTAAAGCACTAAATAATACAGTCTTGTGTGTTAGAGGACATCAATCTTTTGATGATATTACAATGTAAAATATCTTTTAAAGGCCAAAATGTATAAGTAATTAAAAATATTATGAAGTAACTAATCATGTGAATACATTTGGTAAAATTAAACAACAATTTGTGAAATTATTTAAACTTATTACTATTATTTTTTTCTTATTTATTTTCCTTATACAGTTTTATTGGATATCTTTTGTAATTTTTCATTCGAGACATTCTATTTGAAGATGCCATTTTCTCCCAACACTTTTATTTCATGCCGAGTTTTATTACAGAACGCCACTTTTCATAAAGACATCTTTTATTTCATGTCACTTTTCATGACCACCTTTCAGCCAATAACGTACCCTGTTCCCTTAATTCAATGTAGCCAGTTAGCTCATATTAGCTAGAGCAACAGTAGTGTTAAAGTTGTTTTGAATCAACCAATTAGAGACTGCTGCTGTACTGTAAATAAACAAAGTAAGTTACAAAGACACAGTAATTAACATCAAATCTCTTTAGCTTTTAAACTTTAGCCTAACAAGGCTGCTAATGCTATACCTTGTTAGCTTGGATTACTACTCATCAGCAAAGTGAAGAGCCAGTGTTAGCAGTGCAGGTTAGCTCCTGTTGGCCAGAGCGACCACTCATCACTTTGATGATGAGTAATGAACCAAGCTCACAACCTCGCCCAGCTAGTTAGCCAGCTAGGTGGGTGGCATGTACAGTCTTGTTAAGCTGACTAAATGAAAATAGATGTTAGTTTATGTGCACTGAGTTAATTTACAGCAGCAGCTAGATGCTTGAGTCAGAACTACTTTGGCACTGTCGTTGCTCTGGCTAACAGGAGCTAGCGTTAGCTGGCTAAATCTGGTAGCAATGGTTGAGCTTGCTAGCGTAAGAAGCAGGAGGGCTAAAATCTAAGAGGACAACACCATTGTAAGGAAAAGTGACATAAAATAACAGTGTCATTGGACAATGACAGCTTGAAATGAAAGCAAACTTTTATTTAAAAAGCTGCATTTTGAAAATGTCTTATACGAGTCAGTTTATTTTACACAATGTATTCATAATTCTATCCATATATATATATTTTTAAATATTGAACACTTTGGTGCTCCATAGGCGAGTGAGCCTGAGTATGTGTCTTAATTGACTTGCTTCTCATTGGCGATTGTTACACAGGTAACTATCACATTTAAAAAAAATTATATTTGTATATTATAAATATTCTGTGTAACTTGCATGAAAGTCACACAGAAAACGAACTATTGGGCTACATGATAAACACGCACATTATCTGCGGCGTAATAGTTCTCGATGTGATGTGAACGCAGGCATTCGTTTCAGTCAGAGAGGCGTACATCTTTTTGTCACAGACATCTTTTAAATGATCCTTCTCGTGAAAAGTGTGCTATCGGCCCTGGCAACGTGGGACACGGCAACACACCAAAGTGTGCCCCGGAGCGGCCCTCACACCGGTCTCCTCGTGTTATTGTCTTCAGAGACACAGAGAAACGGGAGCTTTCGCCTGCATGCCCCGGAGGAGCGGTTCGACTTCACAGTCCAAGAACAGCTTGACAAGTGAGGCTGCTTTCACTGAACACAGCCCAGTCTGAGATATAAAACACAAAAGCTTTTTTTATCTACTTTACTACCTCACTTTTAACCAATGACTTACCAGATTTAGTCAAAACCAGTTAGATACACAGTTGCACATAAAAGAGTTATTTAGTGCTGGTAGTTCTGCTGTTTCGACATGATGAGTAATCCCCTGAGCACTAGCTCTATTTCTGTTTTAAGCATGCTTTTGTCTAACACCTAAAGAGACAAGGCCTTGATTCCGATCGTCTGAATGATGACAGGCCTCTGACCAAATTGTCTTTTCAGTTAGGGCTAGCTTCCGTATAAACTAAACCAATTTCATGCAAGTCACAGACTCACTTTGCTAACGACTAGTACGAGCAGTTAAGGAGTAACGTTATGAAGTGTAGAGAGCCAGAGTAAATCTATAAAAATGTTTCCTTCATCCATAGGAGAGCATATTGCTATTGCCAGATGAGTAACACATTTTGTCCGACTCATTTTCTTTATCCAGCATAGCATTGATAGTTAGCTAATTCCACCATGCTTTAATGCTACACTGGTTCTCCTCTTTACATATATCGTTATGTGACTCATGCATGATGTCCCACAATATTTTAGGCCCCTTTCTGTTTTGAAGTAGATGTTCATCCAAGACCACAACATTGAACATAATAATGTCCCCTAGTTGCTATGCTGAGGTTACACCGCTCTATTCTCATGGCCTGTCTATGGACAGAATGCAAGAAAAGGTCCCGCTGTTGAACATGAATCTGCAAAACACCCGTTCTATAAAGTCCATTTAAAAGTGTGTTTGAATGGGATGAAGAATGCCTTTAGCGTGCCTATTATTTTGACAAATAAAAGACGCTTTTATG
The DNA here is from genome assembly GCA_032191485.1 of Leptoclinus maculatus. Classification (NCBI taxonomy): domain Eukaryota; kingdom Metazoa; phylum Chordata; class Actinopteri; order Perciformes; family Stichaeidae; genus Leptoclinus; species Leptoclinus maculatus. The sequence goes on from JAVDOI010000016.1 coordinate 16,418,095, forward strand.
CTGCACATCACTTTTGCTCTCTGGGATGTGAAAACTTTGAAGCTCAATACCTCAAAGCCACTCCGACTGCAGATGGAACGCCATTCCAAGGTTGCAACGGATAAGAGGCTGAATTTACGGCATAAATAGTGCTGTCATCAAGACAAAATTCATGGAGTTTCATGGAGTTCACTTTCACTGCTTTTCTCCTGAAGTTTGTTTAAAAAATGCTCATATGATACTGAGATTTCATGCCTCTAGTCTAACTGAGAGGAGACTCAACCCATACTGCCTGTTGGGAAGGCTTCAACCCCTCCATCCTTGTTCACTGTTTTCCTGCATCATAATAAATGCTTTGGCATAGTCATAAATCTTGGTCCACCTACTGGTTTGGCAACTAAACTGACTCCTGCAGCAAGCGGACGCCGTGGATTTGTCTCAACGGCCAGAGGACTTTGGTCCTCACCACCAGGTTCATCAGTCTGCTTCCTCCTCCACAGGAAGCTCGGCAGCGAATCACTCCAGAGCGGAAATGCTATTTCAGTGGCTCTGCTGCACCGTGACGTGTGCAGGAATCAGGAGTTCATCAGAGGTTTTGCATTTCCGTCAGACCCGACCACATAGCTTTACAGTAGGAACTGACTTTAATTAGAAACTATCAAGACCCCTTTCAGGGGTTTCTTTCAAAGCAAAGAGGAGAAACAAATGAATGTGTGAATGTTATGTAACTTAATAGAGAATGGCTTTGTGTCTGATTCCAACATTTGTTTCCTTTTCCTCTGATGTCCAGGGGGAGTGGAGGCACACAGTGTTAATGTAGAATGAACATTTAGCTCATTCCTTTTCTAAGTGCAGAGCCTAGAACACAACAATGAGATTGCGTGGCACCTCTGCATCATCGCCTCTTATCACCAGATCTAGGACAAGTGTTGAAATACACATTTCTGAGACAGCACCACATGCAGGAATATAACAAGAGCTGTGAAGCCAGAGAGACGAACATAAATGTGGCACACACTGCCCTCTGCAGACTGCAGATCGCCATGTCAACAGACAGAAACTATTAATGGCAGTATATGCCGTTTTTGTTTTTCCTTTTCAGTTGTCATTTATGACGTATTGCTTTAGCGGTTTGGGGACATTTGGTGTCTTTATTGGATAGCCAACAGTGGAAATAACAGGAAATTAGGAGAGAGAGAGAGAGAGAGATGGGGGATGACACCTTACTCTCACTATTTTACACCACATACAGCTGGTCTGGATATTACATGTTATTTTTATTATTAACTGGCTGCTGTTGCCGCTGCTTCCAACACATCACCTAAAATGACAGGTATACAAAAACACCTGCAGCATTCAACACGTATTTTTCAAATCTTCTGACAAGCACCTGGAAACTGATGCTAGATATACAATCAGGCCGGGGGCCACTTTATTAGGCACACCTATACAATCTAATACATCTATCTTTACATCAGTAAAAGTGGTGTTGTACTGGACTACATTTTATTGAGGTGTTATATATTATTGGTCCTCTCCACGTACACGCATGAGGGCAGAATATAAGAAAAACAGGTGATGTTTATTATGCAATATGTCAAATTCTAAATATGCAGGAGTCTATCTTGCTTCTGGGCTCACCGCCAGCGGGTTCTTGTGTCGTTCCTGTCGAAGAAACTCTGGCATGTCATGTTTGTTTGTCTCAGAATTTCAAGAGATAATTTCTAGGCGGTATCAAAGAAGTCAACAGGACAAAAATCTCAGTTCAACCAACACAGATTTGTATTTTATTTAAAACTATCATCATACAAGTGCACAGCACTGACTGAAATCCTCCGTGTCCAGAAGAGCAACAGTTTTCTCCGCAAACAAATCGTGACATCTAGGAGGAGAATTTTTAGTTTTCTCAGTTTTGCAAACAACACTCGTCAAAAAAGGAAAAAAAAGGAAAAGTTCGAGGTACATAACACCTACACAAACTGTGCTCTCCAATCTCAACCACAAACCAACGCAAGTCCCTTTTTTGTAACTGGCCTTAAACTTAAAGCCTAAAGGCATGAGAGGTATTTCGTACATTAAATACTTTTGAGGTAATTTGGCTCAAATAAATACAAGACTTTTGGTCTGTAGCTAAATTATACAGTGACACTAGTGGGTGCAGTGGTGCAAACTCTGCCTCTAGCCCACCTCGCAACAACATTCACACCGACATCTCAAACAAACAGAAATCTTAATGCAGGCTCTACGCAGACCATCACTGCAGAGCACCCGTATTGCACGTTACGCACACCTTGTGGTTCAAAGTGCTGTATTAATCTCATCAAGTCTCTCCAAATTAAAAACACTTATTTCTCCTTCAGTGCGTTCCATCGTGTTCAAGAGAAACAGATCACCATCTCTTATGTCTTCCTACCGCCAAAAAAAATTAATAAATAAAAATAAAAAAAGAAGACCACATCCTGAAAAAGTCCATCATCTGTCGAAGCACGGGGCGGCACAGGTGTAGTGCATGCTGACTTGGTAGGCCCTGTTGGGAATGCTGGACTTTGGATCCTGCGAGGCGCCGACGGCCTGCGCGTTACCGTTGGGAGCCTGCAGGCTGAGGTAGGAGGCAGGCCGGTGGTTCGGGGCCAGGCCCGGCTGCGGCTGGGCCTGCTGGGGGTACTGCAAGCTGTGCCGGTGCAGGTACTGGGCCACGGTAGGTGTCTGGCCTGAACCGTGGTACACCGCCTGGCCCTGCTGCTGTTGCTGGCCGGGCTGCTGGCACTTCTGCTTGTTGGCCTCTTTGACGTCACCGTCATGTGCACTAGAAAAATAAAGAAAAAAAGGAACAAAGGGTCGCGCTGCCAATTAGTGAAAAGACCCGGCGCCGTGAGGTGAGCACTGACGTGTTGAATGCGGAGTGTGAAATGTGTGAGCTGCTGTGCGTGAGGTCCTATTGTTGTCATGTAATGTGGCAGAACTTGTCGTCGGTATGCATCCATTTTTTTTTTTAGCGGCTGAAATGAGTGCGTGCGCAAATTCGTCGTCGTCTGAGCCACGGACGGAGTTTACACACATGAGTAGTTTCTCGGCACACGGGACCAGGTTCTCCCACGTGTAGCCTGTGAGGTGCTGCAGTCGGGGCGGCCATGTTGGGGACAGGTGGAGGACCAGGCGGGAAGTGACCACGCATGCGGCGGACACCAGCGAGGGGGCAAAACACAAGAACATATGATCTGAGGGGAGGGAAAGAAAACCGCACTGCATCATCACATGCAGTACAAAAAAAACTGCGCAAAACAAGCCAAAACGTCATAATCGGTCAAATAGGAGTTACGGCAGTCATTTAACATTTGTTTTATCATATGTAATATTATCATGCCATTAACATTTCTATGAAAACAGCTTATAAAATGTGCTGGCTGTTGAAGCTCCGTGCCACAGAAAGACAACCAACTAGACAGCTAAAAACAAGAGTGCTATATCAAAGGGAAAGCTAGCTAGTGAGATGGACATGGCTAGCCTTAGCTAAAGCTAAAACTACATTTATGGTTGTAAGTTATTGAAAAAAATATCCATTTTGATGAACCAACATGATTCAGTTTGTTATTCCACACAACTAAGTAAATTCCTCATGAAAACCAACCATGAAAGAGAACAAAAAAAACTAGCTTAACTCCTGCTAAGGCTAACTAGCATAGCAGAGTAGCTTTTGTTCTGACTCTCGTGGGATTAAAGTGATTTGTTGTGGCTAAGCTAACTTTAAGTCACACATTTAAATGTATTAAATTGTAAATTAATTTCTTATATCGAACTATGAAGCGTAAACGAACATTTTTCAAAAAGACTGCATTTTCCATGGCACAGTGTGAAGGCTATCCAAACAAAGTCATTTCGGACGGCATTACGCCATTTGTATCTATTACACAGATTGTCGGCCAGCCTGAAAACTTTAAACTCTTTTAATTCTGCCGTTTAATGTCCGTACAGTATGTAGTGAGATGCGAGTGAAGACAGTCAAATCAATGTAATTTCTATACATTCTCAAATTAGCGTAATTTCGTTTGATCTAAATTGCGTGAAACTGAACTTTTTTCCAACTTTTCTACCTGACTCTGCTTCGAGGACCCCTGTAGGCCTTCCGATCCCACATTGAGGGCCGCCAGTAAGACTAAAAGGTCCGAACGCCTTATCAAATGCAACTCACCTTGCAAGGAAACCTCCAGGAAGTAATCGGCATACTTGGCCATGTATAGTTTGGTCTTCTCCAGGCAGGTCATCGGCCAGCCGTCATGGAGGTCTCCCTCGTGAACGGCGATAGACAGGTAGTATTCTATGAAGTGAGCTGCTGTGGGGAGGTACAGGTTCCACTGGAAGGATTCCAGCAGCAGCAGCTCCATGTGAAGTAAACCCTGCTTGGTCAGCACCAGGTTCATGGAGCTCATGCAGCCCAGGCTGTTCAGGGTCTCCAGCTTGGGCACCCGGTCCTCCCTTTCCTCAAATTTACCTGCAGCGAAGAAGAGTTGCGAAAAAAACATCACACCGTGCATGCAGGGACCAGAAAACGTGTCATGTGCGTGTTCGAGTGGGAACTTACTGGCCAGAAGAAGACACGAGAGTGAGACCATGTGAAGCTGCTGCACCGTGACATCGTAGCGGTCCATGAAGAGGTCCAGCAGGTAGACGCCCAGGTGTCTGGCTGCAGGACACAGCCGGAAGTGGTTGCTGACGATGGCTATGAGGTCTGCAAAGTACCGTCTCAGGTTGAGCTGAGGGGACTGGCCTTTGTAGGATGGCAACTTGAGCTCCTGTTGGACAACATATCAGACTTGACCGTCGCTACATTTTGGTTTGGTTTGACCCTGCGATAATACTATGTATACACATCCAACATGCAAAAATATACTCAATGCACACACTGGAGACACTTGATACGGGCCGATATTAACTCATCGCAGATATAATGATATCGGCACGTGTTGGCCGGTGAGCAACAGGAAAATTCAGTGTCTTCACTACATAGTTTTGTCCACCACATAGCAAAGACAAGTTCATTTTTTTTTACATTTGCATAATCTTTCGCTGATGTTCTCATGACTTATTTGGGCCCAATTTCGTTAATCATGAGAAGAAATAAAAATAGATAAATAATAATAAGGGGATTCTTTAAAAAAAGTTTAGTTTTTTATTTTACAAATGACAAATACATCAGATTTCTTTTCCTGCCTAAAAAAAATAAATAAAAGATATTCAATAGATCACAGATTCATGAGGGGGTGGCATATGCATACACAGACAGTAAAGAAACAAGAACAAGATGATATGCACAAAATGTAGGCATGACACAAGAGAATTAAAAAACAACAACTTAAAAGTGACTTATTTCGTGTCTATCCTGGCAGCCATCACTGAAGTGTCCCACTCACTTTGTATCGGAGCGCCTGGTATATGTCTGCAGCGAGTTGTCCTTTCCACCATTGGTCCTCTAGCTCCATTTATCACAGTGCTTTGGAAACCTCTGGAAGGCAGAACACACGAGAGGCAATCGCTCAACCGAGACTTGAAGTGCACATGGGGACAAACTTAGCACCTGAACTCGCTGCGGTGTCACGCAACAACCGTTCAAAGTTAGCGGATCGAAGTGAGCACCGGGGGCCGTCGTCGGTCATGTTTTCATAAACTGTAAAATTAAAAACTGTTGATGTTGACGCTTCAAAAGTGGAGACTCACCCGATGAGCACATGTAGTGGATATTACCGGCAGTTTCACTGAAGTAAACTTCGATTCAAACTAGCCGGACATGCTTGCTCACAGTCATTGTTGTAGTCCGTCAGGCTGTGAGGCTCCGCACGAGTTCAACAAACACCCCCTGCTGCGTTCGAGTGCTACCGGAAACACCGCTTTCAAGTTGCGTGCGCAGGAAAAACCGACGCGAAAGAAGCCGGGGAAAAAAGCCGCAGAGTGGTGTTAAGCAAGTGGGGAAAAACACAACTTAAAAACAGATGTTTATGCTACAATGTTTGCTACAAGACTACATTAATGTCATGTCTTAGTATGGTTCAAGCTTGTCTATGCCACACAATTACATTTGCCGTCGTACACGCTTCATTCATTGTTGAAATTATTTTCTCAGTTTTGGTAGAATGCCATTTTTAATCAGAAAGTCCGGTTATTTTTTTTTCTCCCAAAGAGAACTTTTACGGTAAGTTCTGAGTTTCCGATTAGCACTTGAAGGCATCGCCCTATCGCCAATATCCAATCAACTGGCCTGATGCAGCCAAAAGCCAATGAAGGGGAGTTAGAATTGGTGAGGATACAGTTTTTTACAGCAAGATATTCACAACACGCCACATATATGTGATTGTAAAACATAACATACCGACGAAAAATCTGGCCAATAAAATGTCACATTATTTCTGAAAAACAGCAACAACAAAAAAATTCAACAATTCACTGGTAAGCCTACTTTTTGCACTGAAAGTCGAGTGTTGGGTTTGCACCAGCTTGTTTGTGCAAAGTTTTGATGGGATACCGGCCGGATTTACAGTTGATCTTGCAATAAAGCTTTCAATAAATCTCTCTGTGAGAAATAAGACTGTCCTTGTTGCAGAAGTCATTGTATCATGGCAATGACTATTTAAGGGAAAAAAAATCTTAAATTGTAGAAAGGAGGGATTTACCACTTTTACATGCATCACTTGAAACCAATCTTATTTACTCCCATGGGGCCTCCATACGATGTATGGTTATATATTGTAGGATGTGATAACCATGGTGAATGACAGTGACTAGGCACGATATATACCTATTATATAAATATATATCTTGCTATATCTACATAATGATTATCCTATAAACGGACGCAAGGTTTGGGTGTTAGGCTATAGATATCCCATTCGTTTTGAACTGATATCTTACTACAGTACATAACTGTCCCCATTTGCCTCGCTCTCTTGCATAAGCCCCGAGGCACCCTGCATCCCTCAGCTCATCTCATCATGACAATGGTGGGAATATGTCTGTTTGTCCCCACCCTCTCTCTCTATCATGAAGTACAAAGTGAAAACAAAAAACAGTTTGGAAGGGACTGAAATGCGAATCCACATGTGTTTGAATGTGTGCATTGAATGTAGGAAATATAGTGCAAATCTGAACAAAAGGAAAATAGAAAACACACGTGTCTGGGTCATCGAGCCCTTTTCGTGGTACAAATTCAAAGTGGGTCAGTTTGCCCCAGCAGCGCTGCACAGTTCAATTTGACCCATATAGGTTGAAGCGACATCAATGTTACAATGGCTTCCCTGTCTTTCAAGGGCAAACAAACTAAATCTAAAGAAAGTAAACACACCCTCTCTTTAATTCTGTAATGTTCTGTGAGGAGCACAACAGTGCAGAGACATCATACTGGTTCCATGTTGTGCTTAGATAATAACAAAAAGAGCAGTCCAGGGATTGTGGCTGCATGCAGTGGGAGGGGGGGGGGGGGGGGGGGGGGTCTTAAGAGGATTGGTAATGCTGGCTGCTTGGTGGTAGAAGCAGCTCAGGTGGTGGGTAGTCTTGTCCGGAAAAATGTCTCCCAGAGGAAACAAATGGCGCCCTGCGTGGAGGGAGCTGGTGGCCCGTCCTTTCTGCGTTTTTCTTCCCCCCAGTGTCACGCAGAGCCTCGGTGGAGGGCAGCCATTGACATGCACAGAAATGCGAACAACCCACTGCTGTGCTTTCTCCATAAGAAAGCAGAGGGTGTTAAGCGGCGTGTCAGCTATTGTTATTACACTGGATCACTTCTGCCTGTGTGTCCTCCTCGGTGTTTTGCACAGGGAACACAATCCATTTTATGTCTTAAATATTCTGGTCAGTTGTGTTGGTGACGCCAAAAGATCTTGAATGACTCACCCAGTTTCTTAATGTGAACCATTGTTTTTTTTTCTTTTTTCTGGGGTGACACAAGTGTTCATCTTTACCTTATCTTTGTTGTTTTTTTGTGAGGGCTCTGTTGCAAGTTGTTGGCAGCACAAAGGTCACTCATATAGAGTCTCACTTAAGATTTAATGACAAACCGACTGACAGTCCATATGCAGAGTCATTTCTGACAAAGTCAAGAAGTCACATGTGCAGGTGACCTTCGGGCCGTGTGAGCAGTAAAGTAGAAATAGTAAATTGGTCCAACATAAAAAGTCAGTAAATACAAGATGACTTGCTTCCAACTGCATGAAATGACACATTAAAAATAATCGCTACATGACTTTTAAAACAGCTGGTTCTCAACCTTTTTGAGTTGCGACTCCCTCAGAATAAGTCGGTGTTTGTGACCTCCCCAGCTTTGTTTAGTTTTAACAGCTAGGCGTTGTCCAATGTGCTCCAGAGACTGAGGATCTTTGATGCGTTACATGAACTTTTCTCTCCCCTCTGACCCGTCGGAAATCCCCTGTCAGAAACTCATGTGCAATACAAATCTATTATTATCATAGAGAAAATAATATCACTGGTACAGTAGATGTAATGTAAAAAAACCAATTACTCTAAACTTTATTTCTAATATGTTCTTTCATTTTTTATGGAAAATGAATTCCTCATAGAGTCTCATTAAAGATCACTAAAAGTGATGTGAAACTAGTGTGAATTAATCCACAGCATATCATCTATTAAAGTGTCTCACATTTACTGGTTTACTTGTTGAACTGTGTGGAGTAGCCCGTCATTGTATGTTAATGTCATTTGTGAACTGCCTGGCAAACCCCAAGGGTTCCAACGTGTTTTGCCAGATAATGGGCCTTATTATTAATATTATTGTTATTACCTACTTACTGTACATGCCCAGAATAGCAACACGGCAAAGAGAAACCCCCTAACTGAGAGTGAAAAGGGAAAAAAAATAAATATCAATTTTATTTTGTGTTTTCACATAAACATGTTTCATTCCAAAATAATTCAGTTTTGTATTAGACCATATTGTCATTGCTCCTTTGTTGAAGTAACCAGTCTCTTTTGGTTTTCTCTGGTAACTTATTGTTATAAATGTAGTACTTAAGTTTGATTACGGAATACAGCTTTTTACTTTTTTTTGTGACAACTAGAATAAGAACAGCACACGGATCAGAGGTTATGAATTATTTATAGATTATAAATTTACACTGTATGTATTGTTTCCCTCTCGATCAGGAGCCACTCTCAGTGACTTTGAGTGTGTTTAGAGGCTGATACATGTGTGTTTTCACACCACACTTGCACAGTATTGCAGCACGCTTTAATAGCTAAACATCTTCTGTACTTTCATAGTTCCCTTGTGTGTTGAAATGGGCACATCTGGTCCTAATGTCGGAGTCTGACACAGTGCGGGGGGGAATAAATTGCTTGCCTGGCAGCTTTTATTTACAAGGATACACTAAGTATCCAGCACGGGGATTGTGGGTACAGTTTTTTTTTTTTTTTTACTTGAGACAATTCAATTGACGGATGCAGCTCCCAGTTGATGTTAGTTTGCATCATTTTTTTGGGGGGGGTTTCACCGTATGTTGACAGAAGTGAGTTGTCCCCATATGAATAAATCACTACATGGCTGCACGGGGAGCAGTGTTTGCATTAAAACAGCTCGCTGTTTCGTGCTCGGCTGCAGGCCCGGGACAGCACGGCTCTCCGTCGGAGGCTCCGGGCTAAAGGCTAAAAGCAGCTCAGAGGCTGTAATCCCCGTATGAAACCATCATGGCTGCCGCTCGCTGAGCTGTCAAGCTCTCCACAAAAGGAAAAAAAAGGTAACAAAAACCGACAACTACACGCACAACTGGAGCTGTATGATACGTCTAAACCACCCGGCGGGTTTATCTGCAGTAACAACTCGATGCAAAAGGTTTTCTTTTTTAAAACTGGCCGGGCGTAACTTAGTTTGCCACGCTCGTTATTCTTCCAAGTTATTTCGTCTTTGTAAGCTCTCGCCGCGTCACGTTAATTCAAATCACTCAGACGCTATTTCACGAAAAGACGTTTTTATCACCGATAGCTCTGACGACGACGAAGAACGAAACGGAGTTATTTTGTCACGCGAAAGGTAAAAAAGGGCTCTCGTGGCAGTACGGTGGGATAGTTTTTTATCGTCACTTCGCAATTCCCAAGGCGGTCGTTGCTCGTTACAAAAGCGGTCTCATCACTTTGTTGTGGTCAAGTCGAGTTGCACAATGGCCGAACGATTCACCGATTAATGTGCTACTATGAAGCGCTACCGCGAGCTTTTTCCTCGTCTTTTTATTGGTTAGTTTTAGTTTTAAACATCGCCTCCCACCGTAGCGCGTTTAGCCGTGTTACGAGCAAGTTTACAGCTATTGTGTGTGTGTGTGTGTGTGTGTGTGTGTGGGGGCAGGTGAGTTTAAGTATAGCTCGCTGCAGCTGGCTGTTGATAAGACTCTAAAAGTCGTTGTTTTACACCCGGTATGTGACAAATACATTTCCACGCAGAGGCATTTTGAACCCTAGCCAGCAACAGGTGGACTCAACATTAATAACATGTGGAGTGGGACCGTGAACGCAGCTTCTTTTTAGGGGTCCACTGTGAAATGATGAGACAGCAGTCCCAACACACACACACACACACACAGCAGTGCTGGTTCTTTTGAAAGCATTTCAAAACAAAAGGAAAAAAAGTACATTTTAAAAGGGCGCTGGGAGGGCACGGCAAAACTAATTTGTCCATCCGCCCTGGGATTCGGATCCGCTCCAAAATGTAATGTGTCCTTCCTCGGCCCGTTCTGCACCCTCCAACCAAGTTTAGTGAAAATCGTGCCTGTAGTTTTTCCCCGTAAACCCAAACCGAGTCGAAAACAAAACCTCTCTTGATGTTCTCGCATTGTCCTTGAAACTGTATTGTTTATGTTTTTGACAATCCTTTTTGTGTTGTTTCGCACTTTCAGAAACCTGGAAAACAACACGACATGGACTCGGAGGACATTTGCGCAGCTACCTCCGGCGGAGATAACGGACGACGTGTCAACAAGAGGAACAGCGATTGGCACAAACGGCTTCACCTCAGGAAAACTGCCGTTCAACCTCCAGCTGTGCAAAGTGCAGATAAGCGCCGACCAAAGACGATAGCGGGGGAGTGGGAGCAGAGCACAGTGTGGCCTTCGTCGAAGAAGCCCCCCAAGGGGGCGCAGCAGGGTCCGCGCCGGACCGACGACGGTGGCAACAGCGCGCTCAGGTTCACGTGCGCTCAGTGCGGGGACGACTTGGAATATGTTCCCAAAGACTTGGTGAGACACTTTGAGGAGAAGCACAGAGGGAGCCCACCCGTGTTTTCCTGTCGGGCGTGTGCTTTCAGCACGCACGAGTTCTCCTACCTTCAGGTTCACCTGCTGAGCCACAAGGACACTTTTTCCAGCTGCGGCATTTGTCACGACGACGTCCAGCGCACGTGGCCGGAGCTCAGCGCCCACCTGACAGCTCGTCACTGCCAAAACGGCAAATATTCGTGCGAAACGTGTCCGAAATTCTCCACAGGCGACGTCGGAGTGTTTTTAGAGCACACGTATGCGCATCATCTGGGCCTGGAGGGAGCTAAGGGTCTGTCGCCGCACACGAGGGGCAAGAATAAGTTTGGGCCGAAAGAGACCGCTCCGGCGTTCCGCTGTCAGCACTGTGGCTATGAGGCGTCTCAGAAATGGTTGATCGCTAAGCACGTTAAAGCTGTCCATGTTTGCCAGAATGGTAATCAGAGGAAGAAGAAGAAGAAGGAGGAGGAGGAGGAGGAGGAGGAGGAGGAGGAGGAGGTTTGCTCCTTAGTGATGAAACCAAATGACCCGATACCAAAAGTGAAGCCCAGATTAACGAGAAGTGCAGTGAGGGAGATGTGCTGGCTGACACAGGACTGCCTCTCTCTGCCAGGGAGAGAGTTCCTGGATAAGTACTGCCATCTGTCAGACCCGCGAACGACACTGGAGGAGACTCAGCAGTTTCTGATGAAATCTGTCGCCGGGGAAACCGGCGACCAAAAGTGGACCAAGGCCCTGAAGACCGTTCTGTCGAATGTCCCTCAAGATATGAACGTCCACCCGAAGTCGGAGAACGGCATCGTGTCGAACTCAACGGACCTCACCGTCCTCACCGTCAAGAACAAGATAACCGTGGCTCAGAACGGCGCCGCGTACGCCAAGAGGTTGAAAGTGATGGCGTCGTCGGACAAGGAGACTGCTTCCCTTGAAAGCGTTCCTGACGATGCCCGTCGCGTCGTCGACCAAAATGGATGTAAGCCAAATTCGAGCGATCACGCGCCTTGTCCACAGGCTGAAACCAAACCGAATAACGACGTCTCGCTGCCAGCACAGAGCGAGCCGTCTGAGCACACTCGAATGCAGGAAAACCGAGAGAGTCGGGAACTAAAGGGTGACCAGGAAATGGAGGATCGTGGTAAAAAACCTGAGGATGCGGTGCACGAAGATGGGATCAGTATCTCCAGTGGGCTGAAGCTGAAAGTCGCACCGAAAAATAAGAGACGAAGACGGAAAAGACGGGCGAGATCTAAACGGGTCAGGAAAAGATCACCAGGACTGGCCTTAAAGATAGTGCTGAAGAAGAACCCGGTGAAGGAGAAGCAGTGGGTGTCGCAAAGCTCTTTGTCTCCGCCAGGAGGCGGTGCGGCGGCGGACTGTCCCGGACCACCGAGCCCTCGCACAACATCGGAGGAGACGGCACAGGTTCTCCAAAATGCGAAGGAACAGACCAAAGCTCCCTGTGCTGACCTGGACGACCTCTCTGAAGCCATCGCGTCCGGTCCACAGTCTAAGTCGAGGGAAGAGCTGTCCCCCGGTCACGCTGCAAAGCCGTCGGGGTCCAACAATAAGGACGGTGACGCACCCGTCGCGCTCCAAGGCTTGCCGTCGACGCGTCGAGAAGCGCGAGGCGACGCAGAGAAGTCGCCGCAGCGGTCGGGGTCAGAGGTCGACGAGAGCCGTTCGGCTCGAGAGACGGGCCTGTCGGATTCCACAGAAGTAGAGACGTGGCCCGAGGATGCACCGCTCCAAGCATCGGGCAGCGGCACGGACCACCGGGTGTCAGACGATGAGATGAGCTCAGTGACTCCTCACAGCGGTTCCACCAAGTCCTCCCCTGTTTCCATATCTGTTATTACAGCACTGGGTAAGACGGCAAATTATACCCTCCACATAGATTTAATGGTTAAGGATTTAACACGCAGTTGCATTTTCTTGACATACATGATTGCTTAGTTTACAAAGAGCAAACTTATGACGGAGTTTTGGGGCCATCAAAGATTTACAAAAAAAACTAAACAATAATAATAATAATAAAGGAGCCGGGGGAGGGAGGTAATACTCCAAGAAAAAAACTCAGTTTCAGAGATTCAAGTTGTAAATTTACCAGAAAAATAAAATGATCTGAGATGAAAGTGTAAAATCTAGGAGAAAAAAACCCTCTAATTTGAGAGCTTATAAAGTCATAAATTCATGAGAAAAAAACTCATTCAAAAAGTGGAATGCAAAGCCGTGGTAACGCCCGGCGTCTTCATTTAGTTGCTCCTAAAGTAGCGTTCTCACGATCCTGAAAGAAACATCATATCATATTCTGTCTTCTTTTAGGACCATAAATAAATACTAATAATGTAGAAGTTACATGAAAGTAGAGACGAACAACTTCCGTCTTTGACTACACGTGTCTTTTATTTCAGCACAGCTAAAACTAAAACCCAACTGTTGGTAACGTAACATAACTGCTTGTGTCGAACCGCGGATTATTTTTTAAAAGTTTTTCTTGTAAATTTATGACTTTATTATCTTGAATATTTGTGTTTTTCTGGTAAATTTGCAAATTTAATAATCTCAGAATTCTTGAGTTTTTTTTCTCTGAATATTACCCCCCCCCCCTGCTACGTAGTGTTTTTGTTTTTATTAAATTGTTTTGGCCCTACTACGCCACCGTACTGTCTGATTTGTAACGAGTATTTTCACCTTTTGTCTTGCAGGAAAGGTGAACTCTGAAGATGTAATCCTCGTTCTCCCTGCAGAGCACGGTGAACGGAGTGTCGAGGGGGCCAGAGCCGGAGAAGAGCCTGCCGACTCCTACCCAGATCTCCTCGGCGACATCCACCAGGGGCCCTCGCACCATCGGTGGCAGCCGCTCCCCAAGCACCTGGAGAGGACCCTGAAGTTAGTCGCCATAAGTCCATCTCAGCGAGTGAAGCGTCCGGCGGGAGACCAGCCCGTCGTGGTGCTGAATCACCCGGACGCCGACATCCCCGAGGTCGCCAGGATCATGGAGGTCATCAACCGGTACAGAGGGGAGGTGCAGAAGGTGGTGCTGTCGCGGCGGACCGCCGACGCTCTCTCTGCCTCGAGCGGCGAGGCGGACGCCCGGGCTGGTTCCGCGGGGCGCGCCAACAGCTCTGTGCAGGAGAGGTTCCTGCTGAAAATGAGGCTGCGCAGGCTGAGCAGGAAGAAGTACGAAGTGGTCGGCGCGGGCTCCCCCAGCGGGGACGCGGCGGCGGCGGCATCGTTCCGCTGCTGGTTCTGCGGCAGGGTGTTCGCATGTCGGAAAGTGTGGACGGTCCATCGGCAGCGACATCTGATCGAGTGGAAAAAGCCAAACTGTGAAAAGTCTTAAAATGTCGCGCACACTGGATGAAAAGCAAAGACACGTCTGGAAAATGACTTTTGCAATATGACAAAAGAATAATGGAAACCTTTTTTTTTTTTCTTTTCTTTTTTAAGTCTTAAATCTGATTTGTTGGTTTGAGGAGAATCAAATCGTTATCCCGCCTCCTGGAGGGTTCATTCTCAGGGTAAACATTTCCCTATTGTCTCTACAAACTCTCTGTACTTTAGTGATTATCTGTAAAGCCACGAGGGCGCGGTGTCGATGATTTAGTTCTTTTGTATCGTTTGTATTTTGTCTACGCAATAGCTTTATCTAAGGTGATTTAAGTACACTGTCATATGGAATATTTTATAGAACACTGTAATATGTATATTTGTCATACCAACTTTATGAATCAGTTTATATACGGGTAGGCTTTGTTTTGGAACGGGACGCAGAGACCCACAAAGTTACTCAGATATACCAAAACTGTGGGTTTCAGAAAAAAAGAACAAAAAACTAAAGACAATAAGCTGTTTTATTCAACATTTATTTATGACTCTTAGGTTTAGCCTTTTATATGCTTTTTTTCTTTATGCTTTTTTGTCTCTTTGGGCCATTGGAAGAATCAGTGTATTTGTAAAAAAAATGTTTGTATAAACTCCAAATTATGTTCAAATAGTAGTATTATCTGTAAGAGGTATATTTTATCAAGCAGATGTCCCTGAAGACACGATTAATTTAAAAAGTAAACCTGTGTTTTTTGATGGCAGAATCGCTTTAAATCTGAATTTGAGAGGCCTGGGTGATCATGTTGTTTTCATCAATGTTTCCTCTTTTGACTTGAAATGATAACGTTATCTTTTAATTGCACTATGAAAGGAGGATTAATATTTCCCATTACCTCACCTTTATCAGGCCTAAGCTTTTGACAATCTCAAACCAGTGTCCTACTGTGGCTCAATGTTTCCTTATGCAGCCGGGATCCCTTCAGTATTCCCGTGTGTGTGTGTGTGTGTGTGTGTGTGTGTGTGTGTGTGTGTGTGTGTGTGTGTGTGTGTGTGTGTGTGTGTGTGTGTGTGTGTGTGTGTGTGTGTGTGTGTGTGTGTGTGTGTGTGTGTGTGTGTGTGTGTGTGTGTGTGTGTGTGTGTGTGTGTGTGTGTGTGTGTGTGTGTGTGTGTGTGTGTGTGTGTGTGTGTGTGTGTGTGTGTGTGTGTGTGTGTGTGTGTGTGTGTGTGTGTGTGTGTGTGTGTGTGTGTGTGTGTGTGTGTGTGTGTGTGTGTGTGTGTGTGTGTGTGTGTGTGTGTGTGTGTGTGTGTGTGTGTGTGTGTGTGTGTGTGTGTGTGTGTGTGTGTGTGTGTGTGTGTGTGTGTGTGTGTGTGAGAGAGAGAGAGAGAGAGACCATTGGACAGATATGGTGCATGTGTCCTTGTTTCTCAGTAATTCACTGTGTGTGTGTGTATGTTTTTTCCATTTTGGATAAAAACATGTATAATTGTGTACATAGTCCAGATAGAGGTACTGTAAAATATTACTGCAGAGTTTTCACCAAGTGCCTAGGAATTCTTGTTATGCAACAAAATGTGAGGATGAGAGCATTACTTGTTGACCAGACAATAAACGAACCAGTTTGTCGGCCCCTGGTGGCGGTTTTTTGTGACGACTGTCGATGTGAGCTGGAGTCATACAACACAAGTAATTGACTTTTTTTTTTTTTTTTTTTTTATTAAAACAAAAATATACAACCTTGTATTTTCTGGCTCCCCAATGTATTGCTGTCATAAACAAATTGTCTACTTGCTTCTTTCAGCTTCAGCAACACTGTCTCCTTCCTTGCATTCATTTTAACACACTGCTTACTGACTGAGCATTAAGAAAAAAAACAAAAAACATCGAAATAAATGAAGATTTAAAAAGTCATCTGCGTCGGTGCTACTTTGGCTCTGCATGGCCAGCAGTGCAGGCCCGGGATCTCGACACCGGAGGAGAGAAGAATTGTCACACGATGAGTTCTGTAAACGATAGTCTTGAGGGTAAACGCGTCAGGTGTGGACACGCGCCGAGGGCCAAATCTAGGGCCTGGCGGGGAAGCACAGCTTGGTGGCGTCCTTGGCGTTACTCTGGCTGTCGATCAGCACCAGAGGAGTCCGCTGGTGGTTCTCGATGATGTGGGAGACGCTGCTGAAATGCTGCGAACAGAGAGAAGGGAAGTCTGAATGTCCTTGAAATCAACAAATTAGGTCAATGAGCCATTTTATGTTTGCTCAATGAGCCATTTCATGTTTGCTCTAAACATTTTAAAGGAAGAGGGGATCTTGAGACGCAGTCCAGACATGGTCCAGGTGATTATTTCTGAATAATGTGAGTGTAATAATTTTCAGTACAATAAACATTTAGACCACTTCTTGTATTGAGCGAGTGTTTGGCACAAAACTGCAAAATGTTCCTTAAAAATTCCGCAGCACGTGCACACCACTTTCTTTGCAAACAATCCCACAATGCAATGTGTCACATTTATTTTTGGGGGGAGTTTTGGTGCCCTTTGGTCTAGCTGTTAATTCAGATGCCTGCATATAATTAGACTCTGAGGCTTTTTAACTAGCAATCCTAATCCTAACAAAACCTCCAGTACCAGCATTGGACTGAAAACCCTGCAGCTATTCCTAAAGAGCAGCTAGATCAACACGGCTCTTTTTCTACCGTTGACATACACCCAAAGACCTCCCCCCGTACCTCCTCCCCTTTCTTCTCTCGCCCCAGAGCGTACTGCTGCGTCGTCGCTATGAAGCGGATGGGGATGTTGTACACTCGGCCGTTGTAAAACACCACCAGCGTGTAGGGCTGCTGTGCGTCCTGACCGGAGCTCTTCCTCACCATGAACGCCCCGCCCTGAACACAGAAAGAAGCACTCACAGTCAGAAACCCAGCAGGGGTGAGTGGGTGTGGTGGGTCATGGGATACAAACCACGGATCACTCATTTGGATAATAATACGATTTCCCACCTTGTTTGAGCGACACAAGACGTCGTCAGCAGTCTTGCGGTTGCACGCGCCGGCATACCAGGGCTTCTTATAGATGTCTGCGTCCTGAAAATAAAAGTAAATGGAGAATAGGATTTTGCGTGAATGTAGCTTGTTGAGTTGTTTGTTCATCTTTACGATAAACCGTTGCAAGAGCACACCTTGTCTTGGTCTGTCAACCCATTCTCAGCAGGGACACTTCGTCTGTCGGCCGGCTCTGGGACAACGAGAGACACAAACGTTATGATAAGGTGACAATGTAGACATTTTAGTTTTTTAGATTTATTTCACTTCATGTTAAGAGTTTAAAACAACTCTTCCCGTGCACGTGGCTGATAACCTGCCGAGAGACTCGAGCAGGAGCTGTACTCACTGGGGGGGGTCAACTGTGGAACAGGAATCCTGCAAGAGAGACCACAAACAGAGCCATTAAAGGCTGTTTTTCCTCGGATCCCACCCCCCCCCTGGCATCACGTCAAACTGTACGCGCGTCTTACTTTAGCCGTTTCATTTCCAGCGTAAAAGATTTGGGCTTCTGGTCGGTTGGCATCGCAGGCAGCGTTCGGCCTGTGGAGATCCAGACGGATGGTGATCAGGCTGCGTTTCAACATTAAGTAATGAGTGGAAATCGACGAATCCCACAAATGAAAGGTGTAAATGTTTTTCTTTTCAGTTGTATGCTGCTTTATCTGCCATACCCTTTTAACTGGAAGAGTTTAAATGTGGGAACTCTATAGTGACTTGTACTTTAAGTCACCAGTGTATGTGCAGCGTATGTTGGTATTAGAATTAGATCATTATTGCACACTAAAAGTTGCTGAAAGAAATCCACAGAGCAACGGTGGTAACAATGCAGGTTTATTAATAGTGTTTTAAGGGGGAAAAAACCCTTCATCATAGAAGTGATTGGAACTAATTTGACAATGTCTCTAAAAGCTCTGGTGTGACTAATAATGAGTGCACATAGTATCTGAATGAATGTAAACACTTACTTTCAAATTCCCTAGGTTTAAATTCTGGCTTCTGCAAAAGAAAACAAAAAACCCCAAAACATTTAATGATTTTTAGCATCATAAACATAAACACATACTGTCATGTTTACAGACATCAGCTGATCCTTTAAAAACAAGTATTCGTTGTATTCAGAGAGCTTCCTACCGGTGGTTTTGGTGACCTGCTGGTAGGAAAAAAAGAGATGATCGGACATTCAGTTATTCCCTTCTTTAAGCTTTAAATAGATATATAAATATTATATATATATATATATTTGGTTGAGTGACGCTTACTCTCTGGGCAAAGGTTTTTTTGGTAGAGAAGGGCCGTCTGCAGGTGTATCACTGGAACCTAGAGGAGCACACGGTGACAAGTGATCTACCAGTTATTGTGACCAGCTTTGGCAAGTCTTATAATCATACTATTGCCCATTTACTGTAGGGAAGTATATTTTATCTAGATGGCGTATCATGCTAGAAAGATTAATGCCGTCAGTCTTTGATTTCATACTCACAGTCACCTGGATCGCAGACTTCGTATTCGTCGTCTTCTGCTGGCTCCTGGACCTGGAAAAAATTCACAACACCAGTAAGTCCGCGTCGGCCTAACTGCACGCAGCAAATTCTCTGCAAAACACGGCACTTACGGCAACGGGAGATCTCCTCGTATTCCCTCTGAAGAAGAAACATGACTCATAATTAGTGTGGTTAAGTAGGAAAGCAATGCCATGACTTCATGGCAGACAGAGGGCGGGATGAAACACTCAGTCCTACCTGGGGCTGGGCCTCGGTGGTAAAGAATGCGACTGTGTTGTGGGGATCGGACGCGGTCTGCAAAGGAATGGTTGGTCTGAGACTGCAGTCAAAAGGATTTTCCCAAAAAATACTGTCATTTTGTATTGTACGTCTATGCAATTACCAGTCTCCCACTGACCTGCTTGCTGGAAGAGATAATGAGTTTCCCTGTAAGAGATGCGATAAAACGAAAAACCACAATGAATTCCACATGTAAATGCACTTTGAACAAATACTTGGAATGGCTGTAACTTAAAAGCCTACCTCTTTGTCAGGAACTTCATAAAAGTCTGAAAAGCAACCAAAGCCAGAATTAGACACACTGCAGAGGCACAAAGGCCTCGTTTTCTTTTTTGTGCCGGATGTCATTGTTTTCATTGCTTCAAACATATCTTCAGCATGCAGCAGAATCTGCCCTTGGGCGTTTCTTTTGTGTGTGTGTGTGTGTGTGTGTGTGTTTGTGTGTGTGTTTGTACTAACTGCTTTTGACTGTCTCTCATTGTAGTGTATTTACAAAGACTTTTCATGCACAGGCCTGTAATCTGTTCATTCATTATTGTAGACGTAATGGAGGCCTCCTTTTTTTTTCTCCTTCCGCGTTCAGCCATGCTGGCAACACGGCAGCGTTGGTCAGGCCACCATTTAACAATTATTAGATAGGCATGAATGGTGTACAGACATTCATTGTCCCAAGAGGATGAATCCTAAAAAATGTTCACTCATCCAGTGAAGTATCTATTTTAATGGATTGGCGTGAAATTTTGTACAGACATTCACTCTTCCTTTATGGTGCTGACACTTGTGGTTTGGAGTGAAATGTCACATATCTGGTACACGTCTACATGCCTTCTCTCAGAATGAATTGTAATGACTTTGATAATTCGTTAATGTCTTATCTAGCGCCATCATCAGGTCAGAATTTAAATTTGTCCAATACTTTTGTTTATGACCAAATACCATAGATCTTGTATAGAGTGGACGTAGTCACGGTGACGTCACCCATTGGTTTGTGGACTGCCATTTCGAAACCTTGAGTTTGGCATTTTGGCCGTCACCATCTTTTTGCCTTTTTGCAACCATAAGTGAAACGAGAGGGTGGAGCTAAATACAATCCAGCGCTAAAAAACTTTTGGCGACCAAAATGTTACAATTCACTTTCATGAAGTGAAAACACACTGAGAAAGGGTTAAAGTTGTCAGAGGAAGACACTGACAAATTCCAGATGTGGTAGCAACCTGTCAATGGCAACGTACCCCCGCCCTAAAGCATACCCTGCTTTATGGTCTATTTGACTCTAAATGGGACCATAATTGACAAAATCATTCTGTATTGAAACCTGCAATTGAGACCATAAACTCATGTTTATAATGTTTACTGAGGTAATAAATCAAGTGAGAAGTAGAGTCATTTTCTCATAGACTTCTATACAACCAGACTTCTTTTTTTGTAAGCAGAGGTGTCGCCCCCTGATGGACATTAGAAAGAATGCAGGTTGAAGTTTAAAACGCTAAACTAAGATGGTTAACACTGTAAACAATATACAGTATATGCCAAAATGCAGCATGTTAGCAAGCTAACATTAGCATTTAGCTCAAAGCGCTGCTGTGCCTTAGTCCAGCCTCACAGAGCCGCTAGCGTGGCCACGATCCACTAACTAACTAACGTGTCAGAATTACACCAGTTGTTTTAAAGCTACTGACTTTTTTCTTCTTCTTCAAGTAACCAAATTCATGTCTTCTTCTAACATCACCATGCTTGGAGGTACATGGTCCAGTGGACAGCAAACAAATGAACTAATTAAATGCCACATGACTGTACATCACAGACATTTTCAGATGGTGCATATCATACAGGGTTTGATGGTAAGAGAGTCGTGATGAGCGCAGGTTATCAGGACCAATAACTCTAGAGGTCGACCCCCTTGTGAACTGGTGTTGAGGCATGGCATTGGTTACTGTTGTACCTACCAGGACTGGGTGGACGCTCTGGTAAAGGTGTGGGCAACTTGGGACGGTCCCTCCCTGCTCTGCCCCCACCATGCATCACAGGATCTGTGTAGGGGCACGAAGATTATCGTCATCATCATTATTTTTATTATATCTTCAGAATCCTTGCAGCAGTGGTATCCATATGACGTTTCCTATTCATATACTCTAAACAAAAAATCTCTCTATTCCGGTTGGTATCTTACTGGAGGACGGATTCCCTGCAGGCTCCACGTAGTTGTCGTCATTGTTGCTGCAGTCGGGATCGATGTAGTCCTCCTGCAAAGCGACACAGTGTGAAAACCCTCCAAGACACAGCAGCGTCTGTGGGAGTGTTGGGAGCTTTGTGAGCTCGGGGGAAGTTGCTTTACCTCATCGCTCCCCTGCTGGGTGGGTTCGGGGGGCAGCTGTTTGGAGTCTTTGCCCGGGCGGAGGGGCTTCCTGGGCGGCCGGCTGGGCCGGTTGCGGCGGTCGTCGCCTGGAAAAGGAGAAGCAGAAGCAGAAACAGGACGTCAGCATTTGCATGAAGCTCCATTCTGAAGCCCTCTGTGTATTGTGGCTTTGGCTCAGCGGTGTCAAACGGAGCGATGCGACTCCAGCTGGAGGAGAGCGATCGCTGTAAAGGAGAAGCTGCTGAAGAATAGAAACTGTGTGTGTGTGTAAAAGGGTTTTGAATTTCATCATGAGGAGAAGAGTTTTGGGAGACATTTGTGGTGAAAAATAAGTGCAGATGCAAACAGCTCTTCACGTCAGGTGACCGTTACTGACCGAGATATTCCCCCCTCGCTAAGGAAGCAGAGGGAGTCGCGGTGAAGGCTCTGTGGCTGGGAGGAGGCTCGTAGCTGTCGTCCTGGTCCTCACGTGGATCCTCATACGTGTCGTTATCCTAGGGAACAACATAATTGTAATGTTTCGAAACAGACGGCAGGCAAAAACAGCACTTTGAATTACTTACAAATCACCAATTTCTCAACTCACGTAATCCGGATCAGACAGTTCATCCTCTTCCCTGTCATCTGGAAACATTTAAAGGGATTTCATTACAATGAGGGAGAAATGTAAAAGCAAATTGTGTATTTTTATTAAACCCAGCCTGCTTAACAAAAAAAAAAATCAAACACCAGCAATAAATTCACCCGAGCAGGTGTCGGAGCACATTCTCTAATTTTAGAGCCACGCCCACAGTTAAAGGAACCAGCGGAGCGCGTCTCCTCACCTCTTCAACCATTGAATAATCTCTCAACAAGTGGCATAAGTGCTGCTGTTATTTTAATGCGGTTTGAGCAGAAGCATCAAGTAATTTAGCGCAGCGTGTTTCTTGAAAACAACATCTGGAAACAGGTGCGATAATTGTTTCCTACAGCTCACTTGCAGTGTTTTTTTTGTCATTTTTTTCATCAGGCTGAGATGAGACAGATCTAGTAGGTGTGTTTTTCCCCGATGGAAAGAAGAACGCAAATACGAGATGATGTATAAGAAAAGTGCTAACTGCAAGGGTATAAATGACTGCAGGTACAGTCAAGGTAAGCTCAGTAACACAGCTGATTGCGGGCTGTTTTTGTGATTAGTGATTGTATTATATACAACATTACCTCCATCATTAGGGAAATACGATTAACATCGAGGGGAAATCAACTAAGTACATCTGCTGTACTTAAATGACTTGAGCATTTCAATGTTATGCTTTACTTAATACATCTACGCCACTACATGCCAAAAGGAAACATGGTACTTTTCACACATTGTTCCGACTTCGAGTTACTAGTTGTGCAAGATTTAGCTTAAAAACCATTTGATCAGTTTACAGAATATGATGCAAAGATGAAACTACCCAGATGTCTATAAAGGAGTTCAAATTAACTGTGGCATTAAACACAATGCATCAGTAATAATATTCCTGTAATATACGGTATACATATTGGAATATTCTACTCTGTACAATACTCTGAAAGTAGCTATTCGGCCCAACGGATGATGTTGCTTTGTGTCCTTTAACTATATTTTGTACACATGTAGTGTTGCTGTTGTGTAATTATGAAAGACTGTTGGAAATCCAAACTTCTCCGCTCTCTCCATCCTTTACAAGTCCGCCTTGCTCACATGCCCATACGTTAAAGGTCACTGTAATGTTTCCTCCTGTCCATAGTGGATATTTAAAGATCCTCTTCCTGCACTAACAGGGTTCCACAGTAAGAGACGGGGGACCAAATCCACAAAGACATGCCAGGATCAACCCGAGTTTATGCGAGGCCTCGTTCAGTACGAAATGTTTACTTTGTTTCCAACCATGTTCCCTTGAAGAGCTGTGTGGTGCTGCGATAGGAGCAAGAAGAGTGAATTCTGGACTGAAGACTGTAACTTTGGAAGAGACACACTGGGGCGATTACGATGACTCTTTCAATGTTCATATTGGCATTTGAGCGCTATCACAAGACGGACTTGAACACAGGTGGATATCATCATCATTATCATTATTATTATTATTATTATTATTATTATTATTATTATTATGTGTTATTTTGCACCACATGTGTCAATCCTCTTGTGGAACCGGCGATAACGTCTCAGGTCTTACCTCTGTAATCTCTAGCAGGCACTTTTGGAAGCGGTTTGCTCTTCAGTCTGCCGTACAGAGAGAGAGAGAGAGACACACTGACATCAGCAGCAGGCAATGAATGACTTCACAGGGCAACGATACTCTGTCTCAGTGAAAGAGGCAAACCATTTGCATACTTTGGACACCTGCGCCATGAAAGCGGTTGGCAGGCCGCTGTGCGTCTTTAGCAGACAGAACGAGAACAAGTGGGTTCTGTCATTACGGCATCTGTCCTTTTAAGGGGACTAATTTCAGGAAAGGAAATCGAAACGGCCATCTGTTTACGTTATTTTTGGCCTGTGGGTCTTACTCTTATTCCAACGGTTGTGAAAGAGGAATTGGCATTCTCTGATGATGCATGCATGCGCCACACAGGGACTTCTCAGACATCTGTCTCAAAATATTAGCGTGGAGTACAAAGAGTACAGTAAAGATCTTGAGATTTTAGAGACTGACCTCCTCAGCTTGTTCAACAAGCTGCCGTCGTTCTTCTTGATGTCTTGGACGATCTTCTGAAGCTGCCTGGAGAAACATGATTTGTCATTCAGAAACAAGTCCTCAGGAAAAATGAATCTTGCTTTAAAAAGGGCGCTTTGGGAAGACAGCCGCAGTGTTCAGGTCAATTAGTCACTCCTCATTTTCTCTTGAATTCTCTACTATGTCACTTTTCTGACAAGGTTTGTGTTCAAGTTCTGATTTATGACGTTAAAAGTATTGATTTTTAGACAAAACACAAATTACTTTTTTTTTTTGCCCACGTTTGAACCCTTTTCTTGCTCGCGGAGGAAAGTTAACAGATGTTGACACCATATTGAAAAAATGTAAGAAGTTGTGGTTTGTTTTTGTCCAAAGCACCATATATATATATATATATATATATGTATATATATATATATATATATATATATATATTAAGAAGCATTAATTATAAGGTCAATTGTGTCATTGCCACTTGGGAGCAAAATATCAAATAAAACTGAACTCCTTACCGAATCTTTTCCGTGGCAGGAGCAGCGAGTTTACTTAACATATCCATATTCATGTTTAGCATCTTTGAGTCCTCTCCTGAATTAACTGTGCGCTGACAGAGTGTTTGCACAAATGTGACCGTAACTGTCTTCGAGTCACGTCTTTGTCATAGAGGGGAGGAGGGAGTTCAATTCTGACCAGCCTCTGCAGGAAAAAGATCACTTCTCTTTTCCACTCCCTGTCTCTCACTCTCACACAAACGCACACACACACACACACACACACACACACACACACACACGCACGCACACAAACACACACACACACACACATACTCAACAACAGATTTCAGTGAACAAACCTGTTGCATCACATCTCTCCTGACCCTCTTCAATTCCACTTCCTTCCCATCTCAAATGCTGATAATAGTTAACGGTATACAAGCATCACCTGAATGAGATCACCGGATGAGGCCTTCAGATTAATATTGGCATATTTAAAATGTTGGTCACAATGGTCACACCAAGCACTCTCTGCTATTTCACACACAAACCCCCGGGTCTGAAAAGTGAAGCCAATGTGCCTTAAACGTTTTTTTCTAATGGTCATGAGGGGGCGACTCTTCTGGTTGTAAAAAGAAGTCTGATCGTGTAGTTGTAAAGTCTAATTAATAAATGACTCTACTTCTCACTTGATTTATTACCTCAGTAAACATTGTAAACATGAGTTCATGGTCTTAATCGCTTCAAGTCTTCTTCAATACAGCATGATGTTCATTTAGTAAATGATGGTCCATTTAGAGTCAATAGACCATAAAGCAGAGAATGCTTTAGGGCGGGGCTTCTTTGTGATTGACAGGTCTCTACCGCGCCGTTGTCCGGTCTGGGAGTTGCTTTCGTCTTATAACTTTAACCCTTTCACAGTGTGTTTACAGGTCATGAAATTTAAATTGAACCTTTTTGGTCGCCTAAAAATGTCTTATACAGCGTTCGGTTGTACTTAGCCCCGCCCTCTTTGTACTGGTTGCAAAAAGCTAAGATGGGGACGGACAAAAAACAACTGATTGTTTGAGGCTTTTTCTTGAGCAGCTCATTACTATTTTTCTTATTGTGACAAATATGTCCCATTGTTTTTTCTGAGACAGTTATGAGTTTAAAAGCCTGATGTGACATATCTGTCACAACGATATTTTCATAACTTTTTAGATAATAATTTGTTTGTGAAATACGGTTAGAACAGTTTAGATGTAATGTAGGACTTGTTATCAAAGCATTAGAATTGTTAAACGTGTTGAAACTTACCTTTAGCAACAAAAACAAGCTTTTTGAAATTTGCTAGTTCTGCCAAATGTGCCGACTAGCCAGGCAGCCATTTTGGAAGTGATGTCATTGGTAGACAAATGAACTCACTGTCACATGACCTCCCCAGGATGTTCAGTATGTGTCACTTAGGGAGTTAAAATCAAGGATAAAACTGTATAAAGAAATGTACAGGATATCTAAAGTGTCACCGTGGGTCCTTATGGGAGAGTCAGGTTTGGATTTTGAAGGAACCAGCTGTGTATGACTCACGACAAGTCTTTAGACAGCCTTTAGTCACTATTTCGGACACATATCTGCTTCTGAGACATTTGAATTCCTTTCACTTCACTATGTGTTTTCCACTTAAGAAGTTTGGTTCATTCCTGGTTGTGTGTTGTGTGACATAGTAGCTGACCTCCTGTATGTGATGAAGATTTCAAGTCAGTTCTGTAGCTTTTCCTACATTATCTAAGAGGGCATGAGGATGTTCCCCCTGTGTGTTCCAATACACATAATACCATTTAATTGTATATATATGTAGTATGACAGAAAAAGATTTAGTATGTTCCGAATGCCAAAAATGCCAGGATGTCCTCCTGTATCTGGTCATATTTTGCAGTATGCAATCCTGCATGTTTTATGGTTATTCTGACCCACAATCCTCTGCATGGCTGATATATAAGCAAGAGGGTCAAAGTTCAAGGTGTAATGTTATGAGGAAGTACTCTGTCCCAATTGAATGCATACTACATGTAACAGTATATAGTATGCAAGGGCAGCTGCAGTATGTACTAAATGATATGTTACTTCCTGATTGAAGCGTTTGAATAACCGGATACAAAACAGGAACTCAAATAGAAAAGTATGGAAGCCCAGGACTGACAATATTCAATTGAGTTGTATCTGTGTAAAAGCATTAGCCATTAGTGCTGAAATGAAAATTATTGAATACATTTTTTTGTTAATAGAAAACAAACAAAAATAGTCTTGAAAATGGATTTTCATTGTTTCATTGTAATTGGTGGAGAAAAGGCTTCGCTTACTTAAAAAGTAAAGTGTAAGGGGAGTTTGCCCTTGAATCTGGTAATGATTTTAGCTGCTATGATTTTATAGTATTTAACTATAAATAGAAGAAAAAAAAATTCAAACACAAAGATATATCTTTTTATTTATTTTTTTCTTTTAAATGTATAGTTTAATTTCTTATGTATACGAAATTATAATAAATAAAAGTGTTATACAAGGGGTTCATACACATATATTGCAAATGAAGTTTCAGTTTGACTGACTTTAATTTCACTTAATCTCTATTGTTGTCAGACGAGTTTTTGTGAGACCCACACGCGTGGGGCTACATGGAACGTTCCTGTTCTACCTTTCAAACAAAGAAACAAAGAAACATGCAGACTAATGTGCAGGTGTAGTCAGACAGAACTCTGCATTTACATCTGCACATGCACACACTACCCCCAGCTGTATGTACACAAGTACAAAGAAACTGTCACACACACACACACACACACACACACACACACACACACACACACACACACACACACACACACACACACACACACACACACACACACACACACACACACACACACACACACACACATTAAACATATTTTGTTTCTGAGGTATTCTCTTATTGATTTATTGATTATAAAAAAATAGTAGTAATAATAATAATCTGACTATCCCATGGGATATGAGGAGCATGCTATGTTTTATTCCCTTGACAACAAGTAAAAGGGAGGTCAGAGAACAATGGGAGGAGGGAGGTGAGCCGAGAAGACAGGAAGGTGTTTGATTGAGGTGACAGCGGTGTAAACGTTTTACTTACGGTTGGTGGATGAAACTGAACTTGTTCATGTCACTGTCGGACAGGCTCTGCGGAAGCATCATAGAAATCAAATCGTAAATGGTGACAAATTGGGTTAAAATTACAGAGTTCTCAAATGACTGTCATTTCCTACTGCAGGAGTGATACTGCAATCTTGTTCACCTTGTCACCAAACACATGCATTAGAGCACGTCGGTGCATTAAGGCTGCAACACAAAAACACTCAGGGTGGTCATGTATCGCCTCTTGGCCAACAGGAGATGGCAGCACCTCACTAAGGGCCAATCCATCGGCACAGCTTGGCTTTAAAATTGAACCAAAGAACAAGAGGAACCACGTTGTTGGTACATACCGTACGCACATCATGGGAGCTGCAGGGTCAGACATGGTGACACACATTGCATACATAACACATAGAAGCATGTCAATCTCATGATAGTCAGTGTTGTTGGTTAGAAACTGCAGCGACGTCTCAAAGACATCATGATACTCAAGGATGGTAGATTAAAATCAAATATCCTTCATTGGTGTGCTGTGTGTAGCTCTTTAACACCGACTTACAAACAATTGAACAAGCCGTGAAGTTCACAGAACTGACGGCACAATCTCCAAAAGAATTAAAGCAAAACGATAAAAAGAAGCTTATTGCACGCTGTTGCCTAGTTTCCATTTTGTGGATTAAAGCTGCTGACCTTCAAGTGAAGCGCTTGCTCCTGTGACTGAAAACAAAAACCATCAAGCACTGAGAAAAAGTTTATCCGGCCACCCGCTGCATCGGGAGTTTTGTGTTTGCATTTAATATCTGCTCCGCAGTGGGGCAATTGTGATTCGCAAATGAAAGGAAATGATTACCATAAAATATGCAACAAAATCCCGCTAAATTATGTATTCCCCTCCTCATTCATAATTCATCGCTCTGGGTCATTACTCGCCCTGTCTCTTCTCTGCCTCGTATTTGTCGTGACGCGATGACGATCCTGTGACAACATATGTTTTGTGAAAGTTTCGGATATTTTTGCGTTGACTGTGTG
This sequence comes from Leptoclinus maculatus, assembly GCA_032191485.1. Lineage (NCBI taxonomy): Eukaryota > Metazoa > Chordata > Actinopteri > Perciformes > Stichaeidae > Leptoclinus > Leptoclinus maculatus. The sequence continues at coordinate 16,447,163 of JAVDOI010000016.1, forward strand.
CGTATGTGTTCAAAAATGAGCAAACAGAAAAGAGGCTTCTGATAAGAGGCTAACGTACGAGGCGTGAGTCAAATACGGCTAATTTAGATATGAATAATGTATGGTTGGGCCCTTTATCTGCAGAGTCTCATGTGGAGCAAGTGTGATGGTGCACTGTGAAGGTGCCTACAGTTGATTAAATAGTAGTTTCTCAAAGCTGTTTGCAACTTGATAATGCAGCTCACGCTGCCTCGGTGTGTGAATGTGGGAGCAACAACAGGACGTATTACCTTGAGGAACGAATGAAAGCCCCTTAAGCAGAGCTTGTGATTTAATCATTTGTAAATCAGAGAGTGAGATCACTTAATATGAAAGGCTTTACCTCCTTCAAAGAACTGAACCTTGGACCTGCAGATACACACTTGATCATCCCACTGGCTTACAGGAGAATATCGGTATAAAATCAGACTTAGCCTTTTGACACCGAATGAAATATCAAACAGTCCGCCCCGGTGGATACTCAGACACTGCTCCTACATTGAATTATTTATAGCAGTGTCTGTGCTTGTTCAAATGAGACACAACAGCTCTACAAGCTGCAGCCACTCCTTTGTGGACCAGGAACCCTGCCTCAAAGCAGCGCTCAATGACATCTTAAGTTTTTACACGTTTTTAAAACGCCCATACAGTCAAATTTGCATTTGTCAACGAAAACTACGCTCCCCACGGTCCAATCTTTTTCAAGCTCGATTTCTTGCTTGCAGTGATGTGTGAATAGCAATGTGTGTGAGTGCCAACGTTTGAGCTGAAGGTTATTTGAATCAGTGCTTTGTTGGTCCTGATAGAAATTGTTTGCTATTTTCCTTAAAGCCACCAAATGTGAAATATTTGGATATCTGACATTAGCACCACCTGGTGGTCGTATTAGCAGGACTTCGAATCTACAGTTAAGCTAGCAGCTCTGTGAGGCCCTCCTTATGTTAGCATGCTCTAACAACGCTAACATACTGTTTTATAGCGGGTATGTTTATCGTGTTCAACATGCCAAGTTTAGTCTGTCAACATGCTATCGTGTGCTAATTAGCAGTTGACACAAAGTACAGCTGAGGCTACTGGAAATAGTTTGCAGATATTTCAAAACCAAAGTATTGTACAAATTACAAATTTGACTTGACTGGAGCTGGATAAACAGTCAGGATCTTAGGATAGGAGTCATCCTTTGGGGACACATTCTTCATTCAAATAATGCAGCTTGGTCAGTATGCGTAGGCACAGCTTGACAATATGCGCTCGTTGCATGCGTAGTAACTTTTCAAAATAAACTTCTTCACATGAAGTTAGGTTTTGGCAACAAAAACACTTTTGGGTTGGGTATAGGAAAAGAGCGTGGTAGACGTTAACTTGACTAAAAATTCAAATGACTAGTGACTCAGTCACATGACTCACGTTAGTAACTCTGACGTGACAAAATGTCGACCTTACTTTTAGTTTTGCATGTGACACGAACTCCATCAAAGCACGAACACTATGGTGCCATGCAAGTCGGTGTGTCGTGTACACACACTAAATGATCCCTCGGGCTATGCTACCAGTATGGCAAAATAGTTAGATTTAGATTGACAGGATTGTGTCTTTTGTCCAAAATGATGCCATCAACTTCATTTCAAAGATACACTAATCCCATAAATATTCTACACGTAGCAGCTTTAAATCATGTTACCTAAAACACCCTACTGCAATATACTCCATATGCTAATGATTAGCATATATCTCCACCCTCCACCATATTATATATATTTTTGTGTTTTTCTTATCTAACAAAATAGGACTATAAACTGCATGTTTCTGTGCAACCCTAACGTACCATGACAATAAATTAACCTTGTATACTTGTAACCTTGGATAAATCTATGTCCTTTAGGTCTTTGCTGTCAGACGTCTCTGCGGATGTTGGGTAAGCTGACCTACGGCCTAAAACAATAAAAACGCTCTGGGTACAGCAGCACCGAGTTTAAAGCACACAACCTGCCAAGTACACACATTGTGCAGTCCTTTTCTGTCAGTTCTGACAGTGCGAAACCTCAGCCTCATCCAAAAACAGAAACATAGATGACTTCTTGTTCACACGTGGCTGTCTTGTTCCGGCAAACTGGCATGTGGAGGTGTTGACGTGTGGAGCGTTCGTTAAAGCCTTCCTTTGGAATGAGCTTCATTTCACGATAGAGAGAGCAGCTTCGCGGCAACATGCCCACGAAATTAGCTTTGGTGCGTTCACACGGCAGCTGTGCAAAGTTTCACGACTGTCGTTATGTGAGAGACTTTTCTTTCCACATGTTCACAAATCTACGCTGAACGATCCAAAACCACGAGTGGAACAAATGGTTTAAGGTTTTTTTTTCTCCTTTAAGGCTGTGTTTCCTCTATTACCCACTGCAAGGGGGACAAAATCCAGTAGGATGTACATTAACACCTAATTTTCTTTTGAACATTACATTTTATTCTCTCTCTTTTTAACTATAGCCTGCATACGTTTTACAAAGCACACATCATTTTTATTTCCGCACGCCGCTGCACATATTTGATCCCAACAACATAGCCGCCATGTGATATATCTTGCCAAACATTACTTTGAGTGTGACTTACAGCCCCGCGCGGGCGCTGTCACAGAGATGGAGGCTGACAGCTCTTTTGATCCACTACATATCTCTTTTAACCCGTCTACCTGTGCGAGCGAACGCGGCATCAAAGAGATGGAGAACATCTTTATCTACGTACGCTGTGCCGGCTGACTGTCGTTCCTGTCCACACTGTAGCGACGACACCCACCCGCTCAGACAGAACTATTTTTCCCTCGCCGCTCATTCTTACTGCTAAACGAAGAGACCTTGTAGGTGGAATGTGGTGTTGTATATGATAGCAGCTTAGATCTGTGTTGCCTACTCACTTGTGCCTATGTTCTTGAGGATCGCGGTGACCTTTGCTCCATCTACTGTATAAACATGGTATGAAATATGCATAGGAAGCCAAAGGCGAAGCTCAGCAGCAGCAGCACTCTCGCTGGATGTCATTCGGAGCCCCCAGTACAGGCCCTCTGCCCTCAGACACACGCTGAGTTACTGATGAGTCAAACAGAACTTAGCATAAAAATAGAAGAAAAAAAACATTCTTCCTCTTCTGCGGTGATTTAAGGTGACAAAAAGACAAACTTTTCCCCCTTTGAATAATGTAAAGACAGCAAATGGCACACTAGCAATAAGTGTGATAGAGTGTTTGTTTTTTTCATGTTGAAGTGCCCTCTCATCCGCATGCCTAATTACCTCTTTCACAGCCATTGGCGGAATACAATTACAGATCCATTGGAGATTTTTACATGTTGATGTGGTGTCACAATCAAATGTAACGTTAACCTTGATCTTGATATTGCAAACTGATTAACAAGAACATTTAAAAATGGCACTTCATATCAAAAGGGTTGTCTAATTGTTTGCAACAAACATTTTAGAATGAAGCGGTTATCGGAGTCAAAAGATATACATGTCAGTAAATATATAGTTTTGTTTCACTCTGATTCACACCGTGATTGAACCTACACTAGAGCCGCAACGCTTACAGTGGCTGTTGTAAAATCCTCCCGCAACAGGAACTTACATTTGACTGCCAGAGGCAACAGCAGGGCTGTTTGTCAGAAATAGAAGAGGAACTGGATGGTTCCAAGAGTTAAAGAGTGCCAACGACTGAACTCTGAGATAAAGCATTTCGGAAACTGACAATTGCCTTTACAGTAATGGCTTTAAGAGATAAGGATGTCAAAACTAAAATGTATGAGGATGCAGAAGGCAGATTAAATATTAACACTGCTCTGTCTGACACACATGATGAAGTATGTGGTAACTAAGGACAAGGTACAATGACACACAAGGACAAAGAGACAAATCACTCTTTATGTACACAGAAGGCTCTCACTTTACAGTATACTGGTCAGGTAGTCAGCTAACTCACTGGCTCTCAAACATTTCTTGTAATGCCGTCCTTCAGAAGCCGTTAAAAAAAAAAGAAATGCCTTGAACCACCTCGCCAGCAAAAGCGATTTTATTTCCGTCAATCATTAACCCTACTGTGGGAAAAGAGCGAAGAGAGAATTTGATTAAAATAAACAAAAGATTCAGGTTAGCAAGACAGCCTTGCTAGCATCAGAGCATTTTTGTTTGTTTATGTCACCACATGGTTCATAATCATGCAAATTTAGGTGCACTCAACCTTCTTCCCCCGGGTCATCCTCCCTGCAGTAGCTTTATTCCCCCACAAAGGGGGCCCTCCTCCCAGTTTCAAAACCACTCATTATTTGTAACTCACTGCTAATGTTGCTAAATTGATCTTCAATCATTTTGTCACAATAATACCCCCAATGAATACCAAGGCATCTCCATCATTGCACAAACTCTTAAACAAGGCTGGTGTGTTGAGCTAAATCAGCTAACATGCTGATGATAAATGGCTAGAATTCACCAGGTTGACCATCTTAAGGCATTTACACACCCGAGATATTTCCCATCAAAACCATCCATACCGGCAGCAATAGGAATTTGCAACGATTGTAACACTTTTTCAGTAAAGGTATTGAAGAGGTTCTCATTGAAAGGACTTACTACCAGGATCCTATTGACCCAGAGCAGCGTATGGCAGCGTCTGTCTGAGGTCAATTGTTGTGTAGCCCAAGCTATACTTGTAGGTCTCTGACTATATTTAGTTTTCGACAAATTTAAATGTTGACCTGATGGTGGCGCTAGAGAACAAGTTAAGGGTAATCAGAAATGTACGCACAAAATGTTGTGCCAATCCATTCAGTAGATGTTGAGATATGCCACTTGAGAACCAAATATCTCAACCTGCTGGGGGTGCTATATGGGGACAATAAATATGTGCAAGATTTTTCAAATTAAGTCAATTTATTTACATATTTCATGGCAATCCGTCCAATTGTTGTTGAGCTATTTCAGTCTGGACCAAAGTGGTGGACCGAATGAGCAACATTGCCATTCCTAGAGCCACAGAAAAAAGATGTCCATTATGTCTGTAGTATTGAATGAATAGGTTATAGGAAAATGCACATGGGATCACAAAGTCATTAGTATTGATCCTCTAGGGACCATGAATATCTGCAGCAATTTTTCACGGCAATCCATTCAGCAGTTATTGATATAATTCACTCTGAACCACATACACCAACATCATGGTGGTGCCACAGGAAACGCCAGGGGATCACATAATCCTCTGGGGACCATGAATGTCTGAACAAAATCTCATGGCAATGCATTCACTAGCATATATATATATTTCACTCTGAATCATATATACCAAGCTAAGGGTGGCGCTGGAGGAAACGTCATGTGATCACACAATCCTCTGGGGATCATGAATGTACATCATGTCAAGGCAATCCATCCAATAGTTGTTAAGATATTTCAGTCTGGCCCAAAGTGGTGGACATTGCCATAGAGCCACGGTGCTAGCGAGGCGTAAAATCAAATACAGCACATAAAGGTCCACACATCTGAGTGCACTGTGAATGCTCATCTCTGCAGCCTTGAAGCTGGTTAAGTGTGTGTATAGCCAGCTGTGCAGCCGCGGTGAAATATTTACGCTCAATACAAGCGTGGGTTTACCTGCAGCTTAATAGAGCGCGGGTGTGCTGGCTGGTATAGCTGTGGGATCTATCAGTCAATGCACATACGGAATGTATATGTATTTTACAGATCTGCACTGGTAACTTGCACATCAAAGCCCCTGCTCTGAAACATTAATCATTTTGAGTCATAAATATCCACAGTGAGCATATTTTTTTTTGGGGGGGGGGGGGCGGGGGGCGGGGGAGATAAGCCTGCGAGGGGGGAATATGCTTCAATATTCTATCTAAAATGGAATCAACTCAGGGTCAGTGAATAATGAACAGAAGAGATTGATGCTCTAATTTGTTAGAAACAAGTGTATATAAGTGGTATCTTACAAGATGCATATGAACAAATGTTTCTATGGGCATGCCAAGGTATTACTGAGGTTTTATTATGGATCCTCAAACTACTAAATATTAGGAAGTTATAAACCCATGCTCCAGTTATTTCACGGCGTAAAATCCTCATTAGACAGCTTTCTCACACCCTCACGACTGGAGCAGATTTAACGATACTTACTTATAAGTAGGGATCACAGCTTTATTATCCCCGAGTCTCATTTCACAGTTCTTACTCTCTCCCACTGACACACTGACATCCTGCGCTCATTGTGTCATCGGGCCTCTCTGCAACATCGGAAGGCCCTCAGTGAGTGGACACGCAGCGCGGATGACGGACACAATGCAAAGGGTGCAATTTTTAAAGCAGAAGTTGCAACCGATGTTCTGACTTCCACATTAGGAGGGCTGCTGATTACACACTGTGTAGGAAGTAATACAAGCTGGTAGGTTTACACTAGACACGTTTCATATCCTGTTAATAATTCACAGTGAAGTTCAGTCTTCAATGTATTCAAGAAATAGCAATTTGAGACGTTTAGGATTATATATCTTAACAGGAAGAAACAAACACAGATTTTAAAAGATGTATAAGGGTGTTACAAATGTTTGGCATTGTAAACCGTGTTTTTAACAAGTTTCTATTTTAGCAAAACCGACACAAATAGCTGGAGGAGAATGTAATCATTCTGCTGTTTTTAATATCATTATAATAATTGCTCGGGAGGATTTGTCAATTGTCATGTAATTAGAGTAGCAAAGTGAACACAACCACATCCCAGATATGATCCAGCACGAAACGGATTAGTAGATTACGTAACTGCAACAGGGACAGAACGAGTGTTTTCTGGAGAATTCAGATGAAAAAAGGGAAAATGTGACGGAGTAACTCACCAGAAGTCTTTGTCCATTAATTCTCAGTCTGTGCACGGTGGCAACACATTCCTGCATTTTGTTCTGAGGGCAATGAACACATATTGATTTACTGTCCTGAATTCCCATTTAACTACACAAATCTTATCTGTTTATTTTTACACTTGCTTCAGCTGTTTTGGTCCAGTACGTATGAAGAGATCTACTCAAACATGAGATTACACATGATTCACATTAGCTTGAATGAACTACTGAACTTTTAAATGCTGAGAAAATAGGTCCCTTAGCGTTGGTTTTTCGATAGTGCCTCATTTTGTCTCCTATTTTTTCCTTGTACTCACCCTGCTCATAAAGAAGGCTACTTGCGCCTGGTCCCACCCTTCACACTCCTCTCTGGACGGCAGGTTCATTTGTGTCTCGACGGGGAACCTGTGAGCAGGAGTGTGCTTTTCCAAGTACAGTAATAGACTGACCCGTCACGCACCGCGGCTCCAACACACCAGCCGGCTTCAACAGGAAGAAGTACACACAGGGAGGTCACCTCATTAAAACCAACACATACTCTACCGTCTCCCTCTTCGTCATCCATAAGTAATGTAGCAATTCATGATATTTCCTAAATGAAAATCTGTCCCCAAGATTGCATTGCAGCCCCCACAAAAGGGAAGCAGGGACTTCCTCAAAGTCATATATAAAAGTCTTGAGAAACCAAAGTGTCATAATGGAGTGTTACTTGACTTTCACTTTTCCGGGGCTCGCTTCATTTACTCGAGTGAATTCATTGAACTTGTAACTTTATTTGAGGTGCAAGACTGTTCTGACTCCAAAGAGGGGAAATATTGCTGAAGTGGTAATAATAGCAGCATTGTCTTTAATGAGTCATGTAGTGAGTGCGTTCAATCAACTTTTGGAAATTCTCATCAAGCCAGGAAATGGGGTGTTTTTTGTTGTTGTTGTTGTATCTCTCATACCAGAAATATGACTGTGGTTAGGCATGTCAGGAGGAACAGAGATCTAAATAAAATATGATAAAAAGACCCAAGATGAAATAGATTTCTTGGGGTTTTATCAGACATGTGAAAGTGAGTCATATGTTAAAAATAACAAAGCCAGATTTGAGAATTTGAATATTATTTTTGGATGTACCAGCAACTACCAGGTCTCTCAGCCTTCTAAAAAAGGACAGAGAAGTAGGTTGTCTCACTTGTGATTTAAAGGTGCTATATACAAGATTGGGAGCAGCTAACAGCGCAAACAATGGCTAAAGTGCTGGCAGAGCTAACAGTGTTTACCTGCGGGGGAACTGGAGGGTGGGTGCTACGCTTCCGCGCCAACAGAGTTATAAACTGAAATCAGCATAGTGCCTGTGGGGCACGCTCACATGCACAAACGTGCACTAAAAGCAGGCCCGGCCGCCCCGGCCCTATGACATATGCCCTGTCAACAAAGCAAGGAGAAGCTTGGATAACAACACGTGCAGAGGGAGAGCGACTTCATTCTCTGCTTAGGCATTACTTCACTATATCTTTACACAGCAAATAGTTGTTTACTGTTATATTAATGCTCTGAATATCGAGTTTAGCACCTACAAACAAATATGTATTATTTGCATATTAGCTTTTTTTTTTGGAGGCATGATTTTGGCCACCACGGTCTGATGTTCACTTTCCTTTTAGCTAATTTTCACCCCAACTCTTGAGAAAAACATCAAGCTTATTAGCTGCTAAACACACCACTATGTTCACCAGCTAACGTTAGCTGCTAACTCTGTATGTCTGTCTTTAGTGCTAACGTTAGCGTAAAGACTGGAGACACGGGCAAACAGCCCTGGCTCTGTCATTAAGCAACAAGACAATGCATCATTTTAACACTTTATGCTAAGCTAACCTGCTGCCGGTGTTAGCTACATTTACTTTATCGTACATCATGTTTGAGCGTTAAGTATGGAGCTAAAGCCAGGAGGGGATTAGCTTACATTTAATTGTCACTACTTTGAGTTCACAGCACCCAGCCACTGTTAAAGTGAAACAGTTACAACATGTAATTTCCCATTGTACCACAGCATTTAAAAAAAATAAGATACAATGTGTTTATTCGTAAGCTTTAGAACTTTTTTTGAACTTTGGAGAGAGACAGCTGTTTGCCCCTGCTTCCAGTCTTTACCCTAAACTAACTACATGAGCTCATTTTAATTCTCAGCAAAAACATAATAGTTTTGCCTTACTTCAATATTTTGGGAGATATCTTGATTTGCTTTAGATAATAATGAATAGGAAGGAGCCTTTGTGGTCGGAAACAGTGTTTGTGGAAATCTTTTCATAAAATCTTAAGCTTGAATAGAATTAGAATAGAGCCTTTTCTAGATGGAAGATTGCAATTACTTTATTTTCTACATTTTCCAATTATTTCCAGTAATAGTGTGCATGTGGTTGATCCCCTCATTACCCAGCACCAAATTGAATCCTCTCGAGATAATGAACACAACCTTAAAACACATCCACACACTTCCCGAAACCCAATAAAACAAAAGGAAACCATTACTTCTTTTTATATCACGTTGTTTTGTTAGCGGGGTTATTTCTTCTGCACAGAATTGTTAGGAAGCTTTCTTAACCTGAAATATTGATGAAACAAAACAACAACTCTTCAGCAGGAAAACTGGATAATAAGACCTGTCGTTATCTTAAGACTGTGTTTTTCTCCCTTGTTGATGCTCTGGTGAGCATTGATTCGAAAATATTTAATGCAGTAAAGGACCTGGCACGTTTTTATTTGATCTGCTTAAATAAATCGATGGATGAGTTCACTTATATCCAGCCATGTTCTCCTGAATCTGTTTGTTTTTGTTTTTAGATGAATGAATGGCTGAGAGGTTTGTATTTAAAAGTATATTGTTTTCATCTTGTAATAAATATTGATATGTTCTTGATCACTTTGTGTTTTGTCTATTTGACTTTTCTGTTGAGAAGATAACTGAGACTTTTGTGGGTTTTGAGACACTGATGGCCTTTCAATGTCATTAATAAATGCTTTGTAATGCATATATAGTCCTCACTTTAGATGAGGTCACACAAAATACTTTACTAACGACTAATAACTACCTGCATTAATCATGAATTGCAGTATTAATACGCGTTTATAAAGCATATATTAACATAGTCCCTAACCATTAGTGCATATCTAAATCATTATATAAATGCATGAATAATGTACATCTAAATAAGTTCTTAATCATTTACTAACTCTTTATAAATTATGTTATTAATCATCTACAACTCCTTAATAATTGTTTTTTAATATATATAATACTTTTACAAATGGGGAATCTATTATTTATAAAGTATGAAAACACAATCACGAAACACATAATAGACGAGCTTATTAATCAAGAATAAAACATTTATAACTGTTGTTATGAATTGCATACTAATGAGTGTTAATGTAGGAACAATGCTTTACAAATGATGAATTAAGTGTTTACTCATACTTAACTAATGCTTCATAGTGTGTAGTTATTATAAAGTGTTACCGATGGAAGTATTTAAGTTAATTACAAGCATCTCAAAATTGTATTCAATTAAACCCGCCACGGGAAGTCTTTAGCATTCTTTTATACACCATTCCATTCCATTCCATTATCCAAATTTCTTATCCTATTCAGGGTCGCGGGGCGCTGGAGCCGATCCCAGCTGACATTGGGCGAAGGCAGGGTACACTATGGACAGGTCGCCAGTTTATCGCAGGGCACAGACAGACAACATTCACGCTCACATTCACACCTACGGGCAATTTCGAGTCTCCAAATAACCTTATTACTTACTTACTTAACCTTACTAAGTAAGTAAGTAAGTAAATAAGTAAGATTTATTTATAAAGTGATTTTTACAGACATAAGTCACAAAGTGCTTAACAGGGGCAGAATTACAAACATAAACAACACAATGTGACCATATAAGGGCCAATCATTTACATACACAGAAAGTACAGAATTAAAACATGGTTTAAAAGCAGGCCATGAGTTTTTAGTCTAAACAGGTGTGTCTTGAGCTGATTCTGGAATGAATTCACAGAATCTGAGAAACGTAGGGGTGCAGGCAGAGCATTCCACAAGCTTGGTGCTACTGCCTCAAAAAGTTAAGCTTTTAAGCTGCATGTCTTTGGTCTTTTATACACATTTCCACCAAATTCAACCTGACATATTGAACATCTTTAGAACATTTTTGGACAGCATTTTGAGTTTGGCTCACAATCTCACCTAAACCAAACAGACCATTAGGCCTGTGATTATTCTAAACAGCTACCAGACGATGTTATCGTGCATCCCCTGATGAAAGTTAGATTGAGAAATTGGGTTCATTGCTCCTTTGCAATGATTGCTGCTGGCGGTTGAAGAGCCATTTGTCTTAGTGATGGTAAAATTTCATCTGTCTCCGTTTGAATGGGGGCCAGCACCCTCATATACAGTTGAGTGATTGGAGATTGGAGGGGGAAGGGGGGGGGTAAATAGTCAAACAATTAGTCACGTCTGCCCCGTGACACCCGTTAACCCTCAGAACTCCACGCTAACGAGAGCAGCGTAATAAATTCTGTCTAGCTGATAGAGGTAAGGTGGGCTTATTAAAGTAAAGAAATGAACAGAGGCTTTGTAATTAGAGTAGAATCAAGTCTGTAATGATCACCCCCCCCCCCTTTCACCTAAATCAACAAATCATTCCTATTTGCTCTACTGAAGCGAATGCATTATTGTAGATAATTACAGCAAAGTGACATTTAAACCTTTTCTCTCGCCTTGTTGACCGCTGTAGCGGAGGAAATCAAAACAACACGAGGCAATGGCTCATGTCGTAATTACCTCTTTGAAAAGAAAAGGAATAGACTTCAAAAACATTAAATCCATTTTCATGTTCCTGATCACCGCACATGAAGTTCTTTTTCGCCAGATAAATGTTCCTAATCATAATTGGCCTGCATATACAGTACCTGTGTGTGTGTGTGTGTGTGTGTGTGTGTGTGTGTGTGTGTGTGTGTGTGTGTGTGTGTGTGTGTGTGTGTGTGTGTGTGTGTGTGCAAAGGCCGTGTATGAGCATGCGGGATCTCGGGGGAAATGCCCACAAAGGCTCTCATTTTTTTAGGCAGCAAGCTAATTAAAGCGGTGGAGCAGATGGTGCAGACTCGGTCCGGACATAATGAGCCGGTGAGTGGCGAGACGAGCCGGACATGGCAGGACAGCTGTGAGGGGTTCGCGAGGTGACCGGAATTGAGGCGTGTCCCAGGAGTTGAAGCTCCACTCCAGCTAAGAGAGAGTGGAGTCACAACTGCACAGAAAACTTTTGAGATGCTTTTTTTTAAGAACCAACAGCACCAGTGGGTGTTCATAAAATGTGTTTGCCCTAACAACTTTTACTGGAAGTGAATAACGCATGCCAAGAGAGTGTCTTTTTTTCTTCTTTCATATCTCTCCCCCCATCCTCAATCATTTGATCTTGGCAGGTGTGGGTTCTTTCGGTAAACACCAAATCCTCAACACCTGTTGCCAGCTTTTCCTGTCTGCCAACTCTCACCAACCCCTAACTGACACACTGTCCCACAGTTGGGCAAATAACAGAAACGGCTACAACTGTGAAATAAACAACTGTGGCTTTCCCAAAGTGGGTGTTTTTTTTCCTGGATGGAAGTTAAGTGGCCCACAACAACAACAACAGAAGAAGAAAAAGCAGACATTCCTAGAGGTGCAGACATACTTTGGGTAGCTCGCCTCAGAAGAGATGTTCCGATCTCCTGCTGCACCCCGCGTGAGGAAGAGGTCGAGACCAGCGGAAGCCGGCGTTCCCCGGTGCCAAGAGGTGAAGTTTGAGGATGTCAGAGTGTACCTGGTGGAGAGGAAAATGGGCCGCAGCAGGAGGAGCTTTCTGACCCAGCTGGCCACGTCTAAGGGCTTCATTGTGGAAGACGTCCTCAGGTTTGGGAAAAAAACGCTCACCGTTTTCTCGTTGTCACTGACCAAAAGCGCCTAAAAGCTTTTTCTCAACCTGAAGCTCAAGAGGACGCGCTGATGGTAGAGCTAAGAGGAGTGTTTTCTGTCTTTGTGTTTGACCTTGTGGTCGGCTTTCAAGGCTTGTTCGTAACTCACAAAGGCCTGTTTGAGCGTAGTTGTACTATCACGTAAATATTCATTTTAAGGTCTGTAGAAGCAGTTATGAAGATGTAAATAATGTTATTATTGATTTCATTTAGAATTTGAACCTACAAAGATCAGGATGTTCCTCAGAGAAATTGCCAGGACATTATTGAAAAGAGCCGATCTCCAGTGAGATTATTCAGTGTTACTTTGTGCTGTTTTCTTAAGAAAGTCCAGGTCCAATTATCTAATTAGAGAGCCACTATTGTCTCATGAATACTTAATTAGAAAAGGTTAGGGCATCCATCCTGTCTCTGCTACTCCTTAGTGGATTTTCCCCCTGAGCCATAACTCACTGCTCCTACATAAATACATTTAGGATGCGGAAAAAATTGGCAACAAAAAAAAAACCATTGGAAGAAAGGTAACAGAGCACACAAACTTTTTTTTAATGAGTTGGGCAAAAGTTTCTTTGTGAAGTCGCACTTAAGGAGTTTTTGCGAGCTTGTTCGTCGCAACGACGAATCGTCTAGTGTGTTGTAATTATGGAAACAGCATGCCTTCTTCTTCTTCTTCTTTTTCTCTGCCTCTGATTTGAAAGCATCTTTTAAATCCCAAACTGTGAACACAGCATAAAGTCACCCCCCCCACACTTGTCAGCTGCAACGCTTCAGAGTCAGTTTTCCCTTTGAGGCCGGCGATACTGTTGATGCAGCCTTCCATTTTTTAAACGTCCACTTTGTTTTCGGGACCGGGCAGCTCAAGACTCAGACTTTGAGCTCCTCTAGTGAGCAAGTGTGTGTGTGTGTGTGTGTGTGTGTGTGTGTGTGTGTGTGCTTCTCTGCTTTAATCGTCGCAAGGATCAATTTCACTTTTAGAAATTTAAACTGTAAAGGCAGTTTTTCAAAATTTATGTTCGTTTAAGGTAAAAGATTGAAGTTAGCATTTGATTTAGGTTAATTAAGGGTCCTCACGGGTATAGTATAACCTGTGTGTGTGTGTGTGTGTGTGTGTGCGTGCGTGAGTGTTTAAATGCGTGTCTTAAGTGCGCCTGCCAGCCGCGCGCCAGCTTGGCTATGGCAGCATTCCCAGAAACACAGCTTGAGCGCTCCTACGGTTACACTTGGCTTGATACAATTGTTTGAAACCAACAACAGGAAATGGAGCGCGCCCGCCTCAAACTGACATTAATTCTGCAAGCCGACAAAACTGATATCAGCTGCAGTTTGACAGCAACACCGTATCCAGTCTTACACAAGTTATAGGCAGACTGCCTCGAGCATATGGTCGAACACGCCGCGTGCGTTCCTCTGGGCATGAAAGGAATGTGCTGGCACACACACACACACACACACACACACACACACACACACACACACACACACACACACACACACACACACACACACACACACACACACACACACACACACACACACAGTCTCTCCCCTTGGCCTAATTTCAAGTCTGATGCACATGAACATGGATCCAAATATCGACATGTTTGTCCCCGCTGATTGATGAGCTGCAATGAATGCTCTTTTACGGAATGACTGCCGTAAAGTTAGTTTAGTTCGTTTCGAGTTTAACCCCGTGTTGGCAGTGGGAAGACTGTCAGCTCAAGGTCCATCAATAAATTGCTGTTTGAATGACATAATATTGATGACTTTTTTATTTATTTTTTTGCAATACCTTCTTGCTGACATGGCTTTTTGTTTGTGAAACATATGATTCAACAATGATTTTAAATTGGATATTTAATGGACATTCACTCCAGATACAACGTTGGCCTTCGTAGCACAACTGACCCTTCGCTATAAGTCCGGACTCAAACACAGACTAGCCAATCGTAGCGGACAGCTCCGACCTGATAACTATCCGGCTCTGCTCCATTGACTCTCATGCAACTGTTATCATTTAAATTGTGTGTTTTGATGAAAATAAAAAAACATAACAAAATTGCTACAGCAAAGTAAAAGGATAACATTTAGAATTATTATGGTTTACAGTGACTTCAGAGTGGTTGAAAGAATTTTTGGGACAGTGGCGAAAAAAATGAATAGTCTGGAGCCGTTTAGACCAGCTGCTACAATCAAACAACAAAGGGATCTGTATCTGCCAATATGGATCATCAATGTTTGGCAATTAGTATCGGAGTGCTGTGTAACCCTTTGATGGAGATACTGTCTTAATAATAATTATTGAAATGCAAATTACGTAGCCAATTGCGGACTGCGCGCTGCCATACATATCCGGGTTAGACAGGTCACTTCCTGTTTACATTCGGTTCCGCCAGACAGCAACTGAAAAGCAGCGACTGAACGTTCTGCGTCGTAACTAGACACTACTACTAGGGTACTTCTCAAGTCTCTTAGGCCAAATCCCAGTGTCCCCCCTAAAGCCTCAAACCCTGAACCCTCAAGGACTTACTGACGTCACCTGGTGAGTGGTTGAGTGTGAGAGACTGTGAGGGCTCGAAATGGTGTAAATACAAATGGGACAGCACTTTGCTGCAACATATCACGTTACCATGAAAACGACAAAAAATATGATGTGTAATTGTGTGTATTTATTTTATACTTTATACTCCCTGATTTGAATGTCTTCCAGGCTCTTTCCTCACAAGATGAGAGGTAATTTCATATAATCTATTTACTCGTTTTTTCAAAACAGCTTCAATGACAAAATCAAATATTTGATGAATAAATAAATAAATATCTTCTGATTTCATGTTTATTTTTTGTTCCATCTTTAACCCTTAATGTTTCTGAGTAAATGTATTACTCCAGGCCGAACACACGTGATCCGTCCTCTTTGTTTACCTTTTTTTGTACGTCTCCGTGCGTCCACTGGTTACCCCGTGTTTAACGTCACATTGCAATGATTTGTGGGTAATTCCCTTCGGCTAAGTCAGCATACCATGCTTACTTACGGAAAGGGTTCATAAAGGGCTCAAAATGTCTGCGAGAGAGCCCTCAAACACTCAATGATTTGACAGTGGGACAGCCCTAAACCCTCACGGACTTCGCGGGAGCGCGCCTCAAAGTCCGTGAGTCCGTAAGGGGGGACATTGGGATTTGGCCTAAATTGTCGTTTCCTCGCTCCTCGCTCCTCGCTTGAACCGGAAGTTGTTTCTGCGCCGCCATATTGACGGCCGTCCCAAAGCTCTTATTTAGCTCGGAGGAGCGAGGATCGAGAATCGAGGAGGGACCTCGGAGGAGCCATGAGCGAGGACGCACGAGAACAGACTTCCAGGAAGTGTTTTAACGGCCGACACGCCCCCTCATTGTTCATCTGTGATGTGATTGGACGCTGCAGCCGATCGGACTGACTGACTGAGTTTAACACCAGAGTGAAGTCAGATCAGAATAAACTCTAGTTTTTGATTCACCGTCTGGTTTAAATATCTGTTCATTGTAGTCTGAACAACAAAAGGACCACAAAAAACTTTCTTGATTCATTAGAAAGATTTGTGTTTTCATGATCTGATGTTTCCCTCAATAACTTTTATTATGAATACAATTAAAGTGAGAAAGAGCTTTTTACATAATTTATCATCATTTCATTCAGTCACGTGAGGCGGATCATTCCTGAGTGTTTGATGAGTTTTATAATTTAAGAGACACAATAATCATATTCTGGGTTATTTAATAATGACGTCACAATTTCACGCAAATAATTCATAAATCAGACGATCACATTCCGCCGGTAGAAATCGATCCTGATCTTATAAACAGAACACAGTTTGTTAACAGGCTACAGAGAGACAACACCTCTACATTGATGATTACTGTGTGTCTTTATTAGTTATTAGTATTATTAGTTACTATTATTAAGTACAGTGATCATGTGAACAGACACTTCTCAAAAGTCACTCCAGCTGTTAAAGCCGACTAACAGCTGATCCAGCTGTGATCAGCTGATCCTCCGTCATCAGAAACAGACGTCGCTTCACGTGACGCAACTGAGGAAAGGACGTCTCATGTCTCTTAAAACATATTTCCTCGTTCCTCTCTCCTTGCATGGTTTCCTCCATGCATCCCTGGTGGGAGGGACTAAGACGCAAGGAAAGGACCCAAGTGAGGGAAACGGGGATGCAATTAAGAGACTTGAGAAGTACCCCCAGTGGTTTCCCAAAATGGTGTGGAAACTGACACGGAAATGATTGCTACCCTCACGACATGGCCAGTACCTAAAACCTTGAAAGAACTGAGGTCGTTTCTTGGCTTTGCTGGGTACTATAGAAGGTTTGTAAAGGATTTTTCTGGTATTGTCAAACCTCTTCATAACCTTACCTCTGGGTATCCACCAACACAGAAGAAATTTAACCCAACAATAAAACCAGGACAATACTTAAACCCAGTGGAGCTGGTGGAACATGTTCTTGGTAGGGCTGTGCCACATCCAATCAATTTCAGCAAACATCCCAGAATGATTTAATGCAAACAAAATGAAGGTATCAAACACGCATTACTACTTTGCAGTTAAATATTTAACATTTATTCCAACACGAAAAAAGCAGTAAATAACACTTTGACAAACACGTCAGGACATCTTATTTTAGTCACCCTCACAGGGAGTTCAGTATAATATAATATATATAACATATAATAATATTCTGTATAATATAATAATATATATGTCATATAATAATATTCACTATAATATAAAACACACACACACACACACACACACACACACACACACACACACACACACACACACACACACACACACACACACACACACACACACACACACACACACACACACACACACACACACACACACATATATATAATTATTTATTTATAACTATATATCCATTTCTCAGACAGGTGCTTCATGTCCCTCACTCCCTAACTGTCCATGCTGGTTCTGTCCCCGTTGTTTTAAAAAGCTAAATAAGTT
The DNA here is from genome assembly GCA_032191485.1 of Leptoclinus maculatus. NCBI lineage: Eukaryota > Metazoa > Chordata > Actinopteri > Perciformes > Stichaeidae > Leptoclinus > Leptoclinus maculatus. Next base: position 16,465,051 of record JAVDOI010000016.1, read on the forward strand.
ATTATCATGACATCATCCAGCTAGCCAAACCTGTCTGGTGTACAGCTAGTAGAGAAGCTTCATGTACTGCTTCTCTTTCCTGCTAGTCTGCTGTCTGATTGTGAGGTCAGGCTGATCTGGGATCAGCTCTTTCAGTAGTTTCTCCTCTCAGTTCTCCTCTCAAACGGGTGTTGGAGGAGCAGTGCTCTCCTGTAGAGACTAGTCCTGACGAGAACGCGCAGTTTGGGGCAGAACGAAATCTGCCCCAAGCTGAATCTATTTGAGGACGCTGATTGGCTAAATTGTATGTCACTCATTTATATCTTTAGTCAGCATTAAAGCATCATTGGCTAAACTGCTTCGTAGACCCGCCTCTTTGGGGCAGTTTCTCCAGCGCCCCAGCCAGCTGAGACGTGCACAGAGGAGAGGACGAGCAGACAGGCAGAGAGGACGTGCAGGAAAAGCATATATTAGGCTATTAGTTTTCAGCCGCCTGCTTCTTCTTCTTCTTTTGCTTTTTACGGCGGTTGGCAAACAGCTTTCCCAACGAAAATAAATACATACATATTTACACACATACATACATATATGTGTAAATAAATAAAGATATGTATATACAAATATATATAAATATCTATATACATATAGAAAAAATTAAATAATAAATACATTTTTTTCTCAAATTCTATTCATTAATCTGGTTGACTCTAAATATTCCAGAAAAAGTTTCCAAAATTTGTCACTAAAGCTTTTCTTTAGTACACATGTGTCAAACTCAAGGCCCGCGGGCCGAATACGGCCCGCCACGTCATTTTATGTGGCCCGCCAAGGCATATTTCCACCAGCAAAAAAAAAAAATTAATTAAAAAAAATTAATTAAAAAAATGTTTTAAGTCATAATTATGATATATATTTTTATTATCAAGTCTAATTTTTCATTTGTTTTTTTTGCTGCTGAAATGGGCTTCCATATAAAAGGCATATGATTGTCTTAAAATTAAACTCTATGCTGCTTCATCGTGTACGCTACAGTGACCATAAACTACATCTCCCACAATGCATGTTGAGTTTTTGACCCGCGAAATGACGGACTGCGGCCGCTAGTAGCGTTAACGTTAACTAAATCGGGTTTCCAACGAATTATTGAGTTGAAAATGTTTGAAAAATAATCCCAACATGTCTAAGAAGAGGAACATTGATACAGAGGGAAGGACATTTAATGAAAGATGGGAAAGCGAATATATGTTTGTTCTTCAAGGAGAGAAACCGGTCTGTATGCTATGCTATGCTATACTTTGAAGCAGTGTCGGTGATGAAAGAATACAATTTATGTCGGCATTTTGATACCAAACACGGAGCCAAGTATGCTACATGTAGCCTCCAAGAAAAACATCAACTTGTCCAAAAATGTAAAGGCAGACTCCAATCACAGCAGAACATATTCACAGAAGCTACAGACACAAATGATGCCGCTGTGAAAGCTTTATTGTGGCCGAAGAAACCGCCCGAGCTTCCAAGTCCTTTTCAGAGGGTGAAGGAGTGTATGATCAGGGTCTGTGAGCAGGTGAGCCCCGACCAGGTACAGGCTTTTACAAATGTCACTTTGTCAAGGAACACCATCGCAGACCGACTTAAGGAACTAGCAGGCAGTCTGACAACACAGCTAGCCGAGGAGTCGAGCAGCTACGTGGCTGTTTGGTTGATGAAAGCACAGACAACACGGACACAGCGCAACTGTCCATGTTTGTAAGCGGCTGAAGGCAGACTTGACTGTCAGTGAGGAGCTCTTGGATGTAGCTGCCCTCCATGGAACGACGACGGGGAGGGACATTAGTGATGCAGTGGAGAGGTCCGTGAGTAAAACTGAATACCCTGGAGGAGTTGGTGGGGCTAAAGAAAATGCAAAAAAGTAACTGCCACACACCTCTGATAACTTATCATTGCATTATCCACCAAGAAGCTCTGTGTGGAAAGGTTCTGGAACATAATATAATGACCACGGTCACGAAAACAGTGAACTTCATTCGGGCGCGTGGCCTGAATCACCGCCAGTTCCAACTGTTTCTGAAGGAGTTGGGCTCGGAGCATTGAGATGTGCCGTACCGTGCACAAGTACGGTGGCTGAGTAGGAACGCGGTCCTCAAACGGTTTTTAGTTAGATGTCACATCTGTCACACATGTTCTTAGCAGCTCACAATCATTTGTTGTACCATAGTTATGTCCCTCTCAACTGTGACAAACATGCTTTGAACAGAGTTAATAACTAAAATAACTAACTCGTGTTTGATGATTTTTGTTTTTTATATTTTCTTTAAAAGTTTGATCTTTGATTTATGTTATAATAACAGAGAAATGTGCATATCATTTTACATTTATATAAATGCATTTACAATATGTTTACACTTGAATAAACAATAATTAAATGCAGAGAGAGTTATTTAACAATATGTTAGGAGTGGTTACATTCATACAGTCTTACAGTTACATCCGGCCCTTTGAGGGCGACCATGATGCTGATGTGGCCCGGGGTGAAAATGAGTTTGACACCCCTGCTTTAGTACATTAATGATATTCTCCTCTCCCATCTCTCTTAGACCTTTTTTCAAAACCTCTCTCACTAACTCGTACCTCTGACAGGACAATAAAACATGGTCCACACTTTCTTCTTCTTCACAAAATTCACATTTTTCCATTATTATGCTTTCCAATAACATAAAGGGAACTGTTAGTCTTGTCATAATCATCTCACAATCATACTTTTAAACAGATATCTTCCTTTACTCCCTTTATTACATTCGTTCTGCCATATCTTTTTGATTTGTCCTTAATCACCACTTTAGCTTCTGACTTATATTTACATTAACAATATTTCTTCCCCTCTTCAAAGCCCTTTTTGCTGCTTTATCCACCGTCTCATTGCCATTGACTCCAACAGGGACCCACACAAAATTAACAGCCACCCGCATTTGATGGATTCTATTTGATAGGCTACACACGGAGGAAAAGAAACACTACAAGTTTCCATCAGTGACAATTGTGCTTTTCTTTTAATACGTTTTCTGATGCTTCACAATCGTTAATCGATGGACACATTCAGTGCTCTGACTGAAAAAATGTTGACATCAAGTAGGATGTAGGCTTTCGCAATAAATATCTTTATTTACAGATGCTAAATAAATAACCTATATATTATTATTATTATTATCAGCCACATCATTGCCACCGACAAAATGAGACTAATAGCATCAATCTAAATTTGACTTCTGCATTTAACCCATCCCTAGCTTATTGGGAGCAGTGGGCTGCTGAGAAGCGGCCGGGGAGCAGTTAGGAGTTCAGTGTGTTGCTCAGGGACACTTTGGCATAGTACATGAAGCAGCCAAGGATCAAACCACCAACCTTGCGGTTAACAGACAACCCTCTCTACCCATTGAGCCACTGCCGCCCGTTAAGTATTACAATTACACAGACAATTAGGATTTTCTACTTAAGGTGTTGTTTGTTCTCAATCTAAGAGCCAATCAGCTCTTTGATCCGAAGACAGCCAGAAGTTTCCCATCATGCCCTGTGGCCGCCTCGATCTCGTGAGATTATCGTTGCCCACGTTTTCATGACGTCAGAGCAAGTCGGACGCAAATCTACCTGATCGATCGATTCTGCGCACGCCTGGCTTATGTCGAACGAGCCTATTTACCGCAGCTATCATATTTTACACATATTACTGGGTGATTCCATATTTCAAAAACACAAATATTGACAATTTGTATAGTTTATTTTTATTATTTTTTAAAATTATTTGTAGCTCAAGGGGGGGCAGCGCCCTCTATTGACCAGCCGCCACTGCTTAAACCCCAAAGAGCTGTTTGGTGCTCGATGGACATCTGCTTGTCAACAGGCTTTTGAAGCCATAATTCAGAAACTCACTACTGCACCAATTCTTGCTTTTGCTGATCCTCAAAAGCCTTACCTTCTGCATACGGATGCCAGCTCCACTGGTCTTGGAGCTGTGTTATATCAAGAACAAGACGGAAAAGACAGAGTCATTGCTTATGCCAGCAGAGGGCTATCTCGCAGCGAATCCCGTTATCCTGCTCATAAGCTTGAATTCCTTGCTCTCAAATGGTCAGTGACAGAAAAGTTCAATGACTATTTGTATGGAAATCATTTCACAGTGGTAACCGACAACAACCCACTTACGTACCTCCTGACATCTGCCAAACTGGATGCAACCAGTTACAGGTGGCTTGCTGCATTATCCACTTTTTCCTTTAAAATACTGTATCGTGCTGGCAAGCAAAGTGCCGATGCAGATGGGCTCTCTCGCAGACCTCGTGGTGATATGTCGGATGATCCTAAGTCTAAGAAAGAGAGAGAGCGAATTGGGAAATTCGTCCAACATCATCTGTACCAAGCAACGAATTAATTTGAGTTTGCAAACCGCTTGTGCTTGTGGTGCAAAATCAGAGTACGATTCAAATGTAATCGAGGATCTCAGGAAGCAAATTAACAAGTTGCAGAGCCAACTAACAGCCCTGATTTCTCAGAGGAAGACGCACTCTGCACCAAGGCATGAACCGTGTCAAGTAAACGCATCAAAGTCTAGAGCTTCAAGAACTGTCGTACCACAACAGTTAACCAAACCTAAGCCTCGGTACTGTTTTAAGTGCAGCGAGGATGGTCACATCTCCACACAATGCATTAATGCAGCCAACCCAGCTCTGGTGTTGTCAAAACGAAAGGAGTTACAACAAAAACAACATATGTGGAATGTGAAGAACACTTCCCTCAACCCATGAAACTAAGTGCAGCTTTTACGGAGGGACAGACAGAGGCTGCAGTGAATCAATGTCCCAGAAAATGGCCTCCATCACAGTCCACTTCATATCTGTGCAAGTTACCAAAAGGACTCATTGGCACCAAAAGCACAGCACAAGTGAACATGAAAGGAACATTATTCAATTGTTTATTGGATACGGGTTCACAGGTGACTACAGACCCACATTCTTTTTACAGTAGTCATCTATCTGATCAAGAAATCAAACCTTTAATGGATATCCTGGAAGTGGAGGAGGCTAATGGTCAAGCTGTGCCCTATATGGGCTACATTGAGTTCCTTGGTACATCAGTTGATGTACATACTCTTGCCTTGGTGGTGCCTGATGTTAGGACGTCTCAGTCTCCTGTGCTTATTGGCACTAACACACTTGATGTCCTTTATGAGAAATACGTGGAAGACAACCTATCTGTTAGTCACCCGCTTCCTTATGGATACAGAGCAGTGTTGAACATTCTGGAATTCAGACATAAGCAGACACTTAACAGTCATCATGGCATTATCCAGATGCATGGGAAAACCTCTCAAACTATTCCGGCAGGAAGAACTGTTGTTGTGGAAGGGATTTCAGCTACACACTCTTGGCAGTCAGAAAGAGATGTCATTATTGAGCATCCATCCTCCTTCCCCTTGCCTGGTGGGTTGATGGTCAAGTCATGTCTTGTTGACTTTCCCAGGTTTCAGCCATGTCAAGTGCTGGTTGTCATAACCAATGAATCTGATCATGACATCATCATCCCTGCTGGACCTGCTATTGCAGAGATGAGTGCAATTCAGACTATAATTTCCAAGGAACAAACGGTTGCTGACCCAGTTAAATCAGATCATACATCCCCAAAGCCACAGATGAGTTTCAACTTTGGCGACTCACCACTCTCACCTGAATGGAAAGATCGCATTACAACAAAACTCAGCAGTATTCCAGAAGTTTTTGCAAAACATGATCTTGATTTCGGCAGAACTGATAAAGTGACTCACCACATCAAACTTACCTGTGACTCTCGGTGGTTCCTTTACAAAAAATGTGGCTCCGTAGATGAGCCTAGTATCTAAAAACATTACAACTGGTCCTTAAATTCCTTTTTACTTTAAAAGAAGGTCGCACATGTTATAGCTGCATCTCCCAGGCATAAAGTCAGCACCTTCACAGTTGATGATCCATGGAGAGGAAATAAAGAAGTGTTGTTCTTGTATTGCAGTGTAGAGCTAGACATATATATACACTACTTAGTGGATGTGCTAGCCTTGAACGGAGCTATTTTGAAACATAACCAAAATAATAAGTAGGTTTAAATGCCATTGAACATTATTTCTAACGTTAGGTTACTACTGTGATCTAGTTAGCTGGACACGCTAACGTTTGCAGTTTACGTTAGAGCGACAGACACACTGCTTAATCCATTCCTTTCACTTTTGCTCTTTTACTTTTTGTTTTGGAAAATAAAATAAACACCAGCCTATCTAACTGCAGCCCCATTGCAAACAACACGTGGAGAAATCCAAAGCTGAGCTGTGACTGGACAATCACTGTTGGGCGAAAAAGGTTTATCAGCTGGTCAGATGGTTCATTCCTCACGTTGTTTGTATGTCATGCGACATCTTGGTTGACCAGGAAGCAGCTCCTATTGTATGATTTTAAAGATCATTTAATGTCACTTAATTAGGATATCTATTCATTATGATTCATTCACTACCAACAGTGAGCATCCCAGTGAAGATGTCTCTTGGGACCAGCTGTAAAAGGGAAACGGATGAAGCCTGGCCATGGTGTAAAAATCTGTCATGGACATACTGTGTCTTTGATCTGCCTGTTGGAATAGGAGGGTATCTGCTGACATGAGACGAGAGAGAGAAAGAGAGAGAGAGAGCGCTCCCTATCAAAGCCCATTGACTTTAGCCCGTCCTTGTGTCTGGGCTCCAACTGTTTCCGGGAACTACAATCTGCTACTGGGCTCGCATTCTCGCTCATTTGCATGTCAATCTGCCGTTTCACATTCTGTGCAGCTACGCGCAAGATGACGATCCAAACTTCAGGGGCTGGATTATATCTAACCATGACACAAGGAGAGAGCGTCTTTTTTTCCCCTTCTTTTTCTATGATCTTTATCTTGTTCCACCAGAGCAGCTCAACCCCTTGTGACTTTAGAGCAAAATCAGCCACAGAAACAGAAAACTGTTCACGGCAAGTGATTTTGAGCTTTTTCAGATAAAAGCTGTGTCCCTTAGACACCTCAAATGCAATAACGATAATGATAAACTTTATTTATATAGCGCCTTTAATGCGGTAGGGGGTGTAGCTCAAAATGAAGAAACAAGAGAATAAATTGAAACAGGCAAATACAAATTGCGTGATAAAAACCAAGCAAAACGTGTCTTGTTTGAGGGGCTCTTTGTCCATGTCTTTGTGCTGGGATGGATTTCATTCCTTTCTAAACATGGACCATTGGTGGCCGGACCGGTACGCTGAGCAGATAGAGGATTAGTTTCGCCAGTGATTTGGCCAATTAGGCCCCAGCCTGAGCTCTGCTGGGGCCTCTCTTAAAGAGTCTTTCCAGTGATTTACCCACGCCAGAAGAGAGGAAGAGGAGGAGCGTGCCGAGGGTAATTATGCTCGGCTGGGCACCCTGATTGGGTACGGTAGTTAGACTCGGTGGAAGGAAGCGGAGGGGAGGAGGCCGCGATAAAAAAGTGTGTTGAGAGAAGTCTCGGCGGAGGTGGGGGAGGCGCCGGTTGAGTGGGTTCAGCTATCAAACGGCAGAGGGAGGCACAGCGGGTCTGTGCTGATTGTTGTTCACCCAGTGTTGATCCCCAAACAGCACGAGCAGGACCATGATACTGAGATCTGAGCTGCATTTCAAAAGCCTCTCTTGAACCTCTGGACTCTCCAAAGGCTGCTGAGATGAAACCCCGGAAATTTATTTTTTAGGTAAATCAAGTGGTGGAAATGCTTCACAACAATTCAAGGCTTCCTGGAAATCCTAATACATAAACACAGCCTGAAAGCTTTGGTCATTAAGAGGAATTGAATTACTTAAAGACACCCAAACACATATTTTCTCGATCAGCTTGTCACAGTGAGCGGTTTGGTCGTACATTAACACATTATTGAATTACAGTTTTGGTGCTTTCACATTTATTATGATTTATGTGTTCTCACTGGTTTGGCATGTGCAGGGAAAAAACAGATATCGCATGATTTCGTCCACCAATCAGAAGATAGCAGCATTTGAATCCAAATCAGATGGGCGTGTGTTGCACGGCTGCTGTCAGTCAAATCTGATCAAACCACACCCACACTGACTTGACGAAGCAAACTAGTTATTAGTGTAAATAATTATGGTAATGTTAATTGTCCCATATCTATTATGGAGATGTAATGTTATAGAGAGGTAATTGAATAATTAATACTTTGTTTGAACAATGGATCACATGACTACTTGAATACTTGATAGGGGTCGCTGATTGTGTTAAATCCACAGATAATTAAAACAATACTCAGCAGCTCTACGGAGCTTTTTGGCGTCTTTCAGCTCGTTGTTTCGGTTTTCTGGTTTGCAACTTCTCTGTTTTGTTTCACTCTCACCAAACTCATGACGTATTGTTTTTCCCGGCAGGAGCAGGTTGCTGTTTTCAGTGATTGATTGTACTCCACCTGCCCAGCACCACATGGCAGACGGTGAAGATAGCAATAGCATTTAGCAGCTATGGAGACAGGTTTTTCTCTCAGGCGTTGGAGGAGACCAAAACAGAGCAAAAAGAGAGTAAATATTGGACTTAAATTCGCCAGGTAGCCAGAGACATGACACATAGAGTATACTAATGTTGCGCTGTGTCATATCAACTTTAAAGGTGATACAAATGTCTGTGTTGGGTTTACAGCCTTTTCCAATTACGCTCAAATAGCCAAAAATAATTACAGCTTTAAAGTTGATATACTGCATAATTTATTATTTAGATTTCATGTTGCGCTCCTGTGGTTCCCATACAGATGCTTGAAACTCGAACAGTTTTACACTTAACGATGCTCACCACCAACCCTTGAGCTTTAACAGAATGGAATAAAACCATAAAGTGAACAATGAACCTTCTGACAGTTTATTTTTTCCGTCTCCACAGCGACAAGGTCACTCATGTGGTGTCAGAGGCCAGCCAGGCTGCATCGCTGTGGAAGTGGCTAAAGGAGTGCGCCCCGACCAATCCACCAGACGTACATGTGCTTGACATCAGCTGGTTCACCGACAGCATGAGAGAGGGGAGACCTGTTGCTGTGGAGACCAGACACCTCATTCAGGTTTGTGTGTGTGTGTGTGTGCCACAAAGCAGACAGAAAACACAGAGACAAGATGTAGGGTAAGCACTAGATGGCACTACGAACCAAACAGGAGGCTTTTCATTGAGCATGTTGCCACAAAATGAAAGGAAGTAGGCATGCACATGCAGTATTTGTGGTGAGGAAGCAAGTGAGGAGGGAGGAAATAAAGTGAAGGTATTTCATCTACATCTAGATATGTAGCGTGATTCTTCCTCTCCCAGCAAATCTATGATGTCAATCCCCGGACAGGGAGCTCTTAGACATATCTAACTTTCCTCCGCCTCGCTGATAGCAACAGAACCATCGGAGCGACCCACTAACTGAAACACACAAGTCACGTTATGCCAAGCTCCATCTACGTTTTTTTTCTCCTAACTGCCCGAGCCGTCACGTGAGCGTGGCACTCCTAGTCGGCTGCATCATTAAGTGACGGGGCTAATGATGCCACGCTGACATTTATTGACCCATCTCCCCAGGTTACCGCGAGCGCCACTTCTCTTGTCGTTTTGCGACGCAGTTCCTCTCCGAAGCCAACGAGGTAACGCGCCGTGGCATTTATGTGCGCGACGCTTCCAGTAGATTGTTTTTATGAGTCATAAATCCATTTAAGGAGGTACCATGTAGAGATATACTATTCCCCAAACAGGCCACTTCTTGGGCACATTCGCCTGCAGTGCTTCTTGATAGTCTGGAAAGGCAATGTGTTTTACCATCATAAATATTCTACACCGAGTCAGGCAGGAATTTGAAGTATTAAATCCATTGAAATGTAATATTTTCCATTACGCCCTGGCTTGCGGAGAGGCTGTTTAGCCTGTTTAAGTGGTGAGGTGGTAAGATGGAATATGCTGCTTGAAAGGAACGAAAGCGGGGAATGAGTGCCAGGGATTTAGAGTTTGCATCTTGGTTTGTGAACACTTGTTCACCCTCCTCCTCCTCCTCCTCCTCCTCCTCCTCCTCTTCCGAGGATGTTTGTGGGTCGGTGTGTAGGTGCGACCTCCCTTAGGAGGTGGAGGCTCGTTCACCTTTCCCCTGCTCAGCGGCCCGAGAGGATTTCATCAACACACCTGAGTGCACCTCTCTGCCCGTGTTGACTTGGAGGCTGGACACCACCTGGAGCGTCTGTCGGTTTTCGGAGGAGAGAGCAGGAGTGGGTACATACAGCAAAGGTGAAGAGGACACTGGAGGCGGGGCTACGCTGCATCTAAGATCACCGTAGATTAACTTGCCTGTATGTAATAACGCAGCCCAGATGGGGAAAGCCAAGCTCCGCATGCTGATGCACAGTTGCTGTCTCAACGGACCCACAATCCCATATTGGATTAAAGAAACCCGCAGCCGAGGTGGAAAACTGCTGACCCCCCTGTTGTATTTAGGAGGAGCACAGTTAGACAGTTTTACTTTTGATTGGCAGAAGAAATTGTCCTGTGAAATATATTCAAAGTTATTCTGCTTTTTTTTTTTTTTTTTTGAGAAAATTATGAACATTTGTTAAATCCCTCACCGGTTGATTCAGCCCAGCAGTGTGAGAGCTCTTTTCCATTATCTTTTTTTGAGACACCGCTGTTCCTTCTGCAGCATCAGCCCCAGTCAACACAGCGCGCCGACGATATCTGTACACTCTGTATCACTCTCCCACCCAATCCGTGGGTAATGTTATAGACACAATGTTCCCTTTTGTGATGTCTAATTGTCTGCGAGAATATTAATATTACACTGGTAATCCGTTTGACACATATATTACAAATGGGGGAACCGTTTCTTCGCAGAATGAAAAAAGGCAATTTACAGGAGGCAAATTGGATGACGGCAAGCAGATCTGTAATGCCACGGGTTAGGTAGCGTAATGGATTTGGATGCCACCAGACTGTGAGATGAGTGTCATTAGCCTGTTGCCCTGGAGACACACAGTCATAAAAATAACTTCTGCAAGGCAAATGGCTACATTTTCTATGTAATTCAATTTGAACTCCCCGGCTCTGTGTTAGTGGGGAACAGCCTGACACACATTAACACGTTTAGCCTGTCAACAATTTGCAAAAGCTCAGAAATTTAAGGCAACACGTGCATGTGTGGGTTCATAAGTCTCTGGTTATTTTGTTTGCACACAGGACACCGTGCCCACATCGCCAGAAGGTTCTACACCCACTCCCGTTTCTCAATACGCCTGTCAGAGACGGACAACCACAGAAAACAATAACAAGATATTCACAGTAAGGAACTTTACCTAACCTCACTGTTATGATTCTTTTTGTTAAACAGATGATGTGTAAAAATGCACCATGATTTTTATTAGTAGAATACGGTCCCATTTGGAGTAAGATGGGCATGGCTACCTTGTGATTAACATGTCGCTACCACGGAGTTGTCCGCCAGTGGCGGGCCGTCAGGGCCTGCAAAGCCTTCTCTGCTGGCCTAAACAGAATCACAAAAAAATATATATATATATATTTTTTTTATGTATTATAATTTATAAAAATATGTTTCCCATCATCTCATTTTCTCATTGCACAGCTACTGTCTTCCTCAGTTGCTCTGCTTCCAGTGCAGCTTGTTTTAAGTAGAGCTTTTATCCAATCAGATTTCACCTCTGTGTCTCTAGGTAGAAGAGAGGCCCGAGGCCTGCAGACTCACAAGTGAATCCATGTGCAGTTTAAGTGAATGGGGACGATATTGTTGATTGTCATAGTGTTCAACCAATCAGATCTTTAGTTTGACATGTTGGGCGTATTCTTTGACGTGTCAGAGCCCGCTATCCCCATACTAGCCGGCCCACAGCTACGTCACTATTAGTGCAGCGATTGGTCAGTGGGCGAGCATGTGACTATCGTGAAACGAAACTTAACAGCAGAGGCTTAGTCGGCGTTGTGAATCACATCACGTGATGCAGCTCAGCCAATCAAATATGGGCATTCTGACAAGCTTCCTGACTCGAGTACCACACACGGTGACACAGGGGGCTGAGACGAGGAAAGAGATTGCAGAGCAGTACACTTAATGTTTGGGTTGTGAAAGTAAAATCATAAGACGGTCTCCTAAAGAGACGAATGGGCTGCGGCTTGTCATTAAGGGATGATGGTGGGTCCCACAGCCAGACCAGCTGAGAACCACTGTCCTACATGAGCACAGAGAACATTATGTTTTCCTGAATTTAAGCTTCTGCATTTTCCAAATGCTCTAGCATTATTCAAACGTATTGTAAGCCTCGTACCGAACGGTTTAATACGAGTAGTACATAGTTACAGCCTTAGAAACCAATAATAGCTATGGCGCCATCATGTGGTTATAAGGTGGTATTTCAGCTGCATGACTTGCACGGCCCGCCACTGTGGTCCGCAAACCAAAGGGTGATGTCAGCGTATACTTTGTCCATTTCCTCATATACAATGGAATCATATCGTGAGGAAATTATATATCCAGATGCACAATTACTTCATCTTAATTGACAATAACAGCTCAACTTTCTCAGAAAATCTGATTATTTTGCACTTAGGTTCTTAATTAAATAAGAGAATACTAACGACTTTTCATTTGTCAAGTATTGTCAATTCACACAATTTTATACAAAACCATGTGGTTATTTAATATAGACTATTCATTTATTTATTGAATAACCAGAAAACATGCAATATCATAAAATGTTAACAGCCCTGCTACAGCCTATGACTGTTACATGTTGGTCGACTAGAGGATCCAATGTAAAAAAAAACGCCTCCTAATCTGTTTTGCTCTAATTGGACGGCCGGCCGGCTTCACTCACCAGCGCTCTGACACATCTCTCCCCAAAATACATTAACCTGCAAATGAGCAGCATCTGCAGCTGTGGCTGACATGCCCACGATCCCTGGCACGGACACGGCCCGAGGCGCAGTGTGATACGACAAGATGGCCGACGGACGTGACACTCATCACAAGCAATGATGGATCCGTCCCTCTGCCATCTGGTGGGCAGTGTGTGCGCGTGTGTGTGTGTGTTAGAACATTAAGTTCCCACACAGAATGTGGAAGTGGTTAATCGGTTGATTGGCTCAGGTGTTGATGAGCATGAAAGAAAAGCAATTTGAAGACGTCACTTTTGGGCTCTGGGAAATTACGACTTTTCACTTTTTTCTAGACTAAATTAATCTAGTTAAGAATTGAATCATAAAACAATCGGAACTATTAAAACAGCAATGAGTCCAATTGCACTGCAGTCACCGAAAGGAACATTCACAGTCGCACTAAAAGAAGATATAGAGGCAATAAAAACACAACAACTTCAATGTACTCTTTTGCATTTCATTAATTTCCATTTTGATTGCTTCGATCCCTCTCCGAGGGTCTCAATGCCATATTTGGCACAGGATATGAAATCGCGGGTCTGAGATGTGTAATATTGCCGTGAAGTGACTGGCAGACCTGCGTGTGTGTGTGTGTGTGTGTGTGTGTGTGTGTGTGTGTGTGTGTGTTTGTGTGGGAGTCTGGAGACCCGCTGATGAGCTTCTAGACCAATCAAGCACGGCTTACCGAGGGCCTGCAAGGCATCTATTATGACATAATGACTTTTTTGCCTTCGCGGTTGCCGCTAAACATACATAATGGACGGACGCACGTGCGCCGCAGTTTCACCCACGCACGTGCGTGGTCCGCGTGGACAGACGCACACAGATGTGCACACACCCACACGCGCCTCACCTGGGGCCGGCTGCTGTTCCGTTTCTTAGCCCCTGGTTTCTTTCCACAGCATTAACTCCGTAATTAGCAATCCCACTCAATTTCCCCATCCCCGTGATTGACTCATTATCCGCACATAAAGCCACATCGAAGAAGACTTTCTGATTAGAGAGAGCGGCTGTTTGTGATGTGGCCTTGACGAAGCCACAGGTAACACTCCACCGACAAAACCGTCTCCTGTTACAGTACGTTCCCATACAACCAAAGCGATTTCTCGATTACGTTTTGGGGGATTTTTTTACCCAGATTTCAGTCGCAGTTTTAAACACATGGTTAAAGTTGTAAAGTGAAACAAAGGAAATCCAAAACGTGGGTACTTGCAGTGGCGGCTGGTCCATAGAGGGCGCTAGGGCGCCGCCCCACCTTGAGCCACAAATAATACAAAATAAAATAAATAATAATAATAATAAACTATACAAATTGACAATATTTGTGTTTTTGAAACATGGAATCACCCAGTAATATGTGTAAAATATGATATCTGCGGTAAATATATGCTTTTCCTGCTCGTCCTCTCTGCCTGTCTGCAGGTCCTCTCCTCTGTGCACGTCTCAGCTGCTGGGGCGCTGGAGAAACTGCCCCAAAGAGGCGGGTCTACGAAGCAGTTTAGCCAATGATGCTTTAATGCTGACTAAAGATATAAATGAGTGACATACAATTTAGCCAATCAGCGTCCTCAAATAGATTCAGTTTGGGGCAGATTTCGTTCTGCCCCAAACTGCGCGTTCTCGTCGGAGCTGAAAGAGCTGATCCCAGATCAGCCTGACCTCACAATCAGACAGCAGACTAGCAAGAAAGAGAAGCAGTACATGAAGCTTCTCTACTAGCTGTACACCAGACAGGTTTGACTAGCTGGATGACGTCATGATAATAACTTATTTAGCTTTTTAAAACAACGGGGACAGATCCAGCATGGACAGTTAGGGAGTGAGGGACATGAAGCACCTGTCTGAGAAATGGATTATATATAAATAATTATATATATATATATATGTGTGTGTGTGTGTGTGTGTGTGTGTGTGTGTGTGTGTTTTATATTATAGTGAATATTATTATATGATATATATATATTATTATATTATACAGAATATTATATGATATATATATTATTATACAGAATATTATTATATGATATATATATTATTATATTATACTGAATATTATTATATGTTATATATATTATATTATACTGAATTCCCTGTGAGGGTGACTAAAATAAGATGTCCTGACGTGTTTGTCAAAGTGTTATTTACTGCTTTTTTTCGTGTTGGAATGAATGTTAAATATTTAACTGCAAAGTAGTAATGCGTGTTTGATACCTTCATTTGTTTGCATTAAATCATTCTGGGATGTTTGCTGAAATTGATTGGATGTGGCACAGCCCTACCAAGAACATGTTCCACCAGCCGCCACTGGGTACTTGGTTAGGTTTAGTAGAAACATCATGGTTTGCCTTAAAATGACTGTGTTTGTTACGTTATTTAAATTGTGGACGTAAATTGCTTTGTATTGATTACATTAAAAAAAGATATAATCCAGGAAATAAAAAATAAAAAGGGGTTCCTCGAAATGTAAATGTCGATGCAGTTTTATTAAAAGGGTGTATCATTGTTAGGACAGGATGCCACTGAAGCAGATTAAATGCATCCACTTGAGATATTTAAGTCAGATGTTGCCTCGCCCCTTTTTGACTGCAAACCAAGTCTCTGTTTGGATACAAGCCACAACAAGCCAATAGACACCGGATATGATCTACTGTATTGCGGTGCTAATGAGGAGCAAGCTATTGATCCACAACGGTAAAGCTGTCCTCGATCCGTCCTGCCGTCTGCTTGATTGCGAGCCACAATAATGATGCAATCCCTGTGAATACACATCTAATGAAAACACTTTTGAGAGACACTGTGTGTGTGTGTGTGTGTGTGTATCTGTCTTTATGTTGGTGTAGACGATGTACTTTGTGATGTAGTGGAAAATGAAAAGGTTGACGATTACCTCCTCACTGCCTGATATCCTTGTAAGGCAAATGATAACCGATCATTTCCAACAAAAAGTCATTATTTTCTGTACATTTGCTGGTTCCCAGTTATATGAGTTATTTCAATAATGCAGATACAACACTTAAGGAAAACGTAAATTTGCAGAGATAGTGACATTAGCCGGTCGGTGCCCTTGCTTTAGAGTCATGTATGAATAACACGGCGTTGGAAAGTGGCCAGATATTGATTACTGATTACTTCATGAACGTTGTCAATAACAGGTGCTTGAAAAGTTCATTATTCTCTGACTCCTACCAGGCTGCTCATCTGGCTCACACACACACAGCAGGGTAGTCCAGTATATGGCCAAGCAACGTGCACTGATGTGTGTCCCGGCTAGCCAGTGCCACTGTCACCTAGCAACCACAGTCATATGAGTTTGTCTTCAAGTGCCATCCTTTTCATTATTTATTATTATCTTTATATTATTTAAAAGAAAAAAGAAAGCCCCTGCCAATCCAACATTGTCACTTACACTCCAAATCTGGACTCCGCTATGAAACTCCTTTCACAATTATTAGATGAAAAAACATCTGTTGGAAATTTTGAGATTTTTTAATGTTTTTTAATGTTTTCTTAAACTCACCTTTTAAGGCACTTTCATACATGCTACATATACATGGCTTATATCAAAATGTGCAGAACAATCTCAGCTACAGCTACAGCTGTCTCAGAACGTCTTAGCAGACGTGCTAACTAACGAGCTAACAAGCTACACTACACGATGTAAACAGTCCGTAATATGACGAACTGTAAGCTCGTCATAAGCTCGTCATAAGCATCACATCTCGCTGTGTGAGTCTCGTACAATCTCGTGAGAATACGGACACGGAAGTGGAGAATCTACAGATTTCTACAGATATTCGAAAAAAAATTCTGTGCCGTTTTTCGACTTTCGTTTAACCCCCAAGGGTTAAAGGGACAGCGTGCAGAATTTGGCGGCATCGAGTGGTGTGGTTGCAGATTGCAACCAACTGAACACCTGTCCGCTCACCCCTCCCTTCTTAAAGGGACGGTAAGACGGTGAGCAGTCGCGTGCAAAACCGTGGTAACGCCGTTCACCTCACTCAAAGGCCACCCTCACCATAGAAAACACTACTTTGAAGGGCTCATTCTAAGCCGACGAAACACAACAATCCTTAGTTTCAGGTGATTACACGCTAATGAAAACATGGTTAGTTGAAGATAAAACTTAGCTGAATTTCAGGAGCAGGACCACACCTCAGCCACTCCCCCACTTCCGGCCACACTCCTATATATACCCGCCCACTCTAAACCTCGGCTTGCTCGCGTTTTCCGCATTGGGACTGCTCGCGCTTTCCGCACTCGCAACCGGAACGCCACGCAGAAAACCTTACCTCACCAACATGGCCCTGCCGTTCATCCGCCCATCCGACGATGACGACCATTTCGCCTCCCCAGAGGCCACCCGTACAGCCCAGGGAAGCACTCGACCTGCCGCCCACGAGACGCTGCCAAACCGCCATCGAGAGGGTCCAGGCAGCTCAACGCAGCCAAACCCGCCGATCTCCACCACGCCGACCAGGAACCCGGCCAGGAACCCGGCAGTGATGCCAGTGCCCCACACCGTCTAATTCCAGCGACGGACCCACACAATTGGTCCACACAACGATGCTGCTCCTCCTGCCGTTTTTTGGGGGTTTCCACGACGGAAGACGTTTTGCCATAGATCAGCCCTCGGACCTCGCAAGCAATGCAAGTCGCTTTTCCTTCATGCCACCAAACCCGACCAATAGTAGCCGCAGCCATCACGCGGGGCCGCGATCGGGCCAGCGAGTCCATATCTTAAACTCCTGACAACCTAGCGGTCATTTACCCAATCACCAAAGGACGCTGGGACACCCATCCGTCGAGGGTGCGTTCTCGATACAGCCCACGTCCGGGCCACCACAACGCCGTGGCTTCTCACTTCCCATCCCAGAAGTTCAGAAGCTCCGCCCTCCTGCAGACACCCGTCCGACATCGAGAGAAAGAAAAAGAAGAAGAAGCGTTCCCTTCCTTCGACGCGGCCTCCCTATCCAGCTTCACCTACTCTGCCCACTTGACTATCCGCACCAAGATATCCAATATCAAGGTTTACCTCAGCGGCATCAACTTCTTCGCGAAACTACTCACCGTCTCCCCCTGCTCCCCCACAACGTTCTCTCAGTCGTCTTTGCTCTTCAAAGGCCTCCAGCGTCGAACGGCTCCGCCGACTCCTCACGGTCTTCCGCTAACCGCCTTTCTCGTTCCTCGCTGCGTCGCCACCCTCCGCTCCAAGGCCCGGGAGCCGCAGTGGACCCTCAATCTAGCCTTTCCCCAAACCGCTTCATCCAGGCTAATCTCCACCAACCATTCCCCAACGCGGAGGTGGGGCCCTAAGCTAGTTAATTGAAGATAAAACTTAGCTGAATTTCAGGAGCAGGTCCACACCTCAGCCACTCCCCCACTTCCGGCCACACTCCTATATATACCCGCCCACTCTAAACCTCGGCTTGCTCGCGTTTTCCGCATCCCACCCTCCCTCCCTCTTGTTAAACCTTTTCACTCAAAGGTTACCTTCCCCCATAGTCACCATCCTCCTGTTCCACATGGACAACGGGGGGTCTGCAAGGCCCGGGAGCCGCAGTGGACCCTCAACCTAGCCTTTCCCCAAACCGCTTCATCCAGGCTAATCTCCACCAACCATTCCCCAACGCTGAGGTGGGGCCCTAAGCTAGTTAATATACTAATATTCCCTTTCTGCTGATGGATCCCCGAAAACTTCACACGTTGTACCTTTCAAGCGTCTGCCTGTAGCATTTAAGACTGGTGGACTCTGGTGACCCCCTGAGCCGCTTTATGTAACTACCTCAGACTGCAGAGTGAATGCAAATCTGCATAACTACCACAACAGGGGGCCTTAAGCTGTCTGGGACAAGCATTTTATAAGAAGGATCATTATTTCCTCGATGGTAAGAGATGTATTCATTGGGAGCAAAAACAGGTCAGTTAGTCAAATTGGGATCTCGCAGCTCAATCAAATGAAGCTCTCTTGACTTCGTTCAGTCATGCTCTATAAATGTATGTGTGCATAAAGAGTGTTTTCTTTTACATTACACTGCATTTAGTATTCCCAGTACTAACAAAGCAGCTCTTTTCACAAAAACACAGCCAGAGCTAGAATAAACTGGAAGGTCTGAGTTCTTTTTCAGAAATAGGGAAACTTCATTGAAAATCATATGGACATTTGATATCATGCAAATTACAAAAAAAAATCCACCATCTTTAGATCATGACCTTTCTCATTATTGGGTGGTGCAGAATGGTTATTTGTCCCAAAAAAAGGAATGATGTGTGAATAGAGCACCTCTGTTTTTAAAGGTGCTCTATAAATGAAGACGATTATAGAAGACGATCTTAAGTATAAATCACTACCTTTTATTATTTAGTCGTATGTTCTGTAACTAAGCAACCAATCTACTTCCTGTTTACACTGGCACCCGCACGCCCAGTGTACGTGAATAGTTATATGATATTTATTTTCAGGCGTGGACGAAAATCATTTCGGAAAACGGTGCTGGAACGCCCGTGTGGACAGAGATCGTTTTCATATTTAAAACCCCGGCTTTCAACGGAAACGTATCAGTGTGGATGTAGCCTCAGTGTGTGTGTAGATGGATTCAACAGACAGAGTGAGAGGAGGAAATGACCTGCGAGAACGGTGAGGGGGGCATCCGCAGAGCCAGCAGGGCGCGCTGGCGAAGGAGGGGGGGGGAGTAGGTGGTGCAGAGAGGTGTCAGGATCAGGAAGAGCGGTTGAGCATCATCTCAGCAGCAGCACCCCAGCGAGGTGTCAATCACACACTGGTAGCAAGCGGGCCCTTCATTCCACAACCGTGCGCTATTGATTTATTCATCCCCACTCCCTCTTTATCCCTCTCCATCGCCGCCTCGCTCGCTCTCTCACTCCCGTATCACTACTTCCTGCCCTTTTGTTATGTCTCACACCCCCGCCCCTCTCACTGTGCTCTCTTTCACTCTTGTTGTGTCTCGCTATGACTGGGGAATCCACACCGTCTATACACACACACACACACACACACACACACACACACACACACCACACACACCACACCCCCCCCTCTCTTGTTTTTTTATCTGCTTAGCCATGAGTCCTCTGCTGTCATAATTTCACTATAAGCCTGACGTACGCTGCCACAAAAATTGATATTTGTGTCTCGGCTGATTGACGTGCAGCATCGAATGCTTGTTCTCTGATGGCAACACACTAACACACACACACACACACACACACACACACACACACACACACACACACACACACACACACACACACACACACACACACACACACACACACACACACACACACACACACACACACACACACACACACACACACACACACACACATAAACCAACATATACAAGCACACACAGTTTGCCAGACTAACGAGGGGAGGGAGAGGAAGAGTTACAGGGAGAAATGGCTAAACATCTTGTATTTGTTTCCTCCCAGCAAAAGGCCTCCGATGTATTGATAGCAGCAAACGCCACGGATGAGGAGACGGGTGAAGGGAGGGGGGGGAGCACTCAACCTTAAATGCATCAAATTGATTTCCTCCGTTCCCCAGCAGAGTTAACATTCTCAACTCTAAAGAGCTAACAAACAAAAAGCCGTAAAGATCAGAAGTGCTTGTTCAGCTTTTAATTGGTTTTGGAAAACATGTATGAAAGTTTTTAATACTTTTGCGAAGACAACATCTTGTTGTATTTCATACTATAATGCCCTCAACTGTCCTTTTGAAGCCGTTCGTAGAAACAAAAATTGGAAAAACTCCTTTTCCTCATCTCAGGTAAACCTTCAAATCCAGAGTGATGTCCAATATGGCTACATATTCATTAGATATGGGATAGATAATATCCACCTCTTAGCCGTTAATCATGTTAAAACTCTTCTCAGTGGGCTCTCTGACCTCCTTTTATGGTGTCCTTTTGCGCACGCAGCGAGGCGGGCTGCTGTGCGGACATGACTAGCAGGCATGTCCGTGCTTATCCGGTGGCGGGGGGTAAATCGGCGCGCTATATCAACGTCCCCGCGCACAGAGTCACCCCCACCAGTCCTAACACTTCATTAATTAGACAAATGCATATGCAGGGTGGGCTTTTGAGGCCCGCAGCGCTGACTCCATGCAGCTGCTAAGACAACATGACAGTTGACAGACTGGCCGCAGAGAGTGTGTGGGGGTGAGGTCTTAAAATCATTTTTTTTCTACAGGTGAGGTGTTATAATTGGTGTTCTGCTTGAGTGTGATTTTGCAACAAGAGACAAAAATTTAATTATGTCACCTACACCTCTAAGATCTGATTTAAAGAAATACACCATCATTTGGGGAAATTCACTTCTTTGCTCCCAGGAGTTGATTAACAACGAGCACAACATTGTCACAAGTAATATGATATATTAGCAAACTGTTGCGTTTTTACACATCCAGCAGATACAGAGCAACATTAGCATTCCATGGAGTCCTGTCTCTTGTCACCTGATGAATGCAAGTCCAATACTCACTCTCCTCCTTTTAGCTCTGTTTTGGTCTCCACCAACTCCTGGGGGAAATATCTGGCTCTTTATCCTCTAACTGCTCCACTTTTTTCACTAGCTTGTTGCTAACTTTATCTGTCTGACGTTTGGCACTGAACAGGTAGTGTATCAGAGCTTTTTTTTTCTTTCTGAAAACAGCTGCACGCTACGTGTGTTTGAAAATAAGGTTGATGAGAGCAGACTGAACCAAAACAGCTCCCCGCGAAACAATTAGCGAAAAGATGCTAAAACTCTTTGTAGAGCTGAGGCAACCTGCAGAGTTGAGTGTGTCTTTTCTCAGGGTTCACGGTCATCTGACCGTTAATACAAATGCATTAATTAGTGCAACTTTAAACAAGAACCAACACAATTTTAATCTCTGATTTCAGTAGAGAGATAAGTCAAGGACTGTGGTTGGCTTAATTTAGCTAAAAACCTGGAATACTGGAAAAGATAGTGTTTTACATTTGTCATTATTGTTTAAACATTGATATTGGTTTTTTTCGGTATGTGACTCCAAATTAAGAACTTAAGCATGGTGTGCAGAGGTTGCACAGTTTCCACAAGTTACAAGGTTTCATACCATAGCAGAGAGCAAAGACGGGAGAAGGAAGGGCGTTGATGCTAATCAGCTGCATTATTTCGATTCATTTTGATATAGCTCACTGTCCCCATAGAGAATCTAGTGTTAGACATTCTTGCGCTGCTGTGCAATGTTGCACTGTAGGTTATCAATCTTTGGTAATCCATAGTTCACCCTGTGCTCATTGTTAGTGAATTGCCGGCAGCCCCAAACCAGTAAAAGTCGAAACACATCCAGACAAACAGCTCGTACCCTGCACACTAAACACTTGCACTAGCGCGCCCCATCACCTATCCAATTACAAGCTTGCTTCTCTAATTTGTTGCATGCTGTGAAGAGAGCCCAGCTGAATCTTTATGTGTGTGTGTGTGTGTGTGTGTGTGTGCGAGTTTGCTGCGATGTAAAGGGTCATTCCCTGTCCATGTGCTGTAGCAAACGGGTCAGTGCGTCTCCTGGGTGAGCTGGACCAAAGCCTGCTGCTCGCTGACCTGAGGCTGCATGTCTGCACAGGACAGCGGGTGGTGCAGTGACCTCAGATCGCGGCTCGGCTAAGGGAGAGGAAACAAAAGCATGATTTTGTCGGAGTCTGCCCTGAGCTCTGGTCACCCTAAACTGCATCGAGTCCCGGTCCTGGATTTAGAATTCCTCACCTTTAGCCCCATGTGGAGGCTCTCCGTATTTATCCTTCAGGCACTGTGCGCTGGCAGACTGGTTTTTATCAGCTGTATGGTATTTTACCGATCTGTGTTCCATTTATTATCTTCTTCTTAAACATAACTGATTTATGCATTACATAAAGGGTAAAGCAGCAGCATGCTAGACTTAGCACACTATGAAATGCTGATCCAAATGTCATGAGTGATTACCGGCTAATTTCTAAGCTCCTTGTGCTATCTAAGGTTTTAGGGAAGATCCTACACGCTCAGTTGCCTCTGTTCTTAAAGCTTCACTAAGCAATGTTTTCATACTAATGTTGAATCAAATGAATCCCCTGGAAGATGAAAGGGTCGCTTGTACTGTAGATACCAATGAGACTCAAACATTGTCTACTAACGGGAGCAACACTGGATACGTTCAGCCGCAGCACTGCACTGTACTCACAGCCTGATACGCAGTATGGTAGCGCAAAACCATTCTGTGTGTTGCAGTTACACCTGAAAATGTTCAGCGCAAACTGTTCTGTGGTCAGTGTATGCATTTGTAGCGTACTACTTAGTAGCTGTTTCCTAAGATACACGTTGGATAGATGACGACAAAAGGAAAAGCACAGGTGTAAAGAATAAAGAAAAGAGGGCTGAATCCCATTTAGCCGCTTCAGTTTCAGGTCAACCCAGTCGCCTGAAAAAATAAATGTTGGAATTATATGTTTCATAAATCCGTTGGTAGCACTTTATAATAACTACACACTATGAAGCATTAGTTAAGTATGAGTAAACACTTAATTCATCATTTATAAAGCATTGTTCCTACATTAATAATTCATTAGTATGCAGTTCATAACAACAGTTATAAATGTTTTATTCTTGATTAATAAGCTTGTCTATAATGTGTTCTATTATTGTGTTTTCATATTTTATAAATGATGGATTCCCCATTTGTAAATGAAGTATTATATATTTTACAAACCAATAATTAAGGAGTTGTAGATGATTAATAAGATCATTTATAAAGTGTTAGTAAATGATTAATAACTTATTTAGATGTACATTATTCATGCATTTATATATATATATATATATATATATATATATAATGATTTAGATATGCACTAATGGTTAGGGACTATGTTAATATATGCTTTATAAATACATATTAATACTGCAAGTCATGATTAATTAATGATTTATTAAGGTAGTTACTAGTCCTTAGTAAAGTGTTTTGTGTGAGCTCATCTAAAGTGAGGACTATTTATGCCTTATAAAGCATTTATAAATGACATTGAAAGGTCAGCAGTGCCTCAAAACCCATAGTTTTTGAACAGAAAAGGCAAATAGACACAACACAAAGTGATCAAGAACATATCAATATTTATTGCAAGATGCAAACAATATACTGTTAAATACAAACCTCTCAGGCATTCATTCATGTAAGAAACAAACAAACATTCTCCTTCAGGAGAACATGGCTGGATATAACACATTTGTAAATATACAACTGGAGCTAACCAGGAGCTTTGCATATTAGTTTACATTTACTTATTTAACTATTCATCTTAACCAAGCATATCGATCTCCACTGTTCGCACTTTTCTTCAGTTGCATGTCCCGATGGCAGCCGGCCGAATCTGCTCATTGTTTGCAATAAGCGAAATAAGTGAAATCGAGTGAAATCCCGCTTTCAAAACGTCATCAATGTGGGACGGACAAAGGAAAAGACCGCTTCATACGTCATCAACGTGGGACAAACGTTTCGCTCAGGAACTGATACGGAAGTGCACTTATGCGATGGAAAACTCCGACCTAAGTTGAAAGGGCGCGCGGACCTCCGCCAGAAAGAGTGACTGCTGACGGGCCTCCAATGCCCGTCTGTGTTTCTTAGTTTGCTGGCACGTAACGTGACACATTATGGACGATGAGTATCCAGCTGGCCTTCCAGCTAGCACTAGAGGTCCTGAGACAGGCGCACGCTAACGCGTCACCTCCGTTGTAAATAGAGCGATCCAGGTGACAGATGGCTAACTAGCTGTTATATGTGGAGTGGATGTGAATGAGATCGATATGCTTGGTATGAAATTAATAATTAAATAAGTAAATGTAAACTAATATGCAAAGCTCCTGGTTAGCTCCAGTTGTATATTTACAAATGTTTTATATCCAGCCATGTTCTCCTGAAGGAGAATGTCTGTTTGTTTCTTACATGAATGAATGCCTGAGAGGTTTGTATTTAACAGTATATTGTTTGCATCTTGCAATAAATGTTGATATGTTCTTTATCACTTTGTGTTGTGTCTATTTGCCTTTTCTGTTCAAATACTATGGGTTTTGAGGCACTGCTGGCCTTTCAATGTCATTTATAAATGCTTTATAAGGCATAAATAGTCCTCACTTTAGATGAGCTCACACAAAATACTTAATAAATGCTTTATAAGGCATAGATAGTCCCCACTTTAGATGAGCTCACACAAAATACTTTATTAAGGACTAGTAACTACCTTAATAAATCATTAATTAATCATGACTTGCAGTATTAATACGCATTTATAAAGCACATATTAACATTACCCCTAACCATTAGTGCATATCTAAATCATATGTATATATAAATGCATGAATAATGTACATCTAAATGAGTTATTAATCATTTACTAACACTTTATAAATTATCTTATTAATCATCTACAACTCCTTAATAATTGGTTTGTAAAATATATAATACTTCATTTACAAATGGGGAATCCATCATTTATAAAGTATGAAAACACAATAATAGAACACATTATAGACAAGCTTATTAATCAAGAATAAAACATTTATAACTGTTGTTATGAACTGCATACTAATGAATTATTAATGTAGGAACAATGCTTTATAAATGATGAATTAAGTGTTTACTCATGCTTAACTAATGCTTCATAGTGTGTAGTTATTATAAAGTGCTACCAATCCGTTTAATATTAGCCTCCTATAACACCAGCAGAAACGCACAATGCCACGTGCTTAAAGTTGGTTCAACGACTGGTCAGGTTTAAGAAACAAAATTAGGCTGAGGTTAGAAAAAAAAGATTATGATTTGTTTTAAAACGATAATGTAACGTTGTCACGTGACCTCGTTACATTATCATCCATGGATAGATAATAACTAGTGTCGTTTGTAACGTTACATAACAAACGTCATGGAACAAACAAAATCAACGCTTTTTGACTTTTTCTTCCTGGGGTCTGGGTTGTTCAGGGCTTACTGGGACACTTGAATAGAACAGAGCCATTAATGTTATTAGAAACACTTGCCCTTTCCCGTTATGACAAGTTAAAATGTCTGCTGTGAAAAAAGGACTTTTGTACAATTCCTGACCAGCGAGAAAAGGTTGGGAGAATAGCTGGAAGGGAATGAATCATTAGAACAAAGAGACCCGTCTGATTTCTCAGAAGTTGTTGGACCCAACCAGGAATATAATTTTTGTTTCAGTCATTGTTTAAGTTACATTATATAGAAATGGACGTAACAGACATACTATTAAAATCACCACACAGAATGAGAATGGAGAATGTGTAAAGAAAGTATTTCTGGTCGACCACAAAAGGTTTTCGAAGAAGACAAAGGACAAAATGGCTGTTTGTTCTTTGAAGCTAACAAGACAATGTGTAGGTTGGAAAGTCATTTTTGTAGGAGGCATACAGTGTAAATACACACCAAATTAAAACTGTAAACTGAGATACAAAACAAAACAACTAGAGAAGAAATGCAATTATTCCATTTCCCTTATGTAAAGAAGCACATAAGACAACATGCTGAAGGGTTTTAGCAAGAAGAATACCCTGAGGAATTTCATGCAGCAACACATTAACATTTCCTGTTATGTGCTTCTATAAATGACTGAAATGTGATAATTGTATCAAGTCACTGTTCGATGAAACTTTAGATGTGCTGCACAAATCTTTTGTGCGTTGTCAGATGTTCACATACTGTACTGTAGTTTTCTGACCATTTACTCTTCTTTTTTAAGCTGATGGCTGAATAAAAAAGAATATCCTGTACCTGGGACTTTATGCCAGAGAATTACACTTTCTTGCTTCAATAAAAACTAGCTCCATTTTTTCAGGAAAGTGTTGCCTATTAGAAATAATGGGAGTTCTCATATTAGTACAGGCACAGAGCCCACTTGCAGCTCTTCATCCGTCACGGCACCAACCTGCCCCATCTCAGAGACATTCAGACATGCAGTCTCATTTCAAATGTTTGTCATAACCCGCACAGGAATTATTACCTGTTAGGCTAATGTGGTGGAAAAAACTATTCATTAGTACCGAGTGAGTCCTATAATACTGAATACTGAAACAAGAAACATTAAGAAAAGAAGTTTGTCCTTAAAGTATTTATTCTCTGCGCAGAGAAGGCTTCACCGTCATACTGACTGCAACGCAGTCTGCAGAGGATGGGCAAAGAATCCAGTGTCTCTCCTGCTCTTGAACATCTCAGCACACAGCGGGGGGGGGACATCAGATATTTACATTATAACAATTGGTCAGCAGTTTCAAGCTCCCCATTGACACCTTCCATCAGCCCCTTCCTCTTCTGAGCCTTGTCACACAAAGACATGTGTCTCTGTTACCTTTTTATTAAATTAGGATCTTCACACCTAAACATTAACCTGCAACCCCCGTTTGGTTACTTCCCCTTATCAAGGCAAAGGCAGACATAACCCATATGGTCCTGTTCCCACTCTCTCAGTACACAATCATATGTCACAGATAGTTTTGTTAGTGAGTAAGGCACATAAATTAAATCACAGTATAAATGTACTAGCATACTAAAATGTCCCATCACACTAATGAACGGCTATACCGATGATCCAACCCTCATGTGGTGACATGTCTTCTGCAACAGTAGCTCATCACTTCAGCACCAGCTGCAGGCCAACATCACACACTGTGACGATGGAGTGTTTTTTCTCACTTCATTCTATTAAAGGGTTTGGTGAGTATAGCGCCTGAACTATGAGGTGGAGAAGCTCAATTCTTATTTTTTTTTCTCTGGAGTCTTTGATGAAACATCTAAAAGTTTAAAGTTAAACTTAGGATTTTATTGTCATATACATATACACGAAATTTGACTTCTGCATTTAACCCATCCCTAGCTTACTGGGAGCAGTGGGCTGCTGAGAAACGCCCGGGGAGCAGTTATGGGTTCAGTGTCTTGCTCAGGGACAATTCGGCATAGGACATGTAGCATAGGACAATTCGGACAATTCGGCATAGGACATGTAGCAGCCAACTAATTGCAATCAGCTGGTTGAAGTTTAAATCAAAAGGAATTTAATATACTAATAAAAGCAAATGCAGTTACAAACAGTTACAAACCGAATCAAACTATTAATAACAAAATGCATATATATATATCATGAAAGTGAGGCCCCGTCCGGGCCACACGACAGACTGTTGTCTGCCTCATGGTCAGGAGGAGGACTGAGGTTCTTCCCCAATTCGAAGATCCTTTGTCCCTCCAAAGTTACATTCCTCAGGTCATCGATCAGCTCCCTCGATTGGCTGAAGTCCAGTAAGCCCCTCCTGGCTGTTGACCCATTGTTCCATTCCAACACCTCAGCCAGCCACTTCTTCTAACCCCCGCTCCAGCACATTCCTCGACCTGATCACACAGACACTTAATGCATGAAATGACCAGACTCCTACAAGTAAATACACTGTAACACATAATATCCATAATCTGGAGCGCTTTAAAACTTAAATTCCTCACACCAGCCACTATATTGCAGCTCAGACGCTCAACAATGGCAAAGTATTTGCAACAACGAAATAATATTTTTTTGGACTCATTAAGTGAAATTGGACATTTTCCCACGGCACACCTGACGATCTCTCAGCGGTTGAAAATCACTGCTCTAGTCTTCTGTCTTACCGTTTCAGCTTCAAAACTTTGACAATGAGTTGAAACTGGGCTGCTCTCTGCTGCCAGCGCCTATAGGCTCACTAGGCTGAGATGATTGACTGGTAACAGCACCAAATTAATAATTTGTCATGTTATAATTGGCTGCATCAGCCTCAAGGGTCTTCTTTTCTCTTCTCTTTTTTTTTTTGATTGTCGCTCTCCACTCCACAGTTTCTCTAAATGTCTCAGGAAAGGGTCCATGTAAAGTTAGAATGGACTGGACCAAAAGTGTTTTGCTGACAGATGTAATACCCTACCACAGTGGGCAGACAGCACTTGGTTATTTTTATTTAAAAATATGTATATTTTGCATTGCATTGGCCCCAATTACCAAGGGGCCCATCGGGAAAACTCTGGGTGCTCCAGATGGCCAGTCAGTTTGTCCAATACTTTAGTTTATGACTAAATACCTGCAAAACTATTGACATTCTCATCAGCCTCAGCTGTCCTTAGTGTTTAGTGCTAATTAGCAAATGATAGCATAAATAATGCAAAAGTTATACCTGTTCATCAGCAAATTGTCATTGTTAGCATGCTGACGTTAGCATTTAGCTCAAAGCCGCACTGTGCCTAAGTACAGCCTCGCGCAGCTGCTGACATTGCTGTAGACTTGTTGAACCTCTCCTCACATAAATATTTAATCCAACGTTTACCAAATTTGGTAACATTTCACTAAATCACTTAATTATTTCAGTTATTCATTTTTTTTATATACAACACCCTTTAGGTTACTAAATGCTTGTGGTTATGGCTAAGTTGCCATTATGTTTAATCGGTACAGCGTCGACTAATACGACAGCTAAGGTAGCTCAGAAATTAGCGATATGGCATGGGGCCCTGAATTTGATGGTTTATCGGACCATAAGTGATACAAGAATTAGACCCTGCGGTCTCTCTGCCCCGCCGCTGGGAGACTAGTTTGCCGGAAGGAGAGCGGGCGTCCGCTACGGAGACGGACCATTGCTGCTGTAGCAACTTGAATTCAGCTAGCATGGAGTGTAACGTTAGCATTGAAACATGGTGGAATTAGCAAGTTAATGTGAGCTAGCTAACAAGCTACCGGCTAAATACAATAAAAAAGACAACTTTATTTACACACATTTTCACAGTGTAGGAAAGCACCTCGCTATTGCCAAACAATCATTTACAGTCATTAACACTGATTCACCACATTTTGTAATGTGCTGATAAGGAGAGAACAGGGGTTTACTGTGCTGTGATTGTAATGCTACACAAAAAAAACGCTGTGGAGTGAGGCGAGGAGGGGGGTCTGATTAGAGGACGATCAGAATTAGCCTTGCAATATCAGGGCTGATTTAAAACTTAATTTTTTCGAGGGAATAGATGGACTGTCGCGGCTGTAGCAACTCGATTTTGGCCAGCGCGAACCCGAGCATCTCCGTCTCTTAGCGGCAGGGATCCAGTGCTATCGCTGGCAACCAGCGCTCATTTTCAACCATGAAATGCCATTTTTAGAAATATCAATATCACTTTCTGTATTGATGTGTTTCATCACAGTGCGGTTACATCATTTAGTTCATAGCTTCGTGTGCGGTTATTCTTTAATGTTCAGAGTGTTAAATACAGCTCCATTGTGCTAAGGCCCATAATTCCATGTATATCCTTAGTATTCTCCAACATTCTGCGCTATTAGCACTGTTTTTATTTTGATGCAGATTGACATAATATAATATATAATTATATTATTTTTTACCACTTTGGGGCCGCAGGAACAATAGCAAACAGCTGCCTCTTTACACATCCAGCAGACACAGAGCAACGCTTTTTGTGCTTTTGTGCATGCTGGCTCACTGTTACTCTTTTGGGGCCTACTCTGACACACTTCACTTCACAGAGCCACGGTTTATGTTATTGTCTTCAATAAAAAGTAATGTTTCTGGTCAAACAACACACAGAAAGTCCAATATTCACTCTCCCTTTTGCTCTGTTTATGTACACCAACTTTTGAAAGAACTATCTTTCTCTTTTGCCGCTAAATGCTCCATTTGTGTTCACCAGCTAGTCGCTGACTTTGTCTGCCGTTTGGTGCTGGTCACTGAAAGCTACCCCTCTAAACCAACACACAGTCATTTGATCCATTATTACAATGAAATATTGTTTATAGCAGCTTCAAATGACCAACTTTAGAATTTAAAAGTTTGAGGATTGTTGTCAGAGTTGTGCTCTCTCTTGCAGATCCATTCATTCCATGGTTTTGACTGCAGCCACTTTGAGCGTTTGAGCATGTTGCCTTTGTGAAGGGAGAGCCCGAGGCTGGCCCCCTGGGGGAGCCTGTTGTGAGCAAGTGGGAAATGACAGGTTCCTGTCTGGTGTTCGCCAAGCCTCTAATGTCTCTGTGCGGTCATCCAGAAGAAAACCAACATGCAGCACGTCCTGTACTGTAAAGTGACGGGGACGGGGACACAAAGAGGAGTGATAGAAGAGGGGGAGGAAGGAATTGGAGGGAGTTCTGTTCCCTGTCTGGGTTCCTGCACGGGTCAGTGCATCTCACAAGTGAATGCACACCTGACACATATGTGCCAGGTCTTCTTGGGTTTTTACTATCTTTCCTTTATTTAATGTGTTCAAGAATTGGTGATTTGTGCAATAAACCCATGTTATTATTATTAGACAATATCTTTTACATCTTATCTTATCTTCTGTCCTATACTCTTAGACATAAAGGTGCTAACTAGAACCATATAGGGATCTTCAGCTTGTCCTCAAGAAATGTGAAATGTGTGGGCTGGCCGTTGGTTGTTCCCTTTTAACACTCGTGCTTTCAACAATCCTTGAAGAACTCTTGTTTCCAAAAGGGTTCTTCCGAAGCAAATGATTCCGAAAGAACCCATTCTGGACCAGTGTACATTATACCTCTTTTTCCCTTGACCTGTCCTTGCTCTACCTCTCCCTGGAGGATGCTTTTGAAGTGCTGGCGGAGAACTACGAATTCAACGAGATCGAGGGTCCGTGCCTGGCCTTCAGGAGAGCTGCGTCCGTGCTGAAGAGTCTGCCCAGGGCAGTGCTGCGCTTGGGGGAAACACAGGACCTGCCCTGCCTCGGAGAACACACTAAGGCAATCATGGAGGTAAGGCCCAGAGTCTGCATGCGGAGCCCAGTCTAATCCATCTGTATTATGTGTTGAGACTAGCGTTCGCACGAAACCACAGTGGTTTATTTGGGCAGCCGTACAAGTTTGTTTTTCCGACAACATAGCTTGTGAATCCAAAGGCTCTCAAATGTCCAAACAAGGAGAGTATTTTGGATCAGTCTGCGTGCGTGCAAACAATAGATAATGCATTGTTTACTATGATTTACTCTCTCACCACACACACCTTTCGGGTCTCTTGACCTTGATTTTCATACTCTTGTGAAATGATCTAAAATCGGAGGGTACCATAGAAAGTGTGGAAAATGAATTGGAAAATGGTCAGCAGTAATACTAAGTGTATATGGGATGCTATTAATGAGCTAATGAGCTTTTAATGTAACAGTAAACCATGACCTTGACCCATGGCCCTTTTTATTCAGTGCAACAATACTGAGGGAACTCACTAAGGTTAGTATTAGTATCAGTTAAAGATATTATGCACTTGAAGATTTCAACTTTGTGTTCCTGTCGGAGAGGGTGGCAGTAATAGTCTGCTTGGATTCACAACAAGTAACTGTGGTGACCAAGAGTCCCAGTAGAAATGTGTCAAAACATATCAACTTCAGTGTGTTCTCAAGTTGTTTTTATATTGACGATGTTCTCTCAGGCTGGCTGACTAACAATTCATTGATCCTACTAACAAGTATTTTCCGTGTGACCAAAGCCTAATTTATCTTATTCATCATAGCTTAGCGTAGCCAGAGCTCCACTGTGTTACAAAAACTATAATAAACACATCAGTGAGCCACACTGTTGCAGTGGGTGTTCATTCAATACGATGAACACAGGCGCCGCAGTTTATTTTGAGTCAATCAAACACACACCGTCCTGCTGCTGTAAATACTTAACATACATACAGATGTGGACTAATCCGCTGCTGAACGTAATCCCTAACACTTCTTTTACTGTTTGATGAAGCAAGAGCGCCTAGCTGTTTTAGGAAATTGGAAACATTTTTAAAGATTTATGTCCTCATTCAGAACCAGTAGGCTTGGGGTTGTGACCTTTGACCACTAACA
Organism: Leptoclinus maculatus; assembly: GCA_032191485.1. Lineage (NCBI taxonomy): Eukaryota > Metazoa > Chordata > Actinopteri > Perciformes > Stichaeidae > Leptoclinus > Leptoclinus maculatus. The sequence continues at coordinate 16,497,867 of JAVDOI010000016.1, forward strand.
TACAAACATACACATTTCCCCCTGGGGATGAATAAAGTATATATCTATCTATCTATCTATCTATCTATCTATCTATCTATCTATCTATCTATCTATCTATCTATCTATCTATCTATCTATCTATCTATCTATCTATCTATCTATCTATCTATCTATCTATCTATCTATCTATCTATCATCAAATCAGTTCGTCCTTGAAGTAAACATTCCTGAGATGTTGCATTCACCAGAATGGCACAGGCAGAGAGACGGACGGACAGAAGGATGTAATGTAAAGGCTGACATTCATTATAAAAAGCTCACATGGAACAATGAACATCAAGTGACAGCATATCGTTAATTCTGGAGTACACCCAGCCATTATCACCCAACCCAATCGTCATTGGTTAAAACATCATCACCATCGTTACCCACCAATTTGAAACGACTCATCAGCCAACTCATCGGGAGCATTTCACATTTAGATGTCATGAGAGATTTGAGAAAAGAAAAAACATGTCAGCTGCTCTCTTTGACCTTGTCTTCTCTTCTCGGAGTGAGTATTTCGTACTTTTTTCCCCATCAACCTCTGTGCGGATTGTGTTGCTGTCGAGAAGAATGCAGCTGAACTTTCTATCTAACAACACCGATCTGCAGAAATACACGTATGCTTTCAGGCGACGCCGAAGTGGAATTTCATCTCGCAAGAACACGTTTGCTGTGAGTTATTGAAGGCTAAAAAAAAGAAAAAGAAAAAGAAAAGAAATACAATCTTTTAAAAAGATATAAAAAATAGTTTTGAAATTTCAAGTCCGACCTAGACAGACAAGCTCACATAACACACGCTCACACATGAGCACACACACTGACAGGCATCACGCCGATTTATCTCGTCTTTGGGAAAAAAATAGATAGTCTTCTCGGGTCACTTGGCAATCATCCCCTCACCTACAGTCGCGCTCAGGGCAGAAAATCACGGCGAGTTGTCAGGGAAAGTGTCGAGAAATGTTGGCTCCGAGAGAACGCAGAGTCCCGAGGAGGAACAGGGTGCAGCTCTGCAGGCCAACTCTCTGACACGTTAAACCTAACAGACACACGGCGGGTCTCAGAGCAAGTTTCAAAATCTGTCAAATCTGTCAGCGTTGAGGCAGAGTCATTAAACAAAATAACATAAACGTCCCAGGAGACTAAATTAGACTGCCCGTGAATGACCTCTCCCTGTTGTTGTTCTTACATGATTCAGACGTACACCCAGCGGTGAGTTTTTTCTTTCTTCTTCTCCTTCTTCTTCTTCCGCTAGGTTGTCTCTTTGAACAGATCGTGGCTCAAAACAAGAAAAATGACATGACACGAGAAACAAAGTGAAACCAAACAGAGTGAAAACAAAACGCCTGACGTGCCTGTGAACATCGGAGTGACACTCTCGTAGCAGCGGCGGCTGAGTCGCTCCGAAGTCGGGGGTGGGGGGGAAGAAAGATATAAACCCACTGACATGAAAGTCTGGGAGCACCGAGGCAGAGTTAGGGAGGAATAGTCAGTACATGTGTGTGTGTGTGAGAGAGAGAAACATTGTTCATGTGAAAAAGTGTGTGTGCCCCCCCCTAAAGCAGGGAGTGCGTCGAAGCATTATCCCTACGTCTGAGGGGTTGGCCTTAGCTCGAGGGGTTGAAAAGCAGCGGTGGGCGGGTGGACGCGTCAGTGAGCAGCGAAGGCTGCTTTAAAAGTGCACTGCACTCACTGCAATACACAACTGTTGATACTAGATGTCACCCCTCCGCACGCAAGCTTAACATGCGCACAGACGCAAAACACACATGCTCATTTTCAACGCCAAAACGACTTTTACGGTCACCCCGGTGGAAGTCGGCTGACATTAACCAGATAACTGCCGCCCGTGTAAATAGAGGCAGTTAAAAAATGCGAATTAGTCGTGCTCTGCCGAGACAATTAAACGCGTGACAAAGTTGTTGCGGAGCAAACAATGGCAGCAAAGGAGGGGAAAGCGTTACCTTGGGCTTTTTTTATGAACGCCATAAAAACCGATATTAATCCCAGGTTTCACAACAACAAAGTCATTATTTCTTGAAACGAAATGGAAATGAGGATGCGAGGAGCCCCCCCCCCCTGATTTAAATGGAAATATTTTTACAAATGGGCCATTTGAGGCCATTTGTTAATTGCTGATGGAACGGAAACCGGGGAGAGTATGAGCTATGAGTATGCTGACACCGAGAGCGTTTTTTCTTAATGATATTATCTGCCTTTTTATATTTTTGCAGGAGGTCCTTGAATGTGGCCGCTCGTTTGAAGTGCAGAAGCTCCTCTCTGATGAGAGGTATCAAACACTTAAGGTCAGTAGACGGGAAAAAAAACAACTCCATCTTTAGTTTTGCTTCCCTTGTTTTTCTGGTGCTTTGAAATTGCTGCGAACAAGATTTGCATTTGCTATCTCTTAAGGACGCAGAGCTCTTCAAAACTTTTGAATGCTCACCCCCTCACCCCCCCTTGAGAAGAGCCTGTCATTTCAGAAAGCATGTCTTCTTGATTACGTCCTTACCTCGTTTCCTGCCAGCTGTTCACAAGTGTGTTTGGGGTTGGACCCAAGACGGCTGACAAGTGGTACCGCAGAGGGCTTCGCTCATTCAGCGACGTTCTGGCAGACCGCAGCGTTCATCTAAACCGGATGCAGCAAAGTGGTACATCAACATCTCAGCACTTCCACTCTGCCACTCCACAAATTACAGACTGAAAATTACAACTCGAGTTTGCTTCCAAGAGACATGGGGGGGGGTCCCATAGGAGGCTCCTTATGCGAGGCGCTGGCTGTAAAGTGTTTTTTTCTAAAGCGAGATGAGATGTGACCAGCAGGGAGTTTACAGTGAAAAGACAACGGGGAAAGGCAGCAGGGGTGTTTTTAATAAAAATCAATGAGCAGTGACTGCGAAGGGGAACGCTTGCTGTGGAATTCCCATGAGCCCTCATCAATCAGCCGGGCAGAGAGAGAGGGCCATCCATGCAGAGACCGTGAGAGGTCGTTGACTTACAGTGGGAGGGTTATGATTTGTTTCAAATGTTAGAGGTGTTTGTAAAAGGAAGATTTTTGTCTCAAATCTCTGTGGGGAATTGTGTAATATTGAGTTTAATCACAGATTGATTTTGGATGAAGGCGTTTGGACAGTTTCCAGAGCAGTGGTAAATGAATCCGGTCATGTTTAAACAACTAAGAGTGGCTCTGTGAGGATCAATGTGAAGGAAACCAAACCGTTATACAGATAAGAAGTTGAGCTTTTTGATCTTTTGAATCATTTGGTCATTAGCAGTCTTAGTCATGTGAATGTAATACTTGTCCAGACGGTGGTGGCAGAATGAAGACCTTTGGCAACCTCCAACAGAGGAGTTAAGAAATATGCCTGGTGAGCGGAAAGGTCATCATTTTGAGTCACTCGAGTCGTGAGAGTTCATGATATCATTTCTAGAGATGGAAAAAAATGAGCTTGAGGGATGTAAGAAATATGATATATTTTGAGCCTCATTAGTAGCATGTCTCTGGGAGTGCAATATTGGTCAGTCGGTTAGTCAACCACTTAAGTCCAGACTGAAATATCTCAACAACTATTGGATGGATTGCCATTTTGTACAGACATTCATGGTCTCGAGAGGATTTGGTCTAATGACCTCCCTGTAGTTCATCATTATCAGCGTGTTCATCACTGCTTACCACGGTTACCATCTTAGGTTAGTATGTTGGCTAACATTTGCTAATTAGGCGATGATGATGATGATATCATACTGAAGGTATTTGGTCATAAACCAAAGTGTTAACACTACGCAGTATTTTAACCTGATGACAGCGATAGTTTAGTGCAAGTTTAGAAAGACTGTACAAGTCTGCATCCATCCAATAGTTGTTGAGACGGTCCACTCAATGAACCACAAATGTTCATCTCATAGAGGAAAGGTCAGTAGGGATAATCCTCTGGGAACCATGAATGTCTGAAAAAATTAATTCTATGGCAATCCATCAAGTAGGTGTTGAGATATTTCAGTCTGGACCAAAGCGGTGGACCGACCGACAGACCGACATTGCCATCCTATGAGCCATGCCACCACTGAAGGAGGTGCAGCACAAGAAGTTATAGTTTAGAGCGTTTAACTGCGGTGGTTATTGTCTGAGGTGATGCAGCAGCATCCAGTCATGTAGATAGCATCAGCCTCAATTGTTGTCGGTGCCAGAAATCCCATGGAGCGTTTAACGTACGTGGTTAAATGTCTCAAAGGAAAAGCAGCTTTTCATTTGTCTGCATCCTCTGCTGCTGCTCAGGATGTTGCTGGATACATATACTCTAGCACTGCATGAGGCGGTAATTCACAACATTATATTACACTGCTCGCAGGTTCCCATTCAGTTAGAAACTCCATCCGATGATGTATTAGGCCGACAGACATCTTCATCAAACCGGTCATAATCCATCATTCGGAACGCTGCAGTCTCCGCTTCGTACCGAGAAATAATGCCTGTTTTTGGCGACGGGAAATGTGTTTGAACCCTGATCCCTCAACTGTATTCTGTAAATCTTAAAAGAGTGGGAACATGAATTGTTTTATTATATTGTATTGCGGTGGAGACAGAACTATCATTAAGGATTTTGGTATTAATTGGCGTTGGAGCTTCGTTTGTTCCAAGGGAAGAAATAGAAAATGTAAGCTTTTTATGTAGCACAGAAGAAAAAAAAGAGAAAGTACAAAGTGAGATGCATGAAATCAACAAGACACCCATCAATCCATCAATCATAATTTCAGCTCAGTATGTACACTGGCTGTAATCCTCTTGTGTCTGCAGTAGGCGTGCACCACAAAGTCGCCCTCCATCAGCCAGCAGAATGCATCACATTTTACTTTACTTTTAATTCACCCTGACTCGCCACTTCTCCGGAGCAAATGGCTATGATTGATGACTGGCTCCCAGACTGATAACCACGTGGTCTCGTCCCCACAGGTTTTCTGCATTATGGAGACATATCCCGGGCTGTCAGTAAAGCAGAGGCCCGGTCCCTGAGGAACATTATCGACGGAGCTGCCTGTGCGATCACACCTTCCGCCGTACTAGCACTGACGGGTGGCTTTCGCAGGTACACAACTCTCTCGCTCTGTTGGTACGGAACAGCAGTTCCTGTCCTGCATTTATTCTTGTTTTCCGCTGTTGATGGGAATGGATAAGAATGGATTAGAAACATTTCAAGAGGTCTGCTTGAGTCCTCCTCCTTATGACTAACTACTGTCACACAGTCACAGTGTGTGGGTTAGAAGCATCAGAGCTGCTGGCGCTTCAGTGCATACGGCAGTTGATATGAATCAGTAGATCAATTGAGTTGACGTGATAACACAGCACACGGTCGCCATCTCTTTGCTTGTAAAAAAAACTAAAACAACAGACAGTCCCCGACATGGTTCCATTCATATTAAGATGCTGAAATGCATTACATTGCCAATCTCAGAGTGCACGGTGAGTGCTCTTGCAAAGCTATCTACTGAGTGCAACTATTTGCTCACAGCCGGAGCCTCCGTCCGCTGCCACCTCTTTGTGTTGCTCTTTTTATTTTTTATTTTTTATGTGCCTGAGTAAGCGCGGAGCACTCTGCTCCGTGGTGTTGTAAAAATCCAGCCGTAACCGGTGGCGTGTGCGGTTAAATAATTCAAAAGCAGTCTGGCAGTGAGGACAGGCGCTTGCCTCTCAACAGGGGTGACAGAGCTGCCGCAGCTTAGCTGATGGTCTTTAATAGTGCCCGCTACACACATAACGTTTCTCTAAACATCTTGTGAAATTCCCTTCTTTTTCGCTATTCGCTGTATTCTAACATATTCCAGTTTGTCAAAGTTTGGCACGAAATGATCTTACACTGACTAAAGTGAGACAAAGTAACTCCTGCAAAACAGCGACCTCTGTGAATTAGCTTTAGCAAAAGCTAAAATTGCTAAGCTGTTGTAACAGCAGTGGAGATGAGTCATAAGCTGTGTCTCCTTCCATTCTACATAGTCATTTAGTTTTGTACCGACAGCATATGCTGACCTTTATATTATACTGTGTTTGGAGTTAGTATACAAGAAACAGTAAAGTTGACTGTTTTCTACTAACCACTAAAAACTTGTGCTGAATGACGTCAAACTGCGAGTGCGTATAATGCTGCATTCATTAACTTGGAGATCAAAAGTTGGAACAGGGAATGATGTCACACCCGACTTGACCGTATTCCTTAACAACAAGTCGGAAACCTTGGAAAGCTAGGTTAGCCATTGTTAGCAATACCAGTTAAGAACAACGCATTACGCCGGTATTTTGGGCATACAAACACCGTGGCAACATGTCCACAGATAGAAGGTAGACAGTACTGTATGTATCACTGATTTAATGAGACACAAATAGGACCGAAATGCTACACATTACACATTACATTACATTACTACAGCTTTTTTCTTACTGTTTATGGGTGGATCAGCCATCTTGGATTTTGAATTTGGTGGGGATTGCAGGACTTTCCGAGACATAAATTTGACCTCAGGTGGCGTTACAGTCAAAGTTGGGGTTTAAAAAACACCCAGTCTATGTTTTGGTTTACTGGCCACCAACAGCTAGCTTAGTGTAGCCACAGTGAGTGGCTACAGCGCTGCAGTTCCACCTTTACAGTGAAGCTGCCGTACACACCCTAAACAAAATGAAAAGGAGGCTTTTTTTTGGGGGGTCGTCTATTGGACCAGACTGTAACAGCAAAGTAGCGAACAAGCTTGAGGTTATGGAGCATTATTGGTAACTCGTAAAGTAATTGTTAAATTAGAATTTGTTGGGGCTCACAGTACTCTTTACTCACCACATGTTAAGTGGTAGTGAATTACTGTCCAGCACTGTTTGGGACACAACCATAAAGCCAGCAAACCGACTCAATAATGTGCATTATGCAGCAATATTTACCTTAAGTTTACCTCTAGCTAACTTTATAACCACCATATGCTACTGGTCATTCAAGACCAAGTAGGTAGGTAGCAGTGAAACCCCCTGGATCTAATGGTGTGTTTTACTGCTTATGAAAAGTAATTTCTAAGAGGAATATTGTGTTTTCTCAGAAGTTACTTGCTTTAACACCTGGACCGTGGTGTATATTTGATTTGTCTCGGTGGTTATAGGTCCACAGCTTTCTTAAGCAAAAATGGTATCAAAACAAAACAAAACAAACAAAAAAAAAAAAAACACCCAATATCTCTAATCTCCAAAATGATAAATGACAGCTGGAATGATATCTGCTTATGTAAATAACTGTTCCTCAAGGGGATGATGTGGTAAAAGAGATGGGGAAAGCGATTAGAGCATCATGCATAGTTAACATCAAGAATGAAAGGGAGGAACAGCGCAGGATTTATGGGCCAGGAGTCTGCTGCGAAGCGTAAAGGGGCCTGTAAGGGAGCTTTTATGGCTTCAAACTCAGGGAGATGAGTTTATCTCATACTTCATCTCATACTTGGTGCAGGCTTGGGGAGAATTATGTGAAACCTAATTGGAATCACGCGGAGCTATAATTGAAGAAAGATGACTTGTACATTATCAGTCGGTAAGTAAGTAATTTACCTTTATCTCGCCGAAAAGCAGAATCTCCAGACAGCGTGTTACAGCGGGAGGCGCTATAAGGCCTATTACGCCAAAATAGTTCATATGCTCTCTAAGATGCCAGCAGCACCACTAATAACCCACTAATTCTCTCCTGCATGACATATTTGAAAATGTTCCCTTCTAAAGTCCTGTCAAAGCTCGATTTAATTACCTCTAATTTCCAGCGTGATGTAGAGTCTCTTATTAGCTTCATCTTTCCAGCCCGATAGCCCTTGTCAAAATATGGAGTACACACACACACACACACCATATACCTCTTTAAAGAGATGCACACGGCTCCGGCACATCTTTCATCTCTGGATAACGTACACAAAGAAAATAACTCGGCTCCCAAAAAGTTCCACGAAATAAGCGCCGTGCTCCAGTAAACTCAAGCCGTCATCCACTTCAGAGGGACACAGCGTGGCGGGGATTTGTTGACGCAGCTGACATTAGCCTTATTGAAAGGACAGCTGTGGAAGGCGGGTGACAAGTCTTAAAGCGGTTTTGTTGGGGTGGGAGGATTAAAAATAGATTAGGCTCGGAAATGCAGCTTCTGCCGCCACCGCGCGTGAAAGGCTCACACGGTGTCAGCGGAATGTGTGTGTTTATTTTGGCGTGAAGCCGGCAAGTCCCCGCAGTGGATCTTATTTAACATCAGATTGTCTGGAATACGACTCAAAGTGACACTGATGAGGGGTCCAATGGTGTCTGCTCTCACATCCTCAAACAAGGGCTGAGCTCCGCTGCATTGTTTCCCTCGAACAACAACCAAGATAAATAACCCTTATCAGTTTAGTTCGGAGCATCATGCTTTTTATAAACAACTCTATTATCAGCTTGGAGGGGGAAAGAGCAAAATGAGCTGTCCGATCGTGAGGTATACCCCACATTCGCTTTGCACTTTGTGCTTTTTCTTATTTTTATGACATGTCTTCCTGCTTATCACCTTGTTTTTCTGTGTTAGCAAGAATGTTAAAGGGACAGTTCACCCCAAAATCAAAGTGAATACTTCTCCCCTTACACATAGTGCCATTTGTCAATCTAGATTGTTTTTGTGCGAGCTGCCTAGTTTTGGAGATATCGGCCAAGGAGATGTCTGCCTTCTCTCCAATGTAATGGGACTTTATGACACTTGTGGTGCTCAAAGGTCATGATCTCTTTCCAGAAATCATGGCCCAGTTACTCAAGATAAGTAAGAACTATTTCTTTCTACCGAACTACACCCGCCAACTGAATTAGCGCAAAAAGAAAGAAAATCTACCGTATTTTCCGCACTATAAGGCGCACTTAAAAGCCTTTAATTTTCTCAAAAAACGACAGTGCGCCTTATAATCCGGAGCGCCTTATATATGGATTAATTCTGGTTGTGTTTACTGACCTCGAAGCGATTTTGTGTGGCACACGGCGCTCTGTCAAAATGTTTTAGTACGACTTTGGTAAACTACAAAGCCGCACCGCTTGCAGCATTACGGCTACCGTAGTCAGGAGTCTCACCGGTAGTTCTGGACGAGGTGTAAGCATAAGCATGCATAAGTATCATAGCTCGCTGTGTGAGTCACGCAGACTCCACTAACTGTGTGTTTACATGTCTGTAATCATAAAGCTACAGCTGTCTCAGAACGCTGCCGTTAGCAGACGTGCTAACTAACGAGCTAACAAGCTAGGGGTAATCTGCCTCTATCTCTCAAGACACCTGCCCAGCTGTTCACTTGTTCTCACAACACAACTCAGTTTCTCACTGATGGCCATTATTTATTCTGTGTGTTTACATGTCTGTAATCATAAAGCTACAGCTGTCTCAGAACGCTGCCGTTAGCAGACGTGCTAACTAACGAGCTAACAAGCTACACTACACGATGTAAACAGTCCGTCCCCCAGATCGTCATAAGCTCGTCATATGCATCACATCTCGCTGTGTGAGTCTCGTACTATCTCGTGAGAATACGGACATGGAAGTGGAGAATCTACAGATTTCTTCAGAGCGCCCGCGCCTTATAGTCTGGTGCGCTTTATATATGAAAAAAGATCGAAAATAGACCATTCATTGACAGTGCGCCTTATAATCCAGTGCGCCCTATAGTGCGGAAAATACGGTACTCGTGGACACGCGGTTGGTTGGCGGGTGTAGTTCGGTAGAAAGAAAATAGTTCCTCCATGAAACTGCTCACAGCAAGGGTTGTGGATTATCTTGAGGAACCGGGTAATCATTTCTGTAAAGACAAATTGCTGTAGAGTTTTTCAAATGTATTTTTGGTAGCACTTTATAATAACTACACACTATGAAGCATTAGTTAAGCATGAGTAAACACTTAATTCATAATTTATAAAGCATTGTTCCTACATTAATAATTCATTAGTATGAAGTTCATAACAACAGTTATAAATGTTTGATTCTTGATTAATAAGCTCGTCTATTATGTGTTTCATTATTGTGTTTTCATACTTTATAAATGATGGATTCCCCATTTGTAAATGAAGTATTATATATATTACAAACCAATTATTAAGGAGTTGTAGATGATTAATAAGATAATTTATAAAGTGTTAGTAAATGATTAATAACTTATTTAGATGTACATTATTCATGCATTTATATATATAATGATTTAGATATGCACTAATGGTTAGGGACTATGCTAATATATGCTTTATAAATGCGTATTAATACTGAAATTCATGATTAATTAATGATTTATTAAGGTAGTTACTAGTCCTTAGTAAAGTATTTTGTGTGACCTCATCTAAAGTGAGGACTATTTATGCCTTACAAAGCATTTATTAATTATGAATTGCAGTATTAATACGCACTTATAAAGCATATATTAACATAGTTCCTAACCATTAGTGCATATCTAAATCATTATATATATATATATACATTTTTTAATTATATCAGAAAGACATCTCTACGGCCGATACTTCCAACACTTGGCAACTCAAACCATGGCCATGATAAATAGCACTACAGGTAAGAGGGGAAATATGAATTTTAAAATTCTGGGGTGAACTGTCTCTTTAAGAAAGCAAGTGCGATACGAGGTGAAACTTGTGTCGTTTCCCTGACCAGCCACTTCTGACTGCCGCTCAACTCTCCTCACTGCAAATAAATGCATCCTGTGAAATTTCCAGCAGCAGCAACACTTCGCACATCTCTATTATTTATACATGTCGCCGTGTCGTCCACACAAATTTGTATATAACTATGTATATTTTATGGGCTTTGTGCTGAAGGAATTAATAATTTAGCATTTCCCCTCACGCAATAAAATAGTAGACTGGCTAAATTCAAGTGCTCTACTCTTTTGTTGCACTTAATTTAAAGGAACACTGGCGGTGTTACTGTGCACAGTGTGCTAACAGCACCATCAAAGCTAATATTTTCAGCCCAACCTTCCCAGCTATATCTCCCGCTGAGCAGGAGTGGATGCCCTCATGCTATATAAAAACAGTGTTCTGAAGGTGCACCATTAGAGGCAGGGAAGAAGAAAAACACCCGCTCTGCCGGAGAGAACGTGTCTAGTTTTCCGCTGACTGCGGTTGAATCTGCACAGACCCGACACATACTAATACTCCGGTGCGATCAAGAAGGAGCCGAGGAGTGCAATGCCACGGCGTCTTCCCCTCAAATAAACCCCAATTCCCATGCCTCGATATAAAAATCAGCTTGTTTTTAAGCTATGATTGGAAGTTTTTAATTTCAATATTGTTTTTGCTATTCACGGCACACATTTATGCAGTGCACTCGAGTGAGTTTTGCCAGCGCAGCAGAGGCTAGCGGTGAGGTTTCACTTAACAACTTGAGCGCCCTGCACAAGCTGGAAGTGAATCTCAGCCTTGCCAATTAAGTGTTGGAGGGTTCGGAGGAAAGTCGCTCCGTCAGCAGATGGAAATCTGTGATGCAGTCTCAAATAGCTGTGTCCTAGCAGTCAACTCATTAAGGAAGTGTCAACTTTTCACATAAAGGCCGACATAAATACCACTGAAACACAAGTGAGCACTCCCACGTCTGCTATTATTTGAGAAAACGAATGGATTACACACGGTCACAGTGCAAATTAAACGACTGTGGCTGAAGTAGGATCTGCTGAGTGAACCTGCAAGCCAGCCACTCATCCTGTCAATGGTACACGCTCTCTGACACTAACGCTAACCATTAACATTATCATGCCTTGTGGAGGTCTAATGGCTGTTTTCTAATACTTCCTTGCTCCCTGAATTAGCCGCGGTGACCTTTAGAAGCTTTCCCAGACGCCATTCGCGGCCTCTTTTAGTGTCCCTCGCTCTCGCTGCCATCATTCATCTGTTAGAGGCGGCAAAGGGCAGATCAAACACGGAGCTGAGGCTTCTTTGCAGCCACATTGCCGTGCACCAACGTTCCTTGTCATTTCTAATGGTCAGTTTCACAGCTGAAACTTGACCAGTTCACAGTCTGGCAGGGGGAAACTTCCATCATTTATGGGGCAACTTCATCACGCACTCGTGCTTTCACCCTTTCGACTGTCAAAAAAGCTTGTTGCCAACTGTTTTTGTAATTGTGATGACTGGAGGGTGACCGCAGTCGCAACTCCGGTACGGCATGGACCAATCTGCTGAACTGGCCGGAGCAGGACGGATGTTTCGCAAGAAGGAGAAATCCATAAACAGCAGGTGGAGTTGGAGTGGGCTTCAGTAATAGCACAACAAATCAGCTCCTCTCTAAAGACCTCCAAAGCACAAATATAGAAGTATAAATATGCTTTCAAGGACAAATGATATCTCATGTATAGGAAACGTTTAAACTCCTGTCAGAAATAGAATAGAAGTAGAGCGGACATTAAAATGTTTTCCGTGGTCATTTGACAAGTACAAAAGAAAAGCACGATAGCTTTTAGTTGTTGTGGACAACAAACGTTGGCTGGCTCATTTTCAGTAACCAGTGTAGCACAAAAGCATGGTGGAATTAGCAAGCTGGCTGATTTTGGTACGTAAGGAGATCAAGAAAAGAAAAGTTATTAGCTTCCAGCAGGTCTGCACCCGAACTGAAGAAGCTTCAACTCTATCCATGAACTCTTCTTGAGACAGAGATGGGGACTCAAGGTTGCAACTTGGACTCGAGTCGCATTTGAAGTCGCACACACAGTGACTTGAGACTAGTCCTGAAAAGACTTGAGACTCGACCTGGACATTTGTGAATGAGCTTTAATTCATTTTGATTATTTTGGCTCATTAACATTAATGACAACGAGCTGAATATCATTCCCTCCCTTAATATTATGCATAACGTTACACAGCTGGTGCACATGACACTTAACATATGGTGCTTGCTTTACCATAATTATAATGGTTGGGTCACTTAACCATCCACATTAAACATTAAACCAAGAAAAAGACCACGTTAAGTTAACCCTGTGGTTCTATTTTGTGGCTGTCTGTTCATGTTACAAGGCAAATACAGTTATTACAATGGCCTGCATGCTTTGAATTCCTTAGATATAGCTATGCAGTGTTCTAAGCAGACCGGATGACATGCAGCAGATGACAGAACAATCATTACAATCATAAGAAACTTGACACTTGACTTGGACTTGCAAGAAATGACTTGTGAGCCTTGAGGAGCTTCTATCCTTTGCTCTTAAACAGGAAGCTCTTCCTACAGACAAACCAAGTGCATAGTCAATTAAGACAATGAAATTACATTTCTATGAAAACAACAAAGTAATTTCCTTCCTAAAACAGAAATATTAACAAGATTGTTTTAGGTACTTAAAAATAATATTCCCTGAAACAATGAACCCCCCTCTGTCATCTACTCAAAATGGTACAGTCTGAGTCTGATAAGGCCCTTTTTGGCATTTTGGACCCATGCTCATGCAACAAACATTTGGTTGATTGAAGTTACAAACTGTATATCCAAAAATGGGATGTATTAATACATGAACTGAGTTGTTATTTAATGATGACAACATGCATACAGAAATTACCAGAAATTACATGTTAGTCGGTTAGCATGCTATCATCACATGTGTTTATTTTGCTTACATAACTAGCCACAGAGCTCTAGTAGCCCTGGGCTACACAACTTAACACGAAGAGACATCTACTGTGCTGGCAGGATGGACTAAATAATAAAACATAAAAACAAAAATATTAAGAAACTAGAATGTATCTGGCCAGTGTGCAACCTGCTCTTATAGGGCACAGGTTAGCACCGTCACATTGTAAATATGCATTTGCATTGCTTTGTTCTGGTGATAAAGTAAAAAACAACAAAACTGATGTAGCTGTTAGGCTAACTGCTAACACGCTAGCCAGCTGGGAACATATTACCGGTAGTAAGTCTCAATAGCTGGCTTGCTTGCTAACTCACAGTTAGGCTAGTTGCTAATGGGACAATGAGTTCAAGAGTTCTTTTGTGGAGCAGTTTCTACCTCCGGCAGAGGAGGTTGAGTACAGGTGGACTGTACAACAGCACAAACAAGCACATGTTAGCTTAGCTATACAGTTACACCACAGTATGAGAGTGCAACAAGGTAGCATAGATCAACAGAACACCACCTCCAGATCTTATAAGCCTGCAGCCTCCCGACATGACTGTGGCTAAACATACTTATTTGACTTTCGGAATATGATTTTAATAACCAAATGCCCAATGTTTACATTTCCCTCTGCCTCATGAACTCTGATAGTGTTGTCCTCTAAGAAGTCACAACATGAATTCAAAAGAGATCAACAAATGTCAACCCCTGATACCATAAACCAGCTTAAATCGATCCACTGTGAGTGAACGGGCTGCTGAAATAGTTAGACATCAATCATCTCAAGCTGCACCACTCTCCCGAATAACACTAGTGAAAACTATGTCACAGATTGAGTACGTTGATTTCAGACAGAAGCTTTGATATGCCGTTTGTGTACGATCTTATGCACATGCGGGGGTTCTCTGCATCTCATTGTATCTGTTCCTGCCTGATAATCACTTAATAATCACTTCCACTACGGTCTAGTTGTGCTGACGGAGTAAATGCATTGTGTGAGCGCAGCCAGGCTCCATATGGGTCTGTTTTATGACAAGCAGAAGATGATGATTCTCATAAAAGTTAAAGCTCTGACAGCTGAGGCAACAAAAAAAGGAGCTTTTTACACTTAACAATTTAAGACGAATTACTTGTTGGAATAATGTAAAAAAATAATAAATAAGTCAATGCCATTAGTATGGCCTGTGCTTTTAATAGCTCCGCCTGCCACCTTCCCTCTTCATCAGTTAAGGGCTGTGACTAAAAGATCATTTTTTTCATTATCTCCTGCACACAGTGAATGAGTAACGGCGCTATGTCTTTATCTCCAGGGGGAAGGAGTTTGGTCATGATGTAGACTTTATCGTGACCACACCTGAGCTGGGGATGGAGGAGACTTTGCTACCCAAAATTATTGATGGACTGAAAAAGAAAGTAAGTATGTTTCCTTTTTGCAATTAAGGAAAGTAATGAGGTTCATCCTTTGTGAATGAAATGAATAGAATGAAAATAATGAAATCTAATTGGTAGGCACTACTGGTTTAAATCCAAATCACTGAACTAAAAAAACTGCTGTATAGATAAGGTAAAAAGAAGGACAACCTTATAGAATGAACGGAGCACTTCATTAGGAGGATCTAGCTGCCAGAGCTAACGCTAGCTTGCTAATACGTGACCCGTTTGAATTGAAGAGTAAAGTAGGTAATATGCAGGACAGTCAATATGTTCAACAGTGATGTAAAGTGAGAAGATCTTTATATACATTTCACTAAAACACATTACACCTGAAATTACAAAACGCTACGTAGCAAAGTTTAAGTTCATAATCAGATATAGATTCTACACCGCATGAATACCACTAACTCTGACGCACATATTTTTCAATGTACATTTACAAAGTTTAATAAACTGCTCCATAACATTTTTTCGTGCACACTGATATAACAGTGTGATGCTACACTAACTTCCTTTTGAAGGTCACTTTTGACACTAATGTTTCCCAGCAACCGATTTACACATTACGGAAGCAAAACATTTGAATGAGTTTTTGGTTAGAGACCTGAAATAAGGTCTGTGGTTAACACAAGCTTTGAACTTTTTGTTCTACAATAAAAAAAGATATCAGTAATTACCCCTCTCATGAACTTTGAAGCTTTTACGCGACTTAAAAAAGGCGGTTGCTAACAAGTGGCTAAATGAGACTACTTAACGTCATCAGGGCAACTAGTCTGCCTGTACAGTCGTGTTGTGGTGCCCATGCGACCGTGGTGTGGTTCGTTTATAGCCTAGCGTTAGCTTTGTACTTCTGCCGATTGCATTCACACTTCAAAAATCTGAAATCATGTTCATTTGTGAAGATTATCTTGCTGAACAAAACGTGCAAGTGTCATAAACGTTTGTTTGCACCGGATCTTATTTTCTACAATAATCCAAAATCCAATGGAAAAATGCCATTGTGTTTTTGTTGAGGGAACCAGTGCGATGCTAATTTAAAAGTTTGGCCTACATAAATACGTCATTCCTGCAGCAGTCTATTCCCCATTGAAATGGAATAGTTGTAATACAGTTATAGGAGGGATTTAAAGCAAATTCTTCGCATTTGATTGGACCACTACCAAGTGGGCGGGCTTAGAATGCAGCACAATATGGCGCTACAGGAGGACTGTGGCTCCACACACACCTCCCTTGTGGCTAAAAAGTTGCAGATTGATTGATGGGTGGATGTCATGATCTTATTGGTTGATACAAGCTCTTGGAAGTGTAGCGTGGCCTTGGGTGGGGGGGGGGGGGAATAAAAGGGAACCAACAACGCCACCTGGGGACTTACACTCTGGGAAATATAAACTTAACGACCCTAATATATGGTGTAGAATATGTTAAGGGCACACAGATTCGTTACCGATATTTGGACAGAGACGTGTTTCGTAAAAATTACCATAATATTTATTAAAGGAATCAAGGAAAATTATCAAAACAGCCAAAACATGCAGAACAGAAGCAAAATGGAGGCAAAACAAGCAGACAAAACAGGCAAAATGGAAGCAGCAAAACAGCAGCAGGTGAACCTACAAATGATAAACATAGATTAAAAGGGCACACCATGCTGCAAAATAATACAAGTTAAGATTGTGACTACTTACCACCTCAAACATGGGGTAAGTAGTCAGATGGCAACAAGAGGAGGAATATGTCTGAAACCCACCACAGCACCAGGACAGGGGCCAGAAAGGAGTGAGACCAGGACCACAGGTGCCTTTTAAATGCTGGCACTAATTGGGGGGCGGAGCCTGAGGGCTGCGTTCACAACCCTACACTTCCTTCTCTGAGGAGCGTTCCCCACTACACAAGCGCCTGTCATATTTTGTTTTACAAGAAGAGAAGATGATTGGATTTTGATATAAACATACAATTAATTACTTTTTTTTGCAAATATTTTAAAGTAGGTGCACAATATGACCGGCGATGTGATCCAAAGGGTTAAAAAAAGAAGAAGCCATTTTTCATTTGTTACTTTTCCATCATTCAGACCCGTCCTTTGAGACCTACAGCATCCTTTCAATGAAAGTTAGAGAGAAAAGTGGTCCGAGGTTCTGATTTAGTTGCCTTTAATGGAAGGAGATTGGGGAAAGATGAATGAATCAGGTAAAAGAGAAACGGTACAATTTAGCAAGTCACTTTAAGAACTTTTAGCTGGGCTTTTCAAGGACCACCGGCCGCTCTCGAGGCCCCTTAATGGAACATGGATCCCTCAGTGAAGAAAGGAGGAGAGAAAAGGAGAGGGTGGATGTGGAGGAGAGACGGACAGATGGCGTCTGATTAAAGCAGAGGGAAAGCGAGATCAGTGAGAAAATGTCTGAGCGAGAGACGACACACAGAGTGGTCGACAATGTTAAAGGCAGCTTATGTTTACTTGCACGTAATGGTTTAATTTTTGGCTGCACTCAAATGATGACAGTTATTTGCTGCTAATATCGCAGTAATGTGACATAATATCAGCGCGCTCCAGAAGTGTCCGATTAAAACTCAGCGCATGTAAACACATTTACCTAATTACACTAAACCGAGGTCTTAATCACAATTGTGCAAACAGGAGTCCAGCATGTTCATTTTTAACGGGCACCGCATTTCACCTCGTCCAGCTTTCTGGTCTCTGCTAGATGAGACGAGAACGGACATTTCAATATCAGCACCGCATTTAAACGAAAGGGAAAAATCTGAAGATTACAAAAAAGATTTGTTGTGTGCAAGAGGAGGAAAAAGCAGAGACACTTTAATGTCTGCAAGTTCAGTTATACAAACATCGATTGGATGTGCAGTTAGGTAACTGGCAAGCATGAATTTAATCTTTTGATTAAAATAGAACATGTTAGTGGTTGTTTTTCATCCATAATGGCCACGCTGTTTGAGATTCTTGAAGAGTTGAAAGACTTGAAAGCAGTGATTCTGTGCCCCCTTTGAAGCTGAAGTAGATTCACACTACCATACGATACACATGTTCATCACATCTCATTTAACCCGTAACAGGTTTGAGGAAACTATCCAAAGGAGCCAAATGTCTAAAAGGATAAAATAATGGATGTGAAATGCAACGTGATTGGTCGGCCGAGGCATACAAACGGCTCTTCTGCTGTATTTCTCTATTGATTGTTTAATCATTACAATTGGTTATCTGAAACTGCATCGACACAAACCAGCGCTGTTCACAGGTCAGTGAGGTGACATTGACGCATTCCTCCTCTGTACACTGGCCATGAAGCATGAACCTTAGCGGAGCGATTTTACTCTATGAAAACACCAACAACCTCTCACCATGGTTACTTCATTGTCAAATCAGCAGTTGTATAATCCTGTCTCATAGTATTATAAACCACTCTGCAGTGTTTTGACATCTAGCAAGCCTTCAGTCTCATTCCTCTGTAACTCTTAACTGGACCTTTCTGGATCGTCTTTGATCGTCCCTCGCCGGTACCCGAAGCAGCCCGTGCCCAACCACTGCGGCTCATTGGTGTCTTAACAGCCGTATATATTCAAAACAGAAGCAGTTCAGTCGTACGGTCACCTGAAAAATGCTGAAACGCCTCCCGTTAAGACAGACACTTGAAAAAGCAATTTGCGCAGAACAAGAACCGTGGATTTTACTCCCCGTTATCAGTGTCGTCACGCTTCGAGTGGATCCCTGCGCGGTTGGGAGCTCACTGTGCACATGGCGTGTTTGATAGTTATATGTTATTTAGTTTAAAATCTAAAACCAATCTTTTAAGATAACCACATCAAATAGAGCTGCTAAAATGTCTGTATATGTAAAGTCCCTATTGTCACACAGACAGTTGATCTCTTTCCACTGAACGTGACGAAACAAAATGTCACAGCACAACTGGATCTCCACAGGCCTACGCCAATGAATTATGGGCAACATCCAACATACAAAGAGTGTACAGTACATGACGTTCTGAAAACAAGGGGGAGGATTTGTCAACACAGTTTTCTCCCTCAGATAAACGCGTAGCTGGAAAGAGTCATGAGAGGAGACAAGTGTTTGATGAAGAGCAGGACCGCGCTGTCTAGTCTCAGCTTTTGTTTCCTTCTTTTTTGTTGTTGTCATCAACCGGATTTAAAAATAAATCCGTCCACACCTCCGCATGCCTCCGCTCCTTCCGCGGTCCATTCCTGACGATAATTACCGCCCACACGCCGTATGGCCAGTCGCCGAGCTGCTCGATGTTCACTGTAGGTGAGCGGGGATGAGGGCGGATGTGCAGGGAGACACGGAGGAGGTAGGATGGACGGGAGGCGGGGCAGGTGTTTTTGAAAAGGCTTCAAGATACGACCGGAAGCTTTTTCTTCCCCGCAGGCTGGATGGAGTACAGGGGTGCAGACGGGGGGGGCAGGTCTGCGGGGACGAGGACACAAGAGACAATGATTAACTGGCGGTCGCTAGAGGTTGACTCTAAGTCGCGTAACCTTGTCATCTGCAATCAAGCCCCCTGGGGTGGAGCCCACGTGTCTTCACTCAAGCCTAATATCACAGGCAGTGCCTTCACCCCCCCCCCCCCCCCCCCCCAGCCTGCAGGGAGTTAAAAATACATCTATCTAGAAACGTCCTTGCAAAAACGGGTTCATCTTCTTTTTTTTCTCTCCTCCTCCTCCTGCTGATATTCTGAAAGCATAACTCGGGGGCAGAGGCAAGGTCAGCCACGACCGAGCTTCTGTGGCAGACGGATGAGATTCTGCTTGGCCCTGGTAATTGCGACGGAGAGCGGGAGAGAGCCATGTTTCATCTTCCGTCCATCTATCACCGCTGTCTCTAAATACTGTATAAGTGCTGCTCTCTGAAGGATGGGGCCCTCGCGCGCCCATCGTCGCCATTATGATGCCATTCAGCCCCGGGCCTCATTGTTCTGCGTCCGGACCGAGTCTGTGCAGTCACGGAGCAGAGACTTTTCCCCCTCTTCCGGTTGAATTGGGCGACGCAGACGCACTCCGATTTGAATAACATCAGAGGCAACAGCGACCACTTTTGACACACGCACGGACCCGCTGCGCTTTAATTTCAGCAATCAGTCTCTTTCATTCCTGGCGGAGCTGCGGAATCAAAGCGGAAGCGCAGTTCAAACGGCCCGGGGCTAACGCGCGCTAATCTTCGACTCGGAGGCAGGTTTTTTTGAAGTCTCTCTCTCTCTCTTTCTCTCTCTGTGTGAGTCAGAGAGATTGCGAGATGAGATCGGAGGCCCCTCGCGTCCCTGAAAACTTCCCGTCTGTCCTCTGCGCCGACGCAGGAGGCCGCGACCACTCATCACTCCCCCGTCAAATACAAAGTAAATAATCGAATAGAAAGATTTTTTTTTTTAATGACAATTTCAAAAGTCATGTTCACTTGACTCTTTTCCTTTTTTTCCCCCCAGCGCTCAGAGGCAAAGCTTTTGGGGGAAAGATTATCTTCCCGCTGTCCTCCTCTGTAATTCTCTCTGTAAACAGTTCTGGTGGAATAAACTTACTCTCAGATGCTCGCTGACATTACCTGCTGCGTGGGAAATGATTACAGAGCACTATAGGGCTAAACAGCCCCGGGCGATGCTGAGACGGGGAACTTCATGACATCCTGTTTTCATGGTGGATTTGTATGTATGTATGTGTGTGTGTGTTTGTGTCTCAGAGAAAAAAGCAGCGCCACTGCAGCGCGTGTGTGTGTGTGTGTGTGTGTGGACGCGCGTAGGAAGGAGGGCCACAAAGCTCGTGGAACAAAGGGCGTCCGCTTTCAGGTGCTTAGCGGTCTTGTGCAACTGTCACCATAACTCATTAGTGCTTTTCTCTAAAGGCATCAGAAGGATCGGAGGCTCAGAGAAACACGGGGAGGGGACAGAGATATGTGCCGTCAGAATCGAGACGTGACCTACATTTTGCGGCCTCGTGCTCGCGGACCTTCTCCCACAACTTGTCTCAAGTGTGGCTTGCGGGGATTTTAATTTCAGATTAGTCAGTGTTCGAGTGCTTTTCATGCCATCTTCCTGGCCTCATTATCTGAGTGGGAAGTGTCGCTGCCTTTAGCGAGGCTATTACCGGACGTAAAGGGAACTTTAAGAAGCCATCTCCCCGCCCGATATCGGAAGGTTAGTGGTTATCGGTAATTGCAGAGGCGGAGCAGACGTCAAGAATTTTCTTTTTTGCCTGCAACAAACGAGTCTATCCCTAAAGATGATTAAAGGTGGAGGAGCGAAGAGGCCATTTTCTTTGAGATCTGCTTCCCGAGTGCCACCTCGGATTTCTCACTACCTTTTTTTCCCAGCGCCCTCTGGGGCATGCTGACTAGGTGTTTAATGCTTTGTGATTAACCTCAAGTCATTGGCCGTACGGGCAGGGCTTGCCACTCGCCGCTCTCGCTCCCCCAATTATTGCTCTTTAAGGAGAGTGCGTCCGATTTATGGCCAGCAAGAAGAGAGTAGCATCCCAACAATTACGTCCGGGTGCTGGAATTAAATTGACAATTTGTGATCTTAATCGCCTTAACGCTGCTGCATCCAGGGAGGAGGCCCAATCAGCCGGGCCGAACCTCGGAGGAAATCAATTCACAGACTCTCTTGTCTTTCTCCCCCCCCCCTCTCTCTCTCTCTCTCTCTCTCTCTCTTTCTCTCTATCCTTTTTCTGTCTATCCCCGCTATCTCCTCGTCCACCTATTTCTCACTTTGTCTCTCGCAGGTTGATCGCTATATTCTTCGAACTCCCTCGGACTCACTCCATTTCACTCTTTTCTACACTCAGGGCTTTGTTTCTCATCAGTGGCCCTCTCTCCTTCTCTTCTCTTCAACACGCTGACATCTTACTTGGCAGAGATTTCCATTATCGGAGGAGTGGAACCATTTACCAGGGAATGGGCTTCAGCCATCTACTATGGCTGACTGAAGGCTCATCTCTCTATTGGATGCTCAGCCATCCCCCCTTTTTTTCCC
The DNA here is from genome assembly GCA_032191485.1 of Leptoclinus maculatus. Lineage (NCBI taxonomy): Eukaryota > Metazoa > Chordata > Actinopteri > Perciformes > Stichaeidae > Leptoclinus > Leptoclinus maculatus. The sequence goes on from JAVDOI010000016.1 coordinate 16,519,922, forward strand.
CCACCACTCCCAGCTCAAATTAGACCGATGACAAGTCTGAGCAGATGTTCGCACAGCGGTCCATGTCCTTTTACTAGCATCCACATCCATATGGCTTCCTCTGTCCACAGTCCAATCAAAAGTTAAACTTTTTTTTACGCTAATTGTTACTAATTAAGTTGATATTGCTCTTGATTTGATCACCAAGCAGATTTCATTCTTGTATTCAGTATCAACGTGATTTGCTAAACATCTCAAAGAAGCTGTTTTTGATTTCAACATCAATTACTTTGTGATCATACGATACAGTTACTCCATATAGTACCCCCTCATAGGCCGGATTCTTAGCTGATCGTCATAGCGACTTCGACTATATTTTTACCCCCGGAGGGCTTTTGGTTTTACATTAAGACATATTACACTAAATAGAAATATCATAGATATACAGTACAGTAAAGGGAGGGGAGATGTCGTGAAGTGGAATAGAAGTCCAACAACACGAGTCACTGATGTCCGACTTTTTCAAAGTGTGTCAAAAAATGTAATGACAGATAAAATAAAGAGCTGGTGAGTATGACCATATAAATACAAATACACAGGGATACTGAGTAGACATGTTGATCATCATCAGCGGCATAGACATCTACATAAACCAACACTGAACTTGTTTTTACAGGAGGGAACCTGACGTTTACAGAGTATAGGATGGCTGGGTCGTGCACTAATCGGAAGATCAAGGTTCAATCCCGGCTCCTCCAGTCGAAGTGTCCCTGGGGCCCAAATTGCTGTGCCATCTGTCTCTGAATGATTAGAATCTGATGGGCAGGTGGCACCTTGTATGTCAGCCTCTGCCATCAGTGTATGAAGCTTGCTGTTCACTTTCCTGGATAGGGAATTTTCGATTTTGGCTCAGACCATCCACCAGTCCACTACATCCTCTCCAGGAAAATTCCTCCAGTCAGTGTTTTAAGATGGCAAATATCATAAAAAACAACTACTAGATCACCATGAAGATAATAGAATGTTTAAATATGCATAGGAGGCATTATCTAATGCTAACGTTTGGTGAATTTAGGAGAAATCTACAGACGCAAATAGACAAAGAAGTAAAACAAACCCGTGAATGTGTATTTTGGACGTTTCCTTTCCACTAGTCTGAAAGAAGACATCTCAAAATGGACCAGTGCATACAAATCAGTTTCTGCCTGGGATGTCTCCCTCTAAAGAAACATAACCTCGACTCAGCCATTTTCAACACCTCCAGGCCTGTATCTAAGCTGCCTTTTATCTCTACGATTTTGAAGTTCCTGGCTCTAAAGAAAGTTGCAGTGCTCATGGAAAGCAAAAAAAACGTTTTGTGAGAATGGCAGTCGGGCTCCTTTAAGGACTACAGCACTGAAACTATTTGTGTAAAATGATCTTCAGATGAATCCAGAACATACAACATTAGGCCACAAATGGTCCCACGTTTTTTTACCCGGCTCCAAATAAGGAGCTGGTTCCCTTCATGGCTGTGCTCTCATCCAACCTGTCAAGTAAAAGAAAGACCGGCTTTGGTGTGTTTAATGGCTCAATTCTAGGTCAGACAGTGGGACAGTCGTCCTTGTCTGCCAGACTGGCAATCACTTCCACAGCGACGATATTCAGCCATTTCTTCCAGTAAAATGTTTTTACTTAAATATATATTAATACCATCAGACTTTCTGCAGCTTATCTGTGACAATAGAGAAGCTGTTTTAATTGCCTGGACAGAAGTGAATTTGACAGTCTGCCGAACAAATACTATAACATCCACCCACTAATTGAAACATTTTACTGTAATTGCGCTTTTTGATCCAAGTTTGAGCGGTATTCCAGTAATCACGTCTTTTTAAAATATAAATTTAAACATTAACTTCCTGCCAGTCAGTCTGGCAATCCTCTCATGCTGATTACCGCAACGCTATCGAGGCGCAACTCAGGTCTGGTAAAAACCCCTCCGTGCTTTCTGTTCAGGACTAAGAGACGACGTCACTCCGAATGATGTTGTCTTTTGAGATTGATGGGGCTGCTCAACGCCTCGCTTACAGATTAAACGTCGGGGCTTTATACCTTCTACGAGCCTCTGATCCTCAGATACAGTCGGGCTCCTCTTGGCTGCTTCTGAAGTCTGGGCTAAAGATGAAAGGTGACCGGGTTTTTGCTGTCAGGGCCCCCCCCCGGGGTGCTCGAGAGAGAAAGATTGAGAGACTGGCCTCTTTAAAGTCGCTCACCAAGACCCATGCATTGAGTGACTTTGACTTAATTTTCTGTTTATATTTAAGCTGAGTGTTACAAATAATACTGCTATTAATGGTTGTCAAGATTATTTTATGGACTGATCTGTGTCGGACAAACAGAGAGGCTGATATATATAGTGGAAGAAAACAATCTCCAATAGCCATGCTAAAATACTTTCCCCTCACCAGGGCATTCTGCTGTACTGTGACTACCAGGCCTCCACCTTCGATGTGGCGAAGCTTCCCAATCACAGGTTTGAGGCCATGGACCACTTTGCAAAGTGCTTCCTGATCCTGCGGCTGGAGGGCCGCCAAGTGGAAGAGGGTCTCCACAGTGCCGAGGGGGACGTCAGGGGCTGGAGGGCAGTGCGCGTGGACCTGGTGTCGCCACCTATGGATCATTATGCCTTCGCTCTCCTGGGCTGGACCGGCTCCAGGGTATGAGGGATTTATACAGTACAGGCCGAATGACAGTGAGCAGTAGCTGCAGGTGGAATCCATTGGGTAAAAAAAAGCAGGAAAAATGTAGAAGTTGCTGTCTTTTATGATCGATCATGTCTTGTGTGCGCCACCGCCATGTAATAGAACAAGGTCGAGGTCCAGGTAGTCTTCAGTCTGTCTGGCTCTATGGAGACACACTTTGTAGACAACAGAACCACCTTCAAAGAGATTTGAAAGATATGAAAAAGTCAATACAAAGGCAAGTGTACAATGTTGTGTAAAAATGTCTGATATGAAAATACCTTCTTTGTCTATCAGGAAGAAAAAATGCATTCAGGCGACCCTATTTCCTTTCAGTGCCATAAAAAAACAGATAAGTGAAATAGATATTTGGTTTCAGACCATTGATTCTTTTCTTCCACAGCAGTTTGAGAGAGACCTGAGGAGGTTCGCTCAAACGAAGCAAGGGATGATTCTGGACAACCACGCCCTGTACGACAAAACCAAGGTACTTAGTGCAGCATTAGATACACAATCACTGGAGCTGATTCCTGAGTCCATCAACTGATAGCGGACAAGAAGGCAGTTAAGATTTACTCTTTAAGAGTTATAGTCACTCAAACAAAAGCGTACCCATTTGACGGAATTACTGAAAATTTGCTATTGTGGCTATTTAGAGCTGCAAATCGTAGCAGCATTTGTGTCAAATACTCTTGAAAGTTGGCCACAAAACACAGACTTTGTGGTTTTAGTTGAAACCACAGATGGTATATAAAGATGGACGACATGTCAGCTCCCTAAAAGTAAAGCCGAGACATGGCTGGCTGCAGTATAGGTTTTCTACATATACCATCGTTTCACAATGTCATAGTTCGTGGTGAGTCTATCTTGGATGGTTACCACGTTATAGCTAATAATCTAAATACTCGTTTCTCATTATGAATGGGATATGTTCTAACTCGCACATCCGGCTGTTGTCTGTGGAAAAAAGAAGCAGCCGATGGACACGACATCAGTAATTCAAATAGGTCTTATTTGAATTACTGAACAATTTTAGAGATGCACTGTAGGCGGCAATTCAGAGAGGTATTTAATCCAATCCAAGCAAAACGCTTTGTACTGTGAGTTACTGCCTGTGAAACTCAAAAACCACAACTTCCTCTTCCATTGATCTTTAAAAGGAGGGGGATGGAGTGATCTGATCATTGAGTTTATTCTTGGTCTCTCCTCTGAGTGTGCGCTTATGAATCTGGATAGTAAATTACAGCCAAATCTTTGGTCCTCCAAGGTTTTTTTGGGGGAAAGATCAGGGCCGGTGTGTTGACAATACATGAGAAAGCATGAGAAAACATACACAAATTACGTCGAATAATTGATGCAATATGTTCTCCCGCTCTGAGCGAAAGCAGAAAGTTGATGCCGGAGCGAGGACAACATTTTTTAATTATAGCACAGCGCTCAGTGGGAGGCATGCAGGGATTGGCGGGCTGGATGCAGTGCAATGCTCCATCGCAGCAGTACACACGACTACACCATAGCAAGTCGTGTGAACAAAAGACACCTTAATGTTTTGTATATATGAAAGCGCGATGCTTGTTTGCATAAAGGTAGTTGCATCGGGGAGTCCAAGGTTCATTTACACATTTCCAAATTAAATAAACCACATCTTACCTTACGCAGTGATGAAGGCTTTTTTTTTTTACGCCACAACTCATGCAATTAAATAACTAATTAAGTCTTTGCTTGCCTGCGATGCAAGGGCCAATTAGGTTTTGTTTAGGAACACCTTGCGTGTCGGTGTGTTGTCATCCAGTAGTTAAAAGTCTCACGCAGCGTCGGTAACGCTACCGTGTTAAGAGGGGCTGTCATAATTGGCAAAATATCACAAAGTGAAACATTCATTCATGGCACCTGAGATAATTTTAGCCACACACAGAAGCCATTCTCCACATGCGTGTGGCGAAGGTGTGACGAGCTAGTGAGGCAGCGGCGACAGACGGCAATTACTTTTGCATTCTACGCGAAGAGAGCAGCGAGTCAGGGGGTGTGATTGTCACGTAATATAATTAAGATGTAGCTAATCTAGTGTAATCTGGTGTAGCGAGCTGTAGACCGAGAACGCACAAGAATGCAAGTTTGATTGAATCAGCCGCTCAATCAAGCCACTGCGTGTGTTTATTTCAGTTTTGTCAATTAACGTCGCGCGGAACTGACCAACCAGTTTGGACGACAGGTGGGAAGTAAAAGATGGCAGCCGTTTATTTTTCCATGCAGAGAGCAACAAGTCGGGGAGTTTCAATCAAGCAAATGCTGAAACGTTTGTCTGAGATTGTGTGGATCAGCAAAGCCACTTTCAGTTTTTCTATTAAATCCCAGTTATTTGTATGCGTTTGTCGTGCATCAGCTGGAGACGCACAGCTTCAGCTTTGTTCATCCGCATGACTCTCTGATTTACAGCGACAGTTTGAGAGTAAACTTGGAAAAAAGACGCGACATCTTCAGCTGCAGAACTCCATTATTTAGCGGGGGAAAGTTATATAGCACTGACAAGACAACAACACAAATTCCAGGGAACCATCAATCTTTGTGGCAGGCGTCTCCGAGGCTTGCGTTTTACCACCGCCCTCACCACTTTTCATTGCATCCTTGCAAGGCAGCCCCGGCTCATTTCCAATGCACAGGGCAGAGCGGCGTGCTGTCTTGAGCTGCGAGTGCGGGGAGGGAGGAAGGGGGGGGGGGGGGGTCGTATCGGCGCGGCAGATCGACAGGAGAGACACCCTGTCAGCGCGGTGTCCCGTCAGCCAGTCCCCTCGGGGGGGGGGGGGGGGCACAGGTCAGAGTCGCCGGGATCGCCGGGTGGCAGCTTCCTGACAGATTTTATACACAACCAGCCGACTCAGATGGTGTTTATTCAAATGCAAGGGCAGAGCCAGGCTCGCTGACAGTGCAGCCATCCGTGCGCTGGAGTGGACAGCGAGGAAAATCACGCAGAAAAAGACACGCACACACATTCCTACGGAAAAAACCTTGCGCGCGTTCGCTGGAGTCTGATGCGGTAAGAAGGCGCGTCGAGCACTTTGAAGAAGAGCAGATGATTCTTGAAAGTAAGCTATCGGCCTGGCGGAGATTGTAAAAGTGCAGGGAAACAGGCCAAGCAATTTACACACACACACACACACACACACACACACACACACACACACACGCACACACACGCACACACACACACACACGCACACACACACGCACACACACGCACACACACACACACACACACACACACACACGCTCTCGCTCACTTAACCAGCGCCATCGCTTCCACAGGCCCGTTTCAAGGTCAGCACAAAGCTTAACGTACATCCGGACAGAATCCCGCACCTCCGCTGCACATCACAGTCGCAATTAACGTAATGAAGACCACACTCAAAAAAACGATTCTTGGCCCTCATAAACATTAAATAATATTTTTAAGTAAAATGTAACTGAAATGTATGAAATCAAAAGTTTATTCATTCAAACACTTAAACATTACATAAATATGCTTTAGTATAACCTGAATGTAGTCAAATCAAGTAAACTTTACTTGACTGAATCATAAAGTGACGCTCTGCGTAAGGAAACGTCACTTCACCGACGTGACACGTGACCTCTGAGCGTGGATTTGGCATTTGAATCAGATTCTGACCGACTGAGCAGGACCACGTTATAAGGTAAGTCCAATCATTTGCCACCTTAAGTAATATGTTATTTTAGAAGTATTTGTTTTACAAAGACGGATATGGTTCTTTTGACAATTATATTTGAGAGGTTGGCTAATTTAGGTTAGCACGTGTCTGAGAATGCAGAATGGCCTGCTATGTGATTTTAGCACGAGCTAGCGGCTTTGGCGCCGGTTAGCATAGTTGCGCTGATTGTGAAATACGTCTGGCTTCGTCGCGACGTTGCTTCCAAAGCAGACCTACGGTAGAGAACACTCTGCATGCCAAGCTGCTGCCGCTCAAACTGCATGCGTCAATCGCTAACTTCCACCATGTGGCTAGTCTCACCATGGTTCGCTAGCACTTGCTATCTGGCTCAGCACTAGCTAGAAACAGTTTTACGTGCTGACTCGCTTGACTGCGTGAAAGGTAACAACACTGGTTGTAGTGCACTGCGGGGGTTGTCGCAACCCGCGTCTGATACAAGGCTTCGTTTCACGATGCCCCGAGGCGGAACGCCCTTCTGCTACTAATGGTTAGGCTACCGCGGGTTAGGCTAATGCCGCTCAGGCTGCGTCATTTGCTAACACAGGCTACCTAACGTTACATCTAACCGGCTGACACCTGCTGCTCGAGCTCGGCACTAGCTAAACTGCGTCACTCACTGGCTCGTTATACTGCGGTGGCCTGAAAATATAAATACAATACATGTCATGTTAATTTAAGATCATAATCTGATTAATTGCCAATTAATGTTAGGGTTTCATATGCAGGGAATGTGATTTGGTGTATTGACAACAAATGACAAATAAATATGGAATAATATACAATAAAATATGTACAATGCAAGATCAGACACACCTCTGCAGCTGGTTATTTGTCATCCTGGTTGAAAACTAACCGTGTAATATTTTCCATTACTTTCAGGTACAACACTACGGGGCCAAATCAACAAAGTAGCTCACATCTTGTCTTGGCAACCTCTCAATTTAGGTGAGTAACATTACATATGATGAATTGCTTAAACATTGCAAGCTAAAACAATTCAAATTTTCTTTCACTGTTTCTTTCAGATAAATGCAAAATTCATGCGTATAACCACTTTGCTGCTTCAAGCCACGTTCCTGGCACAGCTTGACAAATACACAGGCAACATAATGAGGGTCGTCAGCAATCGAGGAGGAGCTGCTGGAAGGAAGTTCCGACTCCTCATGGCTCCGACAGCTAAGGCAAGGGCATTGAATGGTTGTGTTGTTTTGCCAAGTAAAATCTTTTGACAAAATAAAATCCTTGTAACACTGGTTTTAACAGGGTTCACACATCCTTGAAAATATTTTTTTTACAAATCTGTACAATTACTCTGGAGTGGGGTTAAGAAGCCCTGACCTAAAACTGGAGATATTCTACATTCTAAGTTACTAGTGTGAAAAAAAAAAAGGTAATACACATCAAGCAAGTAGGCAATATGTCTTTTGTTTCTCAAATCTGATAACTTAAACAGGGGGGCTTTGGTCTTGAGTAGCATTTATTAACTGACAAATAAACTACACACACTGCTATGTTCAACGCTATAACGTTACTGCTGACTTCTCTCTCACTCAAGCAAATTGTTTTAACATTTAATAGCTAGACTGAATCTATATATTGCAGAATTTAATTATTTTCTAGTCAAAAAGAACATTTCAGATATCCACAATTATGTTCTTCCTAGGAACAATTACCTCACTGTTGCCATTCATGTTTTATTTTGAGATATCCATTATTGCATTTTTTGATAGTCTTACTAGGAAAAGCTCACATTTCAGATATCTACAATCCAGTTGTTACTAGTCCTGACTGAAGTGAACCCTTTTGGAATAAAATGGCTTACTTTATTGTAGATATCGACTAGTAATAATGTCAATTGTGAACATCTGTAATGACATTTTTAATAGTCATAATATATTTTAATAATTCAAAATTGCATTATGGATATCTTAAATTAAAATGACTAACAACTGGATGTTATTTGAAATTTTTGTTTTCTAGTATATCTAAATGTTATATATCTGAACTTGAAAGCCCAATCTAGATCATTGGCTAAAGTCCTAGGAAGAATGGCGTTGTGGATCGGAAATGTTCTTTTTGACTAGGAAGAATCTTATTACGGATATCTGCAATGCATATCCAGTCTAGCTAATACATATTAAAAAGGCTTGCCATAGGCTGATGAAAAAATGTCTTGTCTTCAAAAATACTTGTAAACAAAGGCAATGTGCACCGTGAGCCTCTTCCCCACCTCTACTGAAATTTCATCTCCTTCATGTTGCCGGTGTGTTCTGCTGTCGAATAGTGTTTCCCTTCTGTTAATGCCTCCTGTCATGTGTCAATAAAGTAACCCCTTGGGTGAGAATAAGAGGGTTATGAACAATGTCCAGGAAAATGTCTTAAAGTAGAGACTCATCATTTTTATTATGCCTTCTTTTGCAGAGTGAGGACATTGAACTCAAGAGGGACTGTGTCCTTAGACGTCTGTGAGTCTACCTCAATGAGGACAGCAATGCTCTGAGAGAGAGATTGCACAGACCACCATGGGGCTTTACGTGTTTCGCAAAGAAGGTGCTGATGAAGAGGACGAGCCAGAGGATGTTGGAGTGGTGATCGAGGGTGTGGAGCTGCTAAGCAATCTGAGAAGCATTGCCTTTGGATGTGCCATGCTTTTTGGCCTGATTTACACACTCAACCTGAGCTACCCTAAGGAACTCAAATTTACATTTGAGTTCTTCCAGAAAGTGTTGATGAACTTGGATGGCAAGAAACTCCCCAAAGGTCCAAGCACTTCAAATTAAGATGCTTCAGTGAGCTCACAAGGACAGAGCTAGCCACGTGTTGGACATTGAGTTCACCTGTTAAAGACTGTAATGAAGCCACTTGTGACTCACTAGTTTGTGTTATACATGTTTCCAAAAGTTTATGGTGTTGCCTTTTAAACATTTGCATTTCGCATTTTCAGTTGTTCTACCCATGTCATAGTGCACTGTTTAAAATGCACTTGAACTACATCACTGAACTAATATTTAGTTGTATAACTACTGTTTCTGAGAACTACTTCACATCTGTGTTGCATGGAGTCAACCAACTTCTGGAATACCTGTGAACAGGTATTCCAGTCCACGACGATTGGACTACATTCCACAATTCCTCTGTTCACAGGTGCCAGAAGTTGGTTGACTCCATGCAACACAGATGTGAAGCAGTTCTCAGAAACAGTGGTTATACAACTAAGTACAGTATTTGTTCAGTGATTTGCAGGAAAGCTAGATCTTCAAGCATTTTTCAGTTTATACAGTAAATGTTTGAGTTTGTAAAGACAAATGCAGACACTGCTATTTTTTGAACAGCCTAATATTCCTTTTTTTCACTTTCTGTGAAGTAATGCATTTTAGAAATGTTTCTTCATGTTTTGATTTTGAATATAATGTGCAAAGCTATTATAATATATATATTTTGGGCGTTGCTCTCTTTTGTTAAACACTGCTGTTATTTTAAACAACTGTACATAGTAACAAGTTTTTTTTTTTATGTATTAGATATTGTGAGTGGGGAGAATGGAAACTCATTTGAAATGTTTAGATACAAATTTGACAGAACATTGGTTTTATTAATAAAAAATATATTGTGTATTCAAAACGCATTGGGTTCATTAGTATTATTACATACATTTTATGTGTTTCATTTATGTTTGACTAGCAAATATACATCACATTAAGTTTATTAGTATTATTACATACATTTTATGTGTTTCATTTATGTTTGACTAGCAAATATACATCACATTAAGTTTATTAGTATTATTTATGTTAAAACTATGTAATCCAAATGGATGGAAATTTTATATGCAATTAAAATACATAAATCTTAATCATTAGGCCTAAATATTTCTGTGAGTGCAATCAACTGTCCTGGCGCCACTGCCTGCACTCAACGATCCCTCTGTTGTCCGTGGGCAGGAGAGGAGGGGTGTCCCTCTCCTTTTCTTTTTCGTCCGATGCTCACCGACGGTAATTGGTTCACCGATGGCGCGGTAATGGAGCTTCCATCTTCTCCACGAACACGTCTAATTGGCCGGTGGTGTCGGAGAGATTGGGCACCGCTCGTGTCAGAGAGACGGGAGCGATGAGGACTGGCGTCTGATTATAAAAGGGAGACATTCCCGCTAAAGACCAAAAGACGGTCATTTAGAGGACTTAAATCTTGTCGGCTTCAGAAAGCTCTCACTGGATACAAGCTGGTCTCCGTCTTATTATAAAATGCTTAAAAAAAGATTAGAGGGCTAATACTCGAGCTAATGATCTCCCAATTAAGAACAGGCTCATGGGGAGTCCTCGTCTCGCCGTGGGAGGGAGCTGGACAACCACCACACGGAGACACGATGACTCAGGGCTCATGCACACCAAACACGTTTGCAGTGTGAAGCACTCACTGTCATACAGACTGCTTGCGCAGGTGTAAACGATGTTATTCGAAACACAGGTGACACCGGAGGAACAGCAGCGAAACGGCTGAAAGTGCAGGTTCTGGTGGGAACATTATCCAAACCAATTACAGGGAATGACCCCACAACGCGGGGCTTTATGGGTGTCAGGAGACGGGTGTTGACAGCTGGAGTTCCTCGCGCTTGTAAAGCCTCGCATAACATAATGAACAGACTACAGCCGGCGCTGAGAGTATGGGCCGAGGGGCACAGTTCTTAGACCCCTGAAAGAGAACCGTCACATTGAGATGCTAAGCTAAGCTTGTGTGGCCCTCGACGTTTTCTCCTCCGCTTTTCCTCCTGCAGCCAAATCCTCTAAACCGGCAGTTACCAATACTTCCGCCCCTTTATAACCAGACAGTCAAGTTAATAAGGAGGCCCAAAAAGGAACTAAATCACAAACTGAAAATCCATTTTCTGTTTTCACTGTTTCTGAAGAACCGTTGTGATTAGGCAGTTTGTCAGAGAGGCACTTGAGAGAGGTCATTTTGTTCTTTTATAGTTTTCTGTTATTCGATTGTTGCACACAGAGGTGGATAGAGAGTGAAAACACCAGAAATAGCAACAATCGATATTATTGTATATTCTTTTTTTTTTATTTCTGCATTGGTATTTGAAAAAACGATTTCCACTTAGTGCTGAAACAATTAGTTTATTAATTCATTAGACGACTGACAAAAAGATAAATCTCTTGCAATTAGGACTGTCGATAAATAGTTCAGCCATTTATCAAAGCAAAAATGCCAAACGTTCTGTCAGAGATGTGAAGTCTGCAGGTTGTGAATTGTTGGTCAGACAAAGCAAGCAATGTGAAGATATCTTCTTGGGCTTTTGATTATTAATATTTTGAAACTATTTTCAGTCGTGTTTCTGGCCACCTCATTAATGCAAATCCAATATTCTCTCTCTTTTTGCTCTGTTTTTGGTCTCAACCAGCTCCTGAGGGAAATACATGACTCTTTAGCATCTATATGCTCCACTAAGTTCACCAGCCGGTCACTTACTTTGTCCGCCTGCTGTTTGGTGTTAAACAGATAGGGTACCGTGGGTTTTTAGAGATTTTTGCCAAAAGAAACACTGAGAGCGGTGAGCGTGAACAGTAAAGCGGCGAGTCGAACAGCTGAACAGTGAGCCAAAACTCACGTCAGAGCTCCGTAAAGCCGAAGGGAGCTGCAGGTTCAGGTGATAACTCATCACTCCGATTCACTTTTTACATCGTCCATTGCTACATTGCTGTTAAGTAATGATAGTTGCAGCCACACTGGGGACTACTGCATGCTCACTGTATGAATGAATGCATGAATGCTGTCATAGTATGAAAAGCACTGCTGTTACTGATAAAATGAACGCTGTCTCTGTTCTGTAACACCAGGACCCTGAAACTGGAGCAGCTAAATGGAATTCAGCCGTGACTGATTTTATTATTCACACCTGTGCTTTTCCTACCGTGACATGTTAAAATGACCTCCAGTCTCATAGTATCGGATAGAGACGACCCTGACGTTTTGTGGTCCAGTACCCAAATTCAGATGTTGCTTTCCTAGAAAACGCTCCTGCTGTGGAAGAGGGTGTTTTTTCAAACGAAGAAGCTACTGAGTCAGTCGGTTTGTGCGAAACCAGGAAATCATTCACACCCCGGCGTGATCGATATGGCTGCACCTCCACTGTCAGGTTGGGGTCGGGACACCCTGCGAGCAATAACTGACATCTAGGCGTCCTCTGGAAATACTCCGCTGACTTGTAGTGCCACAGGCACTTACAGCCAGCATCAGTGTGTGGCCTCCACAGTTGAATTTTAACTGTAGGTCTGAGGTGGCGGCTGTGGGGGGGGGAGCGAGGGAGGCGGGTTTGTGTGTGTGTGTGTGTGTGTGTGTGTGTCCTCTGCTGTAAGTCTGAAGGTTTGTGATAATTAATACGTGTAGCGGGCTTGATGAATGAGGACAGGTGGAGGATTTCATCATGCCCAGACAGACTGACTCCCTCCCTGGGCAGGAGGGATCCATGACCTGCCCAGCACCTAGAAAGAAAGAAAAAAACACTCCATGTGTGGCAGGATCTACCCTTGAAATTCAGTCTTTGTGCGTATTTGTGTGCGCAGAGTTTGAGCTGTCATCGGTGCGGCTCCGCTGGTTCTCAGGCTGCAAACCGAAGCACAACTTGTTAAAGACAATTCCATGCAAATGCAGTTCGTTGTCTTTTGCTCCCGCGTGAATAAATAGTGTGCTACATACTGCGGGTGTGAGAGGGTGTGTATCAGTATGTGTGTCTCTCTCAGAGGGTAATTACTCGATGTCATCTGTAGGAGTGTGATTAATGAGGTTCTGGTCAAAAGGCAGTGAGCGTAGATGTCCTGGCTTTAGTGCTGAAGCACAGTTACTGATATGAGAGGACCATTCATATTCTCCCCTGACACTCCTCCGGCTCTACACCACACTGATGTGTATTCAAGTAACTAAATAGCATCCAAAGTACAGCATTTTGCCGGTAATATTGATTATGTAGATAAAAAACGTTTTGACATCTTATAATACACTTGAATTCAAATTAGATTGTTTTTTTCCCATTTTGTTATTGCAATTAAACATTTGTTGTATAATATACATATATCAATGAAACCAGGACCTGTATTATCAAACTTATAAGAATTGAACTTAAGACTGCTCTATAAAGGCAACTTATGAGTCCAAAAATGTGAGCAATAAAGACAGACTTATCAAGTGACGTACTGCAACTTACAGCAAAGCTTTACATGATTGATCACGTCTCTGCTCCGAGCAGGAATAGACAGACACATGGATTTATATATAGGATACACCTCCCGCCTTGTTCTTTAAACATTTGTATTAAATTAGCAAACAAATCTTGTGATTAGTGTGAAAACCTTAATATTTCCACTGGCAACTGACATAGAAAATGAATAAGAGATGGAAAACAATCTATATTTACAATGTATAAATATGGATGAAATATTTGTCAATTGGCTGAAAGAAAAACCAAACCGAAGCAGACTGAATGAAGATCATAAAAAGGTGATTGGAAAACAAAATCACAGCCATCTTTCTTCCTGTTGGTCGTTCTCCTGATATATGTGGTGTAACATCATGTGAAGTGTTCAAATCAAACACCAATCTACTCTATTCTGAATTATACATATTGCTTCATCATGACTTGATGTTATTATTTTATATTATACCATTAAACAGATGTTCTGCCGTCATCTAGGAGCTACTGTTTGCCGACGTAAGAGACGTAAGAGACCTCAGGATTTCTCTTCATTTTAAGAGCATTTTCAGGTCATGACAAATTTGATGAATAGCTTTTATTCTTAAATAGTTGTAAAATTAAAGGATTATTACTTTCATTTTATTTCACTTTTAGCACTTCAATAAATACAACAGATTGAATGCAATATCTTTTTTAATTCATCATATTGCATTCAATATTGTTGTTATCTAACAACCTAATAATAATATTTATTGCTAAAATGAAAATTGCATGAAGGACTTCATAAGTGTCTCGGCAAAACAATTCAAATAATTCTATCTGTTGAAGTGTAGTTGAATCGTAGCAGTGAAAGCTTCCTGAATATCTGGGCTGAAAGCAGCACATAAAGTTTACACGTGTTGACTGGGATCCCAAATATAATTAAATATGCTGTAATCGCATACAAAATCGACACATTACATTAAAATAAAGTTTCAAATA